>JASFZW010000013.1:0-592298 GCA_031763795.1 Prototheca wickerhamii
CTCCTGTTGTGGACAGCCCAGTCCACAACCCCTTCGCATGCCCTAACCTGGCCCTACCCCCTTCTAGCCCTAGTACCCTCTTAGCTTCCAACCCTTGCCCTAACCCTTGATTGCCCTTGTCCTCCCAAATGCACGTGTTGGTCCTGAGTATGAAGATATTCAAACTCGGGCTCACCACATTCTGGCGCCTAGCTTCCCTGGCGCCGCCCTCTAGCTGCCTAAATCCATACTTAAAGGCCCTGAATAACCATAATTGTAACCTACAAACAGCCCACGAGTCGTGTCACATTCAGGGATCGGTGCGCTTCCCGGCCAAAACTCAACAGCTCCCATCACCTGCTTGTGGAAGGCAAGACCGGGCATCAAGCCTCCTCCGTACAGGCAACGTATGTCAGGTTTGTGCAGTTTTGTCTCGCGAGCATGCACGCGCTGGTCTCCAGGTCTCACCCGCGGATTTGGTCATGCAGCTCGCCAGCAGGCGCTTGTCTAGCGCCATGCCTGCTCCAGGATCGTCTCGCTCGCGGCTCCAGCAAAACATAGGGTGGACTCCATCTAGTCACCTAGCGGTATCCAGGTTCCGACTCAACCTGCAACGGTTCCGATATAGAATCAAGCATGACGGCCCATTGACCTGTGCCACCAGGTGATGGACGAATAAGCGCGCCCGCCGTCCCACTGCAGAAACGAACGCCCCCTCCGCAAAGAATCAAAACCTACAGCCACTCAAATCAACTCTACGCACAGGGCCAAGGATCGAGCGCAACTCACCTCCATGACCGCACATCCAGGTGCACCTCGTGCCCGCCAGACTTCCGGGGGATTTTACGGCGACGCCATGGACATCGCTTCGTGAACAAGCCTAGCTTCTCCTCCCAGGTCAGTGTAGCACCTGGACGGGATTGTGCAGCCTTGTATATCTCCATACTGTCCATACACCGCTTCACTGCGGGAATATGGATGCCACTTGGACGGGAGCCGATCGAGCCCGATCTCCACCGTCAGCCAAGTCACTCGAATCCCCAACCCTTCCGAGCCGGAGACTCTTGCCATACCCATTCCTCATTCGAACTATACATCAAGGTGCTAAAACATATTATAGCATTGTATTGAACGATCGTAAAAGGATCTGGGCCGAGGAGCGCCTCGAGGCGAGCACGGTCATTGGCAGGCGCTGTACGCTGCACTCGGGTCGTGCCGCTGGCTGCATCCCTCACTATCAGGAAACAAACCTAGACTCGGTACAAAAACCATAGCGTGCTCTGTCACAACTCCGATTTTGCGTCGAGGTCGCGCTGGGACTAGGCTGTGCGGGGGACTCCTAGCCAGCCGGGAACCATAAAGCCCTGGACGGAGCTCTTCCCGCATTGCGCACACACCAGATGGTCTACAAAACAGCAGTGTTTGCGACACTTCACAGACCTGTTGTCTCACTTAAATTCAGAAGTAAAGCTTCTCTCCCTGCCACAGCGACCCTAGGAGGAGTTTCACCCGCCCCGACCGCACGCGGACACGTAGATGCGCCCGCGGCTTGGGAAGAGTGAGCCGGACTCTCGCGCATCCGTGCGTGCCGCTGTGGGCACGAGTACGGAATTAGGGACAGGCGTGCACATAACCATGGCGTCGCAACCGGGCAGCTGCCAAGAACAAACTTTATCTGGACATTACTATATCTAGCAACGATGGGAAGCCATGCCAGGACGCTCATCCTGTTGTTTGCCTTGCTGGCGTTATCGACGGCTCCACTGGCCCGAGCCAAGACGAGAGTGGTGCGAACAGTAGGCGGCCGGGGCTAGTTACACATCCTTGACAGAAATGTATTTTTTTATGTATCCCATGTTCGGAGCGCAGGTTTTGAGACCCCGACCTCGGAGAGAAAAGCGCCAGCCTGGTGGCCGGGACCTCTCCCCAATTGCTGAGCAACTCGATGATGCTGGGGCGAGACAACCTCCCGGCGCGAAACAAGACGATACACTTGTGCTGAAACCCCCTCCCACTCCTATCGAGCCCCTGCCACCCATCTCCGCCTACTGCCTTCCCCTCACTGACCAGAAGGGCACAGGCTGCTTGCTGAAGGTGGCGGAAGCCGCTCAAGGCTCCAGCCTGCGGTTCCGGCTCACTTCCACTGCTGCTGAGCATGTTCAAGTGGTCGTCAAGCTGGACGGCACCGACACTCATGCTTCTCGGCGATACTATCTCCCGGACTCGAAGGAGCGTCAGGCCAACCTAACTGGGACGGTGGAGTACGAGGGCCGGCCGGAGCAGACCTGGCCTGTGACCGCGCAGGACCCGCTCACCTGTGTCGACCATAGGGTGAGCGAACCCGCTCCAGTGAGGGGCAAGTTCTGGTTCAAGGTCGTGACCCAGACCCATCTCCAGGATCAGGGCGTCATTACTCTTTTCTACTATCAAGTGGATGTTGCCCGGAGTACATCGCCGCCGCCGTCGCGCCCGTCGCTGCCCCCGCCGTCGCCCCCTCCTCCCCCCACCGCCCCCGCCGTCACCGCCTCCGTCGTGGTGTCGGCATGATGCCCACGATGCCCCTCACAAGATCCAGTCAGAAGACGATTTCTGGAGAAGGCTGAAAATGAGCAAGCAGTGTCAAGATGGCATGTTTGTCCTGTTTAAGGACAACCTTTACCCCCAAGGCTGGTTGATTGCCAGTGAATTCAACAACCTCGCTGCCCAATATGGCAACAGGGTGTCCTTCCTGATCTTGGAGCAGGACCTCTTCCCAGACATCGCCCATGAGTATGCCGTTACCTGGATGTACACCACCGTCTACTTCCACAACGGCACGCGCATTGCGACTTTTGATGGCCACAACAAACAAGAATTCAATAATTTCATTACAAAGTACGCCTCCGTAGTGTAATTGCTATTGTGGACGGCCCAGTTCTTGTAACGGATTGCGGGGAAGAGAATCAATCTTTGACGCTAACTCGCTTCGTGGATACTTGGAGCTTACACGTACTAGCGTTCATGTTCATTTAGTAGGGCTCAGGCAGGGAAAAGAAGGCCTGGATCACCAGACAGTCTAGGCTGGGGAAAGCCTATGTGGCAGGGTCTATCATATGCATGCAGGGCCACTGTGCGTTAGCACAGAGAAGAAAGAGCTTAGGGCTAGATAGATCACCAAGAAACGTGCAAGGGTTGGCTAGGGCAAGTGGGGATGATGCACCAGGGCCATGCTAGGGCACCCAAGGGAAGGCAGGGGGAGGGCGCCGGAAAGGGGGCGCACGCAACATGTCACAAATACAGTGCAGTTGCGGTCGAGACATCGTGCTTGGGAGGCCCACTTAGACAAGACGACATGGGATCAGGAATGCGTCCACGTATGAGCAGGCACCCCACCCATCAGAGTTTAGTTGGAGAGGGCATACACGGTCTTGTGCACGCCATCGCCGCTGCTCAAAATAAGGTATTTTTGTCCAAAGCAATTGACACCCGTACCCTCAGATATGGATTTGGATTCAGAATCGGCTGCGAAGTTCTTTCCCCACACCACCGAATTATACTCACATGTGAGCGTCACATAGTAGTTCACTCCCACCGTGAGACCACCGAGTGTGGCTGTCAGAGAATTGCCCAAGGCCTCAAATTGGGCTGTCGAGATGCTGAGGGAAATGTCCTTCGTCATTTGCACATCAGCGTCTGCGTAATTGACGTACGTTATGTAGGTGTACCAGTCCGACTTCAGGGCGTAGCACTGGTCGCAGCTGTAATTGGCCATGTAAGGGGTTGTCCCTGCCGGAATTGTGTAATCGACCGTCGCAAAAGGCGTGTCTGGGTTGTTCGCATCGACCATCTTGACTCGGACTGCAGCGCCCTCTGCGGGATAGTCCGTCACCACCAGGTACGACAGGTTGCCCAAGTACGTAGGGAAGACGGGGTCTGCATACCCAGCTAGCGTCATCGGTGTTGGCGGGGGGGCTGGGCGGAGGAGGGGGTTGATCGGGTGGAGGCGGTGATCTGGGTGGCGGCCTCGGGGGTGGCGGCGATCGCGGAGGTGGGCGCGGAGGCGGGCGTGGTGGCGGCGGCGGTGGGCTCGGGGGTGGATTTGGAGGCGGCGATGGTGGGCTTGGGGGGCGGCGGCGAGACAGGAGACGGCGGCGGCGGTGAGTCAGGAGGGGGGCGGCGGTGGTGAGATAGGAGAGGGGGGCGGCGGGGAGTCTGGAGGCGGGGGGCGGCGGTGAGTCTGGAGGCGGGGGCGGCGGTGAGTCCGGAGACGGCGGGCGGGGGGTAAGACAGGAGAGGGGGCGGCGGCGAGTCCGAAGATGGCGGCGGCGGTGAGTCGGGGGAGGGCGGCGGCGGCGAGTCCGGAGACGGGGGCGGCGGCGAAGTCGGGGGAGGGCGGCGGCGGCGAGTCCGGAGACGGGGGCGGTGGTGAGTCGGGGGACGGAGGCGGCGGCGAGTCCGGAGACGGGGGCGGCGGTGAGTCGGGGGAGGGCGGCGGCGGCGAGTCCGGGAGATGGCGGCGGCGGCGAGTCGGGGACGGGTGGCGGCGGCGAGTCTGGAGGCGGGGGCGGCGGCGAGTCGGGGACGGGTGGCGGCGGCGAGTCCGGAGACGGGGGCGGTGGTGAGTCGGTAGACGGAGGCGGCGGCGAGTCCAAAGACGGAGGCGGCGGCGAGGTGGGGAAGGGTGGCGGCGGCGAGTCCGGAGATGGCGGCGGCGGGCGGTGGTGGGGGATAGAGGAGGCGGCGAGTCTGGAGGCGGAGGTGGCGGCAAGTCGGGGGACGGGTGGCGGCGGCGAGCCCGGAGGCGGAGGCGGCGGCGAGTCGGGGAGGGTGGCGGCGGCGAGCCCGGAGGCGGAGGCGGCGGCGAGTCGGGGGAGGGTGGCGGCGGCGAGCCCAGAGGCGGAGGCGGCGGCGAGTCGGGGAGGGTGGCGGCGGCGAGCCCGGAGGCGGAGGCGGCGGCGAGTCGGGGGGAGGGGGCGCGGGTGAGACGGGGGAGGGGGCGGCGGCGGAGTTGAGGGAGGGGGGGCGGGGGGGTGAGACCGGAGGCGGAGGCGGCGGCGAGTCGGGGGAGGGTGGCGGCGGCGAGCCCGGAGGCGGAGGCGGCGGCGAGTCGGGGGGAGGGGGGGGCGCGGGTGAGACGGGGGGAGGGGGGGTGGCGGCGAGTTGAGGGAGGGGGGCGGGGGTGAGACGGGGGGAGGGGGCCGGCGGTGAGTTGAGGGAAGGCGGCGGGGTGGAGACAGGAGAGGGAGGCGGCGGCGAGTCCGGAGATGGCGGCGGCGGTGAGTCCGGGGGACACGGGCGGAGGAGAGCCAGGGGGAGTGGGGCGGCGGTGAGTTGAGGGATGGCGGCGGGGTGGAGACAGGAGAGGGAGGCGACGGCGAGTTGGGGAAAGGCGGCGGCGGTGAGTCGGATGACGGGGGCGGCGGAGAATCTGGGGACGGGGGCGGGGGGAGAGTCAGGGGGAAGGGGGGCGGCTGTTGGGAAAGAGGCATCGGCGGTGGCCTCGGTGATGGCCTTGGAGGTCGAGGCCGCGGTGACGATGGTGGTGGCAGCCGGCGCGGCGATGGGCTGGGCCGCGGAGTCGGAGATGGTGGGCTTGGCGGCCGCACCCTTGGTGGCGGCGGGCTCGCTCCGACACCAGAGGGAGGCCTCCTTGGGGGTGGAGCCGGCGCCTTGGTAGGCGCCGGAAAAGGCGGCTTCACGCTGGGTGGCGGCCTCCTAGGCGGGGGCGGCCGTTGGCGCGGCACGGGAGGTGGCGGCGGCGACTTTGGGGGGCCGAGGAACACTCACTGGGTCCCACTTCACAGCCAGCTGAGCATGCGCTTGTAACATACCCGCGGTGGGCTTGTTTCCGTTTCCTGTGAGCCCGATGCCCACGTTCTTGGATCCTTTGTTCTTCTGGCCCCAGAGCGCTTGGCCCACGTTGTTGGTACCAAAGTTGGAGTTGCCCTGGTTGCCAACGCCAAAGTTGTCGAAGCCAGTGTTGTCACGCCCAACATTGCCACGTTCGTCTGCTGGGCATTTGGATGCGCCAGCAGGGACGCACTCGACGGCAATCAGGTACAGGCAGGAAGGCCACCAGCAAGTCACCCTCGTCTCCATATCCACAGCCAAAGCAGCTCCTCCCAGAGTGTCCAGGGTGGCCTGCCGGAAATTGCCGGCTTTGGAAAACCCCATAGTCCTGGTCAGGAATCGAAAGACGTAGTTTGGTATGCCAATCATCGTATAATTTCGGCCCTCCAGAATAAATCTAGGTGCTTACCTGCAATATTCTTGCCGAGAGTCGACCTGTACTGCAAAGGGAGACCCCCTGTGGACGTGGGAAAGTCTAGGGTCAGGAGAGCCGATATGGACGATGCCTCTATGGCGAAGCCTTTCAAGCCGTCTCCAAAACTTACCGGGCCGAATTAATGACTGGCAGGCCATAAAAATGTGACTGACAGTCCGTCTGAGGAGGTAAAGTAGGGAGCGTGAGACCCATTCCGCAAGCCCGTTCTGACCGGCGCAGCTGACGTGCACGTCACGCACTATCCTACCTGTGCCGTCGAAGAGATTGGAAAAGATAGAAAGAGCAGGGCGAAGCCGAAGGCGAACTGGAGACGGCCTGCCATTCCGCCGACGCCAATGCGCGGTGCGCCCGAGCTCAGGTGCATGGCAGCTGAGCTCGCCACGCAACAAACTGAATCTCTTCTCAGTCTCGTAAAGCCACTACGTCCATCCAAATGGCTTGTCCCTATGCTCGCGTCAAGAGTTTTTGAGGTTGAGAGATTCGCAGGCGCCGACCCTCTCCCGGATGGCAAAAGAGCCCTCCGGACGAACGCATGGCCGACATTACAGACCGACTTAGGTTGGCGCGCACAATTTTTGCGCTCGGGGCCCGGCCCGGCCACAGGGAGGTTGCTGTCCACCCTCCAAACACTTTACGCATCAGCTCACAAGGATCCACCTGGCGCTTCTGAGGGCCATTTTCGTAGACACTGGCGGAAGTAACGCGCATGATGCCCCCGCGGAAGATTGACTCGCGACATTGTCCGGTCCGGACCCCTTGCCTGATTGCAGGTGCCCGTCGAGGGGTTGGTACGCGCGGGTTGGGTTGGTCGTGCACCTGCATCCAGCTGCTGTGCGTTTCACAATGGCCATTGTTTCATAGGAAACGCGTCTGCAGGACCGGAATCGGTGTGAGGTGTGCGCGCCGCCTGGGCGTCGGCAATTTGCTCACATGGAGCGCAGCCGGAATGGAGGGGCCTACCAAGGCCCTCTTGACGACAAGGCCTTGTGCATACGTATTCCACGGGACGGACAGAAATATGAGTGCATATCTCACGTGCAAGGCTTAAGTGGCGTCGGCTTGAGGGGCGATTGTCCTTGTCGTATATGGACGTAAGGGTGCCAAGCACGGCCTGGGATCGAGGCGTAAATCTATAGACATGAGACACGACAATCCGAGAGGGCGCCGCCAAATAGTAGAGTGTACACATGCCACCGGGGGGAGGGGAGAGGGGGCGCTGCACTGCAAGGCAGGGCCAGCAGGTCTACACACACTGCTGTGGACACCTCTGTCCCCAACCTGCCTGACATCAACCCTCCCCCTGCATGCGTCTGCCTGCATACTGGATTGTGTATCCCAATTTTAACACGTGATGCTCAGGCACGCAGTACGATCCCATTGCTCACCGCCCACGGCTCCATAGGAGTCGCACGTGCGTCACACGCTCCCATGCTGACGTCTGCCCTGCCTCTGCCTACATGACCTGCTTGCAATACCATAACTGTAACCTACATTCAGTCCACAATTAGCTCTCTCGTCTTGATAGTCACACTTCCTGCCGATTCTCTACACACACGGTGGACAGGGAACGCATCTGCGTATCCTGGGTGTAGAAAATCGGTCGAGAAGCGTGGCTATCAAAACGCACGGACAGCTCTTGGACTGATTGTAGGTGACAAACATTGAATTGCATGCAGGTTTTACAGGCATTGGCAGGGCAGTCATCAGCATGGGCACGCAGCTATGCACAGGCATATCCCACGAGGACGTGAGTCGGATAAAAGAATGGTCTCATACGCAGGGCCATCACGTTGCAGGAGAAGGCAAGCATACCCTGAATAAAAGGCTGCTGCATGCAGGGTGTGGACCGAGCTGTCCACAACACAGAGTGGACAGATCTCCGTTCACAAACACGAGACGCACACATGGGACGCCGTGCCACAGACTTGCAACCACCAACGGATGCCCTCCTGTACCCAGACGCTTTCTGACAGCCCCAACTGCGCTGCGAACGTCTGCAGAAATGGAGAAGAATCTGTGCCAAATAAATTTTGCAAACACGCAAAGGACGAGTGCCAACGCATTGCGCAGGATCATTTGATGCATGCCCATGCGCGCAGCGTACCTGGTCGATGAGCTTCGATGGAGCGTGTTGGTGTGCAAGGCTCGCGATGGCCCCCAACCTCACGTGCCGTCATGCCCTTGAGGTTCAGACCCAACAGCAATCACGCTCCATACGGCAATCGCTCACAGTCCAGAGCCCGCCGCTCTTCATGCCCGAGCTGCAAAGTACAGAAAGAAAGACTGGGCTAAAAGGCAGGGCCATCACCTAGCACGTCATGCTTCCAAGTCGTCCACCTTGCGAGGCACACTCACTATCAAGCCGTGCCTGTTCATTTGCCTCTCACGAAAATCCAGTGCAGCACACTCCACAGCACATTATAACGGCATACAAGTGCCCTGGGCAGCGGTGTACCTGGGTGCGTACCTCACAGCGCCCAGCCGTGCCCACAGGGCACTGCGTCACCTTCGTGAGGGAAGAGGGTCCCAGTATCAGGTCACGTCCATGTTGGCAATTTTGGATAGATTCTAATCCACGGTCCAGTACACGTTCCAGCGCCAGCCTCAAAAGCCTCACCGATGGGTTTCCCCTGGTATGCTAGCCTTCCGGTGATGCAACACCAGGCAGCCTGGCACCAAGCCTCACCCAGTCTCAGCCTACTGCTACGAGCCTGGGTCTACTGGGTCGTACACATGTAAGTCGCGTCAGGCTGCAAGGCCGTCAGCAGCTATCCCAAGGCATCATCTTTGAGGAAGGCAAGCGCCCTGAGATTCGCTCTGCGCCGGTAGGACTTCGGTACACCTGCGTGCACAGAACCGCCCGGTCACTCGATCTGACCTTTCAAAGATGCATACCATATGGACAAACCTTGAAACTTACGAATGGAGAGAGTCTAGGATGAGAGGGTTCTCGCCTCGCAAACCTGGGCCCGGGCGTGCCTTTCGCGCTCCCAAGGCAGCATCGTCGCCGAACGCAAGGCATATCAGTGCTTCAAACCTCATCACAGCCGCGTTTATCGAGCCACCAGGATAACATGCCGTTTCGTGGCGGGCTCATACTCATTGGCCGTGTTGCTGGAGAAATGGGCCCTTTTCTACCCCGCTCTCGAGATCTGCAAAAATCAGGACCCCTCTTAAAGATCACTCAGCCCTATCAATTGCCTCCCAACGAGTGAACGCTTCGCTTGCAAATTGAAGCGTGGGACCATCCAAAGGATTGGAACACTTTCTGAAGTTTGGGATGGATCGGTAGGGCTTGACTACCCCCTGGGACCGAGACTGACGAGTTGCGTGCTATGCAGAGGCTCTAGCGCCCTACGTCGCACTCCAATCGTGCACACCAATTTCGTGAGCACGCAAGGATCAATAGCATGCGACATCGTGGTGCGTCGTGGACTCTGAAATACTCATTGGCTACTTCGCGGATGCGCCTATCAGATCCGTCTTTCGTGCGCGAACCGCTCGCAACGAGCTGACATGGAAAACAGGCGTAAACAATCTCAACATGACACCAGCTGCTCGTGTTGTACCCATGTCATTCTGTTATTGAAGTCTGCATTGCTGCCAGACGTAAGCCATAGACGCGGACTTTGTGTGTTCGCGCCAGGGGTGCTCCGTCCACCCCCCCGGAGGTGGGGATGGCCGCACCCAAACCAGCGCGTGACCGGCGTCCGCACGGGACGCCGGCCACCCGTGAGAAGCCGTCGCCTTGGTGACTCCCCGTTCTCGTCGAATGTTGCCTTCTGTAGGAAAGACGAGTGTGTCAATCATGGAACCTCTATTCAGAAGGCTCCTCCTCGTTGTGTGCCTTGCAGCACTGTCGACCGCCGCACTCGCGCGAGCAAAAACCAAATGGGTGCGTAAGGTGTTGTGATATTGAATGGCCGCTCGAGTAGCCTGAATCAATTCAACCTAATCTTCCACGTCTCGGTCCCGCAGGTTGTTGTGCCCAGGCCCCACGGGGCGCGGCCTGGCGTGGGAGTGTCTTCGCCGAAGGTTCAGCAGGTCCAGGAGGACACACGCTTTCCACGGGACGTCGCAATTATCACAAGAGAAGTGTCGAATACAGATACGACAGCGCTCCTATCGCCACAGATTTTTGATCACAGTCTGCTCTACCACGACAACATCGACAGCGAAGCCCATGCTAGGACACCGTTCACCTCCTTGATTCCCCAGTCCCCGCCCGCCTCGTCACCAGCTACCCTGCCTGCCGACTCCCCCCCCCGCCTTCTTCCCCCAACTCTTTGCCCCCCCCTTCCCCTGGCACTCCAGTCCCAACCGCCTATTGCATCCCATTCAGCGAGGGTGGAGGATCTGGCTGCCTGGCAGTCGTCACCAACGCTGCTCCAGACGCGCACCTCCTCTTCCGGCTCCGCTCCTCTGCCGCTGGGAAAGCGACGTTTACCCTCACCGTGCAGGAGGACAAGACCTATGCGTACGCCCGCTTCTACTTGCCCTTCCCCACCGAGCGCCAGCTCAGATTGACCGGAACCGTCGAGTATTTGAACCAGCCTGGCCAAGTCTGGTCTGTCCTGACGGAGTACCCGCAGACGCAGCCGGGGAAGTGCACAAGGGATCCGGTCCCGGCAGAGGGCCATCGCTGGCTTCGGTGTGCTGCCACGCTGACCATGCCCGACGGGAACGAGCTCACCTTGACCTACGTTGTGGTGGACCCGGACATTCAGCCCCCCCCACCCCCTCCGCCGCCCCCCACCTCCAGCCCCGCCGGTCCAGGCAATCAAGGCCTACTGCATCCCCAGCTGGGTCGGGTCAGGCGCTGGGTGCTACGCCAAAGTTGCTTCGGCCGCTCCCGGCTCCCGCATCCGGTTTCGCCTGACATCCACGGAGGGAGTGTCTGGCGTGACAGACGTTCAGCTGAAGCCGGACAGCACATGGGGTGGTGCCTTTTACGCCCTCCCAATACCCAGCGTGCGCCACACAAACTTTACGGGCACGGTGGAGTACGTGGACGTGCCTGGGCCAAAGTGGAGCGTGGCCACCTGGGATCCCCGTGCGGAGCAGGTCCGCTGGAACATCAGGGAGCTAGACAACGGGCTCTGTGAGTACCTGTACGACTTGAAGGTGCCAATCGACCCGGACGGGAAGCAAGTTGTTAGGATGACCTACTATCCTCAGCGCAAGTGCCTGCCTCTGGCTTGGTTGCACAAGTTCTTTCATGATCACTCCATCTTCGACTGATGAACGTTTCTCTTGCTATTGAGAGAATTTGCGAGATCTCTTCAGGCCCTCGCCTGCCGCCCTGGCCCTTTTGCATCAAGGTTCTGAGGTGACTGCTCTCTTCGGGTCACCCTGGAGCCGCCGGCTTCTCGCGCCCCGCGTGCCCCTTCAACCTTTGGGATTGTTGGGACGTCCGCCAATTTTGACTCATGAGCAGCCTGTTCACGTCGGTGCCTGCCCGACTGTGCCTGTCCCACCCATACCCATATTTCGATGATGGCGCCTCTATTTCTCCCCATTTTCCTTTTTAAGAGGTGCATGCCCATGCTTTGTAAAGTCGACTGCTAGATTCTGGCAGACGCGTGCGTCCAGCCTGCTTGAGCACAGCGGAGGCAGCAGCGCGACGGTCCGGCCTGTGAGCGTGCATTTTGGCCCAGCCACATCGTGCACCACGTACGCTGCTCAGCCTGTGGGATGCGTGCGGGCCGCGAAGGACGCCATGCCGGGCCACTGGGGTAGGGGGCAGGATGCAGACTTCTTCCCATTCCAGGAGAGGGTGGGCAAGCAGTACCATGTGCGCATTGCCCTCGCGCACGACTGCGGTCGTGGGCGGCACCCTTGACGTGCATGACCCTCACCCCGTTCACAAGCTTGCGTGACCCTGGGTTCGCAGTTCGGGGCACAGTTTGCATGGCTCGTGGGTCATGACTTGAGCAGGCACATCATCGGCACAAGGAAAAACGGAGGTTGTTTGTTGTCCAAGGCGTGGAAACTTGAAATAAACATTGAAGCGTCATCTGAGGAGATTTTCTAAGTGGGCCGAGGTGGGCCAGCGTGAGCGGTCCGGGGCTTAACCGCTGTTGATGGTAGCCTCCCTGTACCCTCCCAGCAACCCATCGGCGGACCTCACGACGATGTAGCGGCTGGACGTGCAGGTGAGGGGCGCCGCCGCCTCGTCGAAGCTCTGGCTGGTGCCCGTCGCCACAAAGTCCTTGCTCCAGACGTAGGGTTGGGGCTCATGGCAGGTCATCATCAGGGTGTAGCTTTCCCCGGTCACCAGGCCGTCCACGGTGGCCGTGGCGTAGACGACGCCGGCGACGGTGTTGGCCTGGGCGGCGCTCACGCTCGGCGATGTGTTGGGGTTGACCGTGAGCTCGCCGGCGGCGCTGTCCGAGTAGTGGACGAAGACGACGGGCGTCATCTGCGGGTAGAAGCAGATGTTGCAGGAGATGTTGACGATGTAGTCGGTACCGGAGCCCGGGGGGACCGTGATGTTCATCTTGTCGATGAGGAAGGATGGGTTCATTGCCATGGCTTCGCCCACGAAAATCTCGGCGCCTTCGGGAGGGTACTGGTGCAGGATCAGAGTCATGTTTGTCCCCAAATAGTCGGGGTATGCCACATAGAAGGAAGCGGACAAGGTGACGGGGGGGGAGGAGGAGGAGGCGAGGGCGGGGGGGGAGGGGGGAGGAGGGGGAGGCCGGGGGGGGGGGAGGAGGGGGGGAGGGCTCGGGCGGGGGGCGGGGACGGTGCGGGCGACGGGGGGAGGAGGGGGAAGGCACGGACGGAGGTGGCGGAGACGCTGGTCTGGGGGGGCGGAGACGACGACAGAGGGGGGCGGCGACGCTCCCGGGGGACCGAGGCGGAGGGGGCGGTGAGGTCTTGGGTGATGAGGGTGGAGGGGCCGGCGACCGCTTGGAGGGCGGGGGCGGAGGCGGCGACCGCTTGGAGGGAGGAGGAGAAGGCGGTGACTTTTTGGTGGGAGGAGGAGGAGGCGAAGACCGCGTGGAGGGCGGGGGGGCGGAGACGGTGACTTTTTGGTGGGAGGAGGAGGAGGCGGAGACCGCTTGGAGGGTGGAGGCGGAGGCGGCGACTTTTTGGTGGGCGGAGGCGGGGGGCGGAGACCACTTGGAGGGTGGAGGCGGAGGCGGCGACTTTTTGGTGGGCGGAGGCGGGGGCGGAGACCGCTTGGAGGGTGGAGGCGGAGGCGGCGACTTCTTGGGAGGTGGGGGCGGGGGGCGAGGTCTGTGGCAACTTGTCCAGGATGAGCTGGGCATTTTTCCAGAGCATGGATGTGGTGGGCTTCTTGTGTTCGCCCGACTGCCCAATTCCCAGGTTTAATGCACCGGTGTTATTGTTACCCCAAAGGTTGTTACCCTTGTTGTAATTGCCAAAGTTTGAGATGCCGCTGTTGCCGATGCCAAAGTTGCGGTAGCCAACATTGTCCCGGCCAGTGTTGTTCCTGTCGTCGGGCTCGCACTTTCGGGTGCCCGGGACCACACATTCGACAGCGATCAGCCAATCGCAGGAGCCCTGGTCGCAAATTGTCATGGTGTCCAGTTGGAGGACGTCGGCCACGCCGGTCATCACGTTTTTGGTGGCGCTGCGAAAGGCCCCGGCCTTGAGGAATCCGAGGCGCCTGCGAGCAAGCGTGGAACAGGGTTGCTTCAGGCCCGGGTCAGGCGACAGCCGAGCAGGGAGCATGCTGGCACACCGACCGGCACAGCAGCTGCCACGTACTGGCAGAAAATCTGTCGAGATTCTTCATGGATGACCCAGGTACTGCTCCCACTGCGTAGGGAGGGAAAAGATGGGGGCACTGACGGTGGATGGGCCGAGCAGCACACAGGACACACTATGCGGTCAGCAACCACCACCGTTCGCCGTGCCGACCACACGCACGTCTTGTATCTGGCACCAGGAATGCCGTAGAACGCTGACTTGCAATCGCTCTGTAGAAGGGCAGAGATATGTGATGAAAGCGGGGATGGATGATTGCGAGTTGCACAGTCACCGTTTCCGTCGTACGGACGGGCCCCACCCGCGCAATACCAATGCGCGCGTCACAGCACCCCCAGCTCTCCGTGCTTACGTCGCCGTACGCAAAGGTAGATCCAATAATGAAAAGAAGGACAGCAGGCCAGAAAGCGCCACCGAGAGACCCAGGGGCGCCGTGCGCTCTGGCATGGGCGTGACGGCCGCCCATCCTTGTCTCCGGTTATCTGGGGCACGGACAACCGGATCTGCACTCGAAAAGGGCCCCTTCCAGTTCGTGAATCCTTTCGTACGATCTGGTATACCTTGAGAGGGCAGACCGTGCTGAACATTGTGTTTTGGGTCGCCAGGGGGCAGGTTTTTGGGGGAGTTGGGCGGCACGTGGGGTAGCATCCCTGATTGCATCAACCGTCCAAGGCTTGGCTGACTGGGCACAGGGGCCGATTACGCTATTACCCCGCACCTGCTGCGATGCCGAGCTCGCCCCATGGCAAGTTTCTGTAACTTTTTTGCTTCGTCTGTGCTCCAGAAGACGCCAGGTGCCGCCAGGCGCCCGTGTCTTAGGCGTCGGGGCGGCGAGGGTGCCCAGGGTATCGATCATTCCCCTTGTACGACCGGGTCACTTTTCTCGAGCATTTGACGCACGGGTGCCGCGCAGTAGATCCGAGCCGCCCGCTAGTTGTACTTTGCAGGCGTCACCGGAAGCAGGTCGGGGTCCGCATGTCTAGAAGCTGAAGGCACGATAGGGAGGAAGCGAGGGCCAGAGAGGTTGCGGCCAGCTTGCGCGCCCAACGCACTTGCCGCAGGCCCTCACAATATGCTTGCACGCGGACGCGCGCTTTAAGGGGAAGGGACAAGCAATGCTGCCTGAGCTCCTCGGTTGTCCGTGTCTGAGTCCGCTCCATCAAAGTCGTTCTCCACGAAGGACATATTGTACGCTAGGATTGGCAGCTGGGGTGGCCACTACGACTCAGAGGGTGCGGCAACCAGGACGACCCCGGACAAATTCCAGCATCGTGTCTTGACCGATCGCGTGAACGAGTATGTGTCCAGCGACGTGACCGGTGGTCTTTGCGTTTCTCAGTGGCAGCATGGGTGCTGGAAGTCCCGATAACTGGACGGGCTCAACACGGCTCCGCCCATGCAAGTGCCCCCCAGACATACGAACTCATTCTTTAAAGGTACTTGAAAGATCTCTCATGCTATTTCAAGTGCTAAATGAAAGTCTGCGCACCCCCGTTCCAATCGCAATTGGATTGGGCATATGGGCGTGGCGCGGTCCCCGGTTGGCCCGGCATCGGAAGCGTATTGCCAGAAGCGACCCCGCCACTTCGGCCCGGGGATAGAGTGCCTGGCCACCTTGAGTCCTGTCTAAGAGTACGCCAAGTACTGGCGTGCAGTATCAGATGGTTTCGGCGGGTTCGCTCAGGGTGATCGGAGGACGCGCCCGTGTGATGATGAGCAGTGCGCGCGCTGACCGCCCACCGGATCCCCCCACCGTTCGCAAGACTTGGACATCTGCAGTACTCTGCGATCGCGCTACACAATACGATTAGATTTATGCACCCATGTGACTGCCTTGGCTCTATTTCCTTGTGCAACTTGAGCAATTGGACCTCACGCAACACCGATGTTTCTCGTACGATCTCGCGCTTCTGGCTTGGGCCGGGCATGTGTCAGGCTGCCTTTATCAGGCAGGTTCGGCCTTCTGCAGGGTAGGTGATGGTCATAACGCACGGGTACTTACGCTCTCGTGGGCTTGAGGGCTGCCCGTGACTGGAGCCATGCGCCCCAGAATGGCAATCGCTGGAACCCTCATGTCGCTGACACTCATTTGATGTCGCCGTGGCAACCGTAGGGCCACCCTTGAGGGCTGGCATGACATCACTGTTGCACATTGCTTTATTACTGCCACTGTGAGCAAACATCTGGCAGGTGCGAGAGTGTTACATGCAGCCTCCAACAGCAGATGCGAGGCGCCATGCCAACCCCACCAACCGCGAGTTCTTCATGTGACACTGAATATTAACCCTATAGGGTGTGCATGACCTCGAATAATCCTTTTATGAATATATTAGACATATCAAGGCCTGAAAATGGGCAGCCTGCAACCATCCCGGGATACTTTAGCGATGCAACCACGGGCAGTCTCGCCGGACAGGGGTGTCCGGGCTATCCATACCTCATCCTTTGCGTGTCTCAACCGGCGACAAAAATGTGTTCTCATTTGATTGCTCCAAATCTGACGATATGCAGACGCGCTCGCGACAGAAAACCCCCGTCACATGCCTTGAGCGCGCCGGATTCTGCCAGAGGGTGCTGGATGCCACTTCCGGCCGCGTGCCGTGGATTCTCCGGACGCCGGGCGCCCGTCCCTGCACGCTGCCCAGCAAACGAATCACACACGCCCGTTTCAGTCGTCTTAACCTCCTCCGTGTGCATTTTAATAGCGACTCTGCTGGTGGTAGGCCGGCAGTCGGTCGCGCCACACTGGCATCTCGACAGTGTCGGAGTGTGAGTGTCAGTCCCGCTTCCAGAGACCGCTTCTTGCCCACTTAGACTCTGCATTTTCGGGCTGCACGCGCTTTGAGCTGCCAATGAATTTGGTTGCCTGGACTGTGGGCGTGGTGCTCGCCCTGGAAGCGTTGACGAGTGGAGCGCACGCGGAGCCCCTGCACTATAAACTGGTGAGATGGAGGCAGGAGCGACCCAGACTGTGCGTGGTGGGCGTGCACCCATGCGCCGGCACGCTCGTGCTCGTCAGTTTACCTTTGCCACGCTCCTCTATCGTCCTCACAGGTGATGCGAATGCGACCTCGGTGGAGAAAGTGGCACGCAGCAGACGCCCACCTGCTGGACCAACCCGCCTTGGTGGAAGATGGTCAGCACACGCTGCAATCGCCCCCTCAAGCGACGGTCAGCGGGGTAGGTCCCTCTCCAGCCTCCCTCGCGCCACTCCCACAGCCCGCCCCTCCCCCCGCCAGAGGAACCCCCGACGCCCATCACAGCCTCCTGCATCTCCAATGCCACCATGGGCAAGACGTCCTGCCGGCTCAAGGTCACAGCGGATCGCCCGAGCGTGGGCGTCGTCTTCCGGTTCCGCACTGCATCTGGCAAATGGGTCGCGCTGCCCCTCACTGTGCCGGACTACAGCTTTGTGGGGCGCTTCACCGTCAACCTGCCGCGCGGTCAGGAGTTTGGCAACAACTTTGTGGGGACAATCGAGTACGCGGGCAGGCCCAACTGGACGTGGCCCGTGCGGCGCGCAGTCATGCCTCCAGCTTGATGGGGGCAGCCAAGCCCACATCCACCGCGCGCTCGGTGACTGCCCCCACACTGCTGCGACTGGGGCCACTGCCTTGTGTTCTTAATGCTCATCGGCGGGGGCATACCTGGCGTGCGGACACTGCCTCCGCTGCCGCCGCCCATACTAGTGTGGAACCCTGCCGGACGCTGGAGCCGCAATTTTGTTGCTCTTTTTTATTTTGACATGCACTCCAATTTGTGCAGCACGAACAAAGCAACCTCTGCTGTGCCGCGAGGCACGCTCTCACGTCTTCGTGTAAACTTTAACCGGCGAGCGCAAAGGCGGCGACCTGCCGGCCAGCCGGAGCGACGCGAAGCCGAGCGTTGCAGGCCATGGCTCTTGCTGCCGCGCGGTGTGCCTGCCTCCGTTTGATCCGCCTCGGCGCCCCATGCATCGCAGACGATAACAACATGGCGTGCACAGCCCATGTGACATAAGTAATGCAAACAGAGTGATACAAGATCTAAGATGGTACACACAGCACGTGCTGAGAAAACATGCCGGACAGGAGTTGTTGGGGGCTCAGGGGGCGCCCTCGCGAGGCGTGTCCCGCCCTCTGGTGCCTTGACAAAGCGCGCCGCCGCGCTTTGCGCCGTCGCCGCACACGGAAGAGTACGCCGACTTGACAAAGCGAATCAGGCTGGCCTGGCGCAGCACGCCAGGGAGGCGCCGGCGCTTGAACGCCGATTGGGCCTCGGCCCACAGCCGCGCCTGCTCTGCGGTGTCAATGGACGCCAAGTCGATCCCTTTGGGCGAATCGGGCGGCTCCCTCTTGACGTGCGCGGGCGGCTCTGGGGCCGCCAAGTCGCCCGACGCCGCGGCCGGCTGCGCCTCGGCGTCTTGACCCGGCCAGTGACCGCCCGCTCCGCGGTCGCACGCGACCTCTGATCCCGCCGCCGGCTCGCACGCATCGCTGTCCTCCTTTTTAAAAGTCGAGCTCCCTGTCGCGCAGGGCGGCCCATCCGTCTTGCCGCCAAAGTAGGCGTACAGACGGCTCCTGTCCTGGCGCAGATCCATCAGGTCGGCGAGGCAGTCGACCAGGCGCCGGGAGGCTTCCGGGTCTGTGTGCGTTGGAGCGGAGGAGTGTGAGCGACCCTGGTGAGACCGCAGCGGTCCGTCAAAGCAAGGTCATGATCAACACCTCGGTCGTGACACCCCCCACGCCCACACACGCACTGGACGCGTTGACCGTGGGGACGACGCGCGCGGGGCGCATGCTCGCGATGCAGCCGCGCAGGTCGGTCCAGCTGGAGTGCTCCGAGTACGGCACGCCCACGACGCAGGCGGCGCCCTCGCGCCACTCGCGCAGGGGCCCTCCGCGCGCGGCGTGCGACCAGCCCGTGGCCCTCAGGCCCACGATCGCGACCCAGGGCGAGCCGCCCGCCTCCAGGCGCTTGGCCAGCACCCCCGGGCGCAGCGTCTCGCCCTGCGCCAGCAGGTGCACGTCCGCGTCCTCTGGCCGGTCGCAGAGCAGCGCCATCCAGTCGGGGTCGAGGTCCAGCAGCTTCAGGGTCGTGCGCTTGGCGGGGGAACAGAACAGGCGGCTGCCGAGGAGCTGGGCCACCCCGAAATAAAAGCGCTCCTGCGGGGGGGGCACGCGAGGAAGGGGGGGTTGTGGAGCAGGGAGGCTGAATATGATGGGTGCGCCTACTGCCCAGTGTCCCTCAACAGCGCGCGGCGGTTGCACACCCACACCCTAGCCACATTCGCCGTCAGCGTCGCCACTGCACATGCCCCCTGCCCTCGCACCTTGCCGATGTGGTAGCTGTTGCAGACGACGAGGACCCTCCCCCCGCCGACGCGTTTCCGCTCGGCCCGCACAAAGTCGGCCGCGGCCGCGATGGCCTCGCGCTGCGGCGGAAAGTCCCACCGCGGGGAGCAGTAGGTCGTGTCCAGCATGACGACGTCCAGCGCACCTCGCAGCGCGGAAAGGGGCGGGGTCGCCGCCATCTCCTCGCTCCAGCGCATGTCGCCCGTGTGTAACACGTGCTGCCGGGAAGGGAGGCAGGCCTACTTAATGGGTCTCACCTGTGGCGCATGACCAAACACAATGCCAGACCGGCTTCCCGCGCACCTGCACGCCGCTCGGAGCGCCGGCCTTGGGAATGGCAAAAAGAAACATGACCGCTCCGGGGCAGTGGTTTGCCGGAATCGGAGTCACGGTGACGCCGTCGATCACGACGGGCACGCCGACAGCGAGCGAGCGCACCCGGGTCCTGGACACGCCCAGCTCCTGGACCAGCAGCCGGGCCGTGACCTCGGAGCAGAAGATGACGCCGCGGTCAAAACCGCGTTGCAGCCCGATCGTGTGGTCGCTGTGAAAGTGGGTCAGGAAGAAATGCCGTGTCTCGGGGCGAATGAACTTGAAGCCATCCACATTGAACTCTGTGCCGGGAATGTACTTGCAGGAAGCCACTTGGGACGCCATTGGCAGGGCTGGCTCTGGACCAAGTCGTCACTGGAGGCCGGCTGGTGCCGCAAACATGGCCCCTCCTGTGTGTGTGGCCAGCCGTGGAAGCAGTGAGAGCGCCCGCGGACACCAAAATTAGCACGCAAACCAGACAGAGCTCGTAGGTACCAGACCATTTCATTGTGCAGACACCAGGGCCCTGCCACCACGACGCACTCTGGAGGCGCGCTGTGCAGGTGCCGGACGCCCGCAAGGGCCCGGGTGATGCCTTTCGCCCCGCTGGGCGCACCACGCCGACCTCGTCCCTGCAGAACAATCTGGGGCACTGCAGTAGTCATGACAACACTTCACATGCGCATTGCATGGAATGCATGCATGGTGTCGCACCTGGTAGATCGGCAATGTCGTCCGCCCTGGTGTCGGGTCCGCGTTTCGGCCGCGCTCCCGTGTCGGCCTGCCGACGTCATGAACAGCAGGCACAGGTCTAGAAAACTATAATGAAGCTCTCATAATTTTCTGCAGGGCGTTCCGGCACGGCTGGGAGCGATCCCGGGGGATCACACCTTTCCTCCCCAGATCGAGATCGCATGCACGTGCCGCTGCTCATGCATGTGCCACATGCACTGCGCCGGTTCACACTACAAGTCGACTACAGGTGCTACATCATTGGCGGGTGCCACAGAGGAAGGAAGGGTCATGGTGCAACGTCAGGACCCGAAGGAGCTGCGCATCAGCCCGGGAGGGCCGATCGGTGCGGTTCACACGGTTCAGGCAATGTTGTTGACGGAGGTGCACTCCTTGACGCCCTTGACGCCGGCCACGATCTTGAGCAGGTCCGCGTCCGGGGTGTCGTCGATGCCGATGGCCATGATGGCGTCGGCGCCGCGGCCCGTGCGGCCCACGGACATGAAGGAGATGTTGATGTTCTTCTTCGCGAGCTCGCTGGCCACGGTGGCGATGATGCCGGGCTGGTCGCTCTGGCGCACCAGCAGGACCTCGCCCTGGCGGTGTGGAAGGAAGAGGGGGCGGGGATTTTTCCTTAGGGGGGTGTCAGGAATCCAGGAGAATACGTGTGCGGGTCAGAGACGCAAAAAGGGTGCCGAGCCCCGCTTGCGTGCCCCAAGGGCATGCAGTGTGCGCGGGCGCCGATTCCATCCTCAAAACACACACCACACCATACTACTACCAATCCCCCCCCTCCCCCTTAAAAAAAATGCGCACGCACCTCGGCTTCAAGATCGAGGTCAAAGCCGCCGATCTGGGTGAGGAAGGGCTTGCCGCCCTTGACCGCGCCGGACACGGAGATCTGGCCGGTGCTGTTGAGCGCCGAGGAGAAGCGGCTGCCGGCGGAGACGATGGAGACGGTCATGCCCGTGAGCGCGGCCGTGCCCTCAGACGGGACGGAGGTCTCCACGATGCGCAGCCCGCGCTTCTTCGCCAGCAGATCCGCGTTCACAATGTTGACCTGCGTTGACCAGGGAAGTGTGTGGAGAGTGGGTGGGCATTATTTCACGCAAGCACGAGCACGGCACTGATGTGCCAGGTCACCGCATGCGCGCTCGCACAGCACCCGTACCTGGGCGGTCGTGACTTGCTGCAGGATGCCGCGGACGACGTTGGCGCGCAGCAGCCTCGTGTCCAGGACGTCGCCGCGGGGCCTGGGGTGCCAAGGGGAGGGAGGGATCGTCAAATGGTCAGCAAGACAACTGAGTGGCGGCGCGCAGCGCCGCATGGCCTGTCCTTACAGCTCCCGAGACCACGCCCCCACACTTGAAAACAATCCGCTGGACGTACGTGTTATAGGTGATGTGGACCTCGGAGAAGCCGTGAACGTTGTCCACGAGCTGCATGGCGACGTGGCCAAGGGACTGCGGCAGCGGGAGGGGGCGATGAAAGAGGGTGAAAAGGAGGTTCCCCTCGATGCGCTCATTGACAGGTGGAAACGCGTCGTTCCTATCAACGCTCAAGCAGGCAGCCCACCGTCCGCCAGCTCTCCCACACGTGCACCATGATGATGCCATCCATCATTAGATACCCAGCGTTCCTAAAATATATTCCCCACAAACGTCGCCCCCGCCCAGCACACCCACCGCACCTGGGCCAGGTCGACAAACGGCGCGAGCTCCTTGAGCACCTCCGGGGGGACCATGGGGGCGTTGACCACGCTGCTGGTCAGCTCTCCCTGTCGATGAGCGATGGTGAGAAAGGGTGAGCGTGAAGACAACTGGGGCAAGTTTATTCCTAAACGCCGAGGCACATGATGCCCTCTCATGCGTCATGCAAGCGCGACCTCGACCCCTTTAATTGCATCCCCATCAAAGACTGCGCACATTGAGGGCGGAGAGGACGGCCTCGGCGATCTCGTAGGAGACCTCCTCCTGCGCCTCCTTGGTGGAGGCGCCCAGGTGCGGGGTGCAGATGACCTCGGGCCGGCCCACCAGCGGGTTGTCGGCCGCGGGCGGCTCCTTGGCGAAGACGTCCAGCGCCGCGCCGGCGACCTGCGGGGGGTGGGGGGTGGGGTGCGGAGTTTGTTGACGAGAACTAGACTCAAGGTGTGATTGTAAGCCGACAATTCGAGAGGGGCATGGAGGACTTGCTACCGATACAATAATAATAAGCACACAGCGAGGGCCCTGACAACATCATTCCACATGCAGGCCCTCCCCCCCTCCAAAAACTAGCACCACTCGCCTGCTTGGCGTCCAGGGCGCGTGCCAGCGCCTCCTCGTCGATGACGCCGCCGCGGGCGACGTTGATGATGCGCGCGCCCTTCTTGATCTTGCTGAAGGCCTCGTCGCCAAACAGGTTCTTGGTGCCCGGGGTGAGGGGCATGTGCAGGGAGAAGAAGTCGCCGGTGGCCAGCGCCTCGTCAAAGGTGACCAGCTTGACGCCGAGGGCCACCGCGCGCTCCTCGGAGGCGTAGGGGTCGTAGGCCACGACCTTCATGCCCAGGCCCTTGGCGCGGCGCGCGACCTCGCCGCCCACCTTGCCGAAGCCGATGATGGCCAGCGTCTTGCCCACCACCGACACGCCTACGTAGGTTGTGCGGTCCCAGCGCCCCGCCTTCATGGAGGCGTCGGCCTGCGCCACGTTGCGCGCCAGCGCCGTGAGCAGCGCGATGCCGTGCTCGGCGGCGGCCACCGTGTTGGCCGTCGGCGCGTTGACCACCAGGCAGCCGTTCTCGCTGGCCGCGGTGAGGTCGACGTTGTCGATGCCCACGCCCGCGCGGCCCACCACCCGCAGGCGGCCCTTGGACGCCTCAAACACCTCGCGCGTCACCTGCAATATTGAGTTTTAAGACAATCTGCGGCATTAGAATCATGGCAGCAGTGTCTTGTGGAGTGTTGTGTATTGTTCACTGCATGGATGCATCCTTGCCACAAAACTCCCTCCACTGTTAACAACAAACGGCCTTGCCTTGGTGGCGGAGCGGATGACGAGGGCGTCGGCCTGGCTGATGACGTCCAGGAGCTCCTCCTTGGACATGTTGAGGGCCGTCTTGACGTCGGCCACGTCCTTGAGCATCTCCACGCCGCCGGCGCCCAGCTTCTCGGCCACCAGGACGGTGGGCCGGCCGTTGGGGGCAACGGCAGTGCGCACTGCGGGGGCGAAACCCGGATCCGAGCGTCAGGGCGGCACACTCGCACATGGGGTGCACGCGATGGGCATGCACATCACATGTACGTACCGACAGTCGCAGCGCGCAGCGGGCGGACGGCACGGCGCGCAAGGCCGCTCGTCGCGGGGACGGTGGCGGCTTGGCAGCCCTGCGGCGACGACATCGGCGCGTGAGTCAGCATCGGGCCGCATACGGACCCAGCGGCATTGTGAATCATTCCCTACATGCACAAGCCGCAATGATTGTGGCCTACCATGGTCATTTTCGTGGAGTACATGGTGGCTCGACGCTGGGAGCTGACCCCTGCAGGAGGCTGTTCCAGCAAGATTGGGGGCACGAGAGTGCGGGAAAGGCGTTTCTATTGCAGTACAGGCTTGTTGCCCGTTGGGGACGTCAAGATCGTTGTGCCTGGTCGGGAGCGACGGGGCTCGAGTCGTGCGAGCAGCAGACGCATGCAGATCAAAACGTGATCGGCCATGTGCGCGCGCCAAGGAATATTATATTGTCGCACCCCTGGACATTCTCGCATGGGGGAGACCGACCGATGGAAGCCATCCAATATTTTTGTTTGCATGCGCTTCATGTACTGTATGTAGGGGTTTCACTCTACATGAATGCCGCTTTGATAACAAAAGACGAGCGGGCAATGTGGCTGCAGACAATGCAAGGCATGCCTGCGCCTGAGAAAGGACGTACTTTCAAGCGGGGCCATGTTGCAGGCGGCGGCGCATGGGGTACAGCAACACGCGGCGAATCAAGCAAGCAACGAGTGCGACGGCATGGTACTCAGCATATTTTGGCAAAAAGGGGCAATATTTTGTGTGTTTTTGATGCAATGACGGCCTCAAGATACCTAAGCGGTCTTGTCGAGATCGCTGGAATGAGCCTGGACATTCGCCTCGACGTCCTCCGCCGCCGCGGACTCAAAGGCTTCAAAGACTTGGAAGAGGCGGTGATGCTCCATCATGGCGGGAGCCAGCAGGATGCCTTCGTCGATGAGCTCTGTGGGATGGGTTCGGTGAATGGTGTGAAGGGTGAGACGAGGTATTGGATTTGCCAGCCAGCACAGCTGCACAGGTGCATGCAGCTGCGTTTGTCTATGTGCATGTAATTGCACACAGTCCCCGAGTTTTTTTGCCATTGGAAAGCATGGCAAGCCTGCTGCTTCCAGCACTTCTCCCCCTCCCACCCACCACACGCGCCTGTCCCATCGATCCAGACGGCGTCCCACTGCATCTTTTTCTTCTTGTCCGCGTATTTGAGGGGCCGCAGAAACATGATGTTGCCCGGGGGGTAGAGCTCCGGCTGTGAGCCGTGCAAGTGCGCCTTGGAAAAGTACCTGCGGCGTTGAAGACAGAGGTGTGCGTTGCTGGCAGATCGGATGATGCTGGGGCTGTTGAACGGGCGTGGTGCGCATCCATAGCCATGACGTCGGGAATCCACACATTCAATCACACAAAACACCATCTACACAATCCCTTGCTCACCTGTCCAGCTTGCGGAGCGATTCGTAGGGGATCTCTTCCAGCTCACAGAGGGTCGGCGGGGGCACGCGGTTTCCTCCCCGGCGCTTGAGGATGATGTCTGCCATGACCTTGAGTTTGGGCCGACGACACCTGCGGCGATGGACGAAGGCGACGGATGTGCGCTTGCAGAGAGGCATGCACTCTGCGTGATGCGCGTATCGGCTTTGCGCCGCGCGCAGGCCACGATCGGCTCCAGCATCTGCCCCCCATATTTCACCCCACGTAACAATGCCACTGCCGACGCACCGAGCCAAGGAAACAATCATCTCCTCCACGCAGCGCTTGAGCGTGTTGAAGGACAGTCGGCTGATGAGATCCTTGCCCACCACCACAGAATTGCAAAATTGCTGCGCCGCCTGCGACAGGTTCCAGCTCAGCAGGCCTCCGGGCGGGCAGAAGGCCCAGCACGTCAGATCTGCCGCGTGGAAGGGGAGGGCGTTTGTACAGAGTGGTGCATGGTGCTACTAGGTCGGACATGCGGCTGGATTGATAGGCAAGGCCCGCGCCCTCATGCAGGTCGCTCAGCAACCCCCAGTCTCGATCGCTCTACCTGGGAACTCTTGGCGCAGCTGGAAGGAAAGCATGCACGCGACGGCCGCGCCGAGCGAGTGCCCCGTGATGACCAGGTTGGGGGGGTCCTCCAGGGCCTGCTGGAGCACCGACTTTACCCGCCCGGGGTGGTAGGTGCTCGTCAGGTAGTCGCCAAAGGTCTCTGTGATATAGTAGGGAGTGAGCAAGTTTGGGAGAGCTTGAAGCGCGGTGCTGTTCAATGATCAATAATGCATAGTGCGCAGCCATCCATAGTTATGCTCTTGCCCTCGATGCTGAGACACTGCCCCCGGCACCAGCAAACCCCCACCAGATAGCAGGCAACACCAACGCACGCGTCTTTTTTCGCTGGTACCAGCGGGTGGGTTTGGGATCGCGGTGCATGTCCTGGACCTCTGGATGCCGCGCGTCATAGCTGGCCAGGCGGTCGAGCATGGCGCCGCGAGCCCGGACCCGGTCGATGAGCAGCTCCTGCGTTGGCGCGAACGGGTGGCTGAGCGCCGCACTGTGCAGGGAGGCTCTTGGACACAAAATCCCACTGAAGTCGTCATGAATTGTCCCCGGAAAAATCTCGACCCTGTCCGCGCACCCTGAGGATGCCCTTTTCTTCCAAGTCTGTCAATAGGGCCGTGGCGGCCGAGACCACGCCGGCGTGCGCGTACATTGGCTCGCCCGGCTGCGCCTTAAACTCCTGAATGTGAAAGAAGGAAACATATGTTAAAAAGTGAAACAGGCAGAGGCTTCACAATCGATGAATGTGGCGGCGCCTTGTCGCCAGGAGACACATACAGGAAGACGCACGCACGCACCCAGACATAGCCAAAACACACCCGCCCATTCCAACGCACCTCGAGCACCCAGGGAGGCAGCCACTCGGAAACGTCCACCGGCTGACTCAGCAGATCCGTGATAAGATCCTCCATGCTCACTGGGCAAAGGGCGCACCGAATGCCGTGGGCGTGTCACATTTGATTTAGTCCTCAAACGCTCGAGACACATCGGCATGTGCTTCTCTAGCAAACATTGCCTGCCCTGCAACCCCGTACCTGTGCCGCGAATTGAGATCACGAGGGAGTTGCTGGGCCGGTGGTAGAGGATAAGATATGGCAAGGCGCCTCCAGAGACGTTGGCATCTGCGAGACGAGATGGGGTGAAGAGACCGACTCATTCTGAAGGTCAGCCCTGGTACTAAACAACACACACACCGCACGCGCAAGCAATAATACATGCTACCCTGTCATCCAACAACTGAGACATACATGAGACAAAGAGGAGGTCTGAGGCTTGTGCGCCTGTCAGTGGGAGAGAAGGAATGAGTGTCAACGATTGGAAAGGCATCACTCAAGGGAGGGCGGGCGTCCGACAGGGATGCCAACAGGACCCCTCTCTATTCAGCAAAGGCAGCAGCCTGTGCGTCGTTCCTGCCGCCGGCAAGTTCGCAGCACGGTACACCTTATTAGTCACCCCCACCCTCGCCCATCTGTGATCGGTACCTGTGATTTCCAGAATGGCGTTCAGGTTTTTCTTCTTGAGGGAGTTGTCGAGGGGTATGGCCTTGCCGAGCAGCTTGGTACAGAACTTTTGGTTGCCGAGGCACGCTCCGGGACGCCTGGGAAGGTGGTGAGGGGAGCAGGACGGAAGCATGCTTTGTGTGATACACATTATAGAAGCTACCTCTGTCCTCGCACGCAGACACACACACTATTACGTACCGGCCCTTGGCCCAGGGTGCCGCTTGCAGGCCGTAGGATGCCATGGCCAGCACGCACATCTGGTGCGCCCTGCGCAGCGACTCGGGAGGCACGGCCTGCCTCCGTCCTGGGCGGGCGTGGGTGGGCGGAGTGATGTGATGACGTTGAGACATTGTGTTCTCATCAATCTTTCAGCGCAGTTGGCGTGCTTGTTAAGCATGAGATCCTTCCTATCTAAGCGAAAACACGAAGCACTCAATGTACCCGCCCTACCCGAGTAGATGGTGGCGGCTTCTTGGGCGGTGAGGTCGCCGCAGTAGGCGATGGGCAGGTGCACCGGGGTCAGGAGGGGCTTGTACACGACGCGCACGCGGAGCGTGAACTCGTGCTGGCAGATGCGGGGGTTCATGGAGGCCGTGAGCAGGAGGGACGCCTGCCGCTCGTCGCCGCTGCTCTCGCTCGCGAGGGGCTTGTTGGCGCCGTCGGAGTAGAGGTAGGTCCGGCGGTAGACCGGCCGCTGGTCGGCGGTGGCCGGGTCCAGCAGGCCCACGCGCCGCAGCGCCTCGTGGAAGCTGGCGGGCCGGCTGCGCAGCGTGCCGCGGTCGCGCCACTCGCTGCCCCAGAAAAAGGCGCCGTGCCGCGGCTCGGCCGTCACGTACCCGGCCTGCGCCAAAGCTGCGCGGACCTGGCGCTGGCGCAGCTCGCCCTGGTGCTCGCCCAGGAGCAGCATGGCGAACAGCCGGTCGGTGGGGTCCAGGTCGATGCCCCCGAACAGGATGCTCAGGTTCTTGGCGATCTCGCGCGAGGCCGACTCGCTCGTGTCCAGCGCCACCTCCTCCAGCATGCTCCCGCAGCACATGCAGCGTGTCAACTTCTTCAGGCTGCCCTCCCAGCTGTCCACCTCGTGGTAGTCGGGGAAGCTGTTGAACGCAATCGTCACGAGCAGCCTGTCGTGATGAGATTGTGGTGGGGGGGGGGGCATGCGCAGAGGTATTCAGATGAGCAATCTTTTTTGACATGTATGCAAGTGTGGAGTCGCAGACAGACTATTCCCAATGAATAACACAACCACAGCCACAACCACAATAGCCGCGTACAGTTCAAAGGCCAGGATTGCCCAGCAGGCCCAGACGAGGCCTTCGAAAAACTGTTTGCGGCTCGAGGGGTCGGGCAGGCGGAGCAGGGTGTCCCAGGAAGAGCAGTCATCCGCGCTCCTGCGTGGCGTTAGGCGGGTGCTCTGGACTGTGAGCCGCAGATAGTATCAACTGGTCACCCCCGCACTATAGGCTGCTGCACTGTGTGGGCCCATTTTGGCATGCAGCGCCCCTTGCATCCTCCGATGACTTCTCATGCGCGCTGCGCCACGCTCCTCCCGCCAGCCACCTTGACACCCAGAACAATGACGCACTCGATCAGCTGCTGGCAGGTCATGTTGAGACAGCCATACCAGGCGACGCTGCCGCCGGGGTGCTGCGAGCTGTAGGGCACTTCAAAGGCCTGGAGAAAGGCGATCTCCGTGGTCCGCGAAAGGCGCGGGTACCGCGCCAGCTCGGCGTTGAATTGCGCCACGTCCTGCCGCGAGTCCGGGTTCAGCAGCCCAAAGTCAAAGCTCGAGTTGTTCGAGTCATCCTGGAACGTCTTATAGTAGTCCTCCAGCGCCGTCAGGTTGTCTGCGAGGGGCACCGCAATGCAAGAGTTTCATCCGCCGCGCAAACCGAGAAGCCGACCACGCTGCACGCCCCGGCTTGGCCAACGCACGATCAAAGTATTCCGTCAGCGCCCAAGAGTTCAGCACGTCCGAATCGGTGGTGCTGCCATCAACCCCGGGCCTCGTCGTAGAACAGCTCCATTCGGTTTCATGGTCCAAATCGCGATGGAACACCCAGCCCAGACCAAAGTTGTACCACGTGTTGAGACAGCCTCTGCAGGGAAAGGGGTGGTAGAGGGACGACCAGCGGTGGGCGTGAATAGGCGTATGTGGTGGTGAGTAAGTCGGCACCAATGCGCACGCGCCCTCGGGGCGTCAGACTGCGCCGGCGCATGCCACCCTTGTCAAGAGCAACCCTCCCACGGCTCCGCTCAGGACACGCACCCCCATTGCGTCATGTTGTAAGCAATGTCGGAGCAGGCCGGGGTCAGTGTCTGGGCGCCTGCGAAAGGAAAAAGCGGGCCGAATGTCGAGCCAAGGCCGCCGATCCTTACGGCGATTCCCCCGCCAGGTACCCGCCGCCGCACCCTCTGGGCCATGGCACAGAGCCGGGACGTTTGCCATGGCGCAGGGGTTGTTGTTCCAGCACTCTGTGGGGACCTTGGGGCTGCGAACGACGTACGTGCTGTACACTGCGGATGGGGGCGCGGTGAGCAGGGTGTGAGCGCATGCTGGCATCGGTATCACCACCATGACTAATCATTCCGCATCTCATGGGTCCCCGCCCACACCGCGCCCAGTCCCCTTGCCTGTCCAGCCGAGCAGCATCAGCCACAGAAAATTCTCAATGTAGAGCAGCGGGTGCATGGCCGCCCGCTTCTTCACCTCCAGGGGACCGCCTGGTGGGGGGGAGACGTGCTCTCCAGTTGATCGCCGTTCCACCCCTCTCAAGACAGCCAGGACGCATCCAAAATGCGCACAAACCTTTGAGGCCCACAGAGGCGATGGACATCTCGACGACTGCCGAGACCAGGAAAATTGCGAAAATGCCATACACCGCGACGCGGACTTGCGCCCCCACATCACAGCTGTTTTGTATTCCCGTCGTCTCGATGTTGTAGGCGCCTGCATGAGAGGTGAGCAGGGGTGAGCTACAGCATGCAAACATACGCTGGTCCAAGCACGCACGCTGCCTCCACCAACCACATGCCCTCCGCACCGGTGATGAAGGGGGCGATGAAGCCAACGTGGGCCGCCGAAAGAACGCTGGCGACAATGGGAAAGGTGTCTGCGCGGAGCACACGGTTACCCAGAGACCCTTGTTCGCGGTTTTCAATTTTTTGCATCCAAATGTAGCACGCACGCACGCGCGGGCAGTCGACGGCGACCAGGGAATGGTCCCACGCGGTTTGTAAAACCTACCCGAGGCGATGTGCCAGCGCCGACCATACAGCCGCAGCTCAGGCATCGCGGGCAAACTAGATCAGCCTCTCCAGGTTCGGAAGCGGAAATTGAGACCTTGTGCGCATCCTGGGGGGTAAAGAGCGAGTGGCCGAGCCGGACTCCCCCTAGACAATACAGCGGCACGCTTGCCCTTTCGCGTCAATACAATGGTCGTGCCACCAGGCCGGGACGATGGGGCTCTGTTATAAAACCTTAAGGTTGCGACCAGTATCTCCCCTGGTGTCGATCGCCGTGTCGAGGACGGCGCGTCCACGTAGGGCCGGCAGATCGCTCTCGTGCCGTGAGGGGCCAAGATTGGGCCCATGTGGCCGGCAAGTGCCCGGCTGGGGCATGCGCAGGGGCAAGATTCCGCCTTTCACGACCTCTCACCCCCCCCTACAGTCGCCATGCACCCATCTTTTACAGCGCAGAGCCGCACATATGGACTGTTGCAGGGACAATAGTGCACGATCAGTGTGGCGGTGGGTACGCCTGGGCAACTTCCTTGACCTTCCTCTTGTAGTCTGCCAGTCGTTGCGTGAACATCAGGTAAGCATCCGATTGCGCGGGGGAGTTGGGGTTGGGCGTGTCCAGCAGTTCCTGCGCATTGTAAAAAGGGTTGTAGGGTTGTGAGCTCGGAAGGACTGGGGCATGCTGAGGAGCCTAGCATGGCATGCTAGGTGCCCAGCACGGAGGGATGCTGCCCTGCGGCCCCACCCGCACCCTGTACCTGAATTCCCAGCAGGATCTGGCGCACAGTGATGGATGGTCGCCAGCCCTCGTCCTCGTTCAGAATCGAAAGGCACACGGTCCCGCTCGGGTAGATGTTTGGGTGGAAGAAGCCGGCCGGGAACTTGCACTGCGTAGGACGGCGATTGAAGTGTCGCAAGCACGTCAATGCCATCGTGTCAATCTTCTGTGCTCCCACATGTCAACCTTTCCATCGAAAAATGCGCTCTGAGGCGCGAATGACTTCGAAACGATCAATAAAGCTGACAGCAGCTGCCACACCGCCTCTACAAAAATGCCCACCTTGGGTGGCCGGGCCGGGTACTCCTCCGTAAACTCCATGGTCAGCGGGTAGAAGCCTCCTTCCCAGAGCGTCCCCTCCTTGCCAGGGATGTGACAATTCCACTTCATCAGATTCGTCTCCCTGCACGGTGCGAGGGCAACAGGCGTGTGACCTTGTGCGGCCAGGGCAGGCCCGCCGTCCTTCGACACTCGATCTGGCATGCTTGTTCCTCCCGCCGCCGCGCACCCGCTGGACGTTGTCTCAGGTCTTGCATGGAATCCAAATGGTTTGTTTTTCCTCCACTGCTTCCGCTCCTCCGTCAGACGGCTCCTGGCCACGGAGACCGACATGCCTCGCGGCCGGCCCACTCGAATTCCCTGTTATACGTAAGATCCTTTACAAACGAGCCCTGATCCGGCCGTGCAACCAAGTTTTATTTTGTAAACAAGAAAAGGCAAGCGGTGGCGCAAGGTGGGCTGCCAGTGTGATGATTTGTATCGAGGTGGCCGATGATCAAGGATGGGGCTGGAAGATCCGCTCCTCTCTTCGGGAGGGCGGATGGGTTCTGAAGGCCTCCACCCACTCTCTACAGGAACAAGCGCGAGGTCTGCTCGATGGTGTCCGCCGGCCCATTGACCGTGTGGCCCACCGTCTCCTCCGACACAAAGATCTCGTAGTCGTTGCCTCCCTGCAGCAGTTGGGGAGCGGGTGGCGGGTGTGGATTGGGGGGCACGCGCAACGCGACCGACGGCCACCACCAGAGGCGGCACGCTCCTCACCTCAAAGGTCTTGTCGCCGAAAAAGTGAATCTCGTCAAACTGGTCGCGGACGTAGCGCAGGCAGTAGGTCTTGTCCCAGCCCTGTGAGGCGCACGAAAGGGTCGAAAGGTGTGTGAGAGCGGTAGGGCCGCGAGCGTGGGCCATAGACTCCACGCCATTGCAATGGCTTCCCACACACTGTCAAGAACAGCTCCCGCGACACTCATCAAACTCCCTCTCTATACCTGCGGGAAGACGTCAAAGGAGATCTGTCCGCCAATCGAAAAGGTGAGGTTGAGGTGGGCAAACTCCTTCTTCAGCGCCTCCACAAACTTGGCCCTGCGGAAAGGGCGGCGGCAGGGTAGGGGGCATGAGGGGCAATGCTTGGATGTCATCAAGCACGATGCTGTTCTAGAAAATTACCGACGCACACATGCGATATCAAATCTTCCCTCTTCCCCATGATAGCGTACCGGATGCCGTGCTTGAGGTCGTACACCTCAAAGGCATCCCGCTCCTCCTGGCTGCAGTTGCGGCCGATGGGCGAGACGTTGAGCATGCCCTTGCGGAACTCGATGAACGTTCCGCGCTTGAGAGGCAGCTCGATGTCTGCGCAGGGGAGGGGCAGTTTGCGGTGAGGGCGCGCGCACTATCTGTCGCGTCAGCCGCCGGCCAGTGCCACTCGGTACCAGCAACCCTCCCACAACAAAGCACCCTATTCAACCCACCAGCGAGGTACTTGAGCATGAAATTAATCAGCTTCTGCAGGTTGTCCTCGCCCAGGTGCTTGGCAATGGACTGGACTGCGATCAGCTCGCCAGCCTCGTAGGCCACAAGCCCATTCTCGGCAAAGGCAAAGTCAAAGTCCGACAGGACTGGAGCAGGGAAGACACGAGGGGAGGGGTGGTCAGGGAGCGGAGAGCAAAAAGGGTACGCAGACATCTTTGCGCAAGGAGTATTCATACAGAAGTCTATGTAAATTACCAAAACGAAGGCCTCCCACCCCCATGCCTGCGTCAGCGCTCACCGGTATCGCCAAGCTGCTCCATCTGCTTGACCAGATCGGATCCGCCCACAGTGCCAATCTTGATCGACTGTGTAGGAAGGATACAATACGACTGATCGGCATGACCGTGCTCTGCCCTCCCATGAGCCCCCCAAGCACCCACCCAGCAGGGTGCCTCCTGCATGCCAAGCACGATCCTCCACATGCACAGCTCCAAGCTTGCCTTCCTCAGACGGGCGAGATGCTCCACCATGTCTGGCTCAATCGTCTGCAGAACGAGCATTCGGGTATGACTGAGCAATGCGTGCTCCTCTGATCAGGCTCGCGCGCCGGGCCGCCCACACTCTCACCTTGCGGGCCACAGTCAGCGTCCCATCGACATCGAACAGCGCGAGCACCCTCTTCGTCATGGCGGGCTAGTTTTGATACTCTGCACAGCGTTTGGGGAACATAATGTATTGCACTTTGCGTATAGAGCATGAACGCCACTCGCCAACCGCCCCCGCCGCGAGCATCGAATGTTTCAAGGGCAACCGGGGGTAGTTGAGCAGTGCTCACCTCCTGTCGAGGGCTCTCGGGGGGAATCAGGCCTGCGCAATTGCTTCCAGAAAGGCTTTGTCAATTGCTCCGAGAGAAAGGTGCGCCCTGTGCCCTCAAATAGGCACGAGTTCGTGGGAGCAGCCCTGTGCATGGGCACGCGAGTTCTCGGACGGGCCCGCGATCCCTGGGCTGCTTTTCCTCAGTGACCTGTCCAAATCCGCAGGATCTTTTCCTCCGGCAGTGGGATGGCGCAGCGGACGCGCAGAACGGAGGAGGCTCTGGAACATGGAGCAGCCACAATGCACGCCACACAATACACTTTTGTTGAGTAAAGGTCATTGACTTCTGTTCCTTGCGCACCTGTACCGACCACGCTGCAGGGAGGGCGTTCCCGTCTCATTGGCTCGTCGGACCTCTGCACATGAGGAGCAGGCGAGGGGCAATCGCGACCGCGATCCTCGCGCTTCTGTGCCATGGTTTGATTGCCAATGCGGTACGAGAAACAAAGTTTTACGACCTATTGGGCGTGGCCCCTGATGCCGATGAGCGGACGATCCAGAAGGCGTATCGCCGACAGGCCATGTGAGTGGGGTGATCCTGGGAGTTTTTTCTGTCAAAATCTAGACAATATCATGGAATAAGGTTATTGAAGAGTCGTGCGTCGTCCGCCATTCTCTGTCCCTTCAGGAAATACCATCCCGACCGGAACCCCGACGACAAGGAAGGGGCGGAGAAGAAATTCCGGGAGGTGGCCAACGCCTATGAGGTGCTGAGCGATCCGGACAAGAGGCGCATCTACGACCAGATGGGCGAAGACGCGGCAATGGGCAATGGGCCGCAAGGAGGTGGCCCTGGAGGCGGCCACTTCCACTTCCAGGCGAGTGGGACTGCTCGCGGGTGGTTGGGTGCATCTGCCTGAGAACGACAGCGCGTGCTTGGTGTGAAAGCTCACGGCCGCGCTGTCACAAATGTACGTGCTGCAGGGAGATCCATTCGCTACGTTCCAGACGGTTTTTGGCGGCGGCGGCTTCCCGGGCGGCGGTGGCAACCAGCACGTGCAGTTCCACTTTGCCTCGGGCGACGGAGGTGAGACGACGAGAGCTTGAAGGGTGGTGCATTTTGTGTGACCGTTGAGTATTGTCAGGCTCATTGTGAATGTCCTTCCCAGCAGGGTTCCCTGGAGGCGGCGGCGGTCCGTTTGGCGGCGGCGGCGGTGGCCATTTTGGCGGTGGGCACTTTGGCGGGGGCCCTGGGGGCGGGCAGCGGCAGCGTCAGCGACCCGGGGCAGGCATGTATGACGGGGAACCGGCCGTGAAGAAGCTGCTCACGGAAAGCTTTCCCACCGGCAAGGACGGGCACGTCTGGCTCATCGAGTTTTACGCCCCTTGGTGGTGCGTTGTTGAGAAAGAGTGGAGTGGGCATGGTTTTGTACCAGCGATCTTGGCGAAGCTGTGGCCGACTATGGCGCTGATGTGCTGCGTGTGAGGTTTTTTTGAGCGCCCACGTGCTGGGCCGCCCATCGCATGATGGCTTGGTTGACCACTCCGCTGAGTCTCTCCCGAGCACTCACCCCACTCCTCACCATTTAATCGCTCTCTCTTACCTCCTCGCAGCGGGCACTGCCGCCAGCTGGCGCCCAAGTGGATGAGCCTTGCCAAGGCCCTCAAGGGCATCGTCAAGGTCGGCGCGGTCAACTGCGAGGCGGACCCGGGGCTCTGCCAGGAGCACGGGGTGCAGGGCTACCCGACAATCATGTCTCTGAGGTGTGTGCGGGAGTGGCGAGGCAGTGTGAGGTCTGCATCTCACCGACAGTCCTGCACTTTGCGGTCCTCGTCGCTGAAAATTGGAGCACATTCGCGTCAGCCATGACCATCACACACACGTCCCCCCCTCCCTCTCGATTGCCTGCAGACCTGGCGGGCAGCTGGTGGCGTACCAGGGCGACCGCTCGGCGCGGGCTCTGAAGGACTATGCGCTGAGCCTCCTACCTCACGACGTCCCCACGCTGACGACACAGGTGGGATGATTTTGTTTTTTTTTCTTGTTGAGTCGTTGCTTGATTCAGGTTCCTGCAATGTCACACAATATCACCGCTTATATAGCTTAAGAGCATCACCGCACACCTTGTCACACCCATGCGTGCCCCGCATTCCGCAGGCGGAGCTGAGCTCCTTTCTGGAGCAGAGGCCGACGCCAGAGTGGGGCGTGTCGCTGCTGCTCTTCACGACCAAGCGGGGCCCCGGCCCGCTGGCCCGGAGCCTGGCGCTCCGATTCAAGGGCAGGGCCGCGGTGGCGGAGGTCGCCGAGGGCGCGGCCGAGCTGCGGGCGCTGCTGGGCGTCGAGAGGGCGCCGGCCGCGGTGGCCGTGTGCGGCGCCGACCCCTCGGCCGCAGTAGCGCACCGCGGCGAGCTCAAGTCGGAGGCGCTGGCCTCCTTCCTGACGGGCTTCCGCGACGGCACCAAGTGCGCGGCCGCCATCCGGCTCTCGCCCGAGACGGACCTGAGCAAGTTCAAGGTCAAGCAGCTGCGGCAGCTTCTGGCCAGCAGGGGCGCGACGTGCCCCGAGTGCCTCGAAAAGGCAGACTTTCTCAACCGTGTGCGGGAGGTGTTTGGCTTGACCCAGGCCTCCAGCTGACTCATCAATGTATTTAATGACACGCACCACGAGACGGGAAGAGGAAGGGAGAGGGAGGGCAGTACTATCTGGATGGCTGCAATAACAGTCAGGCCATTGACGATGGGGTAAGAGGGTCACTACGGACACACAAGAAAAGAACATTCAGTAATATTACACCGCAATACGGTAGACTAGCGTAATGATGGAATCAGGTCCAATCTACCCTTTACCGTGCATGATGCCTGCGTGACACCCCACTGGCCGTCTCACCGGGGCGCCAGATAGATTCCATGACTCATCGGCCGTGCGGCGACGAGATCCGTGCTCCTCCCGGGTTTGGGCGGTCCATCGCCGGGACCTGCCGACGGCAACACCTGCTCCCCGCGCCGCACAAGCGCCCTCTTTCCCTCTGAAAAGAGGTTGACCCGCGTCGCGCCGAGGAGCGGAGCTTGCCCAGTGGCGGTGCGTCGGTGGGCAGGGGTGCGGCTGATCGGGCAGCGCAGCCTGCCTGTCGTGCGAATCTCGGATCTCGAGCCTAATAATTACGATTTCCCTATTTTCGCATATCAGCACAATGCTGGGCGTCGCCCAGCGCCTGCCCCTGCGGGCCTGGTCTCGGGCGAGCGGGCTGCATGCCGCCGAGTCCCGGCTGGCGGAGCTGGCCTGCGCGCCCCTGGCGACCGGGTGTGCGCTCCCCTGGCCCGTCCGCGCCTTTGCGGCGCAGCCGGCGACGGTGCAGGACGCTGACCGCGAGCTGCTGTCGGACGTGCGCAACATCGGCATCTCCGCGCACATCGACAGCGGCAAGACGACGCTGTCGGAGCGCATCCTGTACTACACGGGCCGCATCAACGCGATCCACGAGGTGCGCGGCAAGGACGGCGTGGGCGCCAAGATGGACTCCATGGACCTGGAGCGCGAGAAGGGCATCACCATCCAGTCGGCGGCCACGTTTGCCAAGTGGAAGGACACGCACATCAACCTGATCGACACGCCCGGCCACGTGGACTTCACCATCGAGGTCGAGCGCGCGCTGCGCGTGCTGGACGGCGCGGTGCTGGTGCTGTGCAGCGTGGGCGGCGTGCAGTCGCAGAGCATCACCGTCGACCGCCAGATGCGGCGCTACGACGTGCCGCGCCTGGCCTTCATCAACAAGCTCGACCGCGCCGGCGCCGACCCGTACAAGGTGCTGGGCCAGGTCCGCGACAAGCTCAAGCTCAACGCGGCCGCGGTGCAGCTGCCCATCGGCGTGGAGGACGCGCTGCGCGGGCTGGTCGACCTGGTGGACCGCAAGGCCTACGCCTTTGAGGGGCCCAGCGGCGACAAGGTGGTGGAGGTGCCGGTACCTGGTGAAATGGCGGCCGAGGTGGAGGCGCGGCGCGCCGAGCTGGTCGAGCGCGTGGCTGACGTGGACGAGGAGGTCGGCGAGCTCTTCCTCATGGAGGAGCCGATCGAGCCGACGGTGCTGCGCGCCGCCATCCGCCGCGCGACGCTCTCGCTGGCGTTCGTCCCGGTGTTTATGGGCTCGGCCTTTAAGAACAAGGGCGTCCAGCTGCTACTGGACGGCGTCACCGACTACCTGCCCTGCCCGCTGGACGTGAAAAACGTGGCCCTGGACCTGGCCAACGGCGAGGCGCCGCAGACGCTGGCCTGCAGCCGGTCGGGCCCGCTGGTGGCGCTGGCCTTCAAGCTGGAGGAGGGCCGGTTCGGGCAGCTGACCTACGTGCGCATCTACTCTGGCGTGCTGCGCAAGGGCGACTACATGATCAACCAGAGCACGGGCAAGCGCATCAAGGTGCCGCGCCTGGTGCGCATGCACTCGAACGAGCTGGAGGACATTGCCGAGGCGGGCGCGGGCGACATCGTGGCCGTGTTTGGCGTGGAGTGCGCGTCGGGGGACACCTTCACCGACGGCACGCGCCTGGCGATGACCAGCATTCGCGTCCCGGACCCGGTGATGAGCCTGGCGGTGGCGCCCACCGCGCGCGACCAGTCGGCCAACTTCAGCAAGGCGCTCAACCGCTTCCAGAAGGAGGACCCCACCTTCCGCGTGGCGCAGGACGCCGAGAGCGGGCAGACCGTCATCTCCGGCATGGGCGAGCTGCACCTGGAGATCTACGTCGAGCGCATGCGCCGCGAGTACAAGGTCGACTGCGAGGTCGGCCGCCCGCGCGTCAACTACCGCGAGACCATCACGCGCGCCGCCGAGTTCGACCACCTGCACAAGAAGCAGTCGGGCGGGCAGGGCCAGTACGCGCGCGTCGTGGGGCGCATCGAGCCCCTGCCCGAGGGCAGCGACGCCAAGTTTGAGTTTGTGAACAACCTCATCGGCAACGCCATCCCGCCCTCCTACATCCCCGCCTGCGAAAAGGGCTTTGCCGAGGCCGTCAACTCGGGCAGCCTCATCGGGCACCCCGTCGAGGGCGTGCGCGTCGTCATCACCGACGGCGCCGCGCACGCGGTCGACTCCAGCGAGCTCGCCTTCAAGCTCGCCTGCGTGCACGCCTTCCGCGCCGCCTTTGACAAGGCCGCGCCCACCGTGCTGGAGCCCATCATGAAGGTCGAGGTCCGCGCGCCCACCGAGTTCCAGGGCGCCGTCATGGGCGACATCAACCGCCGCAAGGGGCTCATCAACGGCTCCGAGCAGGAGGGCGACGACACCGTGCTCGACGCGCTCGTGCCCCTCAACCAAATGTTTGGCTACTCCACCGTCCTGCGATCCATGACCCAGGGCAAGGGCGAGTTCACCATGGAGTACGAGGCGCACCAGGCCGTCACCCAGGACGTCCTCGCAGAGCTCACCGCCGCCAAGAAGGACGGCGCCGCCAACAAAAAGTGAAGTGGGGGCTGATGTTTCTTGACGTGTGGCCTGTGGAGTGTGCACATTCTGAGCAATGTAGCCTCGATGGGGACCCTTCTACCCTGACGCGCATGCCCCACTCATTCCTTGCGCTGGCCCCTTGCTTCTTCTCCTTTAACAACAAAAATGGCACTTTTGTGCCGTCTGTCGAATGGCACGCACCAGCACGCATTCAAAGGTCACGACAAGTAATTGGATTGAAAATATGATGCACATCATCATTGAACACACTCTAGTGCCACAAAAACTCGGACGTCCCCTCCCCGCCGAACAGAATCCCGGACGCTCGGTCTCGAATCCCGGGTGGACACCTTGCGAGGCGCATCCCAGGGCAGGACCCGCCCACCCACACCCGCATAGCCCCCCCGGGACCCATCGTCGGCACCAGACGTGCCGACATCTACCCGGCCAGCGACCCCCCTGGCGCACCCATCGAGCGGGCAACCCTGGTCGGACAGCAGGAAAAGGCCGAGCGCCGGGAATGAGCCCCCGATAGCTGCCCCTCCCCCCCCACCCAGCGCCCCATCCGTCCAGGCACCTTTTGACGTCGTGCTCTGTCGAGATGAGTTCGAGCAAGAAACCCAAGGATCGCGTCGAGCACTTTCGCGAGTACGTCACGGCCCTGAACAAGCAGTTCGTGGGGTGGTGCACGAACCAATGGGCCCGGAAGCCGGGCATGTTCTGGAGCTCGGGCATGCACGACTACCTGCGTCACACGGCCAAGATCAGGCGCGAGTTTCAGGACATTCTCGAAGACAACTCTGGTGAGTGGTTGGGGGAGGGAGGGGGGAATTGTGGTTGGGGTGGGCAGCGCTGGGGGGGACTGCTTGAGTGTTGACAATCTACCCTAGAGGGTGGCATGGACCCGACATACGCGTTGCCTGTTCAGCACCGCCCACCCTTTCCCTCTCCCCACCCATTCCCAGATGCCGGGGCGATGGGGGCGTCGCCGGCGCACGGTTTGGACCAGCGGCCGCCCAAGTACGAGCCGCAGCTCAGCTTGATGCCCATCTCGTACACCAAGGTCATCCACTTCATCCGCCACGGCGAGGGCTTCCACAACGCCGGGATCAACACGCCCGACTCCCATCTCACGCCCAAGGGCTGGCAGCAGGCGCACGCGCTCGCCGGGCACATGCGCGGCTGCGCCCCCAACAACGGCGTGCAGGTCCGGAGGGGCTTGTGCTGAGGGGGTGCATTCAGGAGGGTGCTCTTGGAGGGGGGGGGGGGGGGGGATTATTGAGTGGAGCAATTCATTGGCCATGCGTGCCAGCGGGAATGGGATGCGCCTGATTTTTGGGGGGCCCCTCTTGAAAACCCTTTTATCACTTGTCTCAACAACCTCTGCTAACCCTTACCCACTCGACTCCTCCCCCCCCCTATAACACGCACAGCTGGTGGTGGTGTCGCCGCTGATGAGGACGCTGGAGACGGCGGCTGGCATCTTCGGCGTGGCCGACCCGGCCAGCGCGGCGGTCGCGGCGTCTGGCGCGGAGGATATGAGCGAGGACGGCGCGCAGCCGGCGGTGCTGATGCTGGCGCAGTCGGAGCAGGCCTCAATGCGCGTCGCGCACGAGCAGCTGTTTGTGCCGCCGGGCGTGTCCTTTGTGGCGCACGAGCTGTGCAGGGAGCGCCTGGGGCCCAGCCACTGCGACCAGCGCCGGCCCGTGACGCAGGCGGCCGCCTGCTTCCCGGGCGTTGACTTTTCGCTGATCGAGTCGGACGAGGACCAGCTCTGGGCGCCGGGCAACGTCGAGGCGGAGGCCCAGGTCGTCCACCGAGGCATGAAGTTCTTGCAGGTGGGCGCGGGGGGGGTTGGGTTTGGGGGAAAGGGAGCGCAAAGGCGAAGATGCATGCAGCTGCCTGGCGGCAATAAATCATGTGCATCCTCAAGCAGGCTGCTCCGTGAGCCCCTATCCACCACATCCTCCGAACCCATCCACTCTCTCTCCCCTCTACTCCACCCACAGTGGCTGGTGACGAGACCGGAGACAAACATTGCCGTGGTGACGCACTCGGCCTTTCTTTGGTTCACGCTCACCTGCTTCGGCAATGAGTACGCGCGGCCGGTGCGTGAAAATCTGCAGCGCTGGTACGAAAACGCAGAATCTCGGACCCTCATCCTCAGCGATGCCGGTGGCGCCGGCGTGCCCGACGTCACCTGGTTCCCGGGCGGCGACAAGGCCCCCAGGGCCGACCTCGTCTAGCGAGCGGCCACCCGACCTTGTCTGCTGAGCGTGAGAGACGGACGTGTGTTTGCCGATAGGCCACTCGTGCACTGTGTAACACCTCTGGAGTGAGCTGTATGCCTGGAATGAGGGAGGGGATGGGTGAAGATTCTACCTCTGTGCCGGCCAGTTGGAGTCATGGTCAGGATAACCCTTTCTCTCGACACATCCCGCCCCACCGTGTCGGCCGATCGGGCCCAGATCACTTTCGCACCGCCGGCCCTAGAAAGGCCAATGCCGATCAACATGGCATGACGACTGAGCCCGTTTTTTATCTTAACAAATCAAGTAACGTAAGCATATCGATCGCACCCAGTCGTCATGGGCGACCAGGCTAGTTTGGGCCTGGACGTCACGTACACCAAGCCCGAGGAGGAGGCCAAGGATGTGGTGCAAGTGGTGGCCGTGCAGCCGGTGGCCATTGTCGACCACCTTTTGACGGTGGGTTGGGGAGTTTGGAACTGTGGGCAGCGCGGCGCGGGTTGCTAAGCGGACGATGCACGCCGGGGCATGGTGTGGGGCCACGTGCAATGTTTTTTCTAATGGGAAGTCGAGTCCTTGTGCGGTGCATACTGACTATAAGCCCCATTCCGTTTACATTGTCGCGTTATTCTTTTTTCACAACGAATTATTGTGCTGGGCGAAGCGCCACACGCCTCTGCACCACGGCACCAGCGCGCAAGGCACCCAATGTCCCAACGTGCCCTCATCTACATCTGCAGTTTGCGGATGAAAAGTCCATCAGGCGGTTGGGTGTGAATGACGAGCTGGGCGGGTCCCACCGCGTGGACTTGGAGGAGGTTCGGCGGCTGCTGGCCGAGTCTGGGGAGTACTACAGCCGAGCGGGCGGCAGCGCGGCCAACACCACCCGGGGCTTGGCGGGCTTTGGCGTCCGCGTCCGCCTGGTGAGCGTTGCGGAAAGTGGGAATGTGCGAGTGCACAGTACTCTATGCAGGGTGATTTGTAAGAGCACGAGCGCTCTGCCTATTGGCACGAGAAAGCGCGCGTACCGCTCTCTACCCATGTGCCAAGCTACCTAGATACTACATCCATGCATCCCCTTTCCTCACTTCCTCCCACCCCACTTCTCCAGGTCGGCGCGCGGGGCCAGGACGAGTGGGGCGTGCTGTTCAGCAGCAGCATGAAGCGGCTGGGCGTGGACATCGGGTCGCTGGTGACGCGCGAGGGCTGCCCCACGGCCCGGTGCTGCATCCTGACCACGCCCGCCGGCGGGCAGCGGACCATGCGCACAGCCATGGCGGGCGCGGCGCGGCTGGAGGCGCGCGAGGTCGTCCCCGCCGCCTTTGCCGGCGCCTCCTGGGCCTTTGTCTCGGCCTACGCGCTCTACGTCCCCAGCGTGCTCGAGGCGACTGTGGACGCGGCGCGCGCGGCGGGCTGCCTCGTGGCGCTCGACCTGGCCTCCTTTGAGGTCGTGCGCGCGCAGCGCGATGCGATCGTGGCGCTGCTGGACTCTGGCCGCGTGGCCCTGTGCTTTGCCAACGAGGACGAGGCGTGTGCGTTGGTGGACAAGGACGTCAGCGACGAGTTTGCGCACCTGGAGGGCCTGGCCTTTGCGGCCGCGCGCTGCTCGGTGGGCGGCGTGGTGACGCTGGGCGAAAAGGGCTGCGTCGTGCGCGCGCACGGCGCCGAGGCCGTCGTGGCGCAGCCGGCGGTGTCCGGGGTCAAGCTGGTGGACGCCACGGGCGCCGGGGACCTGTTCGCGGCCGGGTTTTTGTACGGCCTGCTGACCGGCGCGGGCCTGGCGCGCTGCGCGGAGATCGGCTGCATGGCCGGGGCGCGATCGTGCAGACCCTGGGCGCCGAGATGACCCCGGCGACCTGGGCCTGGCTGCACGCGCGCATGCACGGCGAGCTGGCCGGCGCGGTCGCGCGCGACTCGGCCGCCGCGGTGCAGCAGGAGCTGCTGGCCTGCTACGCGCTGATCGAGCGCCTGGGCCGCGGCGTGGTCTACTACGGCTCGGCGCGCCTGCGGCGCGACTCGCCGCACTGGGCGGACGCGGCCGACCTGGGCGCGCGCGTGGCGCGGCTGCTGGGCCCGGTGACCACCTGGAGCGGCGGCGGCCCGGGCATGATGCAGGCGGTGAGCGAGGGCGCGGCCGCGGCCGGCGGCGCGGTCGGCGGCATCAAGATCCACCGCGAGGCGGGGACCACCGTGCTCACCGCGGCCGGCTACCTGCCGCCGGAGAGCACCGTCTACTGCCGCTTCCTGGCCTCGCGCAAGGTGGCCCTCGTCGACTGCGCGGTGCGGGCGCGCGAGTGCGACCGCACCGCCTACGTGTTTCTGCCGGGCGGCCTCGGCACAATGGACGAGCTGTTTGAGCTGCTCACGCTCGCGCAGCTCAACAAGCTCGGCTCGCGCCACCCGGTGCCCGTCATCCTCTGCAACTACCGCGGCTTCTACTCGGCATTCATGGACTGGCTCAAGGCCTGCGACGACGGCGGCGTCCTGCGCGGCGAGGAGCTTGGCACACTGCTGGTCGCCGACAACAATGAGGGCGTGCTGCTCGCCCTGGCCCGGCACTACGGCCTCGAGCCGCCCAGCGGCGGCGCGGAGCCCATCGTGCGCCCGGCCGCCGAATGGATCGGCGATGCTGGAGGGGAAAGGAGTTGAAAGAGTGCGAAGATGATGGCGGATGCTGGTGATTTGTGTGGATTAAAGACTTGCGAAGAGGTGAAGCCCCAATCGTCGTATTTTGGTGCTGGCGCTCATACACTAAAGTGCACCGGCCTTGATCATGCATCCATCATTTATCTGCACTCAGTGGCGTGACCGGTTCCTTTGTCTGTGCGGTTTAAAGTGTGTGCAAGCAGTGATGGTCAGTTGGATGCAATAGAAAAAGCGGGATTCTCAAAGCAGTGCTGGGCGGTGAAGACGCGAGTGGGTTCATGTGCACAACTCTCCACGCACTGCACGAGAGGGGTTCGCGCCGCGGCACGTCTCTGTTCACTGCTCCACGACAAAGAGGCTGTGCCACCAGCCGGCGGCGACGTCGCGCACCGTGGCGCCAGCTGGCAGCGCCACGGGCGTCGGCACGAGCTGATTCTGGTAGGATCCCGTGCCGGTGGCCCCAAAGGCGCCGTACCCCATGGCCAGGGCCTGGTCCTTTTGCGTCAGCAGCAGGGTGTGCCGCGCCCCGGCGGCGATTTTCCGCACCGGCTCCTCCACCGCCTCCAGCAGCTTGGGCTGCAGACAAGGATAGTGTGTGTGTATTTGGGGAGGCACGTGAGCTGAGGGAGAACCGAGTACTGTTGAGTTCTGCCGGCGGTAAAACACACGAGCAGCAGCCAAGATGCAGAGCTTTTTTAAACGCCGTGCGTACAAACGAGATCCTCTGATCACAGCAACCCAAGCCACAGTCGTATCCAAGCCGCACCTCGAGCGAAGAGAGGACCGAGCCGTCGCCCAGCTGGCCGTCGGCGTTGCCTCCCCAGCAGTAGACGTCCCCGTCCTCCGTCAGAGCCACGCTGTGATGGAGGCCTGCTGCGACAGAGGCGACCTTGATGGGGCCCAGGGCCTCGACGACCGTGGGCTCGGTCACGCGCCCAGTCACCAGGCCGCTGCCCGTTTGGCCTGCGTGAATACGAGTCGTGGAGTCGTGTGGAATGGATTTGGAAACCCCCGGACCCGTCTTGTGCAAACCAGCGCACGCACCAGCTTCCTCGACATATATCGACCCATCAAGCACTGCCACCCGATGGTCTAAAGAGTTCAAAAAATCAATGGCTTCCTCCCTGAGTCCCAGCAACATGGTAGCCCTTCACATGGACCCAGCAAACCTCTTGACACACTCACCGTGCAGGGCCCAGCCCCAGGCCAGCACCCGGCCCGCGTCTGTGACGGCCAGGCTGTGCCGGGCGCCCGCAGCAATGGCCTTGATGCTGTCCGTGCCGGCCCCGGGGCCGGCGATGGCCACGGCGCCGCCTGGATCGGCGCTGTCCGCTCCAGCTCCGCCCAGCTGCCCCTCGCTGTTGGACCCAAAGCCATAGACTTCGCCGCAAGCGCTGAGGAGGAGGGTGTGGTGCTCCCCAGCCGCCACAGAGGTGATGGGCACGGGGAGGGGGATGGAGACCAGGTGCAGGCCTCGCACGCCCGCAGCGGCCGTGGCTGGGCCAAAGACCTGAGCACCGGCCTCCTCCGTCACGATCACGGCGTGATCGAAGCCCGCAGCCCCGGCGATGACCTTGCCGCTGGTCACGAGGTCAAGCTGGGCAGGATCCGAGCCGTCATCCGCCGAGCCTGCGTGCGTATGAGCGAGCGGGGGCCTGAGCGCCGCTCCTTGGACGGGACCCCACCTCCGGTCCGGGTCGGACCCCTGGTCTCACCTTGCTTGTCCAGCAGTGTCGCGGCGTTTACTCCCCATGCATAGACCTCTCCAGCGCTCGAGGACGCGATGCCAAATCCCCAGCCCCCCTGGTAAACAGTGGCCAGCTCGGCGCCGGTCACCGGCACGGGCTCGGCACTGGCAATGTCCTTGCTGCAGTCGGGACTGGACACGTCGCTCGCGATGAAGCCGCACTGGTACACCGTCATCGTGTCGAAATGGTTAGAATAAACGTTTCCTGGTCTGTCGTACAATGTGCGAATGTCTGAACAAATGTCTTGGGCGGGGACCCCCATAATTTACAGGTATTCGTCCGGCCCAAGTGGACGACGACGACGACGTGGAGCGTCCTGGGACGGCCTCGCTCCCCGACTAGACTGACGACGATCCTATTGCTTGGCGGCTTCCTTGGCGTCAGGCTTTTTCTCCTCCTCCTCCTTGGTCTCCTGCGAGTTTGTGAGGTATAATTTGCTGGATCAGGAACACGTTCACATCGAGAAGAGCATGAGGGCAAACAATGTTGGAATTGGTCAGAGCAACCTCCATCCACCCGTGAGCCTTCCACCAATAGTCCCCACCCTTCCACCCACTCCTACTCTGCCCACCCATTCCTCAACAGACCTGTCCCTTTGTTGTTGCCGCCAGGCGCTCCTCCTTGTTCTCAATCAGGCTGTGCAGCGCCACGATGGAGCGAATGAGCGAGGCCACGTAGACGACCAGCAGCGAGTCGTTGAGCTGCACGCTGAGCCCCTTGGCCAGTCCGCCGGCCTCGAGATTGGGCAGCAGGGTCAGAATGTCCTGCAGACCCGCCAGGATCTCGTGGTTGAGCGGCAGCTTGCCGGCGACCACGGCCCTGAGGTACTCCTGGATCTCCGACAGCCGGGCCGCCAGCGTGCGCAGGCCCGTGACGACGTCGCCGATGCGCGAAGAAAGCGAGCTCACCGTCGCGTCGCGGACATCCCGCAACAGGTGCTCGACGCCTGTGGCATTGGCGGGGCATGGAAGATCAGCATGATGGGTCGCAGGGCTCAGAAGGACCCCTGTGCATGAAGAATGGAGTCATTCCCACTCTCACACTCCCACCGCATGCCCGCCCCGCACCTATTTCTTCGGCTTCGGTGGCGCCCACCTCCGTGGGCAGGTTGGCAAAGACGCGCTGCGCCTTTTGCGTGGCGTCCTCCTTGATCTCGTCGATCGCCGTGTACGCGTGCACCGGCAGGCCCATCTCCCGTGGCTGATTTTGTGGGGGCGGATCGATTGCAATACGTTGTTGTAATTGGCCCAAGGCCCAGCACCACCTCCGTGCCGACATTGCGAGCGAACATATTTCCCCTCCAAGCCCCCTACCCACTTACCTGGACTTCAGTGATCACGAGAACCGGATCGTGGCAGTAGGTGGAGAAGAGGGCCTGGATGTCGAGATCCGACTCCCTCAGGCGCGGGCCCGTGTGATACCAGCCGATGATCCGCTCCCGAGCTGCAGAGAGCATTTTCTTGGGTTATGATCATGACTGGTCTTATTCAAAGAAAAATTGGCCATGTCCCAGAAGCGATCAGGCTTTGCCCCAGACGACCTTCCATTCCCCCCCTCCAGGCGCCGCACCGTTCACTTTCTTAAACATGCGAAACATGTTTTCGAGGTAGTTGTGGTCCAAAAACCAGATGGAGGGATCCTTCTCGTCCTCCTCGAATGGCACTGCGGGCGATGGGAGGGGCAGGGAAGTCTCAGTACTCTGCTATGCAGCACGGCCCAGCACGGCCTGAGCCCCGCTGCCCAAACATGCACAACTGTCCCAGCAAGCTCCCTCCGCCACCCCCAGCCAGGCACGCACCAGCAAAACTGTTGGTGGCATCTATCCTGCCCTTGTACGACTCGCCCAGCAGCACGCCCACGACCCGCTTCCTCGTGTCCTTGGCCACCCGGTTGTAGTGATCGACGACCGACAGCAGCACCAGCGGGTGCACCACCACTTTGTCAATGCTCTCAGACACCATGCTAGCTCCCTAATTCAGGTCCTTCCCGCTGCAGCGTGTTTCACGGCAGTCCCCTGGCAAGGGCGATCACTTTGCTCTACCACTCGCCCATGCGAGGCCCAGACAGATCAGGGGCGTCGGGGCACACTCGGACGCTCTTCAGCTGCGCTAAAATGTGATCGATTGGACCGCGGGAGATCCAGTGCTGGCGAGCCATCCGTTGCTGCCCGATCGTAGGCAGGTCTGGGGCGAGGGCGCTTGGCTTGGGCGAGATCAGACTCGCCATCCTTGGGCCTGGGCGCCCTTTCTATTCGACCCGGCCATTTGTTAGTGAGCGGGGCCCGTGCGAGCGCACTCCCCACCCCCTTGACTCACCCCGGCCCCCAGCTCCTCGTATTCGCGCGTGGTAGGAGCTTTTGTGCCGTTTTCGTTTCATTTTCCGGATTAGGTGCTGAGCAGGATCGGCGCCATGTCTCTGCTGGCGGTGGCCACCCGCACGGGCCTTCGGCGATTGGTACGGTCTCAGAAACCCGTGCAGGGAGCTTGCCTTGCGCCGCTCATTGCTCGCTAGTACTCATGGAGATGCGTTTTCCCTGCCAGGTGCCCGAGGTCAGGGCTCTGCCCCAGATTGCACAGCTTCGGTTCTTCGCCGATGCCGCCCCCCAGACCTGTACGCCTGCGGCCGGGGTGGCGGACGTGCTTGCCTAGGCGTGTGGTGTATGGAAATGTGATTTTCATACTGACGCCGACTCGCCTTCCTTCCGCAGCCGAGGACCCCATCCTGACCCTCTTCCGGGAGAACCAGCGGCAGTTCCGCGAGTTCCTCAAGGGCCTGCAGGTGAGCAGTGGATTGTGTGAAAGGGTCGCTAGGACCCAGCTGAACGGCTACAGGCACCCAGAGGCACTCACAAGAGCCTCAATGACAAGCTCCCAACGTCCGTCGTACCCCACCACGCGCAGGCCATCCCGTTCCCGCTGTCTGGCGAGAGCGGTGCCGTGGAGACCTTTGCCGACAAGGTGGAGGCCCTGCGCGCACAGGTCGGCGCCCGCACGGTGGAGGACGTGGTCAAGTCTGCGATCAAGACGGCGCAGAGCTACGAGCCGGTCTCGCTGGCCGAGGCCGTGGCAATGCTGGGTCAGTCGGAGGACCCCGCGGCGCAGCGCGCCTACGAGGGCTTTGTGGCCTGGGCCGAGGACGTGGAGGAGTGGCTGGAGGACTTTACCGAGGAGTGGGGCGCGGAGGTGCCCTCCTCGGCCGCCACCTCCGAGGCGGAGGAGCAGCTGTCGGGCGCCACCAACGAGCGCTCCTCGGTGACCCCCGTCGAGAAGGCCTTCTGGACCAAGGCCGTGGAGATCGAGGGCCAGCTCCAGTCGCTGGCCTCGCTGGTGGACGACATCAAGGAGTCCCCCGTGTCCCCGGAGCTCGTCCGCAAGCTGGTCCTGCAGGAGTACCAGCAGTTTGTGGAGGACGCCCGCGCCGCCGTCGAGGACGAGCTCACCAAGGCCGACGACATCACCGGCACCTCCGCCTCGGAGATCCCGGCCGAGATCAAGCCCCAGCTGGCGTAGACGGGACGCCCACGCGGGGCGCGTCAATCTCGACTCTTGAGTGATCTCTAGAGTATCAACGGTTTGGACGCGCGCCGCACTGATGGATGGTCCTGGTTGCGGTATCGTAAAAAGCTCTATTTGTGCTGGGCATGTGCCGCGTCTGTGGCCATCTGTGGCCATCCGATCATCCCCTGCTCTTGTCGCGCTTGTGTTGTCAAGGGCGACGGCACGGGAGAGGTGGTGTGCCACGTGATGGCGACGGACGGGCACTGCCTGCTGTTCCTCGAGGGTACAGGGCATGTGCATGTAATCCCCGCAATGATGATGGTAGATAATGAGGGCAGGCTCGATACCTCAACAACTATGAGTCTGCGGGTTACAACGGGACTTTTGATGCGTTGTACGGTTGGCACTACGCAACAGAATAAATAAAGGCACGGGCAGGCTCAGACAACATGGGCCCGGCAACGCGCGCCGCAGCCGATACAGACTCAGTAGTCCTCTTCGTCCCCGCGGGCAGCCAATCGCGGGTTTCGGTCCTCGTCCATTCCTCCGCTGAGCGCGCTGAGCATCTGCTGCCTCGTGGCCAGCTCGTTCCGCAGCACCGTGCCGTACCCGCCCCGCCCCGCGTCGTAGTCCATCCGGTACTCATCTCGGACCTGGACACAGGCGAAGACGGGCTGGTGGCGCTCTGTCGCCGCAAGGCCATGCTTCTTGGAACCGCCACGCGCGCATCCACCCCTCACCCCGCACTCAATTCACCCACCTGCCCGCCGCTGCGGCCGCGGCCAAACTGCCGGCCGTCGCGAAAGCCCCAGTCAAAGTCGATGCGGATGGCTCGGTCGTCCAGCAGGGTGCCGTTTAGGTACTTGACGCAGTCGCTGGCGTCCGCGCGGGTGTAGTATACCACAAAGCAAAAGCCGCAGGGCGTCATCTTCTGGCGGTCGAGGCCCATGATGATGCGCTTGATGTCGCCCGCCTTGCTAAACACCTGGAACGCACGGAGAGTTGCAGTTGGTTGACACTAGACAACGCCAACGACGGTAAGGGCCTCCCTCAACAGCGATCGTCCCCGCAGTGCCTTCTGGCCCCACCTCGTATATCTGCTCCTCGGTCGTGAAAAAGGACAGGTTGCCCACGTAGACCGTCGTGCTCGTCCGGAGAGCTTCCTCAAACTTTTCCTGGGTCCCGTCAAAGCGCCGGTCCCGGTACTGGGCGGCGGGGGGGTTTATCTTGCTGAGGAGCTTGGCCATGGCGCTCTCAGCCCCTCGGGCGCCCGGGATGGAGGTGGACGGCAGGCTCTACGTTGAATTGCGCATTGACCTAGAGCGCAGTGTATATGCTATTGGTCGAAAGTGTGGCACGAACTCTGCACTAGATGGGCCTCATGAAGGCGATCCATCATCTCCGCGGGGCAGCCGATTGAAAGATCCGGCCTCATCGGCTGGCGGGCATGGTGATGGTCGGTCACCGCAACAAGGGACAAGCCATTGTGCACCCTCAAGGGCCAACTTTCTCACCGAAACAAGCCCTTTTTTACTTTTATTCCAGTAATGAAAACTGGTACTACTCATGGCCTGAGTGACTGTAGATCAACTCTCCAGCCTTGGACGCTCTGAAATATTCACGCAGGACTCTCCCCGACATTCCCGCAAAGCATCATTTCTATCGACCTCTAGACTCGTGAAAACCAACATTGCAAACTCAACCAGTGACAGGAGGTCTGTGTTGCACGAATATCTGGGTCGCAAGCAGTGCGGCCAACACACACTGGTCCACCAATTGTATCAAGGTCTCAAGCACAGCATGACGAGTACCAGTGATCGGCCGGATACACTAGCGCGAGCGTGCTGGAGAAACAGTCTCTGCCCAAATGCGTCACTCAAGACGTGAATCGATTTTCAAAAGCTCTGTTGAGGTCCATGCAGCCCTTGAGCCCTCGTCCTCCTCATCGCCCGTCCCTTGAATATAAATACATCGGATGGACCGTCAGCCGCCGGGTGCTGTCAACGCCAGCACTAGGCCCTGCGATGCCATCCTGCCTGAAGTGGGCTTTGAATGATCATGCCAGGGGACTTGCACATCCCCATTTCGAGTGGCCGTTGAAAGGTGCCCGGTGTCGGGGCACGTCTCCCAATCCGTGCCCTCAGGGAAGAAAGGCGGGGGAGGGCGCTTGCTTCAAATCCCAGCACCGCGCGAGCTCATTTGCGTGCCAGCACCGTGCGGCGATCCTGCACACCCAGTCCCATTTGCTATTTCCTTGCGGTTCATGAGGGTGTGATCAGGCCTCGTTGGTCGCTGTCAGGTGCATTTGAGTGGGCCTCGCGTGGGAGCGCCGGTGGCCATGGTCGTTGCCCCGTTGGCCCCCCTGTGGGCGCTGCCCCTGCCCGCCTTGCTGGGCGTTTTTTCGCTGCTGGCGGTGTGCTTGGCCCTGTTTGTGCGCGCGACGGCCAACCTGCGTCGCGGGGACGCGCCCCCCGTGGACGAGGGCGTGCCCTTTGTCGGGGGCCTGCTCAAGTTCAGCAAGGGCCCCTGGTTCCTCATGGAGTCGCTCTACGCCAAGCACGGCGAGGTGTTCACCGTGCCCCTGGCGCACAAGCGCATGACCTTTTTGCTGGGCCCGCAGGCCTCGCCCCACTTCTTCAACGCCACGGACGACAAGATGAGCCAGACGGAGGTGTACAACTTCAACGTGCCCACCTTTGGCCCCGGCGTGGTCTTTGACGTGGACCAGCGCGTGCGCACGGAGCAGTTTCGCTTCGTGGCGGACGCGCTGCGCACGTCCAAGCTGAAGACGTACGTGCCCGCCTTTCGGCAGGAGGCCGAGGCCTTTTTCGCGCGCTGGGGCGACTCGGGCGTCGTGAATTTAATGGATGCCTTTGGCGAGCTCATCATCCTCACCGCCTCGCGCACGCTGCTGGGCCGCGAGGTGCGCGAGTCCATGTTCCGCGAGGTGGCCGACCTCTTCCACGACCTGGACGACGGCATGCGCCCGCTGAGCGTGCTCTTCCCCTACCTGCCCACCGCCTACCACAAGCGCCGCGACGTCGCGCGCCGGCGCCTGCAGGACATCTTCAAGCGCGTCATCGCCGCGCGCCGCGCCTCGGGCGCCAAGGAGGACGACGTGCTGCAGACGCTGATCGACGCGCGCTACCGCAAGGTCTACGACGGCCGCGCCACGACGGACGAGGAGATCACGGGGTTGCTCATCGCGCTGCTCTTCGCGGGTCAGCACACCAGCTCCGTGACCTCCACCTGGACGGGGCTCTACATGATGGCCGGCGACCAGCGCTACTTCAAGGTGGTCGAGGAGGAGCAGCGCCGCGTCATCGCGCAGCACGGCGACGCGCTCGACTTTGACGTGCTCAACGGCATGGACCGGCTGCACCTGGCCATCATGGAGGCCCTGCGCCTGCAGCCGCCACTCGTCCTCCTCATGCGCTACGCCAAGGAGCCCTTTGAGGTCGTCACCTCCGACGGCAAGGCCTTTACCGTGCCCAAGGTAAGAAGAAGGAGGGGGGGGTTGATTTGGGACGGGGGGAAGACGAGTGCGTGCTTTTTCTAAACTATAGGAAGAGGTATGGGGCAATCAGCTGCCTGGGACCCCAATTTCCCAACCCCCCTCCCCCAATCTCAAACTCTCTCACAGGGCGACATTGTGGCGACCTCGCCCTCCTTCTCCCACCGCCTCAAAAACGTGTTCCGGGATCCCAACGACTTCCAGCCCGAACGCTTTGAAGGTAGGACCGGAGAGGGTGTCCAGGGTTGTGCCTGATGCAGTCCGCGCCGATGCAAGCACACATGCATCGGCGCATGCGCATCTCACCTCCCTCTCCCTCTTTTCACCTCCCCCAGCGCCCCGCGACGAGGACAAGGCCGTGCCCTTTTCCTACATCGGTTTTGGCGGCGGCCGGCACGGGTGCATGGGCTCCCAGTTTGCCTACCTCCAGATCAAGACCATCTGGAGCGTGCTCCTCCGCAACTTCACCTTTGAGCTGGTGGACCCCTTCCCGGAGCCGGACTGGGCCTCCATGGTCATCGGGCCCAAGCCCTGCCGCGTGCGCTACACGCGCCGAAAGACGCCCCTGGCCTGAGCCTCCCGAGGTGCCCCTCCGGGCCGGGGCCCCACGCCCGGCCACCGACCCCCTGCTCCTACTTGTCGCGAAGCGTAGACTATCTGTTCATCATAATATTCCTGACTGTAATGACACGATCCTTCAAGGGTTGATGATGCGGTTGGGGAGGAAGGAAGGGTCCAAGTTCAAGCGCCTCGTCTTGCTGGGTGTCCTCCGGCTAGTACAAGAAAAAGGGTTCGTACTGCACGCCGAACGCGCGGTGCCAAACTCACGACGCTGCACACGAGACTGGCGCCCTTGAACGATAAAATGCATCGGGAGACATTGCAAGCAAGTGGGCAGTGAACAAAGTTGCTCGGCTACTGGACAAATAATTCTATGTACAGATGGGCTCACCATGACGTCGGCGCCACCATCCCCTTTCGAGACATTAGGACCTCTTCGGTCTCGCCCCGCGATGCGGAGCACGAAAGGCCAGCGATGACACCGCAAATACGGTGTACAGACAAAATCGACTGAAATCTCGACGCATACCCCCGAAGCTGCCAGCGACGCGGCCGCCGGCAGTCGCGAACTTGCGCTCATGAAATCGGCCAACGTTTGGCGGCGTCCTGCGCTGGGTCGGCAAGACCCGTCCACTCTGCCGAGACCCCTACCGAAGCTGCGACACCGCGAAAACTCACGCGCCTTCTATTTTAAGTCGACATACCCCCAAAAATGCTTCAGAAGGCTCTAATACCGTGCAATCCTGATGTTTTCAGTAAACAAGGTTGGATCAGAAGCTATGGAGCGCAGTTGTGACGGAGCTAGGCTCCGCCGACAAAACGCGCGTCTGAAGTTGCCCTTGGATGGAAAACCAAACACAACACAATTTCCATACTTCACAACATACATTTTACGCAAGCCTCTTGCGGCGCCGTTCCGCTGTCGACCACTGGCGCAGTAGGGCATCTCGTCTCGCGCGACCCAGAGTTTGGAACGTCCCAGGTGCAAAGTCATAGGTACAGGGATGGCTCATCCAGCACGCGGGAAGTTCTCGTAAATCTACTATAACTCACCGAGGTAAACCCTGGAAGATATGATAGAGGCATAGCGCTTCCAGCGCCAAGATTTGCAAGCATGAACCGGTCAATATACTGGATACTGGGGCTGCTATGCGCCCAACATGCCGCTGGCCGGTGGGTCTGGGCGATGGGTACCTAGGTCAAACCCAAACCCGCAGACGTCCATCATCCGGTTCCAGTGCCAGTGGTACATTCCTGGTCCTACAAACTGTTTGTAGCCTTTCCGGGGTTTATCGAACTCCGACACCCCCGCCACGTGCAGGCAGTTGGCGCAATCCGGATCAGCCACAGCATCGGCTTCCGGCGTGGCCTCCAGCGCGTCTGCTGGCCTGACGACCAGCCTCACCCCTAGCGGGGCATCCATCGTCGGTACTGCAGGTTCTTCGGTGAGCGCTCGGGTTCCGGGCAGGGCTCGCAGGTCGAAGATGGCATGCATCATGGCGGGCGGGAGGCTCCACATGACATCTCGCCGGAAGTCGAACGAGTACGGTAGTTCAACCACATGATAGCACCGCTTGTCCGCGTCCACCCACCCTGCTGCTCGACCCCCATTCCGCAGGCTCAATCGGGCAATGGAATTGCTGCCACTGGCACCACAGATGTCAGCGTCGCTTTGTCCGGGGGCGCAAGCACTGGCGTCTCGCAGAGCCTTGTCGTGAACAATGGCTCGCTCACCCAGGACACGAGCGGTTCCTTGTCCGAACAAAACGGCACGGTCGTGGTAAGGTTAAAACAAGGGTGATTCATCTGGTCACTAAAGCGCAATATAATGGAGCTGAAGGGCTCAAGCAGTGTCAAAGAAGGTGCGTAATTATTTTGACCAGTCTCTACACATTCTACTTGACAGGCAACGGTAGCGAAGGAGTGCGCCGCCACGGTGAATGGAGTGTCCATAGATTGCGCTGGAGGGTCCAGCCCTGTGCCGAACCCGGATTCCACTCCACCTCCGCCCCTGGGTGCATCGCCGCCTCCACCTGAGGGAGCTCCGCCGCCGCCCGACTCGCCACCGCCACCACCGGATTCGCCACCGCCGCCGCCCGGTCGCCACCGCCGCCCCCAAGTTCGCCCCCGCCGCCGCCCGACTCGCCACCGCCACCACCAGACTCGCCACCTCCACCACCCAATTCGCCACCGCCGCCGCCGGACTCGCCACCACCGCCCCCGGGCTCGCCACCGCCGCCCCCGGGCTCGCCACCTCCGCCGCCCGACTCGCCGCCTCCGCCGCCCGACTCGCCACCTCCACCGCCCGACTCGCCACCTCCACCACCCAATTCGCCACCGCCGCCGCCCGACTCGCCACCGCCACCACCAGACTCGCCACCGCCACCACCCAATTCGCCACCGCCGCCGCCGGACTCGCCACCGCCGCCGCCGGACTCACCCCCACCGCCGCCGGACTCACCCCCACCGCCACCGGACTCGCCACCACCGCCCCCGGGCTCGCCACCACCGTCCCCCGGGCTCGCCACCGCCGCCCCCGGGCTCGCCACCTCCGCCGCCCGACTCGCCGCCTCCGCCGCCCGACTCGCCACCTCCACCGCCCGACTCGCCACCTCCACCACCCAATTCGCCACCGCCGCCGCCCGACTCGCCACCGCCACCACCAGACTCGCCACCGCCACCACCCAATTCGCCACCGCCGCCGCCGGACTCGCCACCGCCGCCGCCGGACTCACCCCCACCGCCGCCGGACTCACCCCCACCGCCACCGGACTCGCCACCACCGCCCCCGGGCTCGCCACCACCGCCCCGGGCTCGCCACCTCCGCCGCCCGACTCGCCACCTCCGCCGCCCGACTCGCCACCGCCGCCGCCCGACTCGCCACCGCCGCCGCCACCCAATTCGTCACCTCCGCCGCCGGACTCGCCACCGCCGCCCCCGGACTCGCCACCCCCGCCGCCCAACTCACCACCACCGCCGCCCAACTCGCCACCACCGCCGCCCAACTCGCCGCCTCCGCCGCCCGTGGCCCCCCTCCGCCTCCGCCCCCGACGCCTGCCCTCGTGGTATCCTGTACCGTGATTGCCAATCAGGTCGCGCGTCCCTCTGGAGGTACATTCCCCGTCTACACGAGTCCTCCGGGACCATCAAACGAATGCGCTCCCAACTACAAGTGGTATTGCCAGAACGGCTTGGGATTCCTTACGGCGGTGTGCAGCTCCGACGCCATTACCCTGCCGTGTGGCACTGGCAGGCTTTCAATTTCAGTCCTGAGCCCCAGACCGGTTTGCAGCGCTGGAAGCCCGGTCACCTGTGCAACCAATAATGGTTATCAGGCAGCCGGATGCACTTGAAATGTGTTCTTGACCATTTCCAACTTTCTGCTTCGGACAAGCGCACACGGCAGAAGCTGCCACGTGCCACCCAGATGCCCTTTGCCTCCTTGAGACACTCTTGCAGCGTGCCCATGAAGCTCCGACCCCATGCCCCTGCCAATCTCATGCATTTCCCCGTCACTCGCTGTTATTAAAATGGAAAACCAAGTCCCTTGGCATCGAGGGTCCCGGGCGTGACGGCTGGTTGGCATTTTGGATCTCCACGGGAGAACGCGACCAACGCACACGCATTTCCCCAAATCAGGGAATTGGCCTTCGAGTCGAAGCCAAGGTCACTCCATGCTTTGGCAAACAATCAGCTTGCATGCTGATTCTTTGAGCGCATGTCAATAGCCAGACCCGTCAAAGGCAGCGTTGATCAACTGCTTAGACGGCAAGTTCCAGGTCCCGGGCAACGACCCGGGTGACGGAGAGCGACGCTCATCCACTCACCACAAGCAGGAGGCTACAGTGATGTGTATGTTACCAACAGAATCCCGTGCGAGTTTGAACCATGAATTGCCTCATGTCAATCGCGGTAGCATATCCTGCGAATGGTGGCGAGTTGGACACCGTCCAAATCCGCACCTGTCGTCAGCCGGCTTGTGGTGCGGTCGGTCGTGAAAATCACAAGCTCCCTCATTCTGATTTACCTATGCATTGATGAATGTCCAGAACACACATTCGTTGATTTAGTAGGCCACCTAGACGATCGTACAAGGCTGCGCCCTGAGATCTAGGTGCGAAATTTTGCCAAGTGTCGGTAGGGTTTCATTGCACCCTCGACTGCGACGACAAGCCAAGCATGATGACAACGTGTACGAAAGTCGCCGTCCTGACCCGAGACGGCAGACACTCTGGAAAATTTAACATTCTTATCATGGATAAGATGCGGCCCATTCCAGTTCTGTTTGTGGCCCTCCTGTGCGCTGGACACTGTGCCGCCAGGTGGGTGGAATTGCGGAGTGTGGCCAGCTGGGCGCGGTGCAGGGTTTCGAGGGAGACCGATGCGGGCATGACAATGCACTACTGTTCTCAGTTCTTGCGACGCATTAGAGGTCCAACGAGCGGGTTTATGCACCTCGGTTTCCCAACCTTGTCTCCGTCATGAGAACGCAGACGCGGCTTGTCGTCCGAGTCGTCAGGGTCCACCCAGGGCGTCTACAGCGGATGGAGTGCCAGCACCACACTGCGAGCCACGGCGGGATCGCGGGTAGGGTTGGATGCTGGGGTGGGTCGGGCATATGTGTCATCTCCGGGAACCTGGAATCCTTCAGTGAGGTCTGTCCACGTGGGTAAGGTTGCGGATGCCAGACCTTTGGGGTTACTCCTGGCAGATTCCCATATACAATCCCTCTCATCGCAGTCCATCGTCGGCGGTACTGTCCACCCCAGGGCTCTCTCCGATACCATTGCCTCTGTAACTGCCACTGCATCGGCGGTGCGTGGGGGAATTGATAAAGGGGAGAAAACGACGCCAGCGTATCTCCATGTCGCCTTCAAATTGCTCAGAGGACAAGAGCAGGTCAAGGGTCGCACTCCTGGCCAATGAACTCTTTTGCCCTGACAGGTGGCTGCGGCCGTGAACTGCACTACTGAGACCAACCACACCGACTGCTCATTCGGAGCGAGCCCGGCCTCGCCGTCGCCCGTCCCCAGCCCCAGCGAGCCCGAGTGGTCTCCAGAGCCCCCCGCACCGCCGCCGCCCCCCTCCCCCCGGGTTCAACCTGCCGACGCTGGGGCCCTGTGACGGCCGCGGCGATCTGCCTCTCAAGGTGAGCGGCTACCCCTCCATGGACGAACCCGGCTTTGCCACCAACCGCGAGGCCTGCCAGGCCAACGCCACCGACGGCGGCTCGGGCGGATACGCGCTCTTCTGCACCAATCCGGCTGGCAAAGTGTCGCTGGTCTGCAGCTCCCGCGAGCCCAGGTACCTGTGCCAGAAAGAGGAGTACCCCACCAAGGAGGGCGAGACCTACTTCTGCAAGCGCGGCTATCTGGAGCCCTGCCTCGACCTCGATGCCCCCAGGCCCAGAACGACCTCCATGTCGTGCATCTGGTGATGGCACGTGGGTGGTGTACGACTGCGCTGAGTGCCTGAAGTACAGGCGCCATGAAGTGAGATCGATGTTACCCTACGTGTCGTGTGTCGTACGGACCGACATGCTGTGACGATACGTCGATGAACACTCATCAAGCCCATCGGTGGCCCAGCTGAGTGATCGCGCCAGGTCTTTGCGTGTACATTGGTTTACCATTTGTCGAGTGAGAATCCATTGGATACGTAGGTTAACGTCTCCTTTGGGATGTGTGTGCAGCTCGTCTGCCATTCCGTCACGTCGCAGGCCACTCGTGGCTTGACGGAACGCAAAGGCGGCACAAGGCATACTAAGCAACGTCAATAGTGGAATGAGTATGATATTATTACATAATTACGTCTTTAAGAGGCGTGGTTGCCATTCTCAGCCATTCGTGAGCGACTGCCATCAATGACAGCGCTGCTGCACAGCCACCATCGGGAAAAGAATGTCGACCCCATTGAGGGCACGCACGGGAACTTGACTGGACCAATTGCCTGTATCATTTGGTTGAATTCTCAGACGCCGAAGTTTCCTGGCGTGTCGAGCCTGTGACGTTCCGTCCCATGAGTGCCTCGAGCTGGAAGGCAGTTTTGAGCACGCCTGCTGAAACCCGGCGGCAGGAGTGACCCGCGGCCCGATGCTTTGGGGCCTTTTTGTATCAGCGGTCGCCCGCGCGCCTACTACTCGCGCCTGCTCCGGCCCAAGCGTCTGATGTTCATCAAAAGTCCTATTTGTTTCGCAATGAGCTCAGCATGCATTCGCCTGGGCAGAGGCTGTCCTTCATCAAGAAGCTCTCCTCCTTCCTGATCGCCCCGATCACACTGCGCCACAAAACCTGTGATGATTACATACGAAGGCAGTCTGCATACTGCCGAGCGACAGGACGCGTCCGAGCGCTGAGGAGAGAGTGGGTACGGATCAATCGAAAAATCATGCGTGGGCAACACGAGGGGAAGGACGGTAGTGCTGTGGTATCGTAGAAGCAGAAAAAGGAGTGAAGGGACAGGGGGCACGAGACTTGGCGGCGGGCACGCAGCTCCAATTAGCACCGAATTGTGATGATGCTTACTCAGCCAAAAGCGGCCACGCTCCAGATGCGCCGAGCCGCGCGCTCAAAAGCCGCCGGCGAGGCCCTCGCCCGCGCGCCAGGCGGCGACGTGCAGGAACTCAAAGGACATGACGTTGCTGACGGGGACGCCGTCGCCCAGGGTGACGCAGAGCTCTGCGAGGCGCGGCGCGTCGACGGCGGGGATGGTGCACTTGATCACGGTCGGGTTCACCAGGGTCGCGGGGACCTCGACGTCCCCAAACTTGACGTGCACGGCGCCCTCCCAGTCGCCGCCCGCCTTCTCGACCCAGCCCGTGACAAACATCTTGTCGCCGCCCGACACGGCCGCGCTCTCGGGCGCAAAGTCGATGATGTGGAAGCGCAGGGCCGCCCGCTTGGCACGCGCGTCGGCCGCCAGGCGCGGCTCCGGCGACAGCGCGCCCTCGCTGCCCTCCTCGCTCAGCGCGCGGCTGCCGCTGCGCGCCGACGCCCCGGCCGCGCCGCCGGAGCTCTCCTCCGTGATGGAAGGGAAGTTGTCCCGCGCCATGGACGCCCGGACATTGTACACGATGGCCGCGTCGTTCTCGTCGATGGACATGTTTTTGAGCAGCTTGCGCGCGACCAGTTCTTCTTCTTCGTCGCCGGGCCGGGCCACGGGGGCCGGGTCGTCGGCGTCGGGGCCCTCGCCGCGCCGCGCCGCACCGCCCTCGCCGCCCTCGGCGGCGTCGCGCTGGAACGAGTTGGGCGCGCTCAGCATCGCGCGCGGCCCGCCCAGAAACGACTTGAACCGGAACAGCGGGTTCTCCGCGTCGATCAGGTCGATCGCGTCCTCGTCCAGCGCCGACGGGCCGCGCGGGGCGGAAGGCGCGCGCCGTACTCGGGCGCGGGCGCCGCAAGCTCGGGCGCCAGCGCCTCGTCCGGCAGCTCGCTCGAGCGCTGCGCGCGGACCGGGCCCAGCTTGGCCGCACGCTGGTCGTGCGTCGCGGCCGCGGCCGCCGCGGCGCGGTCGACCTGGCGCACCAGCGGGCAGGCCGTCGGCAGCTGGCGCCGCGCGGCCCCGGGCGCCTCGCCCACGGGCGACACCCGCGACAGCGGCGGCGACGGGCGCGCCAGGCGGCTGGCGCGGTCCGCCATCACGCGCGGCGCCTCGGGGCCCTCGGCCGCAAAGACCACCGGGCCGGCCGCGGGGCTCTGGCCGCCCCCGCCCGCCGCGCGATTTTCCTCCTCGCCCAGCGCCGCCGGCGCCGCCGGCGAGGGCCGCAGCTGGTGCGCGACCCCAGCCGCGTCTGTCGACGCGCGCTCGCGCGCCCGGGCGGCGCCGCTGTCGTCGCTGCGCGCCGCCTCGTCGCGGCGATACCCCCACATTGGCGTCGGCGGCAGGCCAGGCCTCGCGCGCCGGCCGGTGGTCGTCGTAGGGGTGCAGGCTGCCCGGGTGCGACGCGCCCGTGCTCTCGTCCAGCGAGTAGTGCGCGACCGCCGCCGCGCGGCCGTCGCGGAAGCGCTCAGCGCTGGGCTGCACGCCGTACGACGGCGCCTCGCTGCCACCAGCTCTGTACGAGCCGCCCTCACCGCCACCAGCTCTGTACGAGCCGCCCTCACCGCCACCAGCTCTGTACGAGCCGCCCTCACCGCCCTCACCGCCCTCGCCGCCGAGCGTCTCTTCCTCCAGGTCGTCCACGCCCGGCCAGGCGTCCACGTGGAGGTCGAGCAGGTGGCCGTGCGGCGCCTGCGCCTGCAGCGCCTCGAGCATGCGGCCCACGCCCGAGGACGGGCGCCGCGCGGGCCCCGCGCCCGCCCGGCCCCGCGCGCGGCGTGTGCGTCATGGTGAGCGAGGGCAGGCGCGGCGGCGGCGCGTGCGGGCCGGGCGAGGCGTCGAAGCTCATGCGCAGCGAGGGCAGGCGCGAGAAGGAGGCGCCGCGGCTGGCCACGCCCGCGTCCTCCTCGTCCGCAAAGTCCAGGGAGGACAGCACCGAGGCGCCCGGCGGCAGGCGGCCCTCGTCCAGGCTGGTGGCGCCCAGCGAGAGCTGGCCAAACAGCTGGCCGCGCCCGGAGAAGCTGCCGGCGCGCTGGTGCTGCACCAGCGACTGCGAGACGTAGAGCACGCCGGGCGAGGCCACGCCGTGGTGGCCGGCGCGCGGCGCGGCCGGCGACGGCTTGGCCTCCTCCGCGTGCGCGTGGAAGGAGGGCGGGCAGGCCCCGGCCGCCGAGCGCGGCCTCGCCGCGCGCCGCGTCCGGCCCCTGGCCCAGCCCCTGGCCCAGCCCCTGCAGCTCGGCCGCGTACTGCTGGCTGATGGCCTCCTCGTAGCTGGGCGCGGCCGCGGCAAAGGAGCCGCCCGCGCCGCGCAGCCACTGCTCGCGCAGCGAGGCCAGCGAGCCGCGCCGCGCGGCCAGGTCGCCCACGGAGGAGAAGCTGGAGTTGCCGTTGACCAGCAGCTCCAGGCCCAGGCTGACGTCCGAGGGGAAGCGGTTGAGCACGGTCAGCGGCGGCTGGTCGTCCAGCGGCCGCGACCGCCCGCCCGCGTAGCCGCCGGGCGGCGCGTGCGCGTGCGCGCCGCCGTGGAAGGACTGGTCGCTCTCGCGCAGGCTGTCCTGCCCGGGGTCAAAGTCCGCGTCGCTGGAGGGCGGGTCCGTCTCCAGGCCCAGGCTGCTGGCCTCCTCGAACAGGTCGGCCGCGTACCGGCTGTTGTGCCCGCGGTTGGCGCGCTGCGGCCGCCACGCGCCGCCCGCCTCCAGCGAGGAGTCGGCCGTCGCCGCCGCAGCCGCCGCCGTGCGAGGGCCGCGCTGCGCGCGCGTCGACGTCGCGTTCAGGTAGTGCACGAGGACGGCGTAGTCCAGCTTGGGGTCCAGCAGCCAGTAGCAGCGGCGCTGGAGCAGGCTATCGCCCTCGGCGTGCGCATAATAACAATTCAGCCGCTCGGCGGAGCCCACCCGAAGCTTCTCATGCGTCTCCCGCACCGTCTTGCCATCTGGTATGGTGAGAGGGGGAGGAGATTAAGTGAATGCTTGCTTTTTTAAAATTATGCACCAGGCACAGTCATAACTCCGAATTGCCCTTCCTATGCGAGTCGCAGACATCCACGCCTAGAGCACACACAACCAGCACCACGCACCCGTCTTTTTCCGCCAGTGATGCCCGTCCTTGCGAAACATCCGGCACCCGCGACGGTCAATCAGGAACAGGCAGCCACCTGAGGCGGGAGGGGAGCACGTTGAGAAAATTCAGCGACCGACTAGACAAATCAAGGCCCCCTCCCGATCATACATCCATCCCATGTATCCATCCGACCATCCTGCAGTAACAATGGGCCCACCAGGGCACACCCGTCCCCTGTCCACCACCCCAAAACGGCTCCACAAACCCCTTGCCATCACACGACTCAGCGACTCACACGCTTCCGCGCCATTCTAGCACGCACCCACCACGACGACCACCCCCACCCAGCCTCCAGGCCTCCAGCCTCCCACCGCCGTACCGTCGGGCACATCCGGCGCCGTGCTCGAGAGCGGCAGCGTCCCCTCCGTGGCATGGGTTAAAATTTCAAAAACCTCGGCGTTCCTCAGCCAGGATGTCCGCGCCTTGTCCACAATCTCCCGAACGGTCTCGGGCAGCGCTGGGTCGGCCGGGTCCAAGGGCCACGCACACTCCTGGTCCGCCATACCGGGACCGAGGCGCGCGACTCTCCCGAGACTAGTTCTACGAGTCTACCAAGTCCCGTCAAGCGAGGTGGTTAGCTCCTCTCAGGTAAAAGGCAGCGCCCGAGCGTGGGAAGGCTCAGGCCATCCCAAAAAGGAATCTCCCGTCGGGACTCGCACGCGCACGACTGGTACCCTTTTGGTCAATTATATCGGTCAGGGTGCGCCGCAATCGAATACTGGCCAAGTCAGGGCCTCCGCTTGGGCATGTGGTGGTCGGCCAGCCGCGTCAGTCGTCCCGGGGTAGGTGGCAGAATGTCCGAAGCCATCGCCAGCCGTGGGCTTCCCCCAGGGTTTGCGCCCGGCCTATGCCATGTGTACCGGGCCGTTCTTGGTCCGGTCCCAGACCATGCGTTGGGCTGATTCGACTTGGTGCTGGTCATTTTTGTTGTAGTGTGTCTGAAACTCATGTCGGCACGTCGGTATTGGCAAATTTTCCGGCGCAAACGTGCCGGTCCCGCCCGTATATTTCCCGCACGACCGCCCGCTGGACACGACTAAGGCTCTGCACCCGCTGGATTAGTAGTCTTACCACAATGAATTCAAGTTTTATAGCTTTTTCACGGCCATGCACGTTCGTTCGTGGGCGGTGTTGGCCAGGAACCAGAGGACCTGGATGTCCTCGAAGGCCTCCAGCTCGGGGCAGGCGTGCGGGTCCCAGGCCTTGCCCCTGGAGCGCGAGAAGAACTTGAGGGTCAGGATGAGCCGCCCGCCCGGCTTGAGCAGGGGCATGAGCGGCTTGACCATGGCGATCATGGCAAGCGGGTGCTTGTTCATGTCGCAGACGAGCAGGTCGGCGCCCGCGCCGCCGAGCGCGCGCCGCACGTCTGGCAGCGCGTCCTCCACCTTTTTCCGGATGTGCACCAGGTTGGGAAGGGCCAGGGCCTCGGGGGACATGGCCGCCGGGTCCACCGCCACGACGCGGTCCACGTACCGGCTGAGCACCGTGGACCAGCCGCCGGGCGCCGAGCCGAGGTCGATGGCCGCGCCGCCGCCGCCGGGCGCGTGCCGCGCCCAGGCCAGGGCCTCGGCCAGCTTGGCCGTGGCCTTGCACAGCCCGTCCAGCCGCGCGGGCGTCCAGGCCGTGCTCCGGAAGAGCGCCGCCGTCGGCGCCAGCTCAAAGGCGTAGCCGTGCTCGGTTTCCACCACGTGCAGCGTGTGCGTGAAAGTGACCGGGTGCAGCTCCCACGTCAGCGGCAGTTGCTCCTGCGGGGTGGTGGGGTTAGGAGGGAACTGTTGGTGCGTACGGCCGTGCACGAGGGAGGAACATTTATTTTGCGCAAAAGGGGCGGCGGAGTTTATCCAGGCACGAGTCCGATGACCATTGAAAATTGATGGCTGGGTTTCTCTACAGCCCCGCTCACTACATGCAACCATGCGCAAGGAGACCATCCCAAAGTTCCTCACCCCTAGCCAGCCTTCCAGGCTGCGTGGGTAGCACTGCAGCCGCGTCACACCCTTTGGCGGGCCGTAGACATTGATCAGCCGGTCCACAAGGGCCTGCGATCAGGGATGTGATTGCACTTGCTTGAATGCGTATACGGGATGATTAGCCAGGAAGAGAATATAATTATAGTAATCGAAAAGCGAGTGGGTCAAGACTCCCCCCCCTGTGGAGGTCAGCGCAGGGCTGAGGCGCTGGCAGCGCCTCTATTCAACAGCCGCTGTTCTCCCAATTCGTTCCAGAACAGCCATCCAACCTGCATCCACTGCCCTACCTCTTTGCTGGCACTCATGTCCCTGGCCCAGTAGACGCGCATGATTGCCCACTCGATCACGCAGCCCTGGAGCCAGGCCTCAAAGGCCGGGCGGGCAAGGGTGACGTGGTGCAGTTTGACAGTGGCCGGGCCGGCGTGGTCGGTGTGCGGCCCGACTTCCTCGGCCTGCTCGTTTGAATGATATGATATGTGAGAACAGTCGTGCGCGAGTCCCGCGCGCACACCCTGGGGCTTTAAAGAGAAAAGGTCGAGCCCACCGCCACTCCGCATGTTCAGACACCCACCGTGAGGCCGGCGCCGTCCGGGAAGAATTTCCCCGTGCGGTGCAGCATGACGCAGCGCCAGGCGTGAGTCTGCGACTGAAATTGTATGTAGACATCCGGGACGCTCTTGGCCAGGGGCATGCCCGGCTCTGCGAGCGTCGGGCTCACCATGCCGAGCAAGGGCGGCGGGCGGCGGGTGCGCTACCCCAGACTGGTCAGTGGCGCGCACAGACGCCGAATTTTGTTGATTTTGAGTATTATAGGTGTATCATGACGGTTTGAAGGGGTGGGCTGGTTGCTACGTAGAATTACACGACTCCTGCGGTTGGCGGACTGGCCGCCGCGGGCGGATCGTGGGTGCCTCCTTTGGCTTATCTGTGCTCTTAAAAATTCGGAATCAACCAGGCTGTGCTTGGAGATTTCCTTACATTCTGCGCGCACATCTCTGATCCATCCCACGTCCCAATACTCCCCTCTCTGCTCTCTCGCAAACGCTCTTGCATTGAAAGTCAGCTGTCGGGAGCAAGCGCATGCATAAATTCCAGCATGCCACTGAATACTAGAGCGCAACTGGGTGCCTGGTTAGCAATCAGCATCTTCACATTCGCACCCACGCAAGAAACAGAGTTCACACCTCTTATTACCCTCTTCCAGTCTCCTCCTACTTGAGCAGGGAGGCCACGACCGACTTGACGTTGAGTTTGCGGAGATCGGTGTAGGTCTGGCCGCAGCCCACAAAGACGACGGGCGCGCCCGAGGTGTAGACCATGGAGAGCGCGGCGCCGACCTTGTCGTCGATGGTGTCAAACTTGGTGAGGACGATGCCGTCGATGGGGTGGCGCTGCGCGGCGCGGCCCTCGCCCGCGCCCAGCTCGGCCAGGCGCCGGCTGAACTTGGTGAGCTGGTCGACGGCGTCGTTGCCGACCAGGGCCTCGCCCACGAAGAGCACCAGGTCCGGGTCGTTGAGGGAGATGAGGTTGGACAGCGCGCGCATCAGCGGCTCGTTGTCCTGCATGCGCCCGGCCGTGTCGACGAGCAGCACGTCCACGCCCTGGCGCGCGGCGGCGCGCTGCGCCTCGGCCGCGACGCGCGCCGGGTCCTTCTCGTAGCCGCGCTCGAAGAGCGGCACGCCCAGGCGCGCGCAGTGCGTCTTGAGCTGCTCCACCGCGCCCGAGCGAAAGGTGTCGCAGGCCGCGATCATGACGCTGCAGCCGTGCTGCAGCAGCCAGTAGGCGATCTTGGCCAGGTTGGTCGACTTGCCCACGCCGTTGACGCCCACAAACACGATGGTGTAGGGCCGGCCGCGCCCGCGCGCGGCGCGCACGTCGCGCAGCACGTCGATGCTGCGCCCGGGGGTCAGCACGCGCGTCAGCGCCGCCTCCACCGCCTCGCGCACGACCGCCGAGACGCGCGACAGCGAGCCCAGGCGGCGCCCCTCCAGCCCGGCCGCCACCGACTCGCACACCTTCTCCGCAATCTCCTCCGCCACGTTGCGCTCCATCAGCTTGCTCTTCAGCGCCGCGCACGCGTCCGCCACGTCCTCGCGCGTCAGCGCGGACGAGCCGGCAAAGCCCACGCGCCGCGCCAGCGACGACAGGAAGCCGCGCGCGGGCGCGGGGGCCGCGCCGTCGTCCTCCTCCTCCTCCTCCTCAAACACCTCCTCAGCCGCGTCCACCAGGCTCAGCTTGGAAAAGTCCGCGCGCGCCACCGCCGCCGCGTCCGCGGAGCCCTCGGTGTAATCCAGCGACGAGGCGTCCACCTTGGGGTCGGTGCCCAGCCCGTCGTCCCAGCGCCGCGCCTGCTTGACGCGCGGCTTGGCGGGCTTGCCGGAGGCTGCTTTATTAGTGCTGCCTTTCTGCGCGTCCGTGGCCTTGGGCTTGGCGCCCGGCCGCGCGCCGATGCGCTTTCTCAGCGCCGCGCGATTGAACCCAGATGGCCCGTCAGTGGTGGCCTGTTGTTTTTCAATGGTGTGGTGTTGGCAGAGGAGTTCAGTGGTGTGAGGAGACGGTGCACTCTCAAGCATGTCCTAGTACATTTGCCTGTCATCTGGCGGTCTCGCAGCCGCAGTCTCATGCGTCCTCCACCCCCTCACTACACACACACACGCACCTCCTTTTCGGAATCGCCCGCGCCAGACGTCTCCGTGTCCTCATCTTCGTCGTCATCCTCGTCCCCTTCTGTCGCGCTCTTGCCGCTCGCGGCCGCGGCGGCCGTCGCGGGACCGGCCGATCGCGGGGCCGCAGACTGTGCCGCCTCCGCGCGGTCCTCCGCCTCGCGCAGGAGGCGCTTGAACGTCGGCTCAAACTCGGCGTAGCTGCGCGAGGGTGGGATGATGAGACAAGAATATGATGAGAAGACAGTGTGACGGACCACACTGGGGCGCATCGCTGCGTCCGCATGGAATGCGCCACATTATCTAACAATCCTCAACTACACAGCGCGCTGCTCGCCTCATACGCCACACAGCCGCCCATCCATTCGCCGCCTCACCTGTGCTTGGCCGGGTCGTATCGGGCCGAAAAGGCATTGTTAACCTTTGCCAGCAGGCCGTCGACGTAGGACAGGTGCAACGCCTTTTGGTAGACGGCCACAAACACCAGGCCCAGCCGCTGCGTCAGAATTGTGATGCAAATGTCAAGACTGGTGCCTGCGCGATGCATGCGCGGCCAACGCCCCACACATGGATGCGCAGCCAACTCCCCACGCACGACGCCCATTCAACCAGGTTGACTCCATTGCTAGATTCATCTCGACTCCCAGACACCCTATCAACCTTACGCACGTTGTTGAGGGACCATTTCAGGGTATACGCCGTGCCGTTGGGCGCTGTGTAGAAAAAGCTCGACTCGGCAGCCCGCTCCTCCAGCAGACACTCCTTGATCAGAGCGTTCACGGGATTGCCCTTCACGGCCGTCATGGACAGTGCCCACAGCAGGGCACCGCTCTTTGTGAATATGCAAAAATAGTCCAACATCGTGGCGGGCGAGAGTGCGCTGGTCTTGAAGTCCTGCACGTGGGAGAACCGGATTGCTCGACAGGTCCCGCACCAAGCACCGCTCTCAAAACACTCTGCACGCTTCCACAGGCGTCACGCTGCTCAACTCACGCTGGCGCCAGGTCAATTGCGTCCTCCTGTGCGGTAATTGTATCGACATGACACGCTTGTACCAGTCAGGAGGCGTCAAGGCATTGCGTCGCGCTATCGGATCGGGGTGTCGTTGAGCCGATCCTGGCCCGCTGTCGAGGCACCACTTTCTTCCACATACGCACTCCGCCCAGTCGACCGGGCAGAGCCTGCCTGGAGCCCACGACCCAGCCAGGCGCCCCTTTGCTGGGTCATTCTCCAAGCGTCCCATTTCTAGTGTTTATTCACCGCAAAAGCTTCTTCATTGCGCTCGTTCCCCGGCGCGGGCAGCGAGAGTGTTCCCAGGCCGAGGGTTCCTTGCTGGAGCCCGAGTACGACGACAGCGAATTCATGCTTGCCGGGAGCATCCCCCGGATGACATGAATAATATCCACCTCCTTATGTCTACAGCCTTGTGACGTCATGAGTGCGTTTGGGGCCTAGCGTCCGAGGTTCCGGTCGCAGCACGGAAGGATGTCCTGTCCGAGTGTGCTGCACCTATTGCTCGGGAGGGAGACGGGCCTCGGGGCCTGTCATGGCAGGGGACCAACCAGCTCCGCGGGTCTGGACAGCGAGCTGGAGCGGTGGGTGGAGGACGACATGGTCGAGCACACCTCCTCGGATTATGTCACCTTCCAACCTCCTCCCCGCTCCACCATTGCCGTGGCCTACAACTCTGACGGCTCCTTGCTGGCCTCCTCGCAGTGCGTTTCAGGGGAATTCGGGAGGGCCGGGGTTGTGAATCGGTTGCCTTGGTGTCCGTGCTATGGCTCTGGGAGAGCTGGGCTGCCGCGGGAGTAGAGTCATCTGGGAAGGAGTGCCTGGTGGCCTGCAGTCCCTCGCCCCTGCACATCACTCTCGAGCTTGCCCCCTCTTCCATCGCAGTGGGGACCACACCGTCAAGATCACATGCTGCAAGACGCACAGGGTGCTGCGCTCCCTGACGGGCCACCGGCGCACGCCCTGGGCGGTCCGCTTCCACCCGCGCCTGCCGCACCTGGTCGCCTCTGGCTCCCTGGACAACGAGGTCCGCCTGTGGAACGCGCGCACGGGCGAGTGCTTCCTGCAGCACACGTTTGGCAAGCCCATCGCCTCGCTTTCCTTCCACACCACGAGCCACGTCTTGGGCGTGGCGTGCGGGCACAAGGTGAGGCGATTGTGGTTTGTAGGAGGGTGTCTTGGCGGGCGATGGGAAGCGACTGGCCGCGTGAAGGAGGCTGGATGTTTGTGGGTGTTGTTTGTGTGTGTGCATGGCAGCTGCGTCGCGGGGGTTTGGCAGCACTCACGCGATTGCGTTTTTTCTGCATGGTAGTGGCCAATTGAAAACATGTGGTGAGAATGTTCTGTCAATGACATATATAACCCATTTCTGTATTCACGCCCTCCTCATCCCCCTCTCCACCACCAATGTAGGTGTACATCTGGGAGTATGGCCACGCGCTCAGCGGGCGCGTGGGTGCCGAGCTCGGCGCGGCCCCGGTCGGGGGCAGCGAGTCGCCGCCCAGCAAGGGCCCGGTGATTGTCCTGCGCACGCACCGGTCGGTGCGCGCGGTGGCCTTCCACCCGGCGGGCGAGGGCCTGCTGCTGAGCGCCGAGGTGCAAAACCCCACGGCCACGCCCGGCCTGGAGCCCAGCAGGACGGCTCGCCGCGCCTTTGTGTCGCGCGCGGCGCCGGGGCGGTCGACGGTCGGTCGGCAGGGGCGCGAGAGCGGCGAGGGGTCGGACTGGGGCGAGGGGCCCTCGACCTCGTCGGCGTGGTCGCCCGGCGCCGTGCCGGACGCGTGCCGCGCCCCGGCCATGCCGGCCAGGTCCAGCCTGACGGCGGGGCTGCGCAGCCACAGGCGGCGGGGAAGAGGGCGCGCGCGCCGCGTCGGACGCCGGGGCGCTGATGTTTTCGTTTGCGCCGGGGTCCTCGCCGGACGGGGACGGCGCCGAGGCGCCTCTGCACGACCCCACGCAGGGCGACACCGCCGCGCAGACAGACGGCGGCGCCCTGCCAGAGGCCGCGCTGGGCGACATGGGGTGGCTGCCGCCCGACTCGGACGCGCTGCCGCAGAGCATGGTCCCGCTCGGCTGGGAGCTGCCCTTTCCCTCTGCCTCGGACCGGCCCTCAGTGCAGGTCGCCGCGCGGCTGGGCCTGCGGCGCGCGCGCGAGGGCCAGCCGCCGCTGCTGCAGCACGTGCTCGCGGCCTTTTCGGCGGCGGCCTGGAACTTTGTGGGCGAGGAGCAGCCGGCGCGCGTGCGCCTGCGCGTCTGGCGCTTTGACGTCGACCGCCCCGCGGCCGCGCTCGCCTCGGAGCTCTTCACCATCGAGGATGCGGTGCTGTGCTCGGAGATGGGCGTGTCCTTTTCGCCGTGCGGGCGCTACCTGGCGGGGGTGGTGGCCTGCCGCTCGCCCGTCTCCACCGAGTACGGCCTGGACGCGGTGTCTGGGCGGGACGGCTCGCTGTCGGAGAATGAGGAGGTAGAGGAGGAGGACGAGTATGGCGGTGGTACAGCGGTGGGTGGTGACGCGGCGCGAGGCGGTGTCGCTGCCCGGCGCCGCCCCGGTCGAGCGTCAGATGCGTCGCCCGATGCTTCAGGCCAGGCGTCAGACGCGCCGGCCACGACGCCGCCTGTGCTGCTGGAGCGCGGCGCCTCGCTGGTGCAGGCCTTTTTGAGCGGCGGCGGTGCGACGGGTGGCGCCGCGTCTTCTCCCGCCGCCCCTCCAGGCAACCTGGCGCCGCTGCGAGTGAGCACCGGGCGCCCGGCCGAGGCGCACGCGGCGGCCTCCCCCGCCACGCCGCCGCCCGCGCCGCAGGCGGTCGTGTACGAGGTGCGCGTCTTCTCGCTGCAGCGGGCCTCCTTCGGGTCGGTGCTGCTGGCGCGGCGCGTGCACGCGGCGCACTGCCTGACCACGGTGCAGTTCTCGCCCTGCTCGCGCCACCTGCTGCTCGCCTACGGCAAGCGCCACTTCAGCCTGCTGCGCAGCCTGCTGCTGGAGCGCACGGGCCTGCGCCCGCTGCACACTATCCTGGAGATTGTGTCGCTGGCCGACGCGCGGCTGCGCCGCGTGCTGCCCAGCTCCGAGGACGAGATCAACGCGGCCTGCTGGCACCCGCAGGCCGGCTGCGGCATCGCCTACGGCACCAAGGAGGGACGGCTGCGCTTTGTCGAGCGCGAGGGGGCCGGAGGTGGTGGTGGAGGAGCGGTGGTTTCTGGACCGGGACCGGCACACCCAGCCACCACCGCGCCCGACGCCGTGGCGCCGCTGTCGCCGTTTGAGCCGCCGGGCTCGGACGTACTGCTGAGCTACGTGGCGCAGCTCGCGGCCGTGCCGGCCGCGGTGCTGCGTGAGCCGCTGCAGGCCATCCTTCGGGCGCGGGGCCGCAGGATGCGCGGCCCGGCGCCACGCCGGCGCAGGGCCCGGCCGCCCCGACCGTCGGCTTCTCGCGCGCGCCGCGGCAGGGCGCCGGCGCGGCGGACGCCGTGCCCACGCGCGCGGTGCGCATCCCCCTGGCGCCTGCCGGAGCAGGAGGCGGCCGGGGCGGGTCCACGCAGCGGCGAGCTGCGCTCGCCCGCGTCGGCGCCGGCCGCCGCGCCGGGCGGGCCGCTGGCCGGCGTGCGCGGGTCCTTTGTGGGCGCGCCGCTGGAGCCTGCGCGCCGGCGCACCGACCTTGCCCCGCTGCGCGTCGCGATCGACGACTCGCTCCTGGCGCCGCGCGCGGACCGCCCGGCGACGGCGACGGCCTGGCCGGTGTGGCCACTCTTCGATGGCGAGCGCTGGGAGGAGCGGCCCGCGCCCACGGGCGCGCGCTTTGCGTGCGTCGCGGCGTTTGCGGAGCGCGTGCTGGAGCGGCTGGCGGCCGAGTGCCTGGAGCCGCACGAGCCGGTGGAGCCGCTGCTGCTCGCGCGGCGCGGCGCGGACGCGCCGGGGCCCGTGCCCCTCGACGCGGCGCGCGTGCGCGAGGCGCTCCTCCCGGCCGTCGAGGCGGTCTGGCCGCCGCCCGAGTTTGTGACCCCGGACGTCCTGGCCTCCTGGGCCGCCTACGGGCGCACCTACGGCATCGACCCGCGCTGGCACTGGACCTGCCGCTGGTTCTGGTGGACGATGCGCGCCTGGCTCGAGAGTGGTGGGCCGCCCGCGCGCCGCCCGGGGGCGGCGGGCCGGTGATTGCTCCGCAGGGAAGCGAAAGGCGCCCGCGCTCGCACGCTTGCACAAAACAAGCATCCCTCTCTCTCTTTTCTTGAGAAGAAAAATCGATGACAAATATATACTAGCAGGCGAGCGGTCTTTTGTTCCCAAGTGCTCTGCTTGAAGCAACTGGGCGGTCGGGGTGCCACTTTCTAAAGCGGGCTCGCTTTACTGGACCCCTACCTCCTTGCTCTCAGAGAGACTTGAGTGTCTTGTCGCAACCGTTCCCCTGGATATGAGCACTGGGTATCGCATCGTGCTTGTGTCGTCATCAGACGCTGTCTGACCTTGCGCCACCGTTTCCTTCTATTTCCCAACAATGCTTCCACCAGTCTCTCGCTCGCTCGCATGTAGATCTTTTATTTTGCCGCGCTGGTGTGGCTGCAGTGGCTGCACAAACTTGCATCTCTCGCATCGTCTTGTACATGACAGGCCCCTTCATTACGTATCGTCAACAGGGAGCGCTCGCACTCGCAGGGATATTACCGCTCTTCTGTAAGGAGCCTTGTGAGGAGAGAAGAGCAGCAGACTGGCGCAGTCGCCGAGGACACCGGGGGGGTGGTAAGCATTGCAAGGCGGTCATTGACGCACATATGAACAGAGCATTGGCGACTCTAGGCGCGAAATCCATTAACACCCAACACCACAAACAGCTGCTATAATCATTCGTCGTTGCCCGGTCGCCGGCCGCCTAGTCGAGCGTCGAGCTCCTCCTCCGGAAGGGAGAGGCCCACCCGTGTGGCAGCCTTTTTGTACATCTCCTTCTGTCGCAGCTCCGGATCCACGCCAATGTTGTACGACAGAAGCAGGTCCTGCTCAGTCATGGACACGCGGGGTTTATCAGCAATGCCCCAAGGAAGGAGTCCTCTCTCCCCATTCCCCTCCCGCTCCGACCATCCCTCCACAACTCACCCTGTGCCCCGCGATGCTCTCCAGCAAAAAGGCGTAGTCCTCCGCCAGCCTCGCGCCCTCGGGCCGCTGCACCTCGGCCGCAAACACGTTGGCGAAGTACCGCTCGATGGCCGGGTTCCCCATAGTGCTGGTGACGTGCCGCTTGAGGGACTCCACCAGCGTCTTGGCAGCCTTGGCTCCCGACATCAGTAAAGGGTTATTTAAGATGTGCTTGGTGGGATGGGGTATGGGTTCTGGGTAAGCGGCTGGGCGTTTGTGTTGGGTGTGGGCAGACGAGGCCCCTCACACCGATCGTCAGGCTCGAACTACAAAAGGCAGCCTATTGAACGCCACGCGTGCCGTATCAATGAATTGTTATATTAGGTGTATATGAAACGCACATGTGAGCGGGCTGGAATTCGCCAAGAGGACCCCGATTGTCCACCCACTATCCATTTTGGATGACGATCTATGATTGACGGTGGCGGTGCTCGTCTTGAGAAGATGTGTCTAGCCGCATGTCGCTGGCTCGACACGATCCTGCCGTACTTCAATGGCATGTAATCTTCTGTAAAGTGCAGCATTCAGGCACGTTGATCCATGCCGAAAAAGCGGATTCGGGCGTCATCGCCCGACGACTCTCATGAGCCGCCACGGGAGGGCTCCCCGGACGCGATCAAATTCCCAAGGGCTGATGAACCTTTTTTCATCGCCGTCCACGCTGGTGTGGGATACCACGCACCAAGCACGCATGAAAAGGTCGAGCGAGGTGCGTTGAATCGGGATGGGTTGGACAGGAGCGGCAAAGTCTTGTGAGCAAGAGTGCGCACAGCTGGTGCTGCAATTGTGGGAGCATGACAGTGCCTGCATCTTCATCGCCGACCTCAATCTGTCTTTCCACACGTACAATGCAACAGCCATGCGCAAGGCCTGTCGAGCGGCGGCGAGGGAGCTGCGCAGGGGCAGGCCTGCCGCGGATGCGGTGGTCGCGGCCATTGCCGTTCTCGAAGACAATCCCGCGTGCAACGCTGGCCGCGGCTCAAACCTGACCATGCAGGGCACTGTGGAGTGCGATGCCTCGCTCATGACCGACGCGGGCGCGTTTGGAGGGGTGGGTGCGGTGCCTGGCCTGGCGCATCCAGTGAAGGCCGCGGCGCTGCTGGCGGCCGAGAGCCTTGAGAAGCAGCCCTGCGGCCTTGTGCCCCCATTGTGAGCGTGGTTTAGTGAGAGCGTGGAAGGATGGAGTATGAATGCATTCTCTAGGGTGCAGATACCGAGCACTGCCTATTGATTCTTGGACACTCGAGTGCTCCACCTCTCAGGATGCTGGTAGGGGACGGGGCCCGGAAGTGGGCCCTGGCCCGTGGCTTGGAGGAGGATTGCGATCAGGCAGCGCTCATAACGCCGGCGGCCCACAGGCAATGGCAGCGGTACAGAGCAATGTACAACGCGGAAGTGGCACGGAGGGCGAAGCCTTGCCAAGGCGCCGCCGAATCGGGCCGCCTGGCGCCTCTGTGCGACACGGTGGGCGCGGTGGTGGTCAGCTGCGAGGGGCGCTGCGCGGCGGGCGTCAGCAGCGGCGGCATCGCGCTGAAGCGGCAAGGCAGGGTCGGGGAGGCCGCCATCCACGGAGCCGGATGCTGGGCCGAGCGCTGGGCGGGCGCCGGGGCCGCCAGCGAGCGCTGCAGCGTGGGCGTCAGCACCACCGGCGTCGGCGAGCGGGTGATGGTACACGCCCTCTCCCGCAGCGCCGGCGCGCGGCTGCGGCCGCGGGAGGAGAGCGGCGCGGCGCCCACCGTCGGCAGCTGCCTGGCGGTCCTCTTGCGAGACACTGTGTGCACGGTAAGAGGGGGGAAGTAGGGTCGGGGAGGAAGCGAGAGACCCGGGGGGGCCTGTTGAGAGCGGGGCGCGTATGAGCACTCCTGCCTTTAGAAGTTCATCCTTTCCACCCAACGCTGCGAGCTTGATGAACATCACGCATGTACATACCAAGGATGCAATCTGTAACAAGGATCACATCCTTTCCAACGGCATACCGCGGGCACTGCAATCGTAGATCTGACTGTCACGCTCTCACCGCATCTGCCCATCACGCAGGGCCCCCCACCGCGGGATGCGGGCATCATTGCGGCCCGGGCGACTTGTCAGGACGACAGCGTCCGCGTCGAGGTAGGCGCGGCGCACAGCGGGCAGAGCATGGCCATCGCGACGCTCAAGGGCGGCTCTGCTGCCGTGGCAGACGAGAGTACGGCGAGCTTCATGATCAACACGAGCGAGTCCATCAAGGAATGGAGCCTGGGGCTCAGCTGGCCCTTGCATCGACCACATGCGTGAGCCGAGTAATTTATGCAAGCTTGTATGGCAAAATAAAAGGGTCAATGTGTTCTCTTACATGTATAAGGTATGCTGCGCGCGAATATGACCCACCATATAGGTGCCGTGCCTTATAGGAGCCCAGCCCGTGCTAGGCCTCCGCGAGGGCGCGTTCCAGGGCCATCTCGTCGTCGTCGTCCTCCAGCGCGGCGGCGTACGCTTCTGGCGGGAGGGACCCCAGCATGTCGTCCTCCGGCAGAGCCAGGTCCTCTTCTTGCGTGTTGCCCTGGGTCCCGCCATCGGGCGCCTCTGCGTCCATGGGTTCTGCTAACAACGCCAGGAGGTCCTCCTCATCCTCGGCCTCTTCGTCAATGGCCAGGTCCAGCTCTGGGTCGTCGGCTGGCGCCGCGGCAGTCGAGTCTGGCGCCTCCGCGGCCGGCTCTGGAGGCTGCACCGCCGCCTTGGCCTCCTGCGATCGGATGTGACTTGAGCTAAGGACACGCACATTTGCGCCAACGGCAATGCACACTCCTTTTTCAAGTCCATCCATCACCCCCCCTTCCTCTCCGCCTCACCATCAGGAGTGCCATCCGCATCTCGTGCATCTCGTGCTTGACGGCGTGCGTCCCGGACAGTCGCTCCACATCCGCGATGAATCGGTCGAACTCCACGCCGGGAAAGACCCGCTGCTGCCATCGCATGTACAGCTCCAGCAATCGCCGCAGGTCGGAGACCTCGTGGCCCTTGCCCCGAGCCTGGCAGGGGTTTGGAGATGGCGGATGTATTTGAGTTGTCACGAGCAGGCGGCATGGAGCTGGAAGATATAGGAACATACAAAAATATCCGCCCAGACGTGAACCTCTCGCTCATATGACTGTACCTGGCGCTTGAAGACCTCGGGGAATGTGTGGTAGACATCTGGGATGCCGCTCGTCTGCTTCAGCAGATCGAGGGTGACCTTGCGTCGGGTCCGCTTGGGTTTGCCCACAGGAGGTGCGCCCGTCTCGCCCGTGCCAGGCCCGGGCGCCCCATCGAGGCCTACTTGCCCATCGGCAATAGCTGATTGGTTGCCTTCGTTCCCAGTAGGCCCAGGGCAATCGCGGGCCCAGTGCCCGGGCTTGCCGCACTTGTAGCACCCCGTCGCCCGGGCCTGGCCGGGTTGCTGGTCGGGCATCCCCGGGGCCCTGACTGTCGCCGTAGCCATGCGAGCGACTTGTTACGAAACAGACAACGCCATGACCATGTGCCGAATGTTACTCTTGGTCGACATGCGACGAGCCATGAATGGAGGGAGCAGCGCCCGCGACGTCATGTCGGTCCTCCAGCCAGCGACAGCACCAATTTGAAAATGTTTGTGCTCCAAAAGACAATCAGCGATGCGTGCATGCATCTGGGGACAGGCTTAGCGTGTGCCGTTGTTCTCAGATTTTGATAGACTAATTTACTGGCACAGTTTGATGTTCCACCATTGTGTCTGCTGGATTTTCTTGTCCTTCACTGCTGCCAGCGTGATGCAGCTGCCACCGAGCTGTGCACATCAGAGTTTGCGTATTTCACCCTATTGGCATAAGCCTTTCTCAAAGCGACTCTCAAATCTTCGAGGCCTCGAAATGTGCCTATATGACCGCTGCATGTGTTAAAGATGCTAGCAGGCTGCTGTTCTGGGGGCCCAGAAAAAGTAACACAAGCGCAAGAAGGTGCAGAATTGGAGAAGTTTTGATGCCCACTCTGTGCCACAAGCGTGGCCTCCATCACCACACCCTTCATTCAATCCGAAAATCTTCTAACAAAACCAAGACATCATGCTTCAAGCCGTCCACACCCTGCCCAACCCTGGGGAATCCGGCGACGGCTGGATAATGCTTGCGGATTTGGCCAACGTAAAAAGTGATCCTCCCATCTCTCGGGCGCCTCACAAGCTGCATAGCTTCCGTGGGTAGCCCTCGCGCGCAAGGCCAGGCGACAAAAGCCGGGTCCCCAATTATCGCAGTCATTTGCCTCAATTGGGTCGCCTTTGTTGGGCCAGACCTTGCCTGTGAATAGCGCATCCCGCTACCAGGAGAGGACCGTCCCGGGGCCACGTGGGTTTTGCTGCTGCCTTTCGCCAGCCCCTGTCGCGCACTCGGCTGTCGTCCCACAGCATTTAAAGTTGTATATGATATTTTAGGAAGCGCGCGCATGTGGTTGGTCTGCCGAGCGCGCTCGCGGCGGAGAGTGGCCCAGTAGGCCTCTGGTCACGGCGAGGGTGGCAGAACCTGGGCGGTGCCTGTTGCTGCAGAGGTTTGCGCGCGTCAGATGGCCGCGTTGCGCGCCGGCTGGCGCATGGCCTTCCAGAGTGTGTGTGCGGAGCGTGCAGCCTGGCTGCTGCCGAGGGTGTCAGGCGTCCAAACTCACGTTTGCCGTCCCTGGCCCCCCCTGGGACGACCCTCACCGCAGCAAGCCGCCCCCCCTCGCCGCGCCCTGCACGACGGCCTGCCCTCGCGGCTGGCGGCGCTGGGCGTGGTGGACCAGCTGTCCAGCTCGGACGCGATCCAGCTGCCGGCGCGCAGCCCGCGCAACTTTTGGGAGGTGCTGGAGTTTCGCGCGGACGGCACGGTGCTGGAGACGTGGAAGACGCCCGAGGTGCTGGGCCTGCACCCCCGCGACGTCTCGCTGTTCGCCACGGAGACGTCGCTGGGCCAGCGCGCGATGCTGGCGCCGCGCAACCAGGCCGTGCTGCTGCGCACCGAGACCTGCCGCGCGGTGCTGTACGCCGACCACGCGGTGCTCTTCCCCGCGCACAAGCAGCGCGCCACGCTGCGCATCGCGCAGCAGGTCAAGTCGGCCATCTCGCAGCGCTCGGCGCTGCCCTTTGAGCTGCGCGTGCTGGAGGCGCTGCTGGCCGAGAGCGTGCGCGGGCTGGAGGGCAAGGGCCGCCGCCTGACCAGCGTCGCCGAGACCGTGCTCGCCGACATCAACGGCAACTTCACCAACAGCTCGGGCGAGCTGCAGCGCCTCATCCCCATCCAGCGCAAGCTCACCGAGGTCAAGCAGGACGTGCGCGATCTATTAGGATCCCTCACCGACGTCGTGGACGACGACGCCACGCTGCGCAAGCTCTGCCTCACCGAGCGCGCGGCGCTGGTGGCCGCGGGCGCGCCGCGCGCGCGAGGGGCCCAAGCCCAGCGCGGACGACGCGCGCGGCGCGCACGACGCGCACGGCCGGCGCCCGGCCTGGGCCGCGGGCGACGCGGGCGCGGCGGGGCCGCCGCGGGGCCCAGCCGCTCGCCCTCCATGCGCATGGCCTCCGCCATCCTCGAGAGCTACGAGTTCCAGCTCACCAATATTGAGGTAGTGTGTGAGAGAGAGGAGGGGTGGGGCAATTGATGTTTTACTTGGGTGCATTGTTGCGAGGTAATGTACAGGTGACTTGTATCACTTGTGTGGTAAGAATGCATTGCAGTACTGTAGTCTTAGAGTACTGTATAACTCACTTCTATATCCCCCCCTCAAAAAAATCCCCCTTTTCCCCTCAGTCTCACTTGAAGGAGGTGGAGGCGAGCATGGACCAGACGCAGACGGTGTGGCACATGCAGCTGGACCACCAGCGCAACCGCGTGCTCCGCATGAACCTCCTCATGTCCATGGCCAGCTTTGGCGCCATGACCATGACGGTGCCGGCCGCCTTTTTCGGGATGAACCTGGAAAACACGCTGGAGACGGTGCCGGGCGTGTTTGGGTTTGTGGTCAAGTGCTCCCTAGTTACCGGGCTCCTCGTGTCCAGTCTCATGTACGCCTACTACAAATTTGGGCCCAAGCGGCGCTACAAGGCTCGCCTTCGAGACATGCGGTCCTTGAGGTAAGAATTGGGGGGGTTGGGTGGTGGGTGTGGTTGCAGATGCATGCTTGCGTGCGCCCCTGCCCGTACCTCTCCCGAAACGTACCCAACTCCCCCCCCGGCTCCCCCCCCCAAAATACAAAAAATACAGGGACCTGCTCGTCTTCCACATCGACGACATGGAGGACCTGGTGGAGGAAATCCACAAGCGCGGGCGCGTGAGCAAGTCGGAGTTCAGGGCGCTGGTGCAGGAGGCGGTGGAGGGCAAGCCCATGAGCGCCGACGAGATCAACCTCCTCTACCGCGTGTTTGAGAGCAACGAGGGCGTTTTCATGGAAATGTCCAAGAAACTGAGGCGGGACCAGGACCTGGATGACTTCTCCAACACCTACCTCCAATGACGGGGGTTGTCTAGATTCCGAAATTTTGTTGGGATCTTGTGACGCTTGGTTGATCAAACCTTGTGCGTGTGCAGGTCTAATGTGGCCATGCTGTTGCGCCTGCTGTTCCCATCCGTGCTTTGCCTAATGATGCCCCCTCAGTTTTCCGGCTCGATTGTCCTCCATCGCTCCACTGTATAGTTGTACAATCCCATGCAGCGGCCATCATTTCTGAATCGATAGGCTATAGAATGTTACACCAACACTGTGACAGTTGTGCATGTCTGGTTGGGAACTGGCAAACCCTTTGTCTTTTCGTCTGGGAGCTGCCCGCATCAGAGCTACTCGTCCATCCCCGCTGACAACGATGAGAGGCTGACGGGTGACTAGAGTTTCTCTGGAACCTAGATGCCGACAAAGAGGCCTGAGGATCAGGCGACCTGGAACAAGGATAATAATGTCCTCAATAACGCTTTGCATGATCTGCCGTTTGCAGATACACCAACACGTGACAACAAAGAAGAAGAACAAATCGCTTGATGGGAATCACAGGTAGGTAGTATGAGGGAGGATGGGCTTTGGATGACAATTGAAAGGCACACACTATTGTGGGATTCGGCACTCATTTCAGAGCGCCGCCGTATGATCTCTCCACACGTGCGCGCGCCAGCTCTTGCGCCACCAAATCACAACCTCCTCACGCGCCAAATGGGCATTCATTCACTGAGACGTGCGTGGCCGCTGCGGTGTGAAGCCCAATTGCAGGAAGACACACGTGCACACACAGCGGGGCGCCGATGAACACTCGGAACACTCGATGTGCTCAATTGGTAAGACGAGAAGAAGAAGCGCGCATGCGCAAGCCCCACGCGCCGTCTAGTTGTTGCCGCCCTTGCTGGCGCCCGAGCAGGCCGCGTAGGTGCAGCGGTTGCCGACGGCGGTGCCCGTGGTGAGGTTGGTCTCCAGCAGGACGGGCGTGCCGTCTCCGCAGAAGGAGATGTAGGGGCAGATGGTGGCGGGCGCGGCGCTGCAGCCGTTTTGGGGCGCGGCGCAGTCGCCCGGGCCGACGACGACGGGCTCCTCGCTGATGTGGCGCATCCAGGTGCGAACATAGTCGGCCGCGACGGCCTGCGGGTAGACAAAGCTGACGACGTCCTCGAGCACGCGGTCGGCGCGCGGGATGGCGCCCTCGTACCAGTCCCAGCCCATGCTCTCCGACAGCAGCTTGTCGGGGCGGTAGATGCGCTGCGCGGCGACCCAGGCGTCGTCCTCGGAGGGGCCGACGTCGCCCGCGCTAAACTGCTCCACAAAGCTGGTGAAGTTGTAGCTCGTGGGGTCGGCCACAAAGGTCTCGTCGATCACGTAGTCGGCGTCGGCCAGGACATCTAGGAATGCCTCCAGCGCGGCCTCCTTGGAGGCAAAGGTGCCGTTGGCGCCCCAGCCAAAAACGATTTGGTCGGCCGAGAAGGCAGACGGCGCGGTGCCCTCGATGGCGAGGACATCGCTGACATTCAACGGCACGCCCCCCGCGGCGCGCACGAGCTCGTTCTTGTAGGCGGCAAAGGAGAGCTGGAAGTTCTCCTCCTCCCCATAGACAAAGTGGCTGACCCAGGCGATGACGGGGCGGCTGGGGCTGCCCTGCGCGGCCGCGGCCACGCGCTTGTAGTTGCGCTCGATCGCCGCGTAGACTTGGGAGGCGTAGGCGTCCAAATTAAAAAAGGTGCCCAGGTACTTGATCCACTCGGCGCGCTGGAGCAGGCCGGGCGAGGAGGCGCCGGAGAAGGAAAACTGCGTGGGCCAGGCCAGGGGCGAGGCGATAACCACGCCGTCGGTGTAGTCGCCGACGCTGTCGGCCAGCAGCGTGTCGTTGCTCGCCTCCAGCGAGTCGGGCGAGGCGCGGCCGCAGCCCTGCACCAGGCGCTGCCCGCAGGGCGCCACCACAAACTCGCTCACGTCAAACACGCGGTCGGTGATGCCCAGCAACTCCAGGTAGGCGTAGGGCACCGTCTCCAGGATCGACAGCGAGGTCAGCGGGATGGAGAACGTGCGCAGCGTGGGCAGGTCGTTGGGCGTGGGGTAGCCGCACTGGAGCAGCGCGTACGACACGTTGGCCAGCGAGTCGGTCACCACCTTGTAGGTGTCGTAGTACGTCACGCTGAAACCCGTCGAGCTCTGGATCTGCGAAGAGGAGGGGGGGGAGGAGGGGAGGATAAGGTCAGGGTTTAAGATTTGGAGAGGCTAGATTTCGATTTTTTTGGTCATAGTTGGTTCTTAGAGAGCATGGAGTGGGAGAATATTGCAGGAAAGAGTGGAAAACTTCTGAAGGTATTCCAGGACGACGCCTCTTGGCATGCATGCTATTGATAAAACCATGTCAGATTATGGTTCATTGCGCAAAACAGGCATTTCAAAAAAAAAAGGTGCTCTTGGCGTTCCAGCTATATGATGATAATAATACCATCGTCTCGAGCATTCACAAGCAAAATATTGACCTTCCCCCCACCCCCCTTCAAGCAAAGTCAGCAGTAACGCGGCCCGGCCATCGCGAAATCGCCCAGGCTCGGACAAAACCCTTTCCGGGGCCCAACCAAAACCCAACACATTCCCCTTGAAAGCTGTTTCGGCGCCGCTCTGCACCGCACAGCCCTCGATCAGGGCCCGACGACCCCAAACCCCGCCCCGCTCTTCCCCCTGCACACCTCGGTCGCGCCTCCCTTCATGATCGCATTGTCTCCCGTGATGCGAAACTCGACGGGGAAGAGCGATGCCTGGTTGGAGCTGGTGTCCACGTTGCGAAGGCAATCGTTGTTGACCGGGCGTTGGTACAGCGCGGCGCCGTACGCAACCAGGCAGGCGAGGACCGCCAGCCGCCGCATGACAGCACCCATCTTGAGTCTGTTTGCTATCCGCGAGACTAGCTAGCCAAATTTGCAAACTATCAAGGGTGCTTGGAATCCTGTGCTTTACGAGCACGGACCGGGGTCCCGGCCTGCCGGCGCGGGCGTGCAAGCTCGCAACCTCAATTTACGAAAGGCGAGCCCAGCCTCATCCTGGCCAAGATCCTGTCGGGCGCGCCCTTGGCCAAGTCGTGGGCCATTGGGCCGAGAGGGATGCCCCACGAGCAATTCCTCAAGCTGCATACATGATAGTCCGCTGTATTGTGCTCACTATACCCATTTAATTTGCGACGACCGCCCTGTCAGTCGCCATGGAGGAAGCGGTGCCCGTGCCTCCCCAATATCAGCCGCAGCCCGTCACGGACTTTCGGGCGTTTGCCGATGGGCCCCGCGGGTACAAAGTCGGCGTGACAAAAAAAGGCGTTGCAGGTCAAAAACGTCGTCTGGAGGAGTATGCGGAGCAGGTACGTTTTCGCGGAGCGGGGTGGCCTGGGCGTGCCGCCACAGCTGGAGCGTGAGCCTGACGCGACGTGGTCTTGGGCGTCGCAGGTCGAAGAGGAGAAGGACACGCTGCTGCCTCTTGAGGAGCAAGCTCCCGTGGGTCGCGTAAAGAGACCCAAGCACAACACTGTGGGCGCTGGCAAGGTATGGGGACTTTTGAGACTGGACGTTCGCTGGAATGTGGCAGCGACTATGTTTGTGGCACTGCAATGCAGAGCACAGCTGCTCTTTTGGCTGGTGGTCTCATGTCGGAGAATATGTTTTCTTGTGCATGGGGCGCACTGTGTTGGTAACGGGTGGTTTCTTTGTGTCTCACCTGCATGTGAGTCACCTGGAATAACCATGCACTGAACGTGACGCCAATGTCCTATTTCCCGACCCCTTTAAAAACCGACAATAGGAATCTGGACGGAGCTGGAAGCAGCCGGGGCAGCGGGCGAGCAGCCTGCGCAACCCGCAGACGGCGCTCAGCTGGGAGAAGCGGATGAAGGACAAGGCGGAAAAGGCGGCCTTCCTTGCGCAGAAGCGCGAAGCCCTGGCCGCCTTCAAGGCCAAGAAGTCGGTGAGCTACTGTGTTGGGGTATTGTCTAATATGCATTATGGGTATGCATGGACTGTGCGAGGTTATGACCGAATTTTGGGGTGCCTGTCTAGCAAGGCACACACTCTCGTGCCGCTGTCGCCCTCGCACTCCTCCAACCCAATCCACACCCCAATCCACGACCGCAGGAGGCCAAGGCGCAGCGCGAGGCGTCCCGGCAAAGAAAGGAGGAGAACAGGAAGGCCAGCGACCTCACAGTGGCGATCTCCAGCGCCACCGCGAAGAAGCTGCTCAAGAGCAAGAAGGGCCGCAAGCAGATCCGGACGGCGTGAGGACTGGACGACGACGTATTCTTCTGTTTTCTTTCATTTGCCATTTGATGAGACGCCAGGCTCGCTCTTTTGTACACATACGGACAGCTTGTTTCTACAGAGTTTGATGAGGGCTGGCATGAATAAAAAGAAAGGGGGGGAAGGGGTCGCCTGAGGCAGGCAATGCGTGAGCGTACAAAATCCCTTGCCGGGGGCATACCAGAATGCCTCTAAATATCAGAACAGCAGTCTGTCCCCCGGTCTGTCGGCAGCAGTCCCTCAGGGCTTGCTCTCGTCGCTCCCAGCGCGTTCGACGGCGGCACTGGCGCGCTCGGCGGCAAGATTGTGCCCGTCGTCATCGAGTCCGACCAGGATGTTTGAGTCGTCGCCCATGGGTTCCCGGCTCTCAAGCACGCTGCCGTACTCGCCGGGGTACTGCGGAAAGCGAGTGTGTTGGGCGCCGTGCGTTGGCTTTGGGAGGGACCTTGCTGCGATGCGCGAGGAGCGTCTGCAAACCTCAGGACCCCCAGACAACTTCCCCACCCCGAGCTCTCCCCCCACCACCCCCTCTGCCCCCGCCCACGCACCTCGTATCGCAACCTCTTGTTAGGCACGTACGCGCCTTGCCGCGGCGAGTAGCCCTCAAAGTAGTGGTCCAGGGCCCGGTGCTTGAGGCGGTTGGGCGGCGGTTGGTCGCCAGGGTCTGCCGTCCGGCTCAGGGGCACGACATTCTCGTGCGCGACGTACTTGCTAATCCGGACGCCGCCGAGGAGGCGCAGGCTGTCGCCCTCGTCGGGCAGGACGTAGTAAAAGGGCTGGTCCGGGCGGACCCCGGCGGCTGCGCACCAGACGGCGTCGCGCTCGCAGACCGGGTCCCAACCGTAGATGACGCCGCGGTACTTGAACCGGGCGTGCCTGATGACCGTGCCGGGGACAAACGTCGACACGCCGCACGCGGCGTGCAGCTCCCGCGCCTCCCGCACCCGCCGCAGGGCGGGGCCGTACTCGTCGTGCAGCGTGCGCAGCGCGCTCAGGGCCCGGTCCACCCTGCCCGAGCGGTCCTGCGGCGAAAAGAGGGATGAACTGGCCTCTCCTCTCAGAAGGGCACATTTTTTGTGTGTGACAATCTGTCAGGAACAAACCGCGCTTGACGGCCATTCCAGGCATTCTAACACATCTCTCCTTGCGCACATTGTCAATTGGGAGCTTCCACGTTCGTCCACTGGCAACTGGGCACGCCTCCCCTTTGCTCGTCACACAAGAATCTCCCAAGCCCCACCTGCACGGCCGCCTCATATCTGAACGCGAGTCGGGTCAGCTCCACGACCGATGCAGCATCCTCCAGGGAGCCAATGTCAGCTGCCTCGGGGACCAGCAGACGAGCGTCCGACTCTCGGACCGCAAAGGGGATGTCGCGGTGTGCCCTGGCCCATTTCAGGAGGCTTCTGTAGGCGCGCACCGCCACTCGCCTATCAGCCATCACCCATGGCGCATCTCATGCACGAATAATGGACTATTCGAGTAGATGGGCGCCGGCACGCCAGGTCCGGTGGCGATGACGGCCCAGATCAGCCGGATGATGCCACATGCCTCTGGCGACGTCGCGCGATCTCTTCCGTCCGGGCCGTTCCATCGGAGATGATGAGAGCTGTCGGCGACGCGTCTTCCACACGCCCTCCCACTCGCGAAATGTTTTTTGCCATGAACAACTAGTCATCACACACGAGCTGCTGAGCAGCTGGACTACAGTTTTCGTGCGAGGCAGGCATCTCATTTCGGCCCGTCCCGTCGCGAGGCGACGGGCACCCTGTCCCGATGGGCAGCAAGGGTCAAGCTGGTGCGGCAATGGCGATATGCAGAGCTCTAGGTGGTGCATGATGCGAATAATGGTGCATTGTGCATGAAAGCGCGGCTCCCTGCTGCTCTCCTTGCAGACTTTACAGGTTATTGGCGACTGGTCAAGACTGAGAATTTCGACACATTCTTGCGGGATGTTGGCTTTGCCTGGGCGGTTCGCAAGGTACACGAGTTGGTGGTAAAAGGGGGTGTCTACATGTGTGCGCAAAGGTTGTTGTTCGTTGGGGGGTGTGGGGTGGGTGTGGGATGGGTGAGGGTTTGCCTGTTGGGCGTAGGGCGTGGGGGCTTGCAGATGGTGGAGGCAAGGAGGACGCATGACTAAAGCTGCGCAGTCTCCAAGCCCACATGCATCCATCACATATGGTGCATACCTGACTATCATTCATGCTCACCCTTATTCTCTCACTCCTCTCTTCCCCCCTCCTCTCTCGCTCCAGGCAGCGCTCCGGTTCGGGAGCTCGAGCGTGGACCTGATCAGCCACGTGGGTTCCGAGATCAAGATCACGTCGCTCTGCGCCAAGGGCTCCTGGGCGCGGGTGTACGACACGTCGCGCGAGACGCGGCAGCCCAACCCGCAGGGCGAGGCGTGCGCGACCACAGCGCGCTGGGAGGGCCCCGTGCTGGTCAGCCGCATGGAGGGCAGCCCGCTGGGCACCGTGGAGTCGGCGCGCTTCATGGCCGGGCCCAGCATGGTGGTCAAGACCACGGTACGCCTGGCCTCGGGACGCGACGCCATCATGTTCTGGCTCTTTGACCGCATGCTGGCCGTGCACGAGCGCGTCACGCGCGGCGCGCACGACACGCGCGCCGCGCTGCTGCGCCAGCTGGAGGCCGACCACGGCCGCGTCCGGCGCGCGACGCGGCGCGACAACCGCTACCTCCAGCGCGTGCTGCTGGACTGGGCGCGGTGGCGGAGCCCCGCCGACGACTTCATCCTGGTGCCCACGCCCAGCTACGTGGGTCGACCCAGCGTGGCGCGCAGCGCCGCGGGCGGCGCGGCCGCGCCGCGGCGGCCCTCGCCGCCGCGCTCGCCCGTGTCGCTGAGCAAGAGCCCCAGCGACGTGTCGCTCTCGGCCCTGCACGCGGCGCAGGACGCCGCCGCCAGGGCCGCCGCGCAGCACGCGCAGCGGCTCGCCGACGATGCCGCGTCCGAGGCGCCGTCGGCCAGCGCGTCTGCCTGCGCGGCCGCGCGCCCGCCGGGGCGCCTGAGCCCCTCCACGGGCGCGGCGCCAGGCCTCGACAACGGCTCGGTCGACGGCGGCAGCGTCGGCGCGCCCGTAGGCCCCTCGCGCGGCGCCGCGACGCGGTCGCCCAGCCCGCGCTCGGTCGACGCCGGGGTCGCCGCCGCGGCGCCCGGGACCCCACGCGGGGCCGGCGCGCGCCGTCCTCGCGGCCGTCGCCGAGCCCCGTGCGCGCGGCGCCCGCGTCCATTCAGCTCCAGCTGGCGCACAAGCTCGTGGAGTTTTGCGAGGGCCGCGGCATCGCCTCGGTGGTGCCCCTCACCTCGCCCAACGACACCCAGGAGCCCCAGCTGCTGCACATGTCCCCGGAACAGGTCATTATTTGGGCGAGGGGGTTATGGAAGGCTGTTTGCTTCGTGTAGAGTGTTGTTGGTACAGAGAATTTGTTGAGATGCTTGGAAATCGTACAAATAATATGCTCTGACGATCAAGTAGCAACCACGCACGTGCACCCATCTCCATCCCCCCATAGGCAGAGGAGACGGCGGCGAAAATGGCGGAGCTGGAGGCGGACATGCTGCTGGCCAGGCAGAGTCACCCCGTGGGCTGGAACTGCTGCGGCCTCATCATCACACGCCGGACCTCGCAGATCCCAGACTACCTCAGGGTCTGGGAGATGACTCTCGCCAGTCCGTGAGGCATGACGGAGTCCAGCACAATGAGCTTTCTTTTCCTCGCTCGTAAGGATGATTCTTGAGCGTCTAGAGTGCGCGTGCCATCTTTTTGCTCCCAATGGGCAGTGCCACAGGCATTGTCGATACATACGTGCTTGTTGCCTTGCTGATTGCTCCGTGGGTATTGATCCCCTGGAGCTTGGCTTTTGCTGTTGCCCGACGCGCCACTACGAGGGGTGTGATCGCCTGGATTTCTAGGTCCGACGTAGTGATCTCTTTTTCAACACTCTTGACACTCCTTCACAGAGCAATCGGTCTGTGGAGGCATCACGAGACCAAGTAGTCGAGTGTTTGGGGGGTTCCCCATACTACTCGGCCAGTGGGGCTGCGCAGGCCGCTCCGTATTCGAACAGGAAAGCGCACGCTGCGCACAAAAACCGCTTCATCTGAGGCAGGAGTGCTCCTGAAAATGCTAACTCAATCCAAATGGCCGCAAGCGCTCGGTGCTTGCCCACCGCAGTCAGTCACCCACCAGGCTCTCACGACGCCGCCACGCCCGGTTTGCGCTGGGTGACGCCATAGTTGTAGACCCTGGCCATGGACACCTCTGTCGTGGTGAGCTGGTCCCGGATAAAGTCTGCCTCCTGCTGCACCACGAGCGACTGGCGCTCGCAGCCGGCCAGCTGCGTGCGCAGCAGCTCGTGCGCCTCGTCCAGGGGGTACTCCAGCATGACCCCGGCGCCCAGCCAGAGGGCCACGTGCTCCACGCCGGCCGCGAGGCGCGCCCGCGCAAACACCTGGTCCGACAGCGCAAAGTCGAGCACCGCCTCGCGCCCGGCCTCCCGCTGCTCGCGCAGCAGCTTGACGCTCTCCAGGCACTTTTCGATCTCGGGACGCTTGAGCGCCAGGCGCTGCTTGCGCTGCGAGATCTCCAGCTCGATGTACTTGTACTTTTGGTGGGCCTCGCGCAGCTTCTCGAGAGCTTCGTCCACCGAGTCGCCTGCGGCAGGGGTGCAGGGCAGGGTGCGTTGGACTGCTCTGGTCAGGCTGGGCTTCGCCGTGAGCCCAACTCGCACCGGGCCCGCCCGCACCGACCCCGTACCCTGCAGGTAGCTCGCGACGTCCTCAATGAACTCGGCCTTTGGCACTAGCTCGGAGAGCTTGGTCTCCGTGGGCTCCTTGCCCGACGCCATCGGCTCGCACTGCCCAGCGACGCCCTGGCTTTTGACCGGGCCGCTCCGATCGAGCGGCTCGCGTGCCTTCACAGATCCAAGTCAATTGGCTAATGGGAAGACGAATTTGGCACCAATATGAAGCATAAACTATTCGTGGAGCTGGATGCGCAAGGCAGTTTTCCATTTCATGACCCACAAAGGCGATCGCGCCGGCGCTCATGACGCAAGGATCCATTGCCAGCGAAAGCTCTGGCTAACCGGGACAATCGTACCCAGCACCAACGCATTGCATATTGTTTCAGAAAAATCTGAATTTTTACGATACACACTTATATCTTTAGTGGCCAATCGCGCCGTGCTTTTGCTTTGCACCGCTTCGCACTTCCGAGCGGCCCATGCAGTCCATTGCTCGGGCCCTGCAGGGCTCAGGGCAGTGGGCGCGCCTGACGGGCCCTCGCGCGCACGTGCGGCCTTTTGTGGCGTCGAGAAATGCGCAGACGGGATGCCGAACAAGCAGTCTCGACAGGTGGGAAGGCGCTGGGCTTGGCACGGCTGCATTGTTGCATGGGGCGCTGGCACTGGGCACCCTCTCAGCAACTGAGTGCCCTATTCGTCACGTCCCAGGCCACCAAAGCCGCACTGCTGGACGGCACGCCCCAGTCTGCGGGATGTTCGCCGGATGGCAGCTCCTGCCGCTTCTGCCAAGCCGGGGCCTGACTTCGTCGCCGTCTCCGTCCTGAGCAACACTGTCGAGGCGCTAGAGGTCGGTGACTGCAATTGACAGTAAATTTTGGGGGAAGGTTATAGTCCTTGGGCGCCTGTTATGACCCATGACATAGCACAGTGTTCTGGATTCTAGTCTGTTGTGCTTGACTGGATCGCAAGAGCCCAGACTGCCTCTGCTCAGCAGACATTTTTTGGTACGCGCAGCTACCATGGAATCTTTGCGGACCAAGCAGCTGCAATACATATGAATCGTGTATTAAAATCCAAATCACATCCCCCTCTCTCGTAGCAACACCGCCTGGTGCTGGATGTGGGCCGGGAGCTGCTGGGAATGTACCGCCACCCGGGACAGTTTGTGCAGGCCAAGCGCCGCGCAGAGGACAAGCCAGGCTTTTTTGCGATTGCCTCGGCTCCCATCACTGCTGAGGCAGGGCAGGATGGACAGGAAGCTGGCCTGGAGCTCCTCCTGAAGGCTTCGGGGCCCGTCGCCGAGAGCCTGTGCCGTCTCCAGGCGGGTGAGTTGGAGAAGAGGGTCCCGTCGTGCACATGGCAATGATGTGGCTCGTAAAATCGCACTGCCAATGATTGCATGCGCACACTCAAGTCATGCCCCCATCCTAATTGCGCTTCAACAAATCCCCCAGGCGACACAATCTGGATCAGCCAGCCCATGGGGCAGGGCTTTCGGCTGGAGAGCGTGCCGCCGGCCGACTACCCCTCCATCCTGCTGTTTGCGACGGGGTCTGGCATCTCGCCCATCCGCGCGCTCATCGAGTCGGGCGCGCTGCGCGGCCGCCGCAGCGTGCGACTCTACTACGGGGCTCGCACGCCCGAGCACATGGCCTTTGCCGGCAGCATCGCCGCCTGGGGCGCGCGGCACGGGGTATCCGTCGTCCCGGTCTTCTCCAGCGAGGGCGCCGGGTACGTCCAGCACGTCTTTGCGCGGGACGAGGACGCGGCGGCCGGCGCGGCGGGCACGGCGGCGGTGCTCTGTGGGCGCCGCGAAATGACCCAGGAGGTGACGCAGATTCTCAAGGGCCGGGGCGTGGACGCCATTCTGCTCAATTATTGATGTGCTGGCGGCACGCCTGCGTTGTAGAGGGGTGATGCGCCTTTGAAGCCATGGGTTCACTCCGTGTTGCCTTGGATGAGCATCTTTGAAATCCTGCCTGCAATCCAAACATCCTTGGTCCCTCTCCCCTCGGGAGGAAAATGTATTTCATTAAATAATCATCACATGCATCATGGATGATTGATACCTGTCAAAACAAGCATGCGTGAATAAATACGTCAATGCAACAGAACTTGGATCAGCGATCCATAACAGACCGACAATCGTACAAGAGCACGCGTCAGCGACTCGGGTGCGGCCACTTGGCGGCGCCCCGCGGCGCGACCCCGGCGTCGCGCCGGGTCGCGAGCCAGGCGCCGTAGGACACGCCCCTGCGCGCCTCTGCGTCCGGCGGCGTCCACTCAAACTCTGCGTCCCCGATGACCACGGTGTCGCCCTCTTTGACCCCGGCGCGCACGAGGGCGTCGTTGATCCCGGCGGCGCGCAGCGCGTTCTCAAAGCGCGCGGCCGCCTCGAAGTATGCCCAGTCCGTCGTCCGCGCCAGGCGCTCCAGCGCCGCGCCGCGCACGCGCCAGGTCCGGCGGCCGCGCAGGTCGCTCGTGATGATGAAGTCGGAGAGGCGAGCGCGCTGGGCGGCGGGCTTTGGGGGCGTGGGCGAGGAGGAAACTGTTGCCTTTGTGGTCGCCCACTGACTAGGCGGAGGGGTGGTCAAGGCCGAGTCGGCTTCCAAATTGCTTGCGTCTCTACTTTCCAACTCACTCCTCCCCGCCTCGTGCATGGCGTCCACGAGGCGCCAGACCCGCCTGGCCAGCGTCGGCACGCCCTGCCCGGTGACGGCCGAGACGGGCACGATGCAGTCGGCTTCGACGCCCGCCTCCAGCAGCCGCAGGCGCGTCTCCTCGACCCGCGCCGCCGCCTCGGGCACGTCCACCTTGTTCAGCGCCACGACGTGCGGCTTGCCCGCCAGCGTGCGGTCGTACAGCTCGAGCTCGCGCCGGACGGCGGCGTAGTCGTGCATAGGATCAGCCATTGACACGTCCACGACGTGGATGAGCGCCGAGCAGCGCGCGCAGTGCCGCAAAAAGCTCTGGCTGAGGCCGCGCCCCGCGTGCGCGCCGTCGATGAGCCCCGGGACGTCCGCCAGCACCATGGTCCGGCCGTCAAACTCGGCCACGCCGAGGTTAGGCACCAGGGTCGTGAAGGGGTAGTCGGCCACGCGCGGCCGGGCCGCGCTGAGCACGCTGAGCAGCGTCGACTTGCCGGCGTTGGGCAGGCCCACCAGCCCGGCGTCGGCCACCAGGCGCAGCTCCAGGCGCAGCCAGGCCTCCTCGCCGGGCTCGCCGCGCTCCGCCAGCGTCGGCGCCGTGGCCCGGGCCGTCTTGAAGGCCAGGTTGCCGCGCCCGCCCCGGCCGCCGCGCGCGACCAGCACGCGCTGCCCGGGCTCCAGCACCTCGGCCATGGGGGGTGAGGGCGGGCGCGCCGATGGGAAAAGTGTGTCCACAGACTGACGAGCCTCCTCGTCCTCCCGCCGCCAGACGAGCGTGCCGGGGGGGACGGGGACGACCACGTCGCGCCCCGCGCAGCCGTGCATGGCAGACCCCTGCCCGGGCGCGCCGGCCCCGGCGCGAAAGTGCACGCCGCGCCGGAAAGAAAGCAGGGAATTCAAGGACGCGTCGGCCTGCAGATACACGTTCCCGCCATCGCCGCCGTTGCCCCCGGAAGGGCCGCCCTTGGGCACGAACTTTTCGCGGCGGAACGCCACGCAGCCCTTGCCGCCCGTGCCGGCCGCCACCAGAATGGTCGCCGCGTCAAAGCACCGCATCTCCGCCGGCAGGCGCTTGGGAGTGGCGAGCTGGTGCCCGTGCGTGGGCTCCTCCTCACTATCACTATCATCATATTCTTCTTCCTCTTCCTCTGCTGGCCAATCTGCGCAGTCTACCTCCTCGAACGCATCATCAAGCTCATCCTCGGCGCTCCAGGCCGCTTTCGCTCGTCTTGCTCGCAAGGTTGATCGCCGTGAGCCGCCCGGCGCCTGCAGGGCGGTCGTCCAGTATACGAATAATCAGCCGCGCGCAGGATACCCAGCCCTCCAACTTTCCATAACACATCCAAAGCTATTGTATCACATGAGACACCTACTTGAAACAAGCGAACGCGGCTCGTCGCATGGTACGAGACACCATTTTTTGTCGTTGCCGGCGATGGCAGCCGAAACGCGACGGCACGAGCCCCGCTCCCCGTCGCCTTCATGCACCCCCGCGTCACAGCATCTTGGGCCCCATCTTATCTCATAATTGTCTACCGAATCCTCTGCAGTCGAACCTTGTGTACAAATGGCTGGTGGTGGCAGTGGCCGAAGCGGAGGCGGGGGCGTTTAGGGATCAAGGGGCGGATCTGGAGGTGGGCCGAGGGGTTGTGGAGAGGGTGGGCTGGGCTGCGTGGTGGACGGCTTGGCAGGCAAGGATTGAGGATGGTGGGAGCAAGCTAAAAGAATTCCAGTGAGCAAACATGTAAAAAAATGAAAAAGCAGTGTTAAAATGGAAGTGATGGATAGCCTCCTGGGGAGGGGATGTTGGAGGGGCTGAGCAGACTGAGCTGGCCGCAGTCACCGACTTTCCCGGCACCCAATGGCGGCGCACGGGGCGTGAGAAAGGAGCTGGCCGCTCCTGGTTCCAAGGGGTCCAAGTCCATGCCGCTGGCGGCCGGCAACAAGCATTCCTGGCTGGCAGACTGCTTTGGTGTGTGTGTGTTAAGGAGGAGGGTGAGGAGCGCGAGTGACAATGTGCGACTCCGCACGGTCTTGGGAAGGCTGGAACATGCACGAAACTGCCAGCGCAAAAACAACCGTCTATCAGAAGCATCACTCATCTGCATCCTCCATCTATCAAACACAAGATCCATCAACCAGCCCCTCCCAGCCAACACTTCTACTCACACTCGGCTGGTCATGCTGCATGGTGCGCAGCCAGTCAAAGATCCCGTCCAGGTCGAGATCCGGCGTTCGGGGCGTGGGCCGCTGGGCGCCGTCGCGCGCCGCGGCGCAGCCCGCCTCGGGGCCCGGCTGGGCGCCCGGGTGCGTGCGCAGCTTGCGGAGGTGGAACGGGGCGGGAAGAAAGGGCGCAAACGCCTGCACCACGCAGGGATCGCGCGCCGAGGCCTTTTCGCGGTGCGGGTGCGGCTGGGGCGCCGAGGCGCGCCGCGGCGAGCGCCGGTCGGCGAGGGCGGCCTCCGCGGGCGGCAGCGAGACGCTCTGCGACATCGTGCCCGGCGCCGCAGAGGCGACAAACGCGGGCACGTAGCCATCGGCGCTCCTGGAGCCCACAAAGGCTTGTGGCCCGAGCGCCGCGCCCCAGGGAGGGCTTGACCGGACCTCGTCCAAGCTGCGGCGGCGCGGCGCCTCCTGCGCCACGGGGGGGGCAGCGCGTCGCGCCGCTCCGGGGGTCCAGCTCAGGCAGCCCGGCGCCGTCTCGGGGCTGGACGACCGCTCCTTGGCCCCCGAGCCACAGGGCAGGGAGGGCGGGTTCCAGCCGCTCGGCTGCGGCGTGCTGCGCCCGCTGGGCTGCGGCGTGCTGCGCCCGCTGGGCTGCGGCGTGCTGCGCCCGCTGCCGCCGCCGCAGATGCCGTAGGTCAGCATGTAGCGCTTGAGCAGGCTGTCGGGCTTGCCCGTCAGGCTGGCCGGCTTGCGCCGCAGCGTCGCGTTCCAGTGGTTTTTCACCGCGTTCTCGGTGCGCCCCGGGATGCGCTTGGCGATGTCGGCCCAGCGGTTGCCCAGCACGCGGTGCCAGCGGATGACCAGGGCCTCCTCCTCCGCCTGCCAGGCGCCGCGCGTGATGTCGGGGCGCACGTGGTTTGACCAGCGCTCGCGGCACTGCTTCCCGGTCCGCCCCTCAAAGGCCCGCGCGATGACCGACCAAGAGCCCTCGCCGTGGCGCTGCACCAGGCTGCGGGTGAATGGGCGGGGAGGGGGTGAAGACCGTGTCTTGGATTGAGGGGGGAAAAGGGCAATATGCCTTGAAACTGTTACTGGCTGGTGCAGGGGGAACCTCCCATTCCAGGCTGTACACCTCGACGGAGCACACATCCGAGACGATGCATGCACACCACGTCGAAACTGAAACCTGGCCCCAAACAAATCCCCTCGCCCCCCCGCTCGCACTCCACGCACGATTTGAGTTTCTCGTCGTCGACGGAGGACCACATGCCCTTGGTGCTGGAGGAGCCTGTGCCGCTCGAGGTGGTCGCCGCGCCCGTCGTCGAGCTCCCGCAGTCATCGTCCCCAGACTCTGCAAATGGTGACATTCCGGGCATTTAGTACCCTGCCATGCGAGAAGCCGTGCCGGAGCAAGACCAGGCGCACGCACCCATGCCGATCAGGTCCTCTTGGTCGTCGGGTGGGCGTCGCAAAACGGCCCCTCGTGACGGCCTTTGACCCCTTCCCACTGGGGCCGCAGACCCCGGAATCGCGGCCTCACGAGGGACATACACCGTTTGAGAGAAGTTTTGCGGGCACCCGCGCGACACGGCGCGATGGAGCGGATCCACAATTCTGTACGGACCAGTGAGGGGCCTGGATCAAGCCCCTTTCTCCTGACCCTAGCTTCGCCACGGTTCACCACGAAGGCAGGGTCGGTACGAACCTCACTATCGGAAAGGGGACCTCAAGGAGAGCCTTGTCTTGTCCCGATCCGCGGAATCGGTACGCGCAGCGCCGCCCGACGGGTGGCGAGGCCGTGAGATTCTCTGGGTCACGTTACCCTCCTCATAACGCGAATCAATTTTGCCCGCGCTTCAACGGACAACCGCGGGACATTGGCAAAACAAGCCGTGATTACGGTTAATTAGGAAAAGCGATTGAGAGATCGCTTGCTAAGTCCTGGAAAGCCGGTAAGGCAGGCGCAGGTACGGGGAGCAATCATTGCCAGCTGGGCCTGGCAGGCGTATACCTGTAACTCGCCGCTCCCTGAACCGTCCTTGCTCACCAATCGGGGCTTGATCGATATGTGCACTTTTCAAAAAATAGTATAATGTACATTGGCGTATCATCGGTGGCTTGGCGAACAGAGCACGCGTCTGCATGTTTCCGGCATCACCCGCCGCCGTGGGTGGGCGCGAGTCCAGCCATCGCCAGTACTAAAAGTCATAAAAGGGACAGCCAGGACTTCTCGGTTGGAGGTTAATCCCTGACAAGTAGGCTGCAACTGACATCATGCCTCTCGGAAGCAGAACAGACTGCGGGGATGCGCGATATGCGGGGCTCCGCCTCCCGAGGGTGCACGACATCGCCGAGGACTTGCAGGTGATAGGCAAGGTCTGGGAGGAAGCATTGGGGGGCTGGGTGTATATAGTAACAACATAAGTGATGGTGATGACATTGATGCCAGACCATGCCGCGTATCGCTTTTCCAGGGGGCGCTGCTGTGCGGTTTCGACTTCCTCGTGGCCGACATTGCGGACCCGCCGGTGCGGCGCAGCCCGAGCACCCCACCCCCCTTCACGCGGTCCGACCTCCTGCTCAGCGCCGCGCAGTGGAGTGGGCAGGTGGTAGGGCAGACGAGTGCCTGGATCGACGCCGACGCCGCCACCGGCTCCGAGCTGCGCCGCGACAGCGAGTTCTGCCTGCGGCAGGAGCTGGCCTGGGCCGCGCACCTGTCGCTGCAGGCCTGCCTGCTGCCCTGCCCGCGCCCCGAGCAGGTCAACACGGTGCGCGTGCTCAACCAGGCCCTGCTCTCCTCCCCCGGCATGGCCCTCTGGCTCCAGGTGGACGTGGCGGCCGAGGGCGAGGAGCGCGACGCGGCCTGGCGGGCCTGGAACCGCGCGCGCCTCGCCTGCGACCACAGCGGCCGCCTGGGCGCGGCGCTGGCGCTGGGCCGCGAGCTCCCGAGCGACGCCAGCCTCGCGCGCTGGCGCGGCGAGCCGGTCAAGGCAGTGCTCCTGCCCACCGAGGCGTTTGTGGCCAACAAGCGCGGCTACCCAGTGCTCCCCAAGCGCCACCAGGCCTTTCTAGCAGACATGTTCCAGCTGGGCGTCCAGGTCATCCTGTCGGGCGACGGCGCCGCGGGCGGCGGCGCGCCGCGGGACGCGGGCGAGGGCGGCGGCGCGCCGGTGCCGCACGCGCTGCGGGCGCACTGGGAGTACGTCTCCTACCTCTTCCGGAAGATGGAGATCGCAGAGCCGGGCCAGGGCATCGAGCTCGCCTACCGCGACTATCTTCAGGTGGAATTTTTTGGGGGCGCCGGGCGTGGGGGGGAAGGATGTGGAAAGAGGAGGACTTCCAGCCCTGACCTCGCACTGGTGGTGCCCTTGCCAGCGGCGCATCCAGCACCCTTGTGTCCCTCATCCTCTCCACCATCCCACCATTCGCCCACCGCAGTGCCCGCTCCAGCCGCTGCAAGACAACCTGGAGTCCCAGACATACGAGGTTTTTGAGCGGGACTCCATCAAGTACGTCAAGTACGAGGAAGCCGTGTACAGGGCCCTCTGCGACCGCGCCCCCGACAGCCAGACGGTGCGCTGGGCTTGCCGCTTGAGGTTGGGGCTTTCATGTGTCGTATCCTCACAACTATTCTATTGCACTTCATATGCCAGCCTGTCAGCACTGAAGCCTCGCTGAATTTAACTGGCATGCGTGATGGAAATACAATTGTTTGGATTCATCTGTATCTGTATGCATAAGAATATGCATCTCCATCTCACAACGGGTCCTAGGTGCTCATGGTGGTGGGTGCCGGCCGGGGCCCGCTGGTGGCGGCCTCCCTGTCCGCCGCGCAGCGCGCAGAGCGCGCCGTGCGCGTCTACGCGGTGGAGAAGAACCCCAACGCCATCGTGACGCTGAGTCACCGCGTGGCGACCGAGCCCATGTGCGTGACTCGTTGATTGTCTTTGAGGATTACAAAAATCCTGCATATCGCCTACTCCCAAGCAAACCTGTCTTTCACACTTTCCAACTTCCTACCCCGTCTCGTCCCCAGGTGGCAAGGCAAGGTCACGCTCGTCTCCGCAGACATGCGGACCTGGGAGGCCCCGGAAAATGCCGACATCCTCGTGAGCGAGCTGCTGGGGTCCTTTGGGGACAATGAGCTCTCCCCCGAGTGCCTCGACGGCGCGCAGCGCTTCCTCAAGGAAGGCGGCGTGTCCATCCCGGCCGCGTACACCTCCTACCTCCAGCCCATCACCGCGCACAAGCTCTGGACGGAAGTCGGGGTGCGCTGCTGCGGGTCTTTGAGGGGGAGGGAGGAGGGGGGGGAAGCAGTCTGGATGCATAGAATATGGGCTACTCATCTGATGATGCCGAGCGCCTTCCAATGAGGCTTGGGGTGCGTTGGCAAACACGCAGCGTCCCCACCTGCGCGCCACACTCCTCGTTCATTCACGCTTTCCAGGCGTACAAGGACCTAGAACACTTTGAGACGCCGTTTGTGGTCAAGCTGCATCGGTTCCACGCCCTTTCGGCGCCCCAGGTCGGGACAAGAGAGGAGGGGGCACATTGGCTCAGGCGGCGGTGGAGAGGAGTGGTTTTGGGGTTGGCTGGGCGAGATGCACCCGACCGCTTGGTGTGTCACCCTCACAACGAAAGTCATGACTAGAAATTAGCAGCACACGCTGTCGCCTCCGCCCAATTCGCAGTCTGTGTTTAAATTTGAGCACCCGACGCCGCAGCCAGCCGACAACACACGAAGCATCACCCTGGAGTTTACTTCCACAGAAAAGTTTGATGCTGGTAGGCTCGGGCGCGGAGCTGGGGTGGGAAGCGGGTTCGTTGCCAGGGTCAACAATTCGGTGCCCATGGAGCCTTGCATGGCCCCGCACTGGCGTACCATGAGAGAACTCGTCCGGTGATCATAATGTACGGCTCTATCTCCACACCCACTTACAATCGCCCCTTCCTATGCCCTCCTTTCCACCTTCCAGTCTGTCACGGATTCGGGGGCTACTTTGAGGCACAACTGTACGCCGACGTGACGCTGAGCACGCACCCCGACACTCACACCGAAGGCATGGCCAGCTGGTTCCCCATCTACTTCCCCATCCGGCACCCCTTTGTCCTCCCGGCGGGGGCCGGCCTGCAGGTCAGCGTGTGGCGCTGCCAGGGCAACCACAAGGTCTGGTACGAGTGGGCCTGGGTCGCTGGACGGCAGGCCAGCCCCATTCACAACCCCAACGGCCGCTCCTACGCCGTGGGGCTGTGAGCGTTGTGTAAATCTATGTAATGCCAAATGGTTCGGCCGGAGACTGACTCGTGTGTGCAAGATTGCTGGCTCATTCTATGATTTCTCAGCTGGCATCCATGCATCATTCTCGGCATGGCTACAGTGCATCATTTCAGGATCGCGAATGCGCCGCTCCACGTACATTACCGATCGCCGCAGCACTAGCCTCATGCGAACGCACTCGCATTGCCATTCAACATCAATTGATTAGCGACCATGGAGGCCAGCGAAGCAGGGTCGTGGGACGCCGCCATCCAGGTGCTGCTCGCCGACGGCGTGATCAAGGGGTACACGCTGCTCGACCAGAGTGGCACGGCGCAGTGCGCCTACGGCGAAGCCCAGGCGCACCTGGTGGCCGACACAAACTCCATGGAAGGCTCCGAGCTGGCAAAGCAGCTGCAGGCGTCGGTGGGGCAGGACCTGGCGCCCGAGAGCCTGGCACTCGCCGGGAGCACCCTGCACGTGCTGCGCAAGGAGGACGACGCGCTCTACGCCATGTCCGAAAGCAGGACCGAGGGCGTCATGGCCTACAAGCTGAAGATCGGGTTCCTCATCGTGCTCTTTGGCGCGCCCCAGGTGGCGCGGCAGGTGGTCCCAAAGGTGGAGGTGGCTGTGGAGCCCATGCGCAGCCAGGGGCCCATTCTCTGATCTATGCTTGTGCTGCTTGTATCTTGGGTTTCTCAATTGAAAATCAGGTGTCCTATTTATGTAGTGTGCATTCGTACGAGCCGGGGCAGGCTTCATTACAGTCGGCAGCGTACTGTTTTGTATGTGACCCCTCAGAGAATTCTCAACAAGAGACAGGTCACCTGCTGAGGATGGACCGAACAGCTGCGGACCCAAGGGAAAAGGCACCCTTGCCCATACCTCCAACGACGTACTGCACGCCGGTGGCGCCGCCAGGGAAGTAGGACGCCAGGTAGTAAAGCAGCGTGACGATCTAGGGGTCAATGGAGGGGTATGGGAATAGGCGTTTGATAATTTGAGTAAAGGCGCTCAGAAGCGTTCGTGTCGCGTGCCATTCCAAAAAGCATGCTACGTCCAGTCAGGGACCCATGCACCAGCACAAACACGAGACACCCTATGCTGCCCCCTCATCCCATCAATCCTCACCTGGGCAACGCAAAATAATAGGGAAAACAGGTAGCTGTGCATGAAGATTGCGGCATAGATGGTCCCGAACAGGCTCCCCACGTAGGCCGCGGTGAAGGGCAGGCGGTCTCGCGAGAGCATGTGTGCCCCCATGGTCCTCCAGCCCTTGAGGGCGCCCAGGGAGCTCAAGATCAGGCCCGACCCCAGGCTAAAGGTCAGGGCAAACTTGGAGGGCGATAGGATGAGCAGCGGCAGGAAGACGAAGATGGAGGCCATCAAGAAGAGCACCCCCGTGCCCGCCAGCACGGCAAAGTAGGTCCACTGCGTCGCGCTGGGCACGCTGTGGTCGAAGAGGTGGAGCAGGGGTGGGCATGAGATGCCTATAGGTTGGTGCAAGGCGGCAGACAGCACACACTGAAATGGCAGCAATGCGAGAAGCTTGGTGTCTTCTTTACAGCCACCAATGTTCTCTACCCAAACGTTTCCCTGCATATCATTACTCTACATCAACACTCTCTCCAATTAGCAAATCAAGCAGCCGCCCACCAGGCCCGCCACTGTCCCAGCTCACAATTGGACTCGTTGCACGGTTGTGCTGACGCCCGTGGCCACACCGGCAACGTTTGTGCTCAGCACGCCCACGGCCTCGGTCATGAAGCGGGTCACCCCAGCAGCGCCCTCCTCGGCGCTCGCCAGCAAGCGGTCCGTCTGCCGTGTGCCGGTCCCAGGCGCCCCGCTATAAGCATTCCACTCCGCCAACACCGACGATGGAGGCTCCGTGTCCGTCGCCGACCCTGAAAACCATGTTCTTAGCGACTGCATGGTCGCTGTCGGGCCCAGGGCCCCAGGGGCCGGCGCTTGTGCTCAACTGTCGTGGAGACTCGGGCGAGGTGGACCACTATTGCGTGCGGCTCAAGCGGCCCCGCCTACGCAAATGTAGAAAGCAATTGCCTGGGGAATCATTCCATCGGAACGCGGCGTTGTTGGAAGGCTAAACTTCCAAAGAGCAGACGCGGTCTGAGGCAAAGCGATGTTCTTGATCGTCAGATCAGAGTTGCGATGCGGATCCGGATCGGAACACAAATTGGAGCAAGTTAATCAAAGCCAGCGACATGTCCGAGGAATAGGCGTAAAAATTACCCCAGGATACTCGATTATAAATATACGTGCACGATGGGCATGCATGGGATTGACAACGATGCCGCGGGCCTCTAGCTAAGCTCGTGAGGTTGGCTTCCACACCGCTGTCGCTCCCCTGGATCGCATGGCCGGACTGCGAGGGCCTCAGAGTGAGGTGCGAGCCGAACCAGGGATGCAATAATTTCATGTTGACCACGATAGGACTTACTGCAGTATAAATGGCGTCAGGCAAGTGCTACAGCGGGATCGAAAGCGGCACCCGAACTCCCTTTATAGGGCCGGAGGAGCTCCTTGAGGAGGGCGGATGCGCCAGAAGGTCCCAGCCCTGTTCACACTCCTGGCCGGCGCGTCTCCTTTGGCAAGAACAGCAGCTACTCCAGCCCTGGATACGAAGGTTCTCACCGGCCGGGATCCTTTTCCAAGGGCCCCAAACCGCCGCACACATCGCCGGGCGCCTTTCAGCGGTCGCCCTTGGACCAGTATGGCGCCCTGCACGGCGCCGGCTCCGAAGCCGTCGCGTGGCGGCAGGCGCGCGGGGGTCTCGTGCAGATCCGCCCCGCCGCGGGGGCCATCTTGAGTCCCCGCTGGCTCGCGAGCCTCTCGTTGCTGCTCGATAAGCTGTGCCCAGAGAGTGACACAAGTCACGAAGCGGAGGGCAGCCTGGCCCGGCGCCTGGAGCAGGGACTGTCGCTCACCGACGAGGACAGCGACGAGGCGGAGGAGGGGGAGCGCTCACGGAGGAGCGCCGAGGCTGAGGCGGCCACCAGCGCCCACCAATCGCCCGCCCGGCTCCGCCTGTCGCTGCGGCTCGAACGCCTGGCCCTGGAGGACGCGGACATTGCTGCGCTCGCGGCCTGGTGCCTGGAGCGCCGCGCCCGAATCTCGCTGCAGAGCCTCTGGCTGTTTGACAACCGCTGCACCGACGCCGGCGCCGAGGCGATCGCTCGCCTCGTGGGCGCCTTTCCGGAGATCGAGGAGGTGCACCTCTCGCACAACAGACTGACCGTGCACGGGGCGATCGCGCTGCTGGAAGCGGTGGCCGCCGGCATCGGCTCGAGGGCGCAGGGCCCTGCATTGGAAAGGAAGGCGCGAAGGAGCGACCGGGACGACGAAGAGGATGACGAGGAGGGGCCAAACAGGGCCGTCTGGCTGCGTCTGGAGTGGAACCGCATCCAGCTGGGGCGGCTCTGCGAGGTGAGGTTAGGCGTTTGGGGTCCCCTGACCCCGAGGTTTCAGTCTGGCGGCAGTGAGAACCCGGGAGTCGATAGCTCTGGTCGGGAGTCATGCCTTCTTAGCGGTTGGCAAACATCATTGCGCCGTGCACTGTGCGTGCTCCCTTCGTCCTCATTACTATAATCACAAGTATTCGCCTCACTTTCTTCATGCCCCAGTACCTGGAGGCGGCGCACACGGCGCACGGCCTCAAGGCGGACATCCCGCTGCCCGTCGGCGGCGCCAGCTGGTGCGCGCCGCTCCCAGACACCGCGCCCGACTACATGCTGGAGGCGGCCGCGGCGCTGCGGAGGGGGCGGCGCGCCCGGCCGCGCCGCGTTTGCGGCCTCGCCTGGCTGCGCGGGACGCAAGCCCGGCCAGGGCCCCAGCAAGCTCCAGAACCTGGTGGCGCGCTGCCACGTGCGGCTGCCCTGGCTGCTGAGCCAGTTGGAGGCGCCCAGCGAGGCCGCCGTGCTGCGCAGCGCCAAGCGCCTCTGGCTCGGCGAGGCCGAGGTCAAAGACGAAAGCGCGGGCGCGAAGCGCCAGGGCGGCGCGTCCGGCCCGCTGCTCCTGTTTCCCGACACGTCGGTGCTGCTGGCCATGCTGGGCGCCCCGCGCCGCGCGGTGGCGCCCTGCCTGCTCAGCCTGGCGGCGCTGGGCCGCCAGGCTGCCGGCGGGCCCGGCCCGGCCAGCGACCGCGTGCACGTGGTCGTGTCCGACTCGGTGATGAAGCAGGTGGACGGCATGAAGAAAGACCCTGTGCTGGGCATGGCGGTCCGTAGATTCTTCAGCACCGACCTGGACACGCTCGGCCCCGCCGGTGAGGAGGAGGATGAGAAGAGGAGGGAGGGAGAAGTGGGCACTGGAGATCCCCACTCGAGGACTACGTATCAGCATTGCCGGTCGTCGACTGTATCGACTCCTTTTATCATGTTTGAATTAAATCTTGAACTATTTACCACTCCTGGGCAACCCCACAAGCTTACAACTCCCCCACTACATCATCATCATCGTCAACTCCCAGGCCTGGACGTGATCACGGTGCTCGGCGCCCACGAGGGCGAGGGCCTGCTGGCGGAGCGCGGCGGCGAGGTGACCGGCTCGCGCAGCGTGCACCTCGCATCCAAGGGCCAGCGCGCCGACCACCGCATCGTGGAGGTCGCCCTCTTCTTCCAGACCGAGATCCTGGCCGCGCGGGCGGCCCAGGAATCGGGAGGCTCCGGTGCGCACGATGGCGGCGACGCCGCGGGCTCTGGGGTGGGCTCCGCGTCGCCGGCCGCGCCGCCGTCGCTGCCCGTCGTCCTCGTCTCCGCGGACAACATGCAGGTCCACCTGGCTCGCGCCCACGGCCTCCCCGCGGCGCGCACCGCCGACCTCAACGCGGCCCTCGCAGAGGCGCTCCCGGGGTCCGACCGCGGGGCCGAGGCGGTGGGCCCGGGCCGGCTCAGCGCCGCCGCGCTCCGCGCCGCACTTTCTTCCGCCGCGTGTGCCGGTGCGTGCGGAGACGTCGCTTGTCATGCCAGTGATTTCATGCGAGGGAGCTGCTTGCGTTGGGTGCAATGCATGGCGTGTCGATTATCTGCTATCCTGCCACACTCCCTCCCGCTTCATCGCCGCAGGCCTGGCCGCTCCTTCGGAGCAGCGGAGCCTGCGCTCCGAGTTTCGGGAGGCTGTCGGCTTGCTCGAGCAGGCGCTCGCGGCGCTCCGATCGGCGGACGGCCCGGCAGGGCAGGAGCTCGCGGCCCTCAAGACTCGGATTGACGAGGGACTGGGGCGGTGGAGGCGGATGGCGCAGACGTCCCAGCCCGGGAGCGTCGGCCGCTGGGCGGCGCAGGACGACCGTTGTCCAGAGCAGGAGACCGAGGCTGCTGCCAGGACTCATTGAACGCACCAGGGGATCTCCTCCTGGCGTCACACGTGGGACGCTTTCAGGCCAACGCTCTCTCTGCTTGACCAGGCAAGCACAAGCGCTCACATGGGCGAGCTGGCTTGCACCTTTGCGTATGCCGCCTTGTAAAGCTCTGTCCAGGACGCTCCGTCCGGCAACTCCTGCCCCGGGCGGGGCACCCACGAGCCAGACTGCGCCGACCACTTGAGGCGGGACCCGGGGCCAAACACATCCTGCGAAAGCAGAGCGAGGGCTTGAGATTGAGAAGGTTGAAAGGAAAATTTGCCAAGTATAACACAAGTCAGTCTTTGAAACCAAGGGCCTTGCCTGTCACAGAACCACTACCACCGTGCCCCCCCATACCGCGTGGAGCGCTAGCCAGAGCAAGAGCAATTCGAGGGGGCTGCACTGGGCGTCGCTGCTGCCCGTCGCCCACTGCAACGCCGTCTGTGTCAGCTCCTGAAAGACGGCGTGCGTCGAGGGCTGGAGGGGTCGCCTGCTGGCCGCTGCTCCCTCCTGAGCCGACACAATCACGAGGCTGGGGCCCAGCAAGGGTCGATCGCCCAGACCAATGACAGCGGTGAGCACCCCAGGAACACCCGCCCGCACATAAGCGGCACTTGATGCACTTTCGCAGGGGGTCAGGTCGGCTGAGAGCGCCATGAGGCTTCTGGGAGGTCCGAAAAGCGGCGCTGCATTGGACAGGACCTCTTCCAGGGTCGATCCCGGTGCGGCGGGCGGCGCCCAGGCGGCGAATGCGCTTGGATGCTCCTCCTTGATGGCGGCGACAGGCGCGAGTGTGTCGGGCCCGGCTCTGGCCTCGTGCGCGGCCCACGCACGCTCTGCAATGGGTGCATGCACATGCAATGTGTCATTGATGGCTCTAGATGTATTCGAAGGGCACTGAGAAGCTTTGGGCCACTCACCAACGGTTGCGGGGCTGAGGGGCTGCCGGGCGCTCTCCGTCGCCGCTTCCAATGCAGGTCTGAGCCGAGTGGCGGCTTCGTCGAGTCGTTTCAGGCTTTCCTTCCCACTGTTGACGAGCTGGCGGAGGGCCGCTTGGGTGTCGGTCCCCTTTTGGTGAGCCTGAATCTCCAGCAGCCTGTCCGCCAGGCCACGGATGGCCTGTAGCTGCGAGAAGACAGGCAAGGGACGTGCTGGGGGTTGCATTAGGATGAGCATGCGATTGAGAAATTTGAAGTACAATGCTATGCACCGTCAGTGTGACCCCCCGACCTCTAGTGCGTGCCTGATCCCGAGCCTGCTGCAAGGTGGCTGCGATGGCCACCGGATCACCGGCTCCATCCTCGACCTTGGCCTGGGCCACCATGGCCTTTCGAGCGCCCCCTGATGGGCGTACTATGTTATGTATGCCTTGACGAGCGTTTGCATGAATGAAATGGAGATGTAAGATGTCCCGCCTATCTGAGATTGGTTCTAAATTGTGCCTGGCCCGACACCGGCGAATCGGTCGGCTCCCATTCAAGATCAGAAAAATGGTGGGTGAGATCGGGATATGCGATCCATGCTCGCCTTGGCGTTCTCCCGTTTCGCCGGCTTCTCGCGTCTGTGCCGCAAGGACAAGGCACCATGATTTCCAAGTTTGAAATTAGGGCCCAAGCGCCAGGCTGGCGGTGCGCAGGGACCCCGCTGTAGGGCGGACAAGTGCGGGCGACGGGCGCAGCGGGAAGCAGGCTCCCCGTTCGCTGCGCAAGAGGCCTGGCACGTCTGGGTCGCGCGTCGAGTATTTGGATTTGTCGGAAATCTACTATGACGTGGCCTCATCGCTGTCGCCAGTAAGGCCTTTGCCATGCGCGACGTGCTGTCTCCCGTGGACGGCCAAGTCGGCCCCGTGTGCAAGAACCGACGGCTGACACCGGGGATGCAAGGGGCTGCTTGCCGGCCGGGCGCCCGCCCGCGGCTCGCGGACGGGCAGGAGAACGCCGCGCTTGCCCCGCCGGCCAAGCGCGCGCGGGGGCAGCGCGATCTCCAAGGCGATGGCGCAGTGTTGGCAGAGGCCAGGGATGTGTTGGAGCGCCCCGAGTCGAATGGCGGCGTGGAGGCAGCCTCTTCCACCGCGCCCGAGCAGGTCGGCGTACTTACGGTCTCCCCTGCCCTCCCCAACCCCACCTCCCACCCTGCCCCCCGCGCCAGCGCCGGGCAGATCTGCAACATCACCGTGGTCAACTTCATGTGCCACGAGCACCTGAGCCTGGACCTGGGCCCCAACGTGACGGTCATCTCCGGCGCCAACGGCAGCGGCAAGAGCGCGGCGCTAACGGCGCTGCAGGCTTGCTTGGGCGTGCGCGCCCGCGAGACGGGCCGCTTCAAGACGGCCGGGGCCTTTGTCCGGCACGGCTGCCCGTACGCGCTGGCGCGCGTCACGCTCTGCAACGCGGGCGAGGACGCGTACCGCCCCGAGCTGCTGGGCGCGCGCGTGACGATCGAGCGCCGCATCGACCGCGCGGCGGCGGCGGCTGGTTCCGCGTGCGCGACGCCCAGGGCCGCGAGCGCCTGCGCGGCGCGGCCGAGGTCGCCGCGCTGGCCGAGCACTTTTCCGCCAACGCGGCCAACCCGGTGGTGGTGCTGACGCAGGACCTGGCGCGCGGCTTTGCCGGCCAGGCCAGCGAGGCCGCCAAGTTTGCCTTTTTCGAGCAGGCCGTGCACTTTCGCGAGATCGGCGATAATCTGCGGGCCGCGGGCGAGCGCCTGGCCGAGATGGCCGCCGCGCGCGACGAGGGCGCCGCCGCGCCGCGCGCGCCGAGGAGGAGGTGGCCGAGGCGAAAGAGGCGCTCGAGCGCGCGCGCGGCGTGGCCGAGATGCGCGCGCGGCACGTGCGCTTATCTTGTGCGCTGGCCTGGCTCGGCGCGCTCCTGGCCGTGCGCGACCAGCAGCGGCTGTTAAGCGTGCGAAACCGGCTCCTGCCCGCGGCGCACGCGCGGCATAGTCGCGAGCTGGCGCAACGAGGCGCGCAGCGAGGAGCGCTGGCCGAGGCCGTGGAGGCGCGCCGCGCCGAGGCCGCGCGCCTCGGCGCCGAGGGCCACGAGCTCGCGGAGCGCGCGCGCGCGGGCGCGAGCGGCGCCAGGCGGCGACGCGCGAGGCGCACGACGCGCGCGAGGCGCTGCGCGGCGCGGAGCTGGCGCTGGACCGCCTCGCCATCCGGCGGCGCAACGCCGCCGAGGCCATGCGCCGCGCCATTGGCGCCCGCGACGAAGGCGGGGATGAGCGGCAGGTGAGTGGAAGGGGTGGTGTGGTTAAGTGGGTAGGGTAGAGCTTGTGATACCGAGAAAACTTACAAAAAGAGGAGAACCCTGCGCATCAAAGACTACCTCTACGATCACGCGTCGTTCACAGGTTGACATGGACAGCCTTCGCGCAGAAGAGGCGCTGGCGAGAACAGAAGAGAAATCGGCGCGTGATGACGAGGCGCGCGCGCTCGAGGCGCTGACGGCCGCGGAGCGCGAGGCCGCGCTGGCGCGGCAGGGCGAGGACACGGCGCAGGACCGGTTGCGCCTGGCCGAGCGCGCGGCCGAGGAGGCCGCGCGCGCCTGCCGCCAGCTGCAGGCCGGGCGGCGCGACCGCGCCGCGCGCTTTGGCGGGCGCCCGGCTGCCGACCTGCGGCGCCTGCTGGCCGGGGCGGGCGCGCGCTTCTCCCGGCCGCCGATCGGCCCGCTGGGCGCGCACTTGGCCCTGCGCGACGAGCGCTGGGCCCTCGCCGCGCAGCACGTGCTACGCTCGGTGCTCGAGGCTTATTTGGTGAATTCGCACGCGGACGCGCGGGTGCTCAAAGAATTGGCCCGGCGCGCGGGCCTGCGCGACGCGACGGTCATCGTCTACCCCTTTGACCTGCCGCCGCACGACGTGCCAGACGCTTTGGGGCGGTTTCAGATGGGCGGGGCGGGGAAAACGCGGCGCGGAGCGCCTACCTACGACGACAATGACAATAGAGACCGCTCCCAGCTCGTTTCAACGACTTTCAACCCCTCAGACCTGACCACCGCCGACGCGCAGCTAGCCTACACAGACCTCTCGCCCGCCCAGGCGACCGCGCTGCGCAACGCGCTCATCGACCAGCGCCACGTCGAGCGACAGCTGCTGGCGCGCTCGGCCGAGGTCGCCAAGGCCGTCATGCGCGACGCGGGGGCCATGCAGGAGCTCCGGGCGCTGGCGGTCTGGGCGCCGGACGGCACGCAGGCCTACCGCCGCGGCGGCAGCGAGATCCTGGTGCCGCCTACTCTCAAGTACACGGCGCTGGGCGCGGACGACGAGGCGGCCGAGGGCGCGCTGGAGGCCGAGCGGGTGGCGGCCGAGGCGGCGGCCGAGACGGCGCGGCGCGAGGCGCGCGCGCGCGCGGCCGCGTCCAAAGACGCGCGCGGTCGTCGCGCGGCGCCTGGCCGCGCTGCAGGCGGGCGCGCGGCGGCCGGGCGGGCGCAGAGCACGGCGGCCGACCTGGCCGCGCGCCTGGCGCGGCTGGAGGCGCTCGAGGCCAGCAACGCACCCGCGGCCGCGGACGAGGCGCTGCAGGCGATGACGCGGGACCTGGCCGCGATCGAGGCCGAGCTGGAGGCCGCGCAGCGGCGCGTGGACGACGCCGCGGCGCGCCTGGCGCTGGCCGAGCGCGGCGCGGCCGACGCCGAGCGCGAGGCCGCCGAGGTCGAGGGCCTGCGGCAGCGCGTCGCGCGCGAGCTGGACGCCGCCAGATCAGCGGTCCTGGAGCTGGGCGGCGACCTGGCGGCCGCGGAGGCCGGCTGCGGCGAGTGCGAGGCCGACATGCGGCGTATTGTTGAGGAGGAGGTGCCAGTAGCTGACCGGGCGCTGCGCGAGGGCCTGGAGGAGAGCCTGCGGGCTCTAGACGCGGCGGCGCGGCTCTGCTCGCTCGAGGAGGGGCTCGAGGCGCTCGCGGCCGAGGTCGCGAGCGCCGAGGAAAGCGGCGCGCGCCCCTCCGCGGCCGCGCGGAGAGAAGCATCAACTGCAAGTGTGGTTGACCAGCTGGATGCCTGGATCGAGGCCGCCCGGGAGCCGGGCGGTCCGACGGCCAGCGACAACGGCGAAGCTCGGCCCAACTCCCCGATCGACTGCCCGCCCCTCGCGAGTCAGGGCGACCCAGATTGGTACATGCACCTGGAGCTGTCCAGGTGGCTCTCGCAGGAGCGCCGCGAGGTGCCCTGGCGCGGCCCGAGGCCCTCGGAGCTGCCGCTGGCGGCGGCCACGCTGCGCCTGCTGGCGGCCGCGCCGCCGCCGCAGGCCCTCGCGGGCCAGCTGCGCCAGCTGGCGCGCCGCATCGCGCAGCGCGAGCGCCTGGCCGGGCGCAGCCTGGCCGACCTGACCGTGGCCGTCGCGCGCGCGGAGACGGCGCTGGCGCGCGCGCGCGCGCTTTGCGCACGCGGACCGCGTGTGCGCGCTGCTGCGCCGCGGGCGCGCGCGCGGCGGCGCAAGCTGGCGGAGACGCAGCGTCTGGTGGCCGTCAACGTGGACCGCCGCTTCCGCGAGTACCTCGGCTACCGCGGGCATCGTGGCGCGGTGCGCATCGACTACGAGGCGCGGCGCCTGGTCGTGGCCGTGGGCGTGGGCGGCCAGGCGCCCGTGGAGGACATGAACGCGCTCTCCGGCGGCGAGCGCTCGGTCGCCACGGTCTGTCTCTTCATGGCCCTCGGCCACGAGGGCGTGGCCGCGCCCTTTAGCTGCATGGACGAGTTCGACGTCTTCATGGACGCCGTGAACCGCAGGTCCGGGTGGGGGGGGTACTGTTTTTGAGAGGGAAGAGGGGTAAAAAGGTGGTGGCGGGTGGTAAAGGGTAGGCAATTATCTCGGAAGAGCGAGAATGTTGCCAACCTTTGTTCAAAAAATCCAGCATCCACACACCACCCAAATGACGCAGGGTCGTCCTGTCGTTTTTGCTGGAGTTTGCCTACAAATTCAAGCACCGGCAGTTTGTATTCCTCACGCCCCAGGTCCGTGGCGGCTGATTCCGGGGGGGGGAGTGTTGAATGCACATGTACAAGTCTCCAATGCGCGTTCAGGCCAGCCTGATCGTACGTACATCACACCCACGCCCCCCCTCCTCTCTAACCAACTCGTCAACCCTACTTCAGGACCTGATGGCGGTGCGCGAGGCGCAGGAAAAACTGGCGGAGAGCAAGAGGATCGTGCTGCCTCCCGAGTTTGTTCGCACCGTGTGCATGCCGGCGCCCAGATCGAGCTGACACTGGACGATGACCTTGGTCTCTTGTGGCCTGCACTGTCACACAGTGACTGCAATTTTGTGGCACCTGGTGCCGACAGACCCCATGCTGACTGACTGCCAGGACCATGACCGGCTGCTTGCTCGCTCCATGACCCACGCAGACCACCGCATCACTGTATACTGTGAGAGACACGCACATTTATGGCAGACTTGGAAGAGAAAAGACATTATTCTTCTTTACAAGGTCCTTTATAATCTTTTTCAGAATACTCTATTCAAATCTATTCAGGTCCAGTCGCATGATCCCCCACTCCAACATCTCAGCAATTGCCCCACCCATGATCCCCAAGAACCATCTCCCGCCATTTTTGCCGCATTCCTCCGATCGCTGGGACCGCAGCTTGAGCGGTGCAGCGCCTCCCCGGCTACCCAGCGGGGCAGGGGCTTCATTCGAGGGCACGCGTGGCCCGCACACCAGAAAAGAGTCCAGTACAAAAGCCCGCCCAGCCACCATCAGCCCCTGGTCCGTGGCACCCCCTCCGACTTGGTGACTGCGGCGGCAGGAGGAGCGAGGCGGTGATCGGGCAGACGAGGGCCATGCCTCCTCTCACGCTCAGGCCCGATGAGGAAAAGCTGTACGAGGGTCAGCCTCGCGGCTTTCCCTTTGGCGAGTTCAACCTGGAGGACGTGATGCTGCCGGAGACGGACAGCGACTTTGGCGTCGCCAGCGAGGAGGAAGAGGAGGAGGAGGAGGAGGTCGGAGAGGAGCAGTCTGGGTTCGCCAACGTGCTGAGTACGTTTGAGTTTTGGGAAGTGCATGGCGCCATGGGCGGGGCATGACCCGAAATGAGCCCTTTTGCTCGGCTCGCCTCGACCATCACCCGGCCCGTGCCCCACCCCATATCAATCTCGCAGTCGTCGACGGCGTGCCCAAGGTATCAGAGGAAAAGTACCAGAAGCTGACCAACATTCTGACCAAGATCGTGTCTGGCCCCGGCCGCATCCGCGACAATGGCGTGTGGCACCCGGTGGACGAGGCCACGGGCCTGTCCCGCGGGGTGGTGTTTGTGGAGTACGAGTCCCCCGAGGCCGCCCGCGCGGCGCAGGAGGCGCTCAACGGCTACGCCCTGGACAAGGCGCACACTTTTTCGGCCACGCTGTACGACGAGGCCGAGCGCCTGAGCCGCGTGCCCGACGAGTACGCGCCGCCCGAGGCGCGGCCGCAGGGCGCGGACGCGCCCGGCAACCTGTGGTCGTGGATGCTGGACCGCCGCGGGCGCGACCAGTTTGTCGCGCGCTTTGGCGACGAGACGGAGATTTACTGGAACGACGCGGCCAAGCAGCAGCCGGACGCGGTGTACGCGCGGTCGAGCTGGACGGAGCTGTTTGTGGTGTGGAGCCCGCGCGGGACGTATTTGGCCACGCTGCACCGCCAGGGCGTGGCGCTGTGGGGCGGCGAGTCCTTTGCGCGCCTGCAGCGCTTTGGCCACGCCATGGTCCAGCGCGTGGCCTTTAGCGCGGACGAGCGGTGGGCGTATACTTTTTCCGAGGTCCCGCCGGCTGGCCCGCGCGAGCCGCCGCGCTTTGCGGTGGTGGTCTGGGACGTGCGCACGGGCGCGCGCCTGCGCACGTTTGAGGGCGCGCAGTCGGACTTTGCGGTGGGCGCGGCCGCGCGCCCCGACGGCGGCCTGAGCTGGGACGCCTTCCAGTGGTCGGGCGCGGGCGGCGACAAGTCCGGGCCCAGCTACCTGGCGCACCTGAAAAAGGGCGCGGTGGCGGTGTACGAGTCTCCCGAGTTTGGCATGCTGGACAAGCGCTCGGTGAAGCTGGACTCGGTGCAGCTGATCGCGTGGTCGCCGGCGGACCCGCTGCTGGCCGCGTACCAGTCGGAGGAGGGCAACATGCCCGCGCGCATCGTGGTGCTGCGCTTCCCCGGCAAGGAGGAGCTGCGCGCGAAGAACCTGCACTCGGTGGCCTCGGTGCGGCTGAGCTGGCACCCGCAGGGCGACTACCTGGGCGTGATCGTGGAGCAGTGGACGCGGTCGCACAAGAGCACGACCACGCACTTTGAGCTGTTCAGCCTGCGCGAGCGCGACGTGCCCATCGACATGCTGGAGCTGCCCAACAAGGCCGAGAAGGCGCACGCGCTGGCCTGGGAGCCCAGCGGCCAGCGCTTCGCCATCCTGCACGGCGAGGGCGCGCGCCTGTCGGTCTCGCTCTACGCCATGCGGGCCGACCCGCGCCTGGGCACGCGCGGCGCGGTCCTGCTCAAGACGCTGACCAACAAGGCCTGCAGCACGCTGGCCTGGTCGCCGGCGGGGCGCTTCCTGGTGCTCGCCGGGACCAAGCAGACCCAGAACGGGCTGCTGGAGTTTTGGGACGTGGAGGAGCAGGCCCTGCTCTCGGCCGGCGAGCACTACATGTGCACCGAGGTGCACTGGGACCCGACCGGGCGCTACCTCGCGACCGTCGTCACCGCCGCCAACACGTCGGACAACGGCTACTACGTCTGGTCCTTTGCGGGGCAGCTCCTCTACCGCGCCGAGCGCAACCGCTTCTTCCAGTTCCAGTGGCGGCCGCGGCCGCCCTCGCTGCTCTCGGCCGAGCGCCGCCGCGCGGTGGCCAAAAACCTGCGGCACTACAGCAAAAAGTACGACGAGGAGGACGAGGCCCTGCTCAACGCGGCCGACGAGGAGTTCCTGGCCGCGCGCGAGGGCGTCATGCGCGAGTGGCGCGAGTGGCGCGCCGCGCGCGAGGGCTGGGCGGCCGAGCAGGAGGCCTTCCGCCGCGCCGCGCTGGGCGACCGCTGGCGCGAGGGCGACTACCGCCTCGAAAAGGTGGACGTCACCGTCGTGCTGGAGGTCAAGGAGGAGCCGGTCAAGCTCTAGGGTATCAGAGGATGGGATGGTGGTGATGGTTGAGGTGGTGTCGTCTACGCAAGCACCCTCTGTCGTCGTCTCTCTTCTCGCGCTGCGTTTTGCTTTGTAAGCTCATTCACACAGATTATTGGCACAGAAGTTGAAGACACGGTAATTGTCGTTGTTATAAACAATGTAGAATTCGCACAACTCCTCATTGATCACTTCTCTTATTTCAAATAATGATCGCTCCGACCATGCGATCACGCCAGATCACCATTCTCATGCATGGTCTCGTGCCCTCCGGATCGACTCGCCTCGTGCCCGTCGACGCGCCGGGAAGGAATACGAGGCGGTTCCCCCATCAGAAACGCTCGCTTTTTCGGTGACCACGCCCCAATTGCGCCCGCAGACCCGGGCTCGTGCGCGGACAAAGGCCAGCCATGGGCCGTCTCTTCGAGCTCCTGATCGCGCTCTTCCTGCTCATCCACATCCCGATCACCCTGTTTGGAGACGCACAAGCGGGTACGGAGGCGTTATACGCGCTCAAACCCGTGAATTGCTGTCCTGCGTGCGCATCGGAGCAGGTTGTACCAGGACCACCCCACGCTCTCCCACGCAGTGCTGGGCCCGGAATGGTTTCACCCACGGATGCTGGACGTGATGCAAGGGTACCTGGGCACCTATCATGATCCTCTGGTGCGTCTCAGGGGTGGCTTTGGGTATCCAAGAGGGAGTTCGTACGGGCCGGAGTGCCCTGCCTTCTGGTGGCCTCCAGCCTGCGAGCTGTCGCCATCCTCCGGGATGCATGCAGTCGTCCACTGTGCATCCCATCCCATCCCCGCCAGATGACCCCGCCCCACAAGCCCTGGTTCAAGTCCATGATCTACCTGGAACTTTTCCTCCAGCTGCCCTACTTCATCGTCGGCTTTTACGCCTTTGTTGGTGAGCAGGGAGTGCCGTGATCAGGCAGAAATCGCTGTTGGCCCGAGGCGCAGCACAGACCACTCCAACCCCACCCTGTCTCGCAGCGCGCAAAAACTGGATCCGGATCCCCACCATCATCTACGGCACGTCCGTGGTAACAACCATGGTGCCCATTTTCTTCGAGCTCTGGCACCACAAGGCGCCCGGCTACAACCAGGTCATGGTCTGTGCCTTCTACGCGCCCTACCTCTTCGTCCCGCTGGCCATGCTGCTCAAGGCCGCCTTCAGCAGCCCCATGTTCAAGCCGCGGGGCCGGGCCGCGTCGTCCAGCCACCTCGCCCAGGACAGCCTGTGGGGGGGCCCGCCCGCCAAGGCCAAGTGGGTCTGATCACTTGTGGCAGAGGTGCTCTAGTCGGGGGCTCCTGCTGGCGCGACGGCCGCCGATCGGCCGATATTGGAGATCGCTTTGCCAAATTTTGGAGATCGCTTTGCCCAAGGCCATGCATACATGTCTGGCGAATGCTCGCGTGCTCCTCGCGGCGCTTTCTTGACTTCATCTACTATTCCTCCTCGAGTGCCCAGCCCAGCAGAGTTTGTGAGCGAGATCGCATCCAGCCGATGGTGTAAAGGTTGCTGCCAGGGTTTGAAATCGATGGTGCTCTGCATACGTGCAGCCATCCTCGTTGCGTAGGAGCGTTGCAGCGATTGCAGAATGGAGGTGGGTAACAGAGATAATGATTCATACAACAAGCAAAACGAGACTGACGGATGAGGTGGGCGTGCGTCTTGCCAAAATTGGAGACAAAATCGGTGCAGGAGAGGCGTGGCTGGTGGGCCGCCACATGGTGGAAGGCGGTGCGCCAAGAGGCAGCAAAATTATTTTCGATCGATAGGTGCAGAAAGGCGCCGTGCACAGACCAGGCCATGCGCGAGTTGATCCTCAAGTACTCCTCTTCTCTATCAGAGCTTGGCCTTTGGACCATCGGCGGTGCTGGTGTCGCCAAAGGAGTAGCCGCCCAGCTGCTTGCGGAGGAGGAGCTTGGAGATCTTGCCCGTGGCCGTGTGCGGGATTTCCTTTAGGAACACGACGTCGTCCGGCATCCACCACTTGGCAATCTTGTCCTTGAGGTAGTCGAGAATGTGGGCTTTGGTGAGCTCCTCCGCGCCTGCCTTGGGCACGACGACGAGCAGGGGCCGCTCGGTCCACTTGGGGTGCGGGATGGCGATGACGGCGGCCTCGGCGACGCGCGGGTGCCCGACCGCGGCGTTTTCGATCTCGATGCTGCTGATCCACTCGCCGCCCGACTTGATCACGTCCTTGCTCCGGTCCGTGATCTGCATCCAGCCGTCGGGGGAGATGGTGGACACGTCGCCCGTGTCGAACCAGTCGCCCGCCTCCACGGCCGGCGCGTCCTGGCGGTAGTAGCTCCGCAGCACCGCCGGGCCCCGGATGTGCAAATTCCCAAAGGCCTTGCCGTCCCAGGGCAGCTCGCGCCCGGCGTCGTCCACGATGCGCAGCTCGGAGAAGATGTGCGGCCGGCCCTGCGAGAGCCGGCGGCGAAGCTCCTCCGCGCGGCTCACGGGCGGGTGCTTCATCGTGCCCAGCGTGCCCAGCGGACTCGTCTCCGTCATGCCCCACATCTGGCGCACGTCCACGCCGTGCTTGTCCCAGAAAAAGTCGAACAGCTTGCGCGGCGCGGCCGCGCCGCCGATGATGAGCACCCGCAGGTCGGGAAGTGTTAGGCCATTTTCCTCCATATATCCCAGCATGGCCAGCCAGACGGTGGGCACGCCCGCCGTGTGCGTCACGCGCTCCTGCCGCATCAGCTCGTACGCGCTCTTGCCGTCCAGGAAGCTGGCGGGGAGCACCAGCTTCATGCCCGCCATGGGCGCGCCAAAGGCGATGCCCCAGCTGTTGGCGTGGAACATGGGCACCACGGCCAGCATCGTGTCGCGCGTGCCCGCGCCCATGCCGTCGGGCAGGCAGCCCGTGATGGCGTGCAGCATGTTGGATCGGTGCGTGTAGAGCACGCCCTTTGGTCGGCCGGTGGTCCCGCTCGTGTAGCACAGCCCGCAGGCCGCGCGCTCGTCGAGCTCGGGCCACGTGAAGGCAGAGGCGCGCGGCAGGTTTTTCGCGACCAGGGTCTCGTAACAGAGCGCGCCCAGCGCGGCGCTCTCGGCGCGCGGCACGTGCGCCTCGTCGGTCAGGAAAATGTAACGCTTCACCGTGGGCAGCTTGGCGCGCAGGCCGGCCAGCTTGGGCGCAAAGGAAATGTCGGCAAGCAAGATGCTGTCTTCTGCGTGGTTGACAATGTACTCCACGTCGGCGTCAAACAGCCGCGGGTTGAGCGTGTGGCAGATGGCGCCGATGCCCATGATGCCGTACCAGACCTCCAGGTGGCGGTGCGTGTTCCAGGCCATGGTCGCCACGCGGTCCCCGGGCCTGGGGCGCACAGGGTGGGGTGGGTGAGGGTGAGTGAATGGGCGGCACAATAGTTGTCGGCTGCAGGTCATAGAGCATCAAGGACACAGGCCCCAGCGCCGCCATCGTACTCGCCTCCCAACCTGTACATCCTGCAACGCACATCCCCCACCCAATTTCCCCATCCAAATCGCACTTGACGCCCAGGTCCAGCAGAGTCAGGGCCACCGCCCTGGCCCGATCGCGGATCTCCCTCCAGTTGGTGCGCACGGTGGGGCCCTCCACCGTGCGCGACACCACCTCCGTGTCGGCGTGGTACTGGCCCGCATACTCGATGCAGCGCGTGACCACCAGGGGGATGTGGTCCTGCATCGTGGTGAGCGCCGGCTTGGAAGCGGGGGGCGACATGGCCGGCCTCGATACCAATACAAAAATAGACGACTTGATCTGAGGGGCACGGGACGCTGCGCCTGGCGTATCGGGGGCCTGGGTGAATACAAAAAGCCCAAGTACCGTGCTTGACCCGATAATGTAGCCGGTGCGGGCCGCAGGAAGGGCGAAATCCCTATACACCCGGCGTTGCGTAAATGCCAAAAGCTGACGAGGACGCCGCCAAAAGTGCTGACGGAGGGATGGATGAGCTCATGATTTCGACCCACTGGGTGCGCTACATTCGCATCGCGGTGCGCTGTGCTGTGAATGGATGAGCATGTGTTGTATTGGACTCGGGGGTGGGCGTGGTTTTGAGCGGATCCTCGAGAGGACGACCGTCGTCGAAAATGGTCCGAACAGTATGGGCACCCCATGTCGACAAGGCCTTAACCAAACGCCCAGGATTTTTGCAAAATGCTCACTGGCCCGGATGGCAAATGGTATTTCTGCAAGATTTGGAAATTCTAAATTTATAATAGGCAAGTGCCGCTCTAGGCTGGCCAATGTGTGCTTCGAAAGCCAGGAGGCTCTCTGCTCAAGAAACCTCAGCCCAAACGCCTCACCCAGGCCACTGCGCGTATGCTGAAGTCTAGGCCGGTACATGCAAAAGCAAGTCAATACGTCATCCTGATCATCTGCCATGATACATTTACATTGAGTTGCTGAAATTTATATCTCAAGTCTGCAAGCTATGCAGGACTGATTACATTTTCCTCTTGCTTTCAAGCTCGAGCACACTCCAGGCTCCCGCTCTTGCGCACGACACGGGTCCCTCTTGACAAAATACGAATATTAGCATCACTACAGTGGCCTTGAATATACATTACCGCAGATTTTCCTCAAATTCGGTCAGTAATGACCCCACGAAAACCCGGTCGAAACTTTCCCCCCTTTCCTTCCCACATGGGCTCTGGCTAGGTGTCCCGCTTCGGCAGAGGGCGCCCCGGGTGCGCTCCATGAGGAGCCTTCTTCGGGTGCCACGCTCGACAAATAGACATGAAGATTCATCAACAGGACATTAAGACTTCTTGCGAGACTTCCAGGCTCCGTGCCCGCTAGGACGCGCACCCCGGTCCAAACAGCTGTCCCGGAGGGCATCCCAAGGAGTCTCATCCTCGCGGTGCACGCCAGGTCCGCACCTGTTGACAAGCCATGTCGGAGCAGGGCGTTCGGCGAGGCGACTGCCCGAGCAAGGAGGACGCCAACGCCAAGCTGCTGTCCATGGGGACCACCATTTTGTTTGAGAAGGTGCTCACCACGAGCGACGCCAACGGCTCCGGGAGGATCGTGATACCCAAGGTACATGACATGAGGGCATCGGTCGATTCTTGAGCTCTTGCATGCGCGATCGGACGCGGGTGGGCGGACCGGGCAGTGGTTCCCGTCTGGTCCCGACATGCCACCCCCCTCAGCCCTCGTCCATGCTCAAATGCGCCGCAGAGCCAGGCGGAGGTTCACTTTCCGGACATTGAGGCGCAGACCGGCATCCCATTGAGCGTGATTGACACTTTCAACAAGAAGCATCAGCTGCGTTACCGTTTTTGGATTAACAATGCATCCAGAATGTCAGTGCCGAGGGTTGTGTGTGTGGCATGGAGGAGGGGTCGGGTGGGAGGGCCATTCGCGTTGTGGCCCACACTTGCTCACCACTTCCAACCACGCGATAACGCGATGCGGGAGGAGCATTGGACCATCTCAATCTTGTCCTTGCCATGTGCACACATCACGCCATCACCCCAAACCCCCCAGGTATCTCTTGGAGAACACCCAGGATGTCATTGATCGATACGCCATGACGGTGGGCGACGTGCTGGTCTTTGCCCGCAACGGCGATGGCCAGTACTATGTCTGTGGCAGGAGAGGGACCAAGGAAGACGTCTCCAGGTCGGTGGTGGGGCAACATGTGTTGTGTTTGGGCGTGAGTGGTGGTGTGTATGATCAGACTGTGTGTCTGTGCGAATGCGTTGAGCAGTGAACCTTTTGTGGATCTCTGTGCCAGTTCCTTCACCAGCAGCATGCTGACAGATTTCACTGCACACCTGAATCCACTGCCAACGACAACTCCCCTTTATTTGTTCTCTTTCTACACGCAGGAAGAGCGCGACAAAACGGCTGACGGAGAGCACCTCCAGCAAGCGGTCCGTCAAGCCTGCCAAGCCTGCGGTGGCGGCGGCGCCGCGCGCGGGAGACACGGGCTCGACGCTAGCGAGGCCAAAGCGGCCACGAGTGAAGCAGGAGAATCCAGTGGTGCGCATGAGTTGGCGGGGGTTTGCACCAGGAAGGGTTTGGCTCACCAAACAGGCATTGAACACCCTGCATTATCACAGACTGTGCGACACCCTGCGCGCTATTATGATCGCAGGGTGCGCTCTTGGCAGCCCGGTATTGGAGCGGGGCCTCCCACCCTCCCCGGCCCGACGGCATTTTCAGAGCGGTTGCCCCGGGCACAGAAGTGGAGCTGAACAAGGTGCTGCTGTGCTTTGAGCTCTGATAGGGGGGAAGTGGGGCCAGTGACTGTGGGCCACAGGAAATTGGCAGGGCACGTGTGCTGACTGGGAGCTGACACAGCTGCCTCGTCGCAGCCTGACAGTCGCTGCGTCCGCACACCGCCGGCAGGTCGCGAATCAGCACGGCTTCTGGACGGCGGCGGTGGACGTCTGCGGCGAGCCGTTCCAGGCCTTTTTCGAGTCGCGCGAAGCGGCCACAGACGCGCTGGAGGTGGCCACGGTCGACCGGGGCACGGCCGCCGCCGACGCGCGGGTCACCGTGGAGACGGCTCGGGAGCGCAAAAAGAGCGAGGCACGGCGCACCCGCGAGCGGTCGCCGCCCGCCCAGCGCCGCGCCTCGCTCGGGCAGCTTGCAGACATCGCGGCGCTCCTGCCCGGGCTGCACAGTCTGGCGGCCGCCGCCGCAATGTGACCGCGGTTTTTATTGCGCCTGGGGAGAGACCGCGTGTCTACCAGCAGAAACCAGGACGGTCCTTGGCTCCTGTACACTTTTGAAATCCTGTGTCTCTGTGTTTGCAACTGAAATCACGTGCAGCCTTGTTTTATATACGTTCATTCGACAGTTGAGGAGAGTTGGGGCAGAGGGGGTGTGGATGTGTGCGGCTGGAAGCTCGACGTGCGGCCAGGCAGCTGGCTGGGTTCTGGCCGCCCGGATGTATGCTCTAGCACCCGCCTCTTGCGCGCTCACCAGCGCGTCAGCCGTGCGGCTTGCGACGCCTAAATTTTCACCCTCTCTTTTCAGCCCACCCAAGAGCATCATCGTCAGCGCTGCGCGGCCTCCTGGACCTCTTGCCTCATGCTCTCCAGCATCTCCAGGAAGCTGCCCTTGCCCCTCACCTCGCGCTGGAAGGCGAATCGAAGCTGCCGCCAGGGGTTGACGGGCTCCGCCTCGGTCGCCGTCGCGGCGAGCGCCTGGTCTGGGGCCAGGACGGTGAGGCCCAGGCGATCGACGGCCGTGGCAAAGGCCCCCGGGCCGGCCTCGATGCCCATGTAGGCGGCGCAGAAGAGCCGCAGCGCGCCCTGCCAGCCCTCCTCCTCCGCCAGCATCTGCAGCAGGCCCAGCCGGTGGTAGGCTGTGCGATAAGAGGGAGGAAAGGGCGGATGGGTGGGAGATGGTTAATGGTGTTTGATAATTTTCCCGATGAAGATTGCAAACAGATCGCTCGTGCGTTGTCCTGCCCGGAGCACGAACATACAATGCATCTGTTCGCCTACTACCCCCTTCCTCTCTTCTCCTTCCTGCCCAAGGCTCACCCAGCGGATCGGTGTAGGCCGCGTCCACGGCATCAGGATCGAGCTCGTGCTGCCGGCCGCGCTCGTCCACAAAGGTGCACTTGCTTGGCGCCGCCATGTTGAAGCCCACCATGTTTTCGAGCTCGATGGGCGGGGGGAGGTGCAGGTTCAGGCCCGTGCCCCGCCAGGATCGGGCCGCCTGGTGCAGCTGGAAGGACACCTGCAGAAGGAGGCAAGGAGGAGGGGGGGTGGCGGGTCACAGAGGAGGGTTGGGGTCACAGCAGCCACGCCCCAGCTCGTCCTGCCGCCCACCTCTGAGTTCCTCCGGCGATCAATGCCCACGCATCGAGAGATAAACCCCTACACAGATACCCGACCCACCTCGGACGTCTTGAGGGGCGTCAGCTGGCCGAGCATGATCATGCGGGGCGGGTGCCAGCCGGCGGCTCGGTAGCGCTGGACGAGCCCCGGCGGGTCGGTGGCCCCAAAGCACAGGCTCGCCGGGTTCTCCGGGCTGGTGATGATGTCCTTGATGCAGCTGGCGTGGAGGACGGGGTGCAGGAGCACCAGGGCGGGGCACCCGCGCGGCGCCACGGCCTGCACCAGGCTGGAGGTCACCTTTGGCTCCGTGCCGGCGGCCGGCGCGTCCGCCCGCACCGTGGTCAGCTGCGCCCGGGAGTTGCCGCACAGCAGGGACTTGGCCACCTCGGCCAGGGGCAGGCCATCGGGCGCATCGGCGCTCGCCTGGGCGCTCAGGTGCCGAGCCAGCCGTGCCAGAGCAGGGGCCGACCGGTCGCCCTGCCAGGCCGAGAGGCGCCCTGGTGCGCGCCGCAGCAGCATGATGGGTGCCTAGGCCTTCATGGCGATGCTATGTTGAGATAACAATGCGATTGCCCTGGGGATATGGGTGTTGACAAACTGCGCTCGGTGGATGTTGCGGGGTAAAGCGATCCAGACAGCATGGCTCTCGCTGCTGACGAGGAGGATGGATGAGGAGGAATCGGGGTGACTGCTGCAAGACATTGAGCCTCACTGGGGTCTGCTATTTGGTTGGTGTTTGCGCACGAATCGTATGGTAGATCTTGTAGTACAAAAATGTTTTGCACATTAACAAAATTGCTGTCACAGCTCGGTGTGAGTTTTGGGGTTTGGAGCTTCCAGATGGCGATCAATCTCGCTTGGGCTGGGCGAAGCATTGGCCAAGCCAGGAGCCCCAGAGGTGGGAAAGAGGGGCAGGGGCACGAAGCGACCAGAGCCCTCCTCCACGGTGAGCTTTTCACCATCCCACACCAGGCGTCCGCGGCTGATCGTGGTGACCACCTAGAGGGATGGTGAGGCGATAGAGTTGGAGTTTTGATGCGCAAACTCACCCATGCTTCCTCATGCAAAGCCCACAATCGCCCACAGCGCGCACCTTTCCGGTCACGTGCATCCCCTCGTAGACGTTGACGTCCACGGCGGAGTGGTGGGTCGCGACCCCGAGCGTGTGCCGCAGCGCGGGGTCAAACACGATGACGTCCGCGTCCGACCCGGGCGCGACGAGCCCCTTTCGCGGGTAGACGTTGAAGGCCTTGGCCGCGGCGCTGGAGACCATGCGCACAAAATCGTTGGGCGTCGAGAGCCCACCGTTGACCATGGTCTCCCACACCACGTGCAGCCTTGGGTGGGGGTGGGTGGGTGGGGTGGGTATGGAATGGACAGTCATTTCTAGCAAACGCGGCACGTGGGCCTCACACGTTGGCACCCAGTGAGACCCACCTCCCCTCAGCCTCTCTCCCCATGCACCTCTCTTCGATGCCGTTGACCCCGTTGGGGATGACTCGGAAATCGTGCTTGCCCGCCGCCTTTTGCGTCGAGTTGAACACGGCGTGATCCGTCGCCACAATCTGCGACCGAGTTGGCGAGCAGGTGCATGAGCGTTAGAAAGAAGGAAACAAAGAGCACTCAAACGCATCTCCCACCAACCCACCTGGAGGACCCCGCCCGCCAGAGCGCGGCGCACAGAGGCCCTGTGCTCGGCGGAGCGGATGGGCGGGCTCATGACCGCTGCGGCAGCTACGGTGAAGTTGCTATCCCACATGCGGTCCTCAGTCAGCACCAGCGCGGAGGCCACCGTCTCCCCGATCACGCGCTGGCCCCGCCGCCTGTGCAAGAGGAGGGGTGTTGAGATAGAACACTGGCATGCCACTGCATGGACAACTAGCTTTGGCGCAGGAGGACACTAACAATTGCTACTGCATACGTGAAACAAGAACCCCTCGCCCCCCCCCCCACCCCACCCACCCCCACCCCCCACCCCACCCCCCAACAACGCGCCTGGCGGCGGCCACCTGCGTCGGCCGCGCCGCCGCTCATGACGTGGACGACATAGAGGCTGGCGTTCACAAACCCGGCGAGGCGCGCCGCGCGCGCCGTGGCCTCCGCCTCCAGCTCGGCCGGGCGCGAGAGCGCGTGGCCGTGCGGGGCGCGCACGCCTTGCCGCTCGGCGACCTCGCGCTGCCCAAAGGCGACGGCGTCGCCGTTCTCGGCGTGCACCTGGCCCAGCGCGCCCAGCGCGGCGCAGCGCGCCAGGCCCTCCAGCAGCGCGGCGTCGTCCACCATCAGCGCACCCTTGTAGGCCATGAAGAACTTGAAGCTGTTGACCCCGGCGGCCGCAACGGTGGCCATGTCGGCCGCCGTGCGCTCGTCCCAGCGCGTGACCGCCATGTGGAAGCCGTAGTCGGCCACCGCGCGCCGCGCCTTGGCGCGCCACGCCTCCAGCCCGGCCAGCAGATCGTGGTCGACGGGCAACGCAAAGTCGATGTGCATGGTCGTGCCCCCGGCCAGCGCGGCCCGCTGGCCGCTGCGGCGCAGAGGATGAGATGGAAAAGTTCATGAGAGATAGGGGCCGGGCTTACTTGCACATTCGAGACTGAACGTAGAGCGCCGGATCTGAGAGACTCACCCTCATGCCCTCCCCTTTTACTCCCCCTTACCTGGCAAAGTCGTCGCAGGACACCTGTCCCATAAAGGGCATGTCCAGGTGGGTGTGGGGGTCGATGCCGCCGGGCATGACCAGCTTCCCGGTAGCATCCAGGACACGGGCTCCGGGGGCCGGCTGGCAGGCATCGCGGGAGGCATTGGACAGCGAGTGTAAATGGCTGCTTGGTGCATTATGCGGATCCCCCACACCCCCACACCCCCCTCCTCTACCAGACCTGGATGCCTGGCCCAACGGCCACAATCAGCTCTCCATCGATCAAGACATCTGCTTTCAGGCTATAGTCGGCATTCACGACCGTGCCGCCCTGCACAGCCGGGGAGGGACCAAGGGCGTCGAGGGCAAGCGGTCGAGTCTAGCCGAGCAATGCCGCAACCCTAATCCCCGTCATCATCGGCCTGGACCTGCATGCTCGCCGCAGTCTCCCAGCAATGGACTTGCCTGGATCAAAATGGTCTCAGCATGCACGTGCCCTGTGAATGCACCAAGCGCCAGAAGCAGCAGGGCCAGGCCCCGGACGCTGGGCCTTGGAAGTGATCCTCTCGGTTCCGGGCGCATCGGGAGGACCAAACAAATGCCACAAGCACCCACTATGCCAGTACTTGCAATGGAATGGTCAATTTGATTAGATTTTATGCGACGTACATCGCTATCTAGGTCTCTTCGGACGTCAGGCTTACTAAGCACCTCGACCTGGGTTCCGGGAAAAAGCCTGCTCCATCCGCATGTCGCGAGGAGGATCGGGTTGGATTTCACAGTCGTTTCCACGAACACAGACACTCCCATCGTCGTCCGAACAACCGGGCTCGATTCAAACTGCCAGCCGTAGTACGCTTATTTGGTCACAACGAATTCGAATTGTCGCCCTATAGCCGCTGGGCATGGAGGCCAAGGGCGATCTCGAGGGGAACGCCGGGGCCCCACCTGCGCAGCGCACCGGACCGCTCAAGCCCGGCGTGCGCAACGAGCTGGTCCCCGTGACGCTCCGACTGGAGTACAAGGGCCGACGTATTGCCGATAAATTCCTGTGGTCCAGTCGGGATGGTCCGCAGGCGGCCCTGGAGTTTGCCAGGGGTTTTTGCCAGGACCATCGCCTGCATCTCGGCCACGCCCCCACGCTGGCCCAGGAGATTCTGCGCCAGGTCGGTGCCTGGATGGCGGCCCTGCCCACCTCGACTCAGGAGGAGGGTGACGCCAAGTCGCCCTGCCTGCAGACCATCCGGTGAGCGCACATGGGTGAGGTGGAGTGGTGGTGGTGTCGTGGCGGAGCAGCCACCATTGATTGGGAGAGAGGGGACCACTGAAATTCTTGTTTCCACTGCGTGGCTGACTTGTTCGCTCGTCTTCATTTCCCTTTGTATCTTTCTCTCTTTTCAGGCTCGACTGCGTGGTGGGGCAGACCCGGCTGCAGGACTGCTTCCAGTGGGATATGAACGACCCCAACCCCGGCGCGCCCGAGCTCTTTGCGCTGCGGCTGTGCGACGAGCTCGATCTGGGCGGCGCCTGGCCCCTGGAGCTCGCCATCTGCCTGCGGCACCAGCTCGCGCTGCGGGCGCGCCACCTGGCGTCTGCGGGCGCCCCGCAGGAGGAAGCGGCCGAGCCGCGCCCCGGCGATTGGGGCCCGCGCGTGTCCACGCTCTCCCGCGAGGAGCTCGCGGCGCTGCTGGCGGCGCGGGGCACGCCCTCCCGCACGGCCGGGTCGCAGAACAGGCCCGAGCAGGCGCCGCCCGAGTCGATGGAGGGCGCGCCCAGCGCGACCGGGCAGCGCCAGCTGCGCAAGCGGCGCGGCACGCGCCTGGCCGCGCTCCTGTCCTCCGAGCTGGGCGAGGCCAAGGACGCGCCGGAGCCGCGCGAGGGGCCCTCCCCGCCCACGCGGCCGCGCCTGGGCGGCGCCGTGGACGCACAAGCAGGTCGCCAAGCGCGCGCCAAACAAGGTCTTGCACGGCGCTGGCGGGGCCGGCGCGAGCCCCGCAGCCATGGGCCTGCCGGCGGCGGCGTACGAGCAAGGTCGGGAGGAGCCGACGGGTGCGCGGCTGGGGGGAAGGGGGGGGCATTGTCGGGAGGAGGCTCGCGTGTTTTTGAGGGGGCCCCAGGCACATGGCCAATACACGTATTCAACTCCCCGCGCATCCTCATCATCCTCGCAGGGCGGACTGGGTCCGCGTCCTCGCTGAGCAACATGCTCCCATCCGGCTTTAGTCAGGGCCTGGGTCAAATGCCGTCCGTGGGCGGGCCCCTCGACAACGGCCTGCCCCCCGCGGCGCCGCCGCCCATCAGTCAGTACGCCAACCTCTTTGCCGACATGTTTTAGCGGGTGTGTGTTTGTGTGGTGCTGTCGCGGGGCACCTCTCGGGTGCCGTAGGTGTGTCTGGAAGATTTGGGCAGCAACGATTGGTATCCATTCTCGCCATCGCGTGCACGCCACATTCATCGGCCTTTCTCGTACCCAACCATCACCTCTCTCATCAGTCATATGTATGGATGCAACAGATGGTGTAGCAACAGCCGAGGAAAAGTTTGCAGAGACTGTGGGAAAAACTGCAGTGGAGATTGCCCGAGTCGCAGGGTGCGGAATCTGGAAGTGCTGCTGGGGTGCGTAAGACCCAAATGCTTCCACCCACCGTGCCTCTGGAGCATTACGCACGAGACCGCCAGCGGCTTCACAGGTCCTTTTTGGCCACGAGCTCGACCTCGGCCGGCACGGGGCCCGGGGGCTTGGTCGCCGCGGCCACGTCCTTGGCCGCCTGCCGCATCTCGTCCTCCTTCTTGGCGCCCAGGAACGAGATCTCGTCGGCCGCCGCGCCGCCCTTGCCCTGCAGCGCCAGCAGCTTGCCCCGCAGCACGTGCTTTTCCCGATTGACCTGCGCAAGGTTGGAAGGAGGAGCATGGTTATGTTACGGTGAGTGTGACTGATGCGGGCGGGCGGTAAGTTGCCAACATGACCGACACAGCAGCTTCTTTGTACTTTCCAGGCGCAAGCTTGGCAGCGACGAGTCCTTTACGGCAGCATACCAAACCCCAAGAATCTCCACCCCGCCCAAAAACCACCCACCCACCCACCTGGTAGATGACCCAGAGGGCAGACCAGGAGGAGATGGTGAAGACGGAGAGCCAGAAGTTGCGCTCGGCGCGGTACTGCCGGGCCAGGAGCATGACGAGGATGTTGGGATCGCGGCGCATGTCCATGGCCCGCACCTCGGCCTGGCTGGAAAGCATGGGGCCCACCGACGAAGCCACGGAGAGGCCTTTAAGGGGGGGGAAATGGCACGGATGAATGATATTCGCCGTTTTGGCAGTGCTTTGTGCATGCTCGTCACAAGTCATGCCCAAAGGGGGCTCAAAAAAGGAAACCAGCACCCCTCGCTTAACCCCTCATGCAATCCCCCTTCCCTTGATGAGGAGCCCACACCAGGAAGCATCAGCACACACCCACCCTATTATACCCGCTCACTATGCATTATATTTACTCCCCACCTGAGACCACGAGGGCTGCGTGGATGACCTGGATGGGACCGCGCACTTTGGCGACAAGGATGCTGTTGACAAGCCACAGGACGCCCTTGCGCAGGGGCCGAGGGCAGGGCGTGGAGATGACAACAGACATGACGATTGGAAAGGGGAGCATCAGTCCAGCCATGAACTTCCACCAGGTAAAGCCCTCGGAGCCGGGGCCCACGCCCAGGGCGACGGGGGACGCTCCAAGGAGGTCGTCCGGCGGGGGCTCCATGGGTCCGTTTCCAAACCACCCAAGAACCATGATTAGTGGCAAAATAAAATATCAATGTGTTGACAAGGTCCAATTGGTTCTCGCGGGCACTTGTGGCGAGGCAGCGGCAACTTCGCATTACCTCCGCCAGCGGATAGGGCGACGATCAAGGAGGCTCATACTACACAATAAAGAAACAAGCCCGGGGCCCCAGAGACGCACGAGTGTTCTAGCAGTTCTTTTATAGGGGACCTCCTTTCCTGTTCTTTTATTGCACGTGGGGTTGTAAATGCGATTGGTCCTGAATGGCAGCTGTGATTATTTGGCAGAATGCCCCTCCCCATTCCGATGTCTGTGCGTGCTGCGGCACTATTGTCCCAAAAGTCTCGCAGATCGGCTCATGCTGATGACGACAGCGCACAAGGGCCTCATCACACTCCCTGTGCGAATGACTCTTCATGCTCCTCCTGAGCTTCAATGCCAACGTGCTGCTAGAGCCTCCGAGTTTCCCCATCCAAGTGCCAGCCAGCACTGAGGAGTGCGCAGGTGTGCAAACGCCCGTACATGTTACTCAATGGCGCGTCGTCGTGAAGCAGTGCGCGTGCATTGGAGCATGGGCTTGAGTAGGCATAAAAGAGGGAAACCTCATTTTTAACCCAGAAGGGCAGGCAGACCCATCATCTGCCCATCGATCTAGTGCACCCAAATTTGCTGCCACAACGGCCCATAAGCCATGCAAGCACAAAATTATTAATATTTGCCATTCTATAAATGGGCCAAACGTCTATCCAAGCCCTAGCTCTACGTTGGAGTCGTTGCGCAGCGACGTAGCATGGTGCCAGCGCTTGTGTGCCCGTTCCAAGGGTTGACCTGCTCGCAAATCTAGGCCTTGCGGCGAGTTTGCGGCGTAGATCTGGACCCGCCTTTCACTAGGTACAATCTCATTCATAATTAAATATTGTTACCACCCACACAAGGCCCCAGGTGGTGCAGGCGAGTACCCTAGGCCCCGACATAAGTCATCGAACGCAAGGTCACGTGAGCTCGGAAAGCGCGACGAGGGGCTTTCGCGTAATGCATCGGCCCCGCAAAGCTGGCAACTTTATCAACGCTTTCGCGAGCTCCGGCTCCGGACAACTGCGAAAGCATCAAACATTAGAGATGGTCACAGAACCTCTTCAAGAGGAGCCCACGCCCGCCTTATAACCGTCTTGAGCGGACTTTCGAGAACACCGAGCGAGCCCCTTTGCCTCCCCCCCGCCCGAGCATCACCCACTATCACGATGATGAGCGGGTTTTGGACCGACTCCTGGTGGCCCACGCCGGAGACCGACTACGACCACGAGCCCGAGACTCCAACAGCCTCACCGGTAAGCGTGCGTGCCTGGTCGGTGCGACGTTGCGTCGACCTGGCGTCGCTGCGACCTCGTTGTTGTCCGCGACGCAGCCTTTGCATCGTTGTTTCCTGACCACGTCCATCCGCCACTTGCGCGCGCCAGATTGAGGAGCCGCTGAGCACCGAGCACTGGTCCTGGACCAACTTGTTCGACACGGCGTGCTTCAAGCCCGAGAACCCGGAGGAGGACGAGGCCCAGCTGGTGGTCAGCCTCTCCCTGCTCTCTGTTCGCTGAGAGCACAGCAACTACGTACACACAAACGCCCTACGAATGAAGAACAAAGGAGAGCCGGTCTTGTATTATGAAATTGTGTGTCCTGAGCGTTTTTTATTTTCAGTTTGCTGAGTGTTGCTTCATGTCTGAGAGGTCCCGATGAGTCGTTGTGAAGATACTTTTTCTTTGCACCCACTTCTCCCCCGACTTGAAAGGGAGCGCGGCTTCCCATCTTACTATACGTGCGCGTTGAGGGAGAGGAGGTCTGCTTGGCGCGGCCGCAGTCGCAGACTCGAGCTCGCCTGAGCGCCCTCCCATCCACCGCCACCCAATCATGCTTTTGACGGGTCGCGCTCCATCAACCATTCTTCTTCCTTTTTTCAAACAACCAATGTGTGCGTGCTGGATGTGGCGTAGGAGTGTGGAAGAAAGATTGCAAGTTCCGCATGTGTTGTAGCGGTGCTCTGAGATTACAGCGCGGCGGGTGCATCCGCCCCCGCGTTTTGTCCCATCAACTCCCCTTTTCACCTTGTAAACTAATTTGTGGGATTAATTATTACAAATAGAGGATGGAAGATGGGTTGGTAGAGAAAGTTGGGGTTTGGACTGTTGACCAAGGGGCATGATGATAGGTTAGGCGGCCAGGCAGTCGAGACATATTTTGGGAAAAGAAAATGAGCATCAGGCAAAGCAGCAGCTCTGTATTGCACTCGGACCAGTGTCGGGTATATCAGGCCACGAATGAGTCAAGGCGGCATCTTGTTATCGCCGCGCACGTGGGTGGGGTACCCAAATGCCTCAAAGTAGCCACGCCACCGGGTTGCGATGAGTTTCCTCAGCGGAGCTGGCAGCCTGCAAGGAGCAGAAGGCAGAGGGCAGATTTATAGAGTCCCCGTCCATCCCTAGCCTTGCACAGGAGCAATCACAGCCCACCAGAACCCCTTCCTAAGAACACTCCCCCCCCCCCTTCCTCAATCGCTCGCGCCTCTGGTGGTCATTCTTCTTGAACCCGGCGAGACTGGCGGCGTACGCGCGCAGCTGCGGCTCCAGGGCGCGCTCAAAGTCGGGCCAGCCCAGTTCTCGGTAGACGCGGCGCATGGCGGCCACGGGGTCGGCGTCCAGCTCGGCAAACCCCAGCTCGACCAGGCGGCCGGGCGGGATGAGGGCCCGGTCGGCCTGGTAGGTCTCGTGCAGGAGCTCAAACTGGTCCAGCACAAACCGCGCGACGTCGGCGGGCTCGAGCCGCTGAAGCGCGGTGAAGGGGTAGTAGCTCTCGGCCATGTGCGCCGCCGAGGCAAAGACGGCGTAGGGGTCGCGGTGGAGGTAGATGAAGCGGGCGTCCGGGAACAGGCGCAGCAAGAGCCGCACGCGGGCCGTGTGGACGGGCGACTTGAGCAGCAGGGGCGGTGAGGGGGGTGGTGGGGGTCGTCTGGTGGGGTGGGCTTGCTTGCAGAGCCATCGGCGTGGCTGCTCTGATGTTTGCCACCCGCACCACGTCTCGCAGCTCGTACAGTCAGCTTTTTGAGAAACCATGAAAAGGCACGCAGCCAGCGCTGCTCCAGGTGGAGGGGTTTGGAGTCAGGGTCCCCCTTTTTATCACACCCACCACCGCCACTCTTGTTCCTCTTTCCATGCGACACGCTCTCCCCGCCCTCCAGGAGCCCCCGCAGCGCGTACAGGTCGCGAAAGACCTCCTGATCGCGCATGAAGACGAGGGGCATGTAGGGGCTCGCGCCCGCCGAGAGCGCGCAGACGGCCAGCTCGTCCTCGGCGGGCGTGTCGAAGCTGAGCGCCATGGCGTCCATGGGCCGCGTGCTGTCCAGCAGCGGCGCCGCCAGCCGCCGCAGCGCGCCGCCCAGGCTCAGGAACGCGCTGGGGAAGCCGGCCGAGAGCGTGTCTGCCCAGCCGAGCCGTGCATCTAGGGACAGCAGGTTGTGCACGTGGGTGGTGCCGGTGCGCGGGTGGCCCAGCACAAAGACGGGCGCCGGGTTGACTCGCGCGCCGGCCACGCGCCGGCCGTACAAGATCCGGTCCGGCAACGCGAGTAGGCTGTTCAGGGCCGCCAGCGCTCCCAGGAAGAGCACGCGGGGCGCGTACGGCCACCAGTCGATGCGGTGCGCGTGCTCCCAGACGAGCCGTAGCCACGAAGAAAAAGTCAGACCTAGGTGGTTTGTTTTTGAGAAATTGGTGATATATTAATGAAATACTTCTTGATAATATTTCTAATTATCAGACCAAAAATCGTGTAGCATGATAGTGGTGTGGGCTCTTCCCTCGCCACAAAACAGGCACCCAAATATCACCAGGTCTGCCAGGCAACCAAACAGTACCTCGCACTCACCGCATAAAAAGTTGTTCTTCACAGCGAATGCGTGGCGCTGCAGCTTGTGCTTGCTAAAGTAGTCTATGGCCGGCCTGATGTCTTCGTGATCGGCGTCCATGACGGCTAGGGTGGGTGTGTCAAGACAAAAAGGCACGCTCCGCCAGCACACCTCGTCGCCAGTGCCGTGCGAGCATGTCCAAAGACACTCGAAATCGCAGAAAACACACGAATGTGCCGAGTATACACAGTCGTATGCGAATGCACGCTGCTGAAACGGTGCCAGATCACCCGGGCTTGCACCGTCGAGCGAATCCTATCGCGATACCACATCCGCGGAACGCGACCGTGTCGGCGACGGAACTCGCCCGGTAGTCACGGCCCCCGTCGCTTTGAAGAAGATCAGGAGCCTCCAGGTCGCAGTGCTCGCTTTTAGCGCATTACTATCTTCAACAGACTTTCGCATTCTATCAAACTCTTCTTCACGCATGGTATGCTATAGCAAGCGGATCACGGATCAATGCGGAAGTTTCTTCAGGGCGTTCTGGGCCCCGGTCGTGGGCTCCTACGGGCACGTGCCGGGCCGCAGGCTGCGGCTCGCGTCGGGGCCGCAAGATTTCGGGAACTGAACGTTGCCCCTTCTTCTGGCGCCGCGCCTGCGTCGCGCTGGAGCGCGGTGATCGGGTGCGGCGCGATCGCGTTGGCCATCCTGCCCTCCGCCGCCGCGGCCCTGGGCGAGGCCCCCCCGCCCGACGTGGATGCGGAAGACTTGAAGCGTCTGGCCGCGGATCTGGCCGCGGGGTCGTCTTCCGATAGGGAAGCGGCTGTGAGCCAGGCGTCGCGACTGGCGCAGCACCCGTCGCTGCGCGCCGCCCTCCTCGCCGCCGGCTGCCTCGACCCGCTGGTCGCGTTAGTCGCCCGGGACGAGGTGGACGCCCGCGTGCGCGTGATTGCGCTCACATCGCTGGCCGACCTGCTGCAGCTGGCCGAGGCGCGGGAGGCCGCGGCCGGCAACGCCCCGCTCCTGCGGGCGGTGGCCGACTGCCTCGCCGGCGCGCCCGCCTGGCTGGAGGGCCCCGGGGAGGGGTCGCTGGGCCGCAGCGCCGCGGCGCGCGCGCTGCGCGCGCTGCTCGGCTCCCGCCGCGGCCTGGAGGCGGCGTGCGCGCGCGACGGCGCGGCCGCCGCGCTGCTCGCGCGCGCGGCCGCCGCAGCCCGCGAGAGCGCCGAGGAGGGCGCCACGTTTGCGAGCCTGTCGGCGGTGCCGAGCACGGTGGAGGCTTTCAACTCCGTGGAGGAGGAGCGGGGAGCTGGCGCGCGCGGTGCAGGCCCTGACCGGCTCGGACCAGGGCGTCGCCTTTTTCGTGGGCGGCCCCGCGGCCGCGGAGCACCTGCGCGCGGTGCAGCGCTGGGCGCTGTCCCCGCGACCCCGCGCTCCAGCGCGCCGGCGCGGGCGCGCTGGCGGCCGCGGCATGCACCGCCGAGCGGCACGCCCGGCAAGTGGCGCGCGCCGGCGGGTTCAGGGCGCTGGTCGCGGCGCTGGCCGCGGCCGCGGACGCGCAGGCGCGCTGCTTCGCCTGCGCGGCCGTCTCCAAGGTGGCTGAGTTCAGGGGCGAGGCCGCCGAGGCGCTCGCCACCGAGCCCGGCTTGGCCCCGGCGCTCCTGGCCGCGGCCGCGCCGGAGCAGGTCGCGAGGGCGGGCGCCGTGCTGCAGAGCGTGGCGGACGCCGCCGCCGATCGCCTGGGCGTCGCGCGCGCCGTCCCGGGGGCCGCCACGGTCCTGAGTCAGCAGTCAGATGCTGATGGCACGGGCGCCGAGCTCGAGAGCGCCGTCGACAGCGTCGTCCGCCGGGGGGTGCAGCGCTGCGCCCTCAAGGCGCTCCTGGCCGCCTCCAAAAGTCCCCAGCTGGCGCCCTGCCTGGCCAGAGCGGGGGCCGTGGCCATTCTGGGAGCCGAGCTCGAGGCGGGCGGCTACAGCGGCGAGCTGGAAAGCTTGGCGCGTGAGACCGTCCGGAACCTGGCCTCCGTGCGCTGAGAAGTTCTGGATTGAGAGAGCCTGCGATGCATTGACAGACAATGCTGCTACAGCGCCATTGTTTGGCTCTCCTATTATTTCTAAAGGGCCTCTGGAAAGAGGTTTGATTTGAGGCGCCTTTCGATGCTCACGTCTTCAGTGTCAGACCATTGTTATGAGAGCAGCGTGCAATGCTTTTTAATTTTTTTCTGCTCCCACATAATGCGCTATGCGTATGCGCTTTGCTTGCTGGTCGTTATCAATATGCTCTGTAAAGAGCACTTTCCGTCACGCCCAACATAGTGGTCTGTCCAGGACATTGCATGGACCTTGCATTGCATGTGCGTATGCATCCAATGAGATATAGTGTACGTCGTTCCCGCACACATGCTGCATCACCCCATCGACGACTGTGGTTTTCCAAAACCGCTGCTGGGGTCTGGGGAGCATCCTCACGCAATTTCATAGCTCGATTGCAGCTGGTTCCCCACACACCCCACATGTCCCCAGCGTGTCGCATGCACGAAACGACAGCCCTTCCGCACGCATCGCTCCCGGAACACATGCATGCTCGCTATTCGTATCCATTTGATTGCCAAAGCGTCACTTGGGAAGCGCACGCTTGCTTTTCGTCCATGTACGGACCGCAAAGCCGTTCCGACCCATTGCATCGGAGTCCGGGCACACAGGCATGCGCACAAGTATCATGCATTCATCAAATCTCAAGCATATAAAAAGACGAGTGTCAAAAAGGGGGGTGTAATGGGTCAGATTTGGACTTCACTAGGCCGGCTCTCGAAGTAACAAGTTAGTCGAGGGAGTTTCCGACCTCTCAACCAGACGGTTGCGAGTCCTACTCATCATATATTGAACCCCCACGAGCAAAGCTCGCTAGGATGGAAGGATGCCTTGCCCAGAGGCTGCACACCCTTTTGTGCAGAGCGGCCGTCTGGGATTCCCGCTTTCCAGGCCGGGGCAAGTCCCGGGCGCGCGGGGCTCCCCCATGATCATGCGTGAGACCCGGCCAGCCCCCTTTAACCCACCCGAAACCCCCGTCCAAGCAATGGTACAGGCGTGCCGGAAGTGTGACTACCATTCACGAAACACTAGCGTTGTCCGTTTTGCAATGCAATGCAGTGAGCGCAAGGCAAGCATGCCCTGGTAGTCGCTCCCCGGTGTCGAGGGATCCTCCTTGCAACGACAGAAAAGGTGAGGGGTTCAGGGAGGGGTGCGACATTGGTGGTTGGATATTTACTGTATTGTACCGAGTTTTGAATGCGGAATAGTGTACTCTAATGGCTCTTGACGCTGCGTGTTGCTATCCTTTTACGTCAGCGAAGCCGTGGGACTCCCGGCTGGTTGCGGATATTCCGCGGACGGACTCGGGACCAACAGCGCGCAGGGGTGAGCCTCCTGTTTTACAAGACCATTTAAGCACTAGCTGTCATGACGGAGAATGTGCGGTGTTGCGGGGCCGTGGGCAAGGCCCACGGATTCGGCAACGTGACCCCGCCCCGTCACCACCCTGTACCCGGTCACGCGGAGCGGGCCGGCCCGGCCAAGCGGGCGCTGCGCCTCCGGACATTTGCCTCCTCGGACGGCTCTGGGCACCGTCAGGACCCCGTCAGCAGCGCGACACCGGCCAGCCTGTCCGGCCTGGCTGCCCAGACGGCGTCTGTGCGGCAGCCCCTGGCCGACGAGGCCTTTGAGCCCTCCCCCGCCCCGGCGCTGGCCTCGCAGGGCGGGCCGTGGACGAGCTGCACGGGCAACTGGGACGAGTGGCAGGCGACGATCGCGGAGACGTACGAGCTGGCCGAGGCGGAGCGCCGCGCGTCTGAGTCGATGGCGGCGTCGGTGGAGCTCCAGGCCTTCAAGGCGGCCGCCTCCCTGCGCGACCAGCTGCGCGTCATCCGCGGCCGCGACCGGCTGGCGACGGCGCTGGCGCAGCTGGAGCAGGCGATCGCGGAGGAGCGGTACGAGGACGCGGCGGCGCTGCGCGACCGGGCGTGGTCGGGCCTGCCGGGCTGGTGGGTCGGCTGCAGCGGCGCGGGCGCGGAGACGCGCGGCCACCTCGTGGAGATCCGGCGCCGGTTCGGGCACTACGCCGCGTACGCCTTCACGGGCGCGGACGTCGCGCTGGCCATGGGCTGGGGCCCCGTCGACCCCGGCGTGGGCGCGGCGCCGCCCGCGATGGGCTTTGACCCGGACGCGCCCCCGCCCGCGCTGCACGACCCGCAGGGCTTTGCGCCGGACGGCGCGGTCACGCAGGCGAGCGGCGGGGCCCTGCAGAGCGCCCAGTCGGTGATGGAGATGCACTTTCGGCAGCGCGGCGACGAGCTCGAGGGCCAGGCCGTCGCGATCCTGGGGCCGGCGTCGCCGCCGGCCGACGAGGGGCCTCTCGAGTCGGAGGATCTGGAAGTGGAGGCGCCGCAGGGCCCCGCCTCGGCGCGCCAAGTGCACCGGGAGCTCGTGGAGGCGCTGGAGCGGCTCCTGGAGGTCCACGCCGGGCTCGAAGGCAATGCCGCGGAGGAGCAGCAGAGGGCGCCCGGCGCCTCGGAAGCGGCGACGGGTACTGAAAGCAGCAAGGCGCCCAGCGCATCGGCAGACGTGCCATCTGACGATGCATCTGACGAAGCGTCTTCGTCTCCCCTGCTCCGGCACTTTCACGAAATGGTGCGGCTGCTGGAGCGGCTGCAGCCCGGAAGCAAGGCGGCCGGCGATGCGCCGAGCCGCGAACTCGGCGCTGAGGCCCGGACGCGTCCAGCGCAGCCGGCCATTGCGCAGCTGCCGCGCGTCCCGGCGCGGCTCGAGTGGATGGGGAGGGACGCCTTTACGGTGACGGTGACGCCGCGTGACGCGGACGAGGCAATCTCCGCCTGGCGGGCCCAGCACGAGACTGCGCCGGCAGACGCGGCGGCGGCGGCGCAAGAGGGTCCCGCGAGCGACGAGCCTGCGAGCGCCGCCACCGACGTCGTCGACCGCCTCGCGTCGCCTGAGGCCCCGACCACGTCGGACGACGTGCGCAGGATCGAGGCGGCGCTGCGAACGGGCAGCGCCGTCGAGCAGGTCCTTCGGGCGGTGTCGGGCGAGCTGCGCGGCGCCAACGAGACCAAGAGCGATAGCGCGGAGGAGTCGAGCGACGCTTCCGACGCGAAGAAGCCGGAGGAAGGCGGCACGGACGCCGAGGTGCGCGCCATCCTGCGGACGGCCCTCGCCGTGGTCAAAGCCAAGCGCCTGCGCGATGCGCGCGCGCTGCGCTCGCTGCGGGGCGCGGAGGCGGCCGAGGCGTCTGCTGAGGAGGAAGAGCAATCACCTGCCGGTGCGCTCAGGGGCGAGCAGCAAGCATCCGTTAGCTCAAGCACCGAGGACCTCGTTTCTCCTTCAACTTGGTCGGGCGACGATGCCCCAGACTCGCCGCCGGCGCCCGCCGGGCCGGACCGCCTGCGGCTGGTGCGTGCGGTGCACCACCGCACGGACCCCTTCACGGGCATGTTCCTGGGTCAATTCGGCCCGCACGGGCCCGAGCTGCTGCAGCTGCGGCGCGTGGCGCGCGAGGGCGAGACCTGGGTGGAGGCGGTCAAGGTGACGGGGGACGCCAACGTCCCCGCGGGCGAGGCGAGCTTCGAGGCGCGCATCGACCGCGCGGCGCGGCTGCCGGCGCCGCCCGCGCCGCGCCTCGGCGGCCCGGGGCCGGGCTACCCGCCCGACCTCGGGGTCAAGGCGCGGTACCCGGCCCGCGGCCGCGTCGCGGAGCCGGGCTACCGCAACGCCAAGTGGGTGGACGCCGAGCTGCTCGAGTTTGTCCCGGGCAACCCCATCACGCGCGGCGCGGAGCTTGGCGTCGTCTTCAACCTCTCCCAGGCGCACCGCTTTTTAATTCTGTTTAACAAAGTGGATCTGGATGGCCTGCGGGACCGCCTGGACGCCCTGACTGGGGCTGCGGCGCTCTGAGATTTGAGATGATTAGGCAGATGGGGGCACGCCGTGTGATGGGAGTATCGTAGTGCAACGTGTCCTTGCTTCTGGATGGTTTGCTCGGATAAGCGATTCGCGCATGTGACGGCGATGCGGAGCTTGCGCTGCCCTCTGTCTCTTGGCCACGTTTCTGAAGAATGACAGTCCGTCTCGTACTGTATGTAGAATGAATGACAGCACCCGTCACATCATATCTGTATGAATTGCTTCCCAATTTTCTCCTGCGCAAATTCATCTTTAAAAAGATCCTCGCTGAAATATATAGAAAATGAGATGATGGTCAATAGCAATGCTGGCGTCTTCGCTTCTCAGTCTTTTCTGCTTACTTTGACGTGTCTGCAAGGCCCTTTGCACGCAAGGCGATAGAGATTACGAGACACTTGACGCAAGGCACCACCAATTATCATAACAACACCAATCATCTCTCACGCCCCGGTGCCGCTCACGGCGCGGCGATTGGCGGCCCGGATCTGCCGCGCGACGGCGTCTCCGAGGAGGCGCCGCGCCAGAAAAGGCAGCTCGGCGGGCCGGTCGAGCAGGGTCAGGTCCAGGGCCGACAGGTCGAGCGTGGGCTTGGCCGGCTGATTGTCCGCTGGAGCATCCGGCTGGCGCTCCGCGGCTGCCTCGGCCGGCGCGGCCTCCTCAACCGCCTCGGCTGTCTCAACATTACCACCACCACCACCACTCGTGTCCTTGGTGCTCCAGTAGTTTTGGGGCCGCGTGACGCGGCGGGAAAAGGGGTCCAGGACGCTCCCCGATGCAGCCGCCTTGGCGCCGTCCTCCAGTACTTGATTAGACACGTTGTTGATCGCGTTTTGAAAGTTGATGCCGCGGTTCTTGCGGTTGATGCGCTCCATGCCCGGCCCCGCGCCGCGGCGCAGCAGCGCCGCGCGCGCGGCCTCCTCCAGCGCGGCCAGCTGCGCCTCCAGCTCCCGCGTCTTGCCGACGTCGCCCGCCTCGGCCGCGGCGTCGCGCAGGCGCTCCAGCCGCGCGCTCCAGCGCGACGTTGCCCGGGCGCGCCGCGCCGCGCGGCGCGCTTGCGCTCCAGCGCGGCCGCGACGTCGGCGGCCGAGTAGGTGTAGCCGCGCGCGGCCTCGACCCGCGCGCGCGCGTCGGCGACCTCGGCGCGGCTGAGCGGCGCGCGGCCCTCCTCGCGGCACGCGCGGCGCCAGGCCTCCCACTCCTCCTCGCTCGGCGCCCCGTTGGACACCAGCGCCATGGGCATGCCCCGCTCGCTGTAGCCGCGGCAGACGCGCAGCCAGGTGTCGGTGCGCTCCGCGCCAAAGGGGTAGGGGCTCTTCCACGGCTGCCCGGCGTCCTTGTACACGCCGGGGGCGCGCCGCTCCGAGTCGACAACCTGCGCCAGCACGTAGCGCGGCCGCTCGATGCCGTCGGCGCACAGCCGCGCGCCCAGGCTGACGCGCACCAGGCAGCCGGGGAGGGTTTTAGAAAAGAACGGCTCCGTGTGCCAGCTCTCCAGCCGGTGCCGCGGCAGCACGATGGCGCAGGCCTCCTCGAACGACGCCTCCTCGTCGTCCCCCGCCTCGCGCTCGGCCGGGCCCCCGAACCGCGTCTTCCAGCTGCCGGGCCGCTCGCCGGCGTCGTCGTCGTCCGAGGCGTCGCTCAGGCGCCGCGAGCCGCGGCCGTACCCCTCCTCGTCGCTGCTAGTCGGCGGGCGCCGCGCGCGGGCGACGCCTCCTCGTCCTCGGAGATCTCCTCCTCCTCGTCCGAGCTGCCCCGCCCCGCGCCGCGGCCGCGCTCCGAGGACGGCCCGGCCGACGCGCGCGCCGCGCCGCCACCAGCTCCTGCATGGCGCTCTTCTTGGCCGCCTCCTCCCGCTCCTCGCGCCCGCTGCGCATGGCGCGCCCGCCCTGGTCCCCCTCCAGCGCCTCGCGCCGGCTGCGCGTCGTCGCCGCCGCGCGCGCGCGCTGGCCGCCGCCGTCTCGCGCTGCACCCTGCGCAGCAGGCGGCTGCGCTGCAGCTCCTGCTGCTTCCGCTCCGACCGCTCGGCCAGCTCAAACTCGCGCTCAAGCTCCGTCATCGCAGCCAGGCTGGGTCGAGTGGTAGGGAGGAGGCGGTGAGACGAGGGTTTTGGTGCGATGTACTCCGAGGCTGGTAAATTGAGAGATCAAAGGGACCTCTTGTGCATGTAATACAACAGCCACGACGCTCCGTCGTATCCCCCCCCTCTTCTTCTCTCACCGTTGGGCGTCCTCCTCGCCCTCGATCAGGTCGGCCTCCGTAAACACGACGGGCTCATCGTCGCTCTCATCCGACGGGGGACCGGGCTTGGCGCCCCTGCAGAAAATGCGCGGGTCATGCATGGGCAAGCCACAAGATCGATGCTGACTGCCTCCATTCCTGCGGCATGTGCGCATGCACGCCCTCGATCAGCCGGATTAAATACCTACCTAGCTCCCGTGTGGGGTTGGGCCTCGTAGTCCATGCCATCGTCGGACGACAGCTCCTCATCCGACTCGGACATGGCCTTGGCAGGCCGCTTGCGGGAGCCCGAGGTCCCTTGCTTCCTCCCACTGTCCATCGCTTCAGCTTTCCATTCCACTCATAGAATCAAAGGTGTATTGCGCGAGTGGCCCTTGGCTTTGAAAGATGCCAAAGGGGTCCTGGGCGCCGTGAACCACCCCCCTGTCGGTGATTTGCTCGCGCGGGGCCACGTTAACACCCCCGCCTCGTGTTCCACCTTTTCATATCCCAGGGAGACCAGCTGTCCCTCCCGGACCGACCACCCCGGTTTCCCGATGCGACAATGATTTCAGACATCCAGCCAATTGCGCTACAAGGGGATTTTTGAGGCGAGCGGGAGCCGAGGCCGGGGCAAGTGATCTGCCGTGCCGACCATGAGTGGGCTCTCCGGCCTCTGGGACCAGCTGGTGGATGCCGTCTGCCGACCACCGCGGGACAGCGATTACACGGACAGGGACCTGGTCGGCGGCCGCAAGGCCGCCTTTCGCATCGGGCGTGAGCGCTACTACCGGCAGGACCTCGAGGTCTGGCCGGCCTTGGCTCGGGAGGCTTTGGGGGCCTGGGTCCCTGGGATGCGCGCTCAGTGCTCATGCTCAAGCGTGCCGTAGAAAAGTAGTCCACTTGACGAGCATGTGGCGTGCCCTGCCCAACCGTACCTTTCCGCCCTGCTCATCTGCAGTTGGAGAATGACCGCGGCGAGAAGCTGGCGTGCAGCCACTACCGGCCGTGCATCGTCCCCACCCCCGACGGCCGCCTGCCGGCCGTGGTCTACTGCCACTGCAACTCTGGAAGCCGACGGGACGCGGAGGAGATTGTCTACCACTTTCTGCCCCGCCACGTCACGGTCTTTGCGCTCGACTGCGCGGTACGAGGATGGTGACGATGATGGAGGGGTAGGGGTCTGGCGGTGCGCAGGCGCGCGTACCAGATGAATATTGCTGTAAGAATTGATGCCTTGATGAAATAAAGAACAAAAATCGTTGCTGTCTCGACCAGAAAACAAAAGCCATCCCAATATTAATCTATCTATCCATCCACCCATCTATCGCAGGGCTCGGGCAAGTCGGAGGGGAGCTGGGTGACGCTGGGCGCGCGCGAGGTGGAGGACGTGGCGGCGGCGGTGCGCTACCTGCGGGACGAGGGCGCGGCCCTGACAATCGGCCTGTGGGGCCGCAGCATGGGCAGCGTGGCGGCCCTGCTGTACGCTCACCGCGACCCGTCCATCGCGGGCCTGGTGCTGGACTCGCCCTTCAGCCGCCTGCGCGACCTCATGCTGGAGCTCGGCGCCTCCGAGGCCTCGCTGGGCATCCCCAAGGCGCTCACGCGCGTGGCGCTGGCGGTGCTCAAGCGCTCGGTGCGGCGGCGCGCGGGGTTTAGCATCGACGACGTCGCGCCGTTGGATGTGGTTTCACAGGTGCACTGCCCTGCCTTTTTCGGGCACGGCCGCGGCGACACCTTTGTCTCGCCCGAGCACAGCCGGCGGCTGGCGGCCGCCTACGGCGGGGAGGCGCGCCTGGAGCTGTTCGAGGGCGACCACAACAGCCTGCGGCCGGACGAGTTTTACGACGAGGCCGCCGAGTTCATGCTGCGCGCGCTGCGCATCGAGGAGCTCCTGGGCGGGTGCGAGGCCTTTTGGCGCGCCGCGGCCGGCGCGACGGGCGCGCTCTCCAGGCGCAGCGCCGAGCCGGCCTCGCCGCGGCGCGAGCTCAACCCGCCCTGGTCGCGTAGCTCCGTCGACCAGGCGCGGGGCCAGGGCGTGGAGGCGCTCAGCGCCGGGCCCGAGGCGCTGACGGGCGAGGCGTGGATGGCGGGCTGGGGCCAGGGCCGGCCGCGGGCGGGCGCGGACTCGCCGCAGACCGAGGACGAGGCCGAGGAGGCACGGCAGCTGGCGATGGCCCTGGAGCTCTCGCTCTCGGAGCGCCGCAGCGCGGGCCGGGCCGCGGCCGGCGCGCGCTGTCGCGCGAGGCGAGCGCGGCCGAGGGCCTGGACGAGGAGGCCCAGCAGCTGGCCATGGCGATGGAGCTCTCGCTGCAGTCGGAGCGCGCAGAGCGCGCCGCGCGCAGCCGGGGCGAGGCGGCGACGGACGGCGCCTCACCTCGGGTCGACACGCGCCCGCAGCCTGCCCACAAGGCGCCCGTGTTCTCCCTGGATGACGAGGATGAAGATGAGCAGCTCGAGCCAAACATTGTGCGGGCGACGGCGGACCCCGCCAAGCCGGCGGCGGCGGCGGTGGGGCGTCCGGCCGCCAAGGCGCAGTCCAGCTCCGCGCAGCACAGCAGGGACGAGCAGGCGGCTGTCGAGAAGCTGGCAGGGCTGATGCACACGCTGGAGATGTGATGTCCCATAGTTGGCTGATTTTTGTCTTGTCCCTGGTTGAATGTATATACGCAGGCCCCCGATAGGGTTGTGTCTCGTCCCCGGCGCATCACGCCGGAGCGTGCACGGGCCGGAACCGATTGATTTATGCAGTGCAGGTCGTCGTCCTAGACAATGTGCTCTCTTTTTGAACCAATGCGTGTAAAAGAAAGGGCTACCAAGCACGATGGAGATAGAGAGCTGGTACGGTATAGCATGGGCACGAGCCTGCGCCGGGAAGGGCGCTGCGTGTTTTGTTGGCGAGCGAGAGAGGAGCACCGAGTGTTTTTGTGCAAAGAATCCAAGATGGGTGGGTCATCGTCAGTGCAGCCGGCGCCGGCGTGGCTGGCAAGGGATTGGGTTGCTGGGTCAGGCGGTCGGTTGCGCGCGCGCCGCGGCCGCGGCTGCGTCGCCCAATTCATGCGACTGCGCATCGTTTGTTTCCAGCGGCGCCGTCTCGCGTACTGGTGCTTGAATAGGGGCTGTTGTGGTCAAGTTTGCAGGGGGCGTCGATGCGCCACGTTGCTCCATTGGGGTCATCGGCTGCGCGCCGGGGCTCGCGCCGGCTACACCACGCGGCGCTGCCGCAGGCCCGCTCAAAACCTCCTCCTCCTCCTCCTCCCGGACAGCATGCTCCTCAGCATCCACCTCGCCCTGCACCTGGAGGGCGTACATGGGCACGTGCTGCCGCCGGCGCCGCCGGCTGCGGTGGAGCATGGCCTGCCGCGTCCGCGAGATGGCCAGGCCGAGCTCGGCGAGCTCTAGCTGCAGCGCCTCCTCCCCGCTGCGCGCGCCCAGCGGCCTCAGGGCCGTGCCCCTGGCCGGCGCGCGCAGCCGCGCTGGCCGGGGAGCGCGCGCCGGCGACGGGCGCCGCCGCGTCGCCCGCCTCCTCGGGCTCCTTGCGCGCGTCCTCGTCCGCCACGACGGCCGGCGGCGCGACGTCGACGCGCTTGGCGGTGCAGAGCGTCGCGCCGTCGGGCATGATGACCACGGTCGGGGGCGGCGGCGGCGGACCCAGGCGCACGCTCATGTCCTCCGACCGCGCGCGATATAGCTCCACCGTCGGCGGCGGCGGCCGCGGCGCCCAGCGCAGCGAGAAGACGTCGCGCAGGAGCCCGCGGCCCGAGCGCTCGTCGCGCGCCGCGGCCGCGCGGCGGAAGAGCGTCACGCGCCGCCAGAAGCACATGCACAGGATGAGCAGCGCGACAGCTGTCCCGGTCATGATCTGGCCGACCAGGCTCAGCGAGAACTTGCCTGGGGCACGCGTGAGAGGGAAGAAGGGCATACGGTGTGGATGGGAAGGGGTGCGAAAGGGTACCCCCTTCTTTCAAGCAGGATTATTGTCAACACAGGAAGAGCAACTTGGGTAGACCCGTCATCCCAGCACCTACCCGAGGTACAGTTGACGTTGCTGCAGCTCGATCCCACCCAGGTGCCGCCCACGTACACCTGTCATTAAGATTTGTTCAGAGACACGTGACGGCGACGGAGTTTCAAGAGCTTCCAGAGAAAAGGAGAGGTCCACTCTCGTTGGCGAGGACTGGCCACAAGAATCCATGAGTATTCCAATGAACCCAACCAACAACACACCCTCACCCACCCCTCGTCCCAATATACCCCGTACCGCAACGTTTGAACTGAAGGGCAGGTTGCCGCAGATACCGCAGTTGCCGCTCACGTCCAAGACCTTGAGACTCGTCATGTCCACCCAAGAGGGAGGCACCGTCCCCCGCAGCTCGTTGTGGGCTGCGGCAATGAGCAAGGAAGGACGAGCACGCCAGTCAATTGCCTGGTCCTTCATGCACCCCCAGGTCGACAGGCACACGATGCCAGCGAGTATTGCACATTGTCCGACATCCCGGCAGCAGGGCAGCCATGCGCTGACCCCGCAGCACCACCCTCCTCAACCGCCCGCCCACCCACCGAGGGACAGGCGCTCCATCCCAGTCATGGATGACCATTCAGAAGGCAGGTTGCCTGAAGATGAGGAAAGGACGAATGATGGGTGGAGGTGGAATTTCTGTAAGACATATTTTCTTTCACAAGACCATACAATTGTGTAAGTCCCCTCTTCGAAAACCCTGCACGCAGCACACAGACTTGCACCCCGCTCGCTTGCAGCCTCCTCGCTTGCTCAGGCCTCGCATCAAACACACGCCACCCACCACTGAAAAAGTTGCCACTCAGGTCGGCCGCTTTGAGACTGGTCATCGAGCCCCAGCTGGTCGGCAGGGTGCCGGTGAGGCCGGTGCTGCTCACATCAATCGTGGTCAGGGACCTGAGCGAGCTAAACTCCGAGGGCAGCTGGCCTTGGAACGAATTGGACCCTATCAGCAGCGTTTGGATGTTTGGCGGCATTTGTGCCGGAAGGTCTCCTCCCTGGGCAACAAGGGTGGGTGAGAGTTGCGACGCAATACCTTTTGCAGCAAAATGAATCTGCATTCTCAACGCAACACAACCCTCCCTCATGCCGTCGCTCCCCCACCGTCCAGTCCGTTCAAAATTTCACCGCCCGTACCAGCGAGTTGTCGGTCAGGGCCATGATAGCAAAGTATTGCATGGAGGCCACAGACTCGGGGATGGACCCCGTCAGGCGGTTGCCATTCATGTTGAGCAGCTGGAGCTGGGTCAGGTTGGAGATGGCGGCGGGCAGCGTCCCCGTGATGCCCGCGGCCCCCTGCCCCGAGCCGTTGGGGAGCATGATCCCCACCACGCGGCTGTTGTAGCAGGCCACCCCCTGCCAGGCGCATGCTGGGGTGGTGCTGTTCAGGGAACAGTATTCGGGCGAGCAGGGGTTGACCCTCAGGTTCCAGGAGCTGGGCACGCCGTTCCACGCTCGCATCAGAGCCGCCAGGCCCGCTGGAGTGTGTGGGTGGATGTGAGGTGATCCGTGGGCGACACCCAGCGACGGCATGCGCGGCAGAATTGATCGCGATCACCAGGCTCATTTTGCAAGTAGAATGGATCCGTTTTTGCCGAAATGTCCATGCACACCTCTATCGGTGCTGGCCAGCTCCTGGGCGAGGCTGCCACCGGCCAGCGCCGTTGAAACGAGGGTCACGGCCAGGACCCATGCGCGAGCCCGTGGCGCCCTCATCCTGCAAGTCGACGAGGCGTCAATTTCGTGTCATGGCCATGTCGGCATTGCAATGCCGACTATGCTGTTCTGATGCGCGTTCAGCGGACGTCGCTGCTTTTGTCACCTCCCAATCTCGGCGACGCGTGCGCCACGACGACACCGCGGGTACAAATTGGTGGATCTCCTTGGTTTCCAGCAAAATAGGGAGGGTCTACAATGTGGCATACAGGAGCCTCCAAACGCGCGACTTCACCGGAAAACGGCCACAAAAATGGAAATTGGTCAAGAGAAAAATTGTGTGTGCGTCATGAAGGCTCCATCGCCGCTTTTTGAGCAATGGGCGCCAACACATTATTCAATATCGTAAACATGATACAAGGTCGGCGAGGGTACGGACTTGGTGCCCCGGCGCGTCAGGCGGAGGCTCGCCAGAGCGCCGACGGCGCTCGGCCCGTCTGGTGCGCGCCTTGCGGCACAATCACAGTCATCCGTGCCGATCCATCGGGGAGCTCCAGCCTCACCATCTCTGCCTCCAGGATCGGCGCCGGATTCCGTATCACATGCCTGCGGTGGGTGGACGATAAAGTTGGGGAGAAGATTGAAAAAGGAGGGGTCGCGGTGGTGCCTCTTGGGCCGTCTCTTCTCCAATAAGCGCACTCGCGGGCAGCTTCCACGAAGCTGCCACGTGACCACAGCCCCCGCGGCCCTCGCCGCCCAGTCCAGGCACCCCGCTCACTTTTTATCCGACGCAATGCCGAGCTGGGCGAGGCGGCGGTCGTGCCGGTTGCTCGCCCGGTACGCTCGGCGCAGGTAGACCGCGCCGACCGGGATCAAAATGACGAGGGCCAGGCCCAGGACGCAGGCGATGGTGATGGGCACCCAGGTCTGGATGGCATCTGGCGCGGGGCGAGGTTTGAATGATGAGGCGCATTGGTTTGAGAAGTGGGCGAGCGGTTTGGATATTGAATGATTGAGTGACATTGGCTGATGCGCTTCTAGGCACCCAGATCACCCACGGGCCAGGCACATGTGCGAATGGGCACTGAACCCGAAGTTGGATCGCAAACATAGCTATTGCAGACACACCGCCCTCGAGCAGACCCCGGCCTTCCCGTGCTCTTGCGCACTGTTTTTCTCGCAGGTGACGTCGACGCAGTTGACGTAAATGCCCGTCCCGCTCGTGTACAGCTGCGCGCACAGAGGACAAAAAGGGCAAAAATTTTGGCATGCACTACGAGCGCAGGCAGACAAAGATGCAGGACACGTTTCCGCCACAAGACACATAGGAACCTACACAAGCACCTTCCTCAGACACAAAGCTATCCCCTCCTCAATTTTTCATACCGTGAAATTGTCGACGGGATCGATGGCGGGGCCACAGAGCCCACAATTGCCGGCGACGTTGACCGTCGACAGATTCGTGAGGCTCTGCCAGCTGGGCGGAAAGGTCCCCACCAGACGGTTGCTGTTGAGCAGCATGGTGTTGAGACTGGCCATCCCAAACCAGGCTGCTGGTAAAGTCCCGCTCAGGGCGTTGCTGGCGAGATCCAGGGTGCGGAGCCGCGTCAGGGCGCCCCAGGCCGAGGGCAGCCCGCCGCTGAGCACGTTGCTGCTCAGGCCGAGGTGGGAGAGCCGCGCGCAGGCCCCCAGGGCCGGCGGGAGAGCCCCCTTCAGGCTATTGCCATGCAGATCCAGCACTGTCAGGTTGTCTAGGCAGCCGAGCTCGGGCGGGAGCGTGCCCTCCTGGCGTCAAGAAAGGGGTGGGAAAGAGGACGTGGGTTTGTTTTGTGCTAAGCGTCTTCCCACGGTTTGGTTCATTCCCAGCGCCTGATACCAAAAAAGCAGTCAACTTGCTGGCGCCCTGCGCGCACCACCCACACCACAGCCTCGCTCCTCCCTGCCCTACCAGCAGATTCATGCTGAGATCAAGATACGCAAGCTGCTCCAGGCGTCCAAGATCGGTGGGGATCGAGCCGCGGAGGCTCTGCCCGCTGGCCGCGAGCACTGTTAGAGCGCTGGCGTTGCCCAGCTCCGGCGGCAGCGTGCCCTCCACCCCACCCTGCAGCCGAATTTCAGATATTCTGCCGCGCGTGCATTGTATGCCCTCCCATGTGGAGGCGCACTCGGTGGCGCAGGCGTTGGACTGGGAGCAGGGGTAGGGGTCCAGAGCATCCCAGCTAGGTGAAAGGCCAGTCAGCGACTCCAGTAGGGCTTGAATGGCGGAAGCTGGGGGAAATAGCCCGGGCGAGGAAGCGTCAGCCACCCACCGCATGTCGGCATGCAATGTACGGACGCAAATGGCATTGCCACGTACCATCACCGGAGTCGGGTTGGCCGCCAGATGCCACGGCCCTCGGCAGCACCGCCACCAGGGCCACGAGCAGCGCCAGACCCGCTCTCGCCGACCGGGTCCGATTTCGGAAGGGGCCAGACTTCCGGCAGATTTTTGCCTGGTTCCCGAGACAAGGCATGCGCATCGGCGTGCGGGCCTGTATGGCGCGAACAGGCCCGTGAACGAGCAATTCCTGGAACAAAGACTACGAGCGACACTCAGCGAGCGGCGCTTTCCGGGACTCGGCCGCCCATCACGGTGCTGGCGGTGGTGCGGCGCAACGTGCTCGATGCATGAGTAAATGCGGTAATTTGGCCGTTCGAGGCGCGGCTGGCCGAGAGCAATGGTTCGGGCGCCGGTCCCAGAGGCGATGCTCGGAACCCAAACCCTGGCCTGTCGTACAATACAGGTCACACCCCCCGCGCCCAGGCAGTTACTGCCCGCGTCGCCCGCGGGGGCCACACCGTTCTCCAGGGTCGGGGTGACGGTGACATTTCAGAAACGCTGAGACGCGGTAACTTGGGCAAAAAAACGTCTGCAATCAAACAGGCACGCAGCCTCGACCAGCAAGGAGTCTGAAAAATGGCGCTGGCTGCACGGGAGCACGCGGCGACCCCACTCAAGCGGTCGCATCCTTGGCCAGTCTGCAGACGACGACGCTGATGTTGTCCTGGCTCCCGCGCAGGTACGCTTCGCACGCCAGCTTCCGCGCGGCTGCCTCCGGGGACACGCACTTGCGGGCCATCTTTGTGGCCTCCTCGTTGCTCATCACGTCCCACAGGCCGTCTGTCCCCAGCACGATCCACGTCTGGTTGTCTGAAGGCGATAATTGAGGAGGAGGAAGGGGGGAGAGTGCTGAGGGTCTTGAGGTTGGACGCTTAGGTTGCAGTGCATGGGCATGACGAGGAGGCACAATGACGGCAGCGTGCCCAGAGAAGCATATTAAGACCCCCCCCCCCCCCCCTCTCTGTGCACTCCGCGCACCCTCGCTCAGGACGTCCTCCCGGATCTCCGGGTGCGGGATGATAAACTCCTTCATCAGCCGGTTGCCGAACGAGCGCGACACGGCCAGGACGCCGCCCACCCGCCACGTGCCGGCCCAGATCACGCTGCCGCCCGTGCTCTCGATCCTGATTTTCTCGTCCGTGCGATTGGGCTTGTGGTCCCGCGACAGCACCACAACTGCGGCGGGCAGGGGCGGATGACTAATGGTCGCGCGGATGTCCTTGATATCTATACTCAAAACACACAAACCATCTTCTCAACTCTGCCTACCCTGGCGGCCGTCGTGCATCACCGCCCTCGAATCGCCCACGTGCGCCGTCAGCAGTCTGTTGCCCACCACGAGCGAAAATAGCTGCGACACAGGAGGGGGCAAGGGGTTCTGGATACAAAAATTGAACATAGGTAGTTCTTGCCGTTGTCACCCCCACCAAAACAACCACCGCCCCACCACGCCCCACGTACAGCTGTCGTCCCGTCGTCATTTTCGGCATTCTCAGCGCTTGAGAGATACTCCTGGTCAGTCTTCAAAAATCCTTCTTCTGCAATGAGGTGACGGAGCAGCCAAGATTGTGAGTGAATGCGTCCACCGACGCTGGGACGTCACCCGAGCGTCCTCCCGCCCCTTGAAACATACCAATGGCCTTGAACACGTCCTCGGAAAATTTATCGTGGCTCAAGATGTTTTTCGGGAGCTGCTCCTTTACGTAGAGGGATGCGGCAGGACCGCCGTGGCCTGCGGGAGTTGTAGTTGTCGGAAAAGATTGGTGGCTCGAGAGTCCACATATTAACATGCGCCCTCGCCCTCCCACCGAGGCCCCATCCTCATCCCATTACACGCCATTGCAACTTTTGCCCAATCGCATTCCCACACGATCGTTCCATCTCCCCAGCGCGCGCATCCTCCCGCCTCGTGCGCGCACCATCAAACACGCCAAAGCAGCCGACTTCGGTGCCATCGCGCTCCTCAAAGGTACAGACTACCGTGTCCTCCTGGGAAGAGCGCTTTCCCTGCATGGAAGCCCACCCGGCCTGGACTGCGCCATCGGACCTGGGCCGTGACAGTCGGAATGTGGCTCAGCGCAAGGGTTTTCCTCCGTGCAGTGCGGGGCTGCCGTTTACCGCGTGGTGCTCTCGCCCACCCCGAAACGTAAGGGGCACGCAACAGCTCTCACCTCTTTGCCGATCCGGATTGCAGCCCATACTTGCGTTCCAGCTTTTCTTGAACTTTGACCTGGGAAGACTTTGCCTCGAAAAAGGACTTGAACATCGCGGCCCCTGCTACTCGCGAGCGTGCCAAGTCTGGGCTGCAACGTGACGTTCAGGCTACCATTCGCGAGCCCCGATGCGCTAGCTGAGGGCACCCTACTCCCTAACAATGAAGAATGCTACGTCGCTACTGCTGTCCAGAGCCGGGACGGGCACGGGGCTTGGGCTCCCGGCGAACGATCGACGCCAAGGCCCTGACGTCAGCTCTCTCCGAACAAGAATCACTAGATTTTCCGGCCTGCTGCCGCCTCCCGACACCCCTCGCCAATCTGTCAAGGCGCGGCACGCCACCCACATTCTGCGCCCGTCGAGCCTGACGAGGTCTTTGCCGCGTGGATGGATGAACGTGACCTTCCCGAGGCTGACAGACACTGAGCGGCCGTTTCCCGCTGGAGGTGCATGAAGCCGGAGTACGAGCAAAAGCAAGGAGCGTGTCGGAATAAGGGAAAAGCGCGCAATGGCACGATGCAAGCAGACGATACAGTCATCGTGGGTATATAGTATATGTTTCATCTCTACTTCACTCGACGGGGCGCGTGTCGCGGCGGGGGCCTGGGGTGGGGATCGGACTCGCGACGCCGCCAGGCGATACAAGAGGGGTCGGAACCGGGGGGCCCGCACCGCGGGCGCCTCTCGGTCAGGCCGACCCCCCGTGCCCGCAGATCCCGCCAAAGTCCCACTCTTGATGCGCGTGAAAGGTCTTGAGCGTGGTGCTGAGCCCCTGGCCCAGCAGGAACAGGGTGGAGACGCCCATGGCCCAGGTCATGATCCAGACGATCAGCGAGCGCGACCCGCTGCGCGCCTGCAGGAAGATGACGAGCGCCTGGCCCACGGCCGTGAAGACGAGGCCCAGCAGCGCCAGCGCGACGCCGTAGTCGGGCGGCACCACGCCCAGGCTGACGAAGACCACCGAGGCCGAGACCGAGGTGAACAGGATCATGGTGGCCGACGTGGCGGCCGTCACCTCGGGCAGCACGCCCATCTCCAGCATGATGGGGCCCTTGATGATACCGCCGCCCACGCCAAAGATGCCGGCCGCGAGGCCGGCCCCCGTGCACAGCGCCGGGAACAGGAGCGTCGTGCGCGCCGTCCAAACCACGTCGCCCTCGGCGTACTCGTGGCCGCGCGCTTCCTGGGAGGGTTGTGTCATGAGATTTGGTGAGGACGACCATTGGATGATGCGTGGTGCTGGGCGGCTTGTATCAGAAGATGTTCTGGTGAACATTCTTGGCATCCCGCGAGCACGCGCGTGGGCTGCATGGCAGCATAACACACTCAATGAAACTACTACGAGATCTCCCGACCACCACCATTACAACAACCACACTCAATGATCATACGACACACCCGTCGCTTGGTCTTGCGGATGAGGTAGGTTCGGGCGACGAGCATGACGACGAGCGTCACGGGGATGAGCGAGAGCACGGTGGCCCAGTAGGCGAGGGACGGGCAGTGGAACCGCGTCTTGAGCAGGTCGGACGCCACGACGCCTGCAGGGTTGCGTGGTGATGTGCGAAGAGTGAGGGGAACAGCTGGATGATAGAGTATTTTGCAGGCGAGTCAAGAGATATTCGTTCGCAAAACCGAACTCGGCCCGTCCCTGCCTCCCAAACTAAATAGCCCCCGACGTACAGGCGAGGAGGGCAAAGAGAACGCCGCACTTGAGCCACGGCAGCTCGGGCTGGTAGTGCTCCAGCGCCTTGGTCGCCAGGCGACGCACGCGGTCGCGCTTGCGCAGGCGGCGCGGCCCGGCCTCGTCGCCCAGCAGCGGCTGCTCCACATCCGCCTGGCCCACGCTCTCCTCCTCCTCCTCCTCGGCGTCCTCGTCCGCGCCGCGGCGCAGGTCGCTGGTGGAGATGGAGGCGTAGATGTCACCGCCGCCGGCGCCGAGCTCGGCGCGCGCGGCGCGCTCGGCGCGCGTGCGCTCGCGGTCCTTGGCCGAGAGCGCGCGCGCCTTCTTGACCAGGTTGCTGGTGATGTAGCCGAGCAGGAGGGCCAGGCTGAGGGTGGTGATCCAGGGCGGGAGCACGTGGTTGACGTAGGTTCCCAGGATCGCGCCCAGGATGGTACTGGGCTCCATGACCAGGATCAGGTCCCAGTCGATCAGCGGGCCCTCGCGCAGCGGGTGCCGCCGCCCGACGTTGACTGCCAGGTTGGTGATGGTCCCGCCCACGATCGTCACGTTGGACAGCGCAACCGCGCTGTAGGTGTCAAACTCTGCGCGGGGATTAAGTGAGGAGGAGAGGGGTTCAGATGCGTCACGGCCAGTCGTCGCGCACGCTTCTTCATGGGCTGCCCAGCAGCACAATGGTAAACCAGACATTAATCCAAGGCAATGAAGCAAGCTCGCAGCTCCAACAAGACGCATTTCGTGCTCGACAGCACCCAGCCCCGGTTGGCATCATCGCACGCATGCATGACATGTGATGCGCCAGTGTACCAGCAAACCCGGGCCCACCCACACCCCTCGGACCCCACGCACGGAGGACAATGAGGTAGAGAGGCACGAGGATGCCGCCGCCCCCCAGGCCGCCCGAGGCCGACAGGGCCAGGCCCAGGGCGGCCAGGATCAGGCCGATGATGTCCCGGGCCGACAGAGGGAACAGGGGCTTGTGGGCCTGGCGAGGCCCCAGCAGCCACCAGAGGCCGCCCTCTGGCACCTGGGCGGTCTCCAGGGGATCGCCATGGCACAGACCGCCTCCCAGGAGACATGTCGAGACGTCCACGCACTCAAGAGGCGGTCTTTTGAGGAGCACGGGTCGGAAGGGGTGGCCATCGCCCGCAGGGGCGGCCGTGTCGTTGCGCCAGGGCCCCGCCTGCGCCGGGCCGACGCAGCACAGGGCCAGCAGTCCTAGCACAGGCAATGCCCAACGCATCGCCCGCCCGCGACCCATGTGGGGACCCCCTGCAGGGAGTCCGATTGTGGACGAGGGCGCCGCGAGGGTCGAGCGACCAGGGCTGCGTCAGTTGCCGTGTCGTTCGGAATTAATTATCGAGTACGAGACATTACGCGACACTCCACCGTTTCTAGACCTCTACCAGCCCGCCAACGCTCGCCATAAGCTAGGGCAATACATGCTGGCAGAGCACGGGGCCATCATGGCTGAGTGCCAGCAAATCCAACACTCGTCGTGCGAGCGGCCGGGCTGCTGCCCGGCGGTTCGGATGGGGTCAAGATTCTGGGGGTCACATCGGGCCCTTGCCGCCCGCGGCTCAGGCAGCACGTGTTGGTCGTTTTATAATCACACACGTTGCACTCTCAACACACAAACAGAATCAAGCAAAGTACAAGAGGGCAAATAGGGCGTTGCAAACCGTCTGCTGCATTCTTTCAGGAAGAGGTTGCGAGATGGATATGTCTTCATCACAAAACCCTATCTGGAACTTTCAAGGGCGCCAGCCTCCGGGCGGCTGCTTCCGCGCTTGACCACTCGTCGTCGTCCACGTCAAACTTGCTCTGCAGGTGCTCCGCCCACCTGGAGCCAGCACCACCTGCATTGGCGCGGGAGGACGGGGGTGAGAACGAGGTACTGAGCTGTGTCTGGTCAGAGCATGTATGTTTCATGATCAGGCATGCAGGCCATAAGCACCATCTGAAGGCATCACCCCCCAATCTCCACCCACCCGCAGTAAGGGCCCTGGTTGTTCGAGCAAAGAGGCTCTGCGTGCGCCGGGCCAGGGCCTCGTTATCGTCCAGCCACGCGTCGTAGGCCGCCTGTGCGCAGGGTGTGGGTGTTTGGTTGAGCACAAATGTTGGCATCATAATCCGGATCATGGAACAGAGGCTGCATCAGTGCCTCCTCCACTGTCCAGCTGATCGATCTACGTTTAGGCACCCACCCACTTCAGCCTACCTGGTGAATGCCGCGCAAGCCCAGCGCCGCGCCAAGCGCCGTCACGTGCAGGAAGAGCACCGCAAAGGCTCCATACTTGACCCCGGCGCTGTGTTCGGCGACGTAGTCGCGCACGGCCGGCCAGACGCCAGACGGGTCCCCTGCGGATGGTGAAAGAATTAGGTTCCTGGTGTAAGCGGGTCTCGTAGTCTCCACGCACCAAGCATTCCCGGGCATTGTCTGGCACCGAATGTGGACGCGCATAGCAACCAACAATGGGTCTGATGCGCAAGACATATTCCAGCGCTCCGCCACCACGCCCTGCGCCACGTACGGGGCAAATCTTTCTGCCAGCCAGTGTACAGGAAAACAAGTACCAGGAGGGCGACCTGGACAGCAATGAGGCAGCTGAGGAGAAATGTGTAGCTGGCCAACGACCGCCGCTGCTCAACGCGGAGGCTCTTCAGGCCCGTGAGTGCGGCGACCAGGCCCAGCGTCGCCAGGCCCCCGCTGAGCCACAGAGACCAGGCGTGGAGCGCGGTGGGCCTGCCAAAGAACCCATTGGGCGACTCAAATGCAGAATCACTCCCTGCTGCCGCGGGGTCGGGGTCGCGAAGGGGGTGGAAGGCCAGGTAGAGGGTCACCACCAGGAGCCCCGTCGAGGCCGCGGCGAGGGCGCAGTTGAAAATCCGCAGACAGGTCCGGAGGGGGGGTGCCCAGCGGCTGTGCACCACGGGACCGGGGGGCTGGTCGATCAGGGTCTGGTACATGGATCCGGACAGCATAGGCGGGCCCAAGGCGCAAGGCCGTCACCCTGACATGACGCCCGTCTGGGAGGGTGGCAGCACCTCTATGCGATGCGCTGGCTCAGGGACCTTTTTGCGTTGCCTCGTTCTCAGAGAGGCATGACGAGTACTTTATGTCGATTGTAGTGTACATCCATGGCGCATACGGTGCCAGGCACATCGGGCCTCGACATACCTCCATGACTTCCCCGCAGCGCGCCTTGCAGAATCATCTTCAGCCATGTCGCAACAGAGGACGGACATGCAGGTCAATTGCAGGCAAGCACCTGGGGGACGTGTGCGCAGCATCCGACATGCACGAGACCATTACATATAGTAACATGTCCAAATGACCGGTGCATCGTGCAGTACACCGGTTCCAGACGCATTGGGGCGACAATTGTCGAGCCCCTCGCCAAAGTGGGCAGAGGATTCGAAACTCCTCCCTCTGCCTCGTGCACACCAGCAATCAGCAATGCATCGTACTAAATAAAACCATTTGAAAGAATTCCGAATTACTAATAGTGCTTATGCAGGACGTCCGGCGAGGGAGAGCACCGATCATGGTGCGTGAGCCTCGTACCGGAGGACCCCTCCGTCCCAATCAATCGCCCTCCATTTGCGTGCCGCCGTCAAACGCCTCACCGGCCAGGAGATATCTTTGGAGATCCTCATACTCTTGCGTTGCTTCCTTGTGGTCCGGGTCGAGCGCCAGCGCCGCTCGCATGGACGCCTGCCCAAGCTCGACTTGTCCCATCGCGAGCTGGGCTCGGGCCAGGCTCAGGTGGGCATCGGCCCAGGTCGGGGCCAGGGCCACCGCCTCTTCCGCCGACCGTACCGCCTGGAAAGGCTTGCCAGCTTCCAAAAAGACCTTGTACAGGGGACAAAGAGTGTAAAGTGTCGATAGGGTTGGCACGGATTGAGCAGGAGGAGCGAGCTGGGGTCGTGCATGGCCGCCGTGGTGCGGCAAGCCATCTCGCAACCAGCCAGCCCTTGCCCTGCCCACGCATCGCTCCCGCACCACACTCCACCTCAGCTACCTGCGATCGCTGTTCGTGCAGCACCTGCGGCACCTTGGACCCCGCTCGCAGCGCCTCTTCCCACCTCCTCAGGGCCAGGGACCAGTCCTGGCGCGACGCGGCCTCATTGCCCAGCTCCTGCAGCCGCGAGCCTGCATCCTGTGGGGCGCCCGGGCACAAATCTGGCTTGGGGAATCACGGAACGCCCCCGGTTCAAACCCCACGGCAGACGCCAACAGTTGCCCCGTGGACGCCCGAGCCCACAGTGCTGGCAATTTTAGCACGCTCACCTCATCTTCCATCAGCATGGCATCTGCACTGTTTGACGCATTGCCGCCGTCGTCCGAGTCCTCCTCCTCGAACAGGCTCGGCTTGTCCTTGATGCGCGTCGCCGACTTGAGCCGGAAGCCCTGCATCGCGCCCTGATGCGGCGTCTTACAATTGGCGATGCAATACGATGCTGCTTATGCTAGGCGGCAGGGTATTATGCCGCGATGCGCGGGGCAGCTGCACCCATCGACCAGGTTCCCTGCCGGGAGGATACGCGATAGAGCGAGATACTTTTGAAAACTGGCGTAGATGAGGCATCAGGCTCGCACAGAGCAGAGCAATAAGAGGATCTCACAATATCGAGGTTTTAAATTGTAGAATATGAAGGCGGGGCCGAGTTTGTAAGCGTGTCGGTGGTGACAGGTCGAGTGGATGGCAGGTGGCACTCACTGAGATGGCCTGGCCACGGGGCCTTCTACACCGCCCTGGCGCGTAATTATAAGCTGCTGTCGACCTGCATTCCTTATTGCCCGCGAGGAGCGCAAGGACAGGCATGGTGGCTGCCGAGCTCCCCCTTGCCGACCCGAGGTCCCCGGCTGCCCAGTCGGTGGACGAGTCGGAGGTGACCTACCTCATCGTCCACGCCCTGCTGCACGGTCCCTTTGCGCACCTGGGCCGCGCCCTGGCAGCGGAAGCGGCCCAGGCCGGGGCGCTTCCTGCACGCTATGACTTTCAAGGTGGGCAGTGGGAGGTGGGGGTGGAGGTTGCGTGGGACGTAGGCAAAGGAGTTTGATGCTATTTGACGGATCATTTATAGGAGGGCGAGACTGTGTTGGGCAATTGTGAAGGGTGCAGGAATGTACGTCGATTCGTTGACATATGTTGTGAAAAGCTTGCCTGCGCCGCGACCCGCCCTCTGTCAACCTCTTCCGCACTCCACATGCAGGTCGCCGACACGGCATTGGGCTGGACGAGCTCAGCCGACGGTACGCGCACGTCCCCCCCACGCTCCTTCAGGACGGGCTGCGCCGCCTGCTGGCGATCAACAGCCTGCGCGGGCCCTTCCCCGCCGCCGCCGGGGTGCGCTCGGCACTGGAGCCGCCACCGCTGGACGTGCTCCGCGCCGGGCCGGCCCCGGAGCCAACCGAGCCCTGGCTCTTCGGTGGCGCGCGGGGCCTGCCGCCCGACGGACGGGGAAACTTCGACCCGCTGGATCTGCTGCGTCGCGAGTCGGACGGGAACGGCCCGGCGCCGCGGCTCCCCGGCGGCGCGGGCGGCCTCGCGCGGCGCTTCTGGCACGTGCGCTGCCTGCGCGGTCACCAGAGCGTGGTCTACTGCACCGCCTGCGACAGCGCCGCGACGCTCGCGGCCACGGGCGCGGACGACGCCTGCGTGAAGCTCTGGGACCTGGTGCACGGGCAGCTGCTGGCCTCGTGCTCCGGCCACACCGGCGAGATCACCGACCTGGGGCTCTCCTGCGACGACCGGCTCCTGGCCTCGGGCAGCATGGACTCCCAGATCCGCATCTGGCACGCCCAGGTGGGTGCAGAGGGGCGGGGGGGGGGGGGGCTTGGCGCTATTTCGGGTGGCCGCGCATCGACAAAGATATCCCGCGTGTGTTGTTCTGACAATAAACCATCTCTCGCGCGCAGGGCGACGAGCTTGGGCAGCTGGTGTGCGTGCTGGCTGAGCACACGCAGCCAATCTCCACAATCCGCTGGCACCCGACCCGGCCAGGTGCGTGGTTTGTAGGAGAATAGGAGGGAGGGAGGGGGGGAAGACTTTTGTGTGTGTGTGTGTTGCAAGAGGACATACGGGGCAAATGTGTGGGAGAGAGGGAATCTGTGGAATGCAGAACGCAGAGCACTGCGGCAGGGCTATTCTACACACCAAAATTCCTCACGCGCCTCTCTCCACCCTGCACCGCCTTGCACTAGACATTCTCCTGACGGGCTCGTTCGACGGCACGGCGCGGCTGTGGCACATCGCGCCGGGCGGCCAGGCGCGCTGCGCCCAGGTGCTCACCGCGCACGCGGCCGACGACCCGGCCACGGAGGCGCACGCGCTGCGCAGCGAGCGGCTGGCGCAGGCGCGCGCCGCGCGGCTGTCGGCGGTCGCGGCGGCGACGCAGGCGGCGCGGGCGGGCGCGCGGCGGCGGCGGGAGGCCGGCCGGCCGCGGCGGGGCGCCGCGGGCGGCGGGGGCGCAGGGCGGCCAGGGGCGCGCGGCTGGGCCGCGGGACCGCCGCCGCCGCCGCCAAACGGACGGTACCCGCTCCGCGCTCGGTCGGTCATGGACAGCGACGAGTCGAGCTCTGATGACGAGGAAGAGGAGGAAGACGATGTGATGGCTGCAACAACAGAGGCGGCGCTGCAGGCTGCTCAAGGCCCCGACGCCGGTGCGCCGGGGTCGTCCAACGAGTACCCCCCCGGCGCGGTGCTGGTCGCCGCCTTTAGCCCGTGCGGGACGAGGATCGCGCTTTCCACCGGAGGCGGCGCGCTGGCGACGTGGACGGAGCGTCCGCTCGTCGCCGAGGCGGACGAGGCCCCAGGCGAGGCAGGCGGCGTCAAGACCGAGTCTGGGGACGGTGCCGTGGATGGCGTCGATTGCAGCGTCTCGGGCAGTGTTGTGGCATCGGCAGCTTCCGCCTCCACGACCCAACCCGCCTCCCAGCCCAGCTCCCATCCTCCAATTTACGACCTCTTGAAACGGCTGGACGCCAGCCACGCCGGGCCCATTCACCTGCTCCAGTTTTCCAACGACGGTGCGCGGTTTGCGACGGGGTCGCGCGACGGCTGGGTGCGGGTGTGGCGCTTCACCGAGCGCCTGCGCTGGCGCAAGCTGCGCCGCGACGTCGCGCTCGTGGGCGAGTTTGGCGGCGCCGCCGCGGCCGTCACGCAGCTCAGCTGGGCCTGCGACGACCGCGCGCTCGTGGTCGCGCGCGACAAGGCGCCGCTGGCCGTGATAATCGCGCCCGGTCTCCAGGGCGCGGCCGCGCGGGTCGTCACCTCGCCCGTCCTCACCGAGGACGCGCACGTGCTCGAGTGCCACCCGACCGAGCCGGAGCTCTTCATGACCGCCTGCTACAACGGCGAAATCGCCCTCTGGAGCGCCCGCGACGGCTGCATCCTCAAGTCTTTCAACAGGTGGGGTGGATGGGAGGGTGGGGGTGGGGTGGGGGGGTGGGGGAGGAGAGCCCTCGGAGGGTCCTCGAGAACTGTCTGGGCGCCCCGAGGATCCATGCGGTCCACTGCACTGGTGCTGCAGCCTGTTTCAAATGTATCAGAATAACTCGACAGCAAGCTTACGCCATCGATGCAAAGTCACTGCACGCCCACAGCACTCGCCCTTTCGTCTCTCATATCCTACCCTCACCCCTTCTCGCGCAGTCGGGATCTGCGCTACACACCGCCCGGGTCGGAGCAGCGCTCGTGGAGCGGCCCGTTGCCGCTGACGGACGGCCGTTTCTCGCCCGACGGGCAGACACTTCTCGTCGCCGACGCCGGGGGCCAGCTCTACGTCTTCAGCCTGGTGGACGAGGGCCTGGACCTGCGCGACCCCGGCGAGCCGGTCCCGGCCACCATGGGGGACGTCCTGCCCTCGCGCTCGCTGGCGGCCTGGCGCCGCCGCGCGGCGCTGCGGCGGGAACGCCGGTACGCGCTGCTCACGCGCCAGGCCTCGCAGCAGACGCCCGTGGACCAGTTTCTGTCCACCGACTTTCGCAGCGCCGAGCCCGAGGCGGTCGCGCGGCGCCAGGCGGCCGCGGCCGAGCTGCTGGGGCCTGAGCGCGCCGCGCGCGCCCTCATCTGCGACGCGGCCGGCAACCTGTACCCGGAGGGCTATCAGGACGCCTTCTTGGCGGGGTGCCTGCGCGACGCGACCCTGGACCTGCCCCCGGCTGAGCAGGCGCCGGGGTACGTCGACGCCGCGCCCACCGTCCTGGCCGCGGCCTGGAGCGCGCAGCAGCGCGGCGCCAGCGACGACGCCCTGCGCCGGGCGGTGCGCCTCGCGGCCACGCAGCTCGCGTCGCTGCTGGAGGAGGAGGAGCGGGCGCGCGAAGGTGCGGCAAGGATGGTTGGGACGGATGGTTGGGGTCTTGGTGGGTGTGGGCGCTCGAGTCGGCAATATTATTTTGGCTATTTCAGCGCGACAATCTGCATGCATCGAGCGACAGTCGGTATTGCGAAACAAATCAAAAACCTCAATCATCTGATCCAGGCGACCTCGCAACGGAGCACGCGACCGCCGCTGGGCCGGCCACGGCGCGGCTGGACGCGGCGGTGGACCTCGTCGAGAGCTCTGCGGACGAGCGGGAGGCTCCCCTGTGGCGCTCCTCCTCGGACGACGAGTCGCAGAGGACCGGCCGCGTCGATGACGGGCGGCGGCACAGCTCGCGCCTCGCGCGCCGCAGGGAGCCCGCCGACGACCAGGCCGCAGAGGCGGTGGCGCCCCTCACCCGGGAGCAGCAGCGGGAGGAAAGGGTGCGTGCTGGGTCGGTTCTGTCTCGTTGCGGGGTGCGAATGCGCGGGGGAGTGCGGATAGCGGTCATGAAAGAGGGCTATGTGCGAGTTTCTATTGCACCGAGATCTCCAGTTCATTACAGATGCAATGCTCCTCCCCCCTCACCTTACCAGGCCGCGAGGGCTCGACGGCGCGAGGAGGAGCTTGAGACGCAGCTGACGGCCCGCAGCCGGCGCAGCCAGCGCGGCGCGCGACCGCGGCGCTTCGAGGACGATGCAGGGCCGTCGGCGTCCTCTTCCGACGACGCAGAGCCCGGCCCGTCCTCGCGGCAGCAGGCGCGGCGCCGGGCGCCTGCGTCGGCCAGCTACTACGACGACCAGCCCCTGCTGCCCAGCAGCCGATTCGAGCTGGCCCCTGACGAGGACGAGCACACGACGCTGCCAGAGGTCATAGCCCGCGCGCCCGCGCCGCCGCCCGCGACGACGCCGCGCTCGGCCAAGGCGTACGCGTGGCTGCGCTGTCTCCGGCCCACGCCTGCCTTTTACGTGCCCCAGGTGAGCGTATGGGGTGGTTGTATCGAAGGGGTGCGGTCACACAGTCTGAATTGTTGATAATGTACGCGGTGGGAACATCTTTTTGCGTTGTTGGTGTGTGGATGAGTGTGCTGTCGCGTCGGTGCACGTCGCTCAATATCCGAACCCAATATCCGCCCGCCATCACCTAGCACTCTCTCGCCGAATGCATTCCATTTCTCTGACCCTCTCCCACTCTTCCTTGAACGCGACGACAGGTGGGAGACACCGTCATATACTTTCGGCAGCTTCACCGCGTCTTTGCGGAGGAAGTCGGCGAGGCGGACTCGCCGAGCAGTCGGTTCCCGTGGGACGCGGCTTATGCGGACGAGCTGTGCGACGCCGAGCTCTGCCGCGTACTTAAACTAGTCCACTGCATCGACGAGGAGACCGAGCACTCCATCTGCCGCCTCAAGCTCCAGTTTGTGCCTGCGCCCAACGAGGGCCCCGGGCCGCCACCCGGCTACCTGGTAAGGCTGTGCTATAATGGGGGTGGTTTAGAGGGGGGGTGATATTAATCGTGAGAGGCAAGGCGGGACCTATATGGTCGCAGTACAGTCATTTACCCCTGCTCGTCGATCACTGGGCGCATGCTTGGAAACAAACGTACCAATGCTCAGCCCCCAAACGCATCTCCTCCTCCATCTCCTCGCTCTTTAGGGAGAGTGCTTTGACGTGACGATCCCGCACCCGGCGGCCGGCCACCCAGAGTTTGTCATCCTGTACGCGGGCTTTGAGGACCTGGTGCAGCGCCCGCTGTGCGCGGGCGAGACAGTCTACGCCTTTTGGCGGGAGGACGCCCCCCTGCGGCGGCAGGCGCTGGAGCGCATGGACGAGGCGGCGCTCGAGGCGCTCGAGCCGGCGGGCGCCTGGTGGCGCGGCCGCGTGCTGGAGTCGCGGCCGCTGCGCTCGACTTTGGATGAACGACCAGGCGCGCCCGCCTGCCCGCGGGGCGAGGCGCAGATGGACACGGTGCTGGTGCTGTGGGAGACGTCGGTGGACGAGCGCGAGCCGCTGGCGGCCGAGGACGCCGCGCCGGCGCGGCGCGCGCTGCGCTCCCGCGACGCCCAGGGCGGCAGCTGGTACAGCGCCTGGGAGCTGTTCAGGGCCGCCGACTTTCGGGCCCGGCCCGAGAACCGCGCGCGCGGTGCCTCTGGACGCGCAGCGCTTTGAGGGCGCGCGCTGGTCGACCGCGGCGCTGTGCGAGGCGCTTGAGGGCGCGCCGGCCTTTGGCGGGCCCGCCTGGGAGGCTTTCCAGGCCGCGCCGCCCATGACGGCGCGATTCGAGACGCGCGAGGGCGAGGTGGTGTTTTACAATCGCCGCGTGCCAGTGCCCCTGGGCCTGCGCGACGTCGTGGCCCGACTTCGAGCCGGCTACTACCGCTCCGCGCCCGCGCTGCTCTTCGACATCAACGCCCTCTACTGCAACGCCTGTCGCTTCAACGGCACCTACTCGGCCCGGGGCCTGGAAGTTGATTCAAGCTACTGGGTCATCCGGGCCGCGCAACAGCTCAGCACCGAGCTCGAGTACCTGGTACGGGGGTCAGGAATTTTGGGATCTGGTTTGGGTTGGTGTTACAGCAATGGGATGAAGATTGATGGGGGAGGTCGATGGGTCAAGTGTGGCTGGGTCAGATGAGGCGCGCAGCTCTGTTGTCTGATTTTCATGGCACTTGGTTCTCTACCGCACTTTGTATTCACGTTCAAATGCTTCTTGTACAATTAGAGAGAACCATTAGGGTACCTACCTCTCTCTATCCCTCAAAACCCTTTCAGTTGAGGTGCGGCGGCGTTGACTGGACGCTGGCTGGGCGCTTCCACGAGCCCAAGCGCTTGGTCCTGGACCAGGGCCCCGACCCCCCGACCCAGCGCCGGCGGCGGCTGGAGCAGTGGTGGCGCGTGTTTGAGCGCCGCCAGCGGCCAGAGACGTGGCACGACCAGCCCCTGCAGCGCTTCCGCTTCCAGGCGCTGCGGGGCCAAGGGCCATTGGCCGCCTACTATGCGGGTCTGGACAGGAGGCTGGCGGCGCGGCGCGGGCACGACTGGCAGCAGGCGCTGCAGATGATGGCGTCCTCTGACGACGACGAGGAAGGCGTCGGGTCTGGCGACCAAAGCGACCGCGGGAACGAGGATTCGGAGGCGGAGGGGGCCGTCGACTGGGACAGTCTGCCGCCCACTCCTACTCTTGGCGGGGAGCAGCGCGACTTGGTGCCGCGAGGCGGAGCGCCGGGGTCACGCAACGCGCGGGGCCGCCCGAGACGAGGGGCAAGGGCCGGCGACGCGCCGGGCGCTGTGTCTCGGCGCCCAGTAGAGACGGCAACCACGCGCCGAGCGCCCACTGCTCGCCAGATAGCGACGCCCACTGCTCGCCAGATCGCTACGCCCGCCGCGCGCCGGGCGCCCGCTGCGCGCCAGCCAAGCTCGACCGGGGGCCGGACGCTGCGGCTACGCATCCCCGTGGACTACCGCTTCCAGCAAGTGGCGCCGGCAGGCGACGAGGAAGAGGAGGAGGAGGCCAGCGATGCCAGCGTGGAGCGCCACCAGACGCCTGTGGGCCGGCGGTCGACGCGTCAGAGGCCGAGTCCCTCGCCGCCCGAGCCGCGCAGCACGCGGCGGCGCGCCCGCGACCCGTCGCCGGACTCGGACGCCGAGCCCGAAGAGGACGCGACGGCCAGCCGCCACGGCCGTGCGCTCCGCCGGGCGCGTCGCGGCTGATGCGACGGTCTAGATTGGCGCGCCCTGTCTTTGTTGGTTTGCAGAGAACCCCCCGACGTCCAGAGTTGCCCAGGGATTTATATGCCCTTCTGAAAAGTTGATACCCACTGTAAAAACTCAATACTCTTTCGTGCTCAATTGTTCTGGTCGTCGTGTTGTTGTTACAAGGGTAGACAAGGGGCTTGCCCACCAGAAAAGGGTGGCACGCGGCACCTCCAGCGCGCAAGAGGCGTTGGAGGGAGAAGAAGAGACGCAATGGGCCGCCGATGGGCCCCGCTACTGCTAGAATAAATACACTACCACGCGACACTCAATAAAGGCCGTGCGCGACGCAAAAGGGGGTTGCGCGCGGGACTGACGACTGGGTAGAAGGGCGCGCTGTGTCGCGCGCGCGCACGTGCGTCACACGCGCAAGACGCGCGGGCGTCGGTGAGCGCTTCACAATGTTTGGGTTTTGGAGTGTTATTGTCGACCGGAATAGTGAACGGAGGTGTGTGGTGTGTGGATGGGTGGGGGGAAGTCACCGGGTGGAGGGAGAAGAGCTCTATTTCAAGACCTCATCATCATCTCCTCATCCTCCCTCGCTCGCCTCAGAGCAGCTCTGGGCGCTCGCGGGCGAGGGCCTCCACCACGTGCTCGGACAGCCCGACTAAAGGCGCGACGCGCAAGAACTTCTTCTCGCCCGCCTCGGAATCGCTGAGCACGGTGCGCACGTCGGCGACGATGCGCTGCAGCGCGCCCCAGCGCGACCAGGGCGCGATGGCCTGGATGTGGCGGCAGACCCACATGAGGTAGCGCAGGCCCTCCTCGTCCAGGGGCCGGCCCAGGAAGAGGCAGATGCAGAGGATGTCCAGGACGATGATGATTTCATCTCGCACGTTGGGCAAATAAGGGTCGAACCGCGACTCGGCGTCGCTGCTGGCGTCGTCCGGGGCGGCCGACGCGTTGCCAGCCGCTTCCGGGTCCTCCCAGGGCGACCCGGCGGCGCCCGGGCGGCTCATGAGCCCCAGGGGCGCGGCGCCGTCGGGGCCGTCGGGCCCCAGCGGCGCCGGGCGCATGAGCGGCATGGACTCGCGCTCCACGGCCGTCATGCGCCGCTCCAGGATCACGCCAAACGGCTCGGGCGAGTAGCCGAAGCAGGCGCGCAGCAGGCGCGAGCGCGGGCGCCAGTCGATGCGCAGGCGGCGTCGCCAGCGGTCGTGCGCGTGGTAGGCCGGCTCCCAGGGCATGGGCAGCCCGGCCAGCGCCAGCGCCCGCAGGCAGTGCACCTGGGCCTGGGTCACGCTCTCGCGCGTCAGCCCCGCGCCGCCCGACATGGCCGCCATGCAGCGCTCCCAGTGGATGCGCCGCGCGCGCGGCACGATGGGCAGCCGCCCGTCGCTCGACCCGCGGATCATCCACACCGAGTGCGTGTGGGATGCGAAGTAGCGGTCCAGCGTCTCGGCCAGGTCTTGGGCTTTTTGAAGTAAATTAATCGCCTCGGCCGGCGCGCCGGCGTCGACCGCCTGCGCGGCGGCCGACTCCCAGTACTCCATGGCCTTGAGGGCGCGCGGCCACTGCGCGACCTCCAGGCCCGCGCAGCTCTCGGACCAGTGGTAGGCGATGGTCGACGCCGGCAGCGGCAGCTCCGGCGCCAGGCGCTCCATCGCGCGCGCCAGCCGCCCGTGCCACTCGCGCCGCTGCGTGATCGGGATGGTATCGAACACCACATCCCGTGCGAGCACCTGCGTGAAGCGCCACAGGTTGTCGTCCATCGCGTCCTGCTGCACAAAGCCGGCCGACTGCAAAAAGTCGAGGCTGGCCAGCACTTCTTCTAGAGACGGCGACTGCGGGTGCGCCGCCTGGAGCAGGTCCACGTAAATGGTCAGCCCGCCCACGGAGGCGACCTTGAGCGTCAGCGCGTGCTCGGGCGGCAGCCTGTCCACGCGATCCTGAATAATGGAATGGATGCCCACCGTGTTGCGGATAAACTCCATGCCGCGGCTGACCAGCTGAAAGGTGCTGGGCCCGCCGCCGGGCGGCACCGTGCCCGTGGCCAGCGCCTGCGCGGCCATGCGACTGTAATACTGCAGAAACACGACAAACTGCTCCAGAAAGGCCGGGTGCCCGCTCGACTTTTCCCACAGCATGTTCATGACGTGGTCGGGCACGCGGATGCCGGGCAGCGCGTAGGACACAAACTCGCGCGTCTCCTCGGGGTCAAAGGGGGCCAGCTGCAGGTGCACGGTCGTCGACTCGCGCAGCATGCGCGTCAGCGCGTCCCGGATCTTCTGCACCATGACCGTCTTGCGGTCCTTGCTCCGCTGGCTGCTCGACAGCTGCGTGAAGCCGGGTCTGAGTGGCGTTGTGGAGGAGGGAGAATGAGGTGATGTGATGAGATATTCTTGTTAGTAGTACAAAGGGTGAATATCAAGGAGGCGCATGCCCTCCCGCGCACCACCCCTCGTCTGTCGCCATCTCTCGCACATACTCTCCCCCTCTCCCTCAAAACCTCACCTGTAGGTCGCGATGTAGAGCACGCTGCGGCTGAGCTCGCGGCTGATGAGCCAGCTGAGCACCCAGGAGCTGCTGTCGCAGTAGTGCACGTCCTCGATGAGGATGACCAAGGGCCCGTAGCAGGCCGTGAACTCGCGCAAAATCTCCACCAGCAGCTCCTGCAGCTGCTGCGTCTTGACCTGCGGCACGCGCTGCGCGATGCTGGGCCCACGCGCGCCGCCCGCCTGGGCTGCGGCCCGCGCCGCGGCGACGTAGGGTCCCACGATCACGCTGCCGCCGCCGGGCTCGACGGGGTCGACGCCCGCGTGGCCGGGCTCGGGCCCGTCGCCGCCGTCGAGGTCGCTCGCGTCCGACGCGCCCAGGCTGCCGCCCAGCGAGCCGTCCTCCTCCAGCGACGCCTGCGTCGCGTGCAGCGCGCCCGAGGGCGCGCGCTGCATCGGCGACTCGGGCTCGGGCTCGGGCACGCGCCAGGGCGCGCCCCGGGCCCCGCCGCCGCCGCCATGGTCGTGCCGCTCTGCAGCGTGGCCAGGTTGACGGAGCGCCGGCCGACGCCGTGCAGCCCGGGCGAGGGCGGCGCGCCGGGCGACCAGGCCGCGTGGTGCCGCCGCAAGGGCGGCGCGTCGTCGTCCGTCTCGCCGGCCGCGCGCGCGAGGTCCGAGGCCGAGGCCGCGTGCGCCAGGTGCCCCGCGCTCACGACGGGCGGCAGCGCCTCGGCCGGCAGGCCCAGCGCCTCGGCCAGGCACCCGCGCCAGACCGCGTAGCGCGGCACGCGCCGCGCCAGCCGCCTCGCGAGCGCGGTGCTCGCGGGCTCGGTCGGCAGCGCGGGGGCGGGTGCAGCGGCAGCGAGGTCGCCCGCGTCGGCGATTGGCCCATTCGTTGAGGTCGCCGCCTCCGCTCCCTCCTCCTGCTGCTGCCCCGCCGACGCCGCATCGACGTCGCGCTTGGCCGCCTCGGCGTCGTGCAGAAACAGCGCCGCAAAGACGCGGCGCCAGGCGTAAAAGGCGTCGGTGCGCCGCTCGACGACGCCGCGGCCCGTGACCGCAAACACCTGCCCCGCGCGGCCGGCCAGGAGCTCGGTCTGGATCTCGGCGGCCAGCCGCGTCTTGCCCATGCCGTGCTCGCCCTCGACGAGGATGACGCCGCCCTGGTGGTCGCTCACGAGCGCGCGCGCGCGTGCGAGGACGATGCCGAGCTCGCGCCGCCGGCCGACCATGGGCTTGAGCTCGGGCATGCTGGACAGGGGCGGCGCGGTGGCCAGGCTGCCCACGCGCCGCAGCGCCGCGACGCGGCCCTCGCCCGCGGCCGAGCCGGCCGCCGCCGACCCGGCCGCGCCGGCGTCGTCCGAGGCGACCGACTCGGGGACGTGCGGCGCCGCGGCGGCCGCGACGGCCGCGGCCAGGCTGCCGTCGCTGGGCTCCCTGCCCGGCGGCGGCGCGGGCCCGCGCTCGCCCGCGCCGCGCCGCCAGATGGCGCTCGTGAAGGAGCCGCCCGGCGGGATGGGCGGCGGCGCGGGCGCGCCCGGCGGCAGCGGCACAAACACGTTGATCGGCTCCGCGCGGCCCTTGACGCGCAGGGGCTCCAGCTCCTGGAAGGGGATGCGCATGCGCGCCTGCACAAAGGTGGGCCGGTCCACCAGGATGGTGCCCAGCCCATCGCGCGCCTTGCACATGAGCCGCGCCGAGAGGTTGATGCTGTCGCCGAAGAGCGTGGCCTCCATGCGCCGCTGGCTGCCCACCAGCGTGCAGAACAGCTGGCCCGAGGTCACGCCGATGTGCGTGGACAGCCCGTGCCGGCGCAGGCCCGCCGCGATACTCATGGCCGCCTGCACGCCGCGCACCGCGCGGTCCTCGTGGCTGTTGCCCGGCAGGCCAAACACGCAGATGGCCAGGAAACCCTTTTCGTCGCACCGCATCTGCATGAAGCAGCCGTCGTAGTGACGCATGCGCCGCTGGATGACCTCCAGCGTCGTCTGCACGCTCGAGATTTCTTCTTCCTCGGTCGCGGGAGTGTACTGCGGCGTCTGCGGCGGCGGCGGCGTCGACGTAAAGTGCGCGCGGTCGGGGCTCTTTTGTCTCGAAGATTCCTGGGCGTCGTCGTCCAAGGCGTTGACAAGTTCGTCTTCCTCTTCTTCAGCAACCTCGCCATCGTTGCTGTCGCCGTTGACCAACCCTCGCGCTGAGACGCCGACCACCGCCTCATCGACGCCGTCGGCGCTCAGCGTGCGCAGCGCGCCGCCCTCCTCCTCCTCCTCAAAGCTCCCCGCCGCGGCGCCGGCCGAGGCCGCGCGCGCCTGGGGCCCGGCGTCCACGGCCGCGACGGCCGCGCGCGCGACCTCGCCCAGCGCCGCCGGCGCCGAGCCCGCCGAGTGCGCGGGCCGCGCCCGCGCCGGGCGGCGTGCCCTGCCCGCTCGGCTCCGGTGCGGCCGGCAACGCGTCCGGCGGCGCCGACTGGCTGTGCTCCACGCCGACGCTCGGCTCGGGCGGCGCGCCCGCGCAGTCCCCTCCGCCGTGCTTGACGTCCGGCCGCCGGTTCTTCTTCAACAGCGGGCGCGTGAGCGCGGGGAACCCCAAAAACAGCACCGTGACCAGCCGCGTCTCGTGCAGGTAGTCAATGTGCCCCAGCTCGACGCGCTTGCGCGAGGAAAGCGGGACAAACATGCGCATCATCTGCAGCGCGCGGTAGCGGCGGTCCGGCGGCAGCGCTGCCAGCGCGGCCGCGTCCTCGGCGCCGTCGTCGTCCGCGCGCGGGCGCGGCGTGCCGTCGCACAGCAGGCTGCCCTGCGGCGACAGCGGCGGGCTGGCCGCGTCGGCCTCGGCGCCCTCGTCGCGCGCGCCGGCCAGCGAGGCCGGCGCCGAGGGCGGCTCCGACGCGACCTGCTTGCGGGAGAAAGCGGCCTGCAGCGGGCCGCGCTGCTGCCCGAGCTCGTGCAGCGAGGCCGCCGAGGCGCTGGTCGCGGGCGGGCCGCCGGGGCGGTCGGGCGATAGCAGGCGGTGCGTGCCCTCGTCCAGGCGCAGCAGGCGGCACTTGGAGCCGATCAGGCGCGCGGCCTCCTCGGACACCACCGTCTCGCCCGAGCTGGCGTGCTTCTCGATCGCGGCCAGCTGCGCGATGGGCTGGCGCTTGGACCCGGGCAGCGCGTGCGGCGCGTCCGACATGAAAAAGTCCCAGCGCGGCGACCCCGCCGCGCCCGCGCCCTCCTCGTCCGACGGCTCCAGCCCGCCGCCCACCATGAAGAGGCACACCGTGCCGGCCGAGACGAGCATCTTCATCGACAGCAGCACCTTGTCCGAGCTGTCGCTCACGGAGTTGGCCGTGGGCTGGCGCAGCTCGCTGAGCGCAGAGGCGCCGCCGACGCCCGCGCCCGCGCCCGCGGCCAGCGCCTCGCCCAGCCGCACGCCCTCGGCGGCCGCGCTGCGGTGCCGCGACGTGCGCCGGCCCAGCTGGCGCCGGCGCGAGCGCCGCGCCGCCAGCGCCACTGCCGCGGCCGCCTCCTCGCCGCCCGTGCCGTCGCTGGCCACGCTGCCGGCCGTGCCGCTGTCGGCGCCGCGCGCCACGGGGCTCAGCGACCCGCTCATGTTCAGCGACGAGTTGCGCCCCGCAAAGTCGCCCAGGCGGTCCGAGAGGTCCGCCAGGCTGGCCATGCCGGCCACCGAGGTCGCGGCGCCGCCGCCGGGCCGCCCGCCGCGCCCGCCCGAGGCGGCCGCGCGCCAGCCCAGGCTCAGCGCCGGGCCGCCCGCGCGGCTGGCGCCAGACTGCGCGGCCGAGGACGACGGCAGCGGCATGGCCTCGCCGCCCGCGGAGGCGCGCGCGAGCCCAGGCCGCCGCCGCCGCTGCTAAAGCCGCGCGACAGCGCGGCTCGCACCTGCTTCACCAGCCGGCCGATGGACCGGCGCGGCCGCCGGGCGCCGGGCTGCGACGACTCCTTGCGCAGCGCGCCCAGCGCGCCGCCGCGCACGCCCAGGTGCGACCCGGGCGCGGCGCCGGCGCGCCGGCCCGCCAGTCCCCCGCGCGCGTGGCCGACGCTGCCCCACGAAAACGTGTCGGACGGGCCCGAGGGCTCCGTCAGCGAGGTCACCGACGGGTCACACGATGACGAGGCCATCTCCGAGGCCTCCTCGGTGATGGGCGTCGGCTGCAGCGCGCGCGCTGCGGGGGCTTGGGCGCCTGTTGTCTCCGGCGGCGGCTTGAGGGCGGACGGAGTTGCGGCGGTCCCGCTGCCCGTCCGCGGCTGGACGGCCTCGACGCCTTGGTCATCCTCGCGCCGCGAAGCGGTCAAGGTCTGATTCCCAGCCACTAAAGGCAACGCGCCGCCGCGCGGGGGCAGGTCCGCCACGCCTCGCGCGTCCAGCGGCCCCGGGCGCACGGCGAGGACGACTCCGCGCTGCCCCGGCACGCCCGGCTCGCTGAGCGCCGAGGGCCGCAGGCCCACACCGCGGTCGGGCGGGCCGTCCAGCGCGCCGTCGGGCGCGGACAGCGCGTGGCCCAGGCTGGAGCCCTCGGAGACCATGTCGCCAAAGCTCTGCCCGACCGACCCCGAGGCGCCAAACCCGCGCGAGCCCGCGCCGCGGTGCGGCGGCAGCTCCGGCGGGCGCACCGACTTGAGCTGCCCCGTGAACTCGGCCAGGCGCGCCAGCGCCATCTCCTGCAGCACGCGCTCCTGCGCCGAGGAGGCCGCCGAGTTTAGAGCGCCCGCGCCGTCGCCCGCGTCCGGCTCCGGCTCCTCGCCCGACGGCGGGCTGGTGGCCGCCGCCAGCGCGTGCGGCGAGGGCAGCGCCTCCCCGAGTAGACGCGCTCGGCGGCGACGTTGTTCGAGGCGTCGCTGTTGGAGATCCGCACGCCGTCCTCTGCGTCCTTGCGAATAGTTTCCTCGCAGGGCTTGCTCGCGTCGCCGGCGCCGCCCTCTGACTTGCTGGAGGCGCCGCTGGGCGTGCGGCGGTGGCGCGCGGGGCGGCACGGGCCGCCGCACGAGGCCGAGTGCGGCGTGCCCGCGCTGGCCAGCGAGGACGGCTCGCGCGTCGCGGCGCCGTCGTCCGCGCCGGGCGCGTGCCCCTCGTCGACCGAGGCCAGCCCGCGCAGCGTGCGCTCGCGGTGGCGCGCCTTGGTGCGCGAGGCCGCGCTGGCGGCGCCCACGAGGATGCCCTCCACCGCGACGCTGACCGAGTCGGCGGCGCCCAGCAGCGTGGCGGCCACGGGCCGCCCGGCGCTGCCCAGCAGGCTGCCCACGGGGCTCAGCAGGCGCTCGCTGGAGGACACGCCGCTCAGGCTGACCGAGGCGTTGCGCCCCGAGGAGCTGGAGGCGCCCTCGCGCGACGCCTCGCGCGTGGCTGCCGAGCCCTCGCCGCCGCCCTCGGCGCGGTCGCCGTCGCCTTCCGCCGCGCTCGGCCCGACGTACTCGACCACGTCGCCGTTGGGCAGCATGCGCATGGCCCCAAACTTGGTGGTCAGCGCGTGCGCGCAGGCCACGGCGCGCATGAGCGCGCTCTGCAGCCCGCCGTCGAGCGTGGCCAGCGCCTCCTCGCTCGTGGGCGAGAAGAGCACGATCATCGAGTCGCCCGCAAAGCGCATGACGTCGCCGCCGTGCGTCAGGATCTCGTCGATCACCTGCGTAAAGTACTTGTTCATGCAGCGCGTGAGCAGCTCCAGGCCCACGCTGCCCTGCTGACTCAGCAGCTCCGTCAGCGCGGTGAAGCCCGTGACGTCCGCGATCATGACCGCGCCGGCCTGGCGCAGCATGGAGGGCCGCATGCGGCGCGAGACGTCCGCGCCGCACAGGCCCGTCGGCGCCGCCACGCCCTGCTCCACCGACTCCAGCGCACGTGTGTAGGTGCCGGCCAGCTGCCCGCGCAGCTTGATGGGGATGAAGGGCGAGAGCAGCGGGATCTTGCGCGCCGCCACCGCCGCGCGGTCGGGGCGCTGCGCCTCGGGCACGTGCGCGCGCTCGGGCGAGCCGCGGCCCGGCGCCGGCGCCGCCGGCGCCGTGTCCGCGTGGTGGTGGTGGTGCGGCGGGAGGCCGGGCGGGCGCGGCACGCCCGGCGGCGGCGCGCCGCGCCCGGCGCCGCGCCCGCGAGCTCGTGCGGGCCCGCAAAGCCGCCGCCCGGCACGCTCGGGCGCGTCCAGCCGCCGATGCTCATGGACCGCCAGGAGAAGCGCGGGTTGCCGGGCCCACCCACGTCCTCGTCCGACAGCGGGCGCCCGGTGCTGCGCGTGGGCATGAGCTTGTTCCGCAGGTTTTGCCAGCGGCGCGCCCCTGGGCTCTTCGGCGCCATGGCGGCCCCGGGGGCGTCCACGGGGGGTGGTGGGCCGGGGGGGCGCGCTGATGCGCAGGCTGTCGTGGCCCCGGCGGGGGTGGACCGGCTCGGGGCCCAGCCGGGGGCCCTCCCGGGGGCCCTCCCTCGTGCTCGCCGGGCCCAGCCCCCGGGACACCTCCCCATCCTCTCGTAAATCGACAAACGCCATCAGTCTGCCGAGTCGAGGCTCAAATGCGGGTGCCTAAGTCGGGAGAGTGGCATGCTGCGCCAGGCTGGCACGGCACGGTCGCTCAATTTGAAGCGGCTCAGACCTGCTGCTCAGGCATCCCAGCTGCATGATTGCAAGCGGATGGGGGATCGATGGTCACTGGCGCGCGCATGGGACCCTCGGCATGCCCCGTCATGGCAGCACCAGGCCCCTCAACAGCACAGCCCCACTCCGCATGCATTACCCCCGCGCCCCTGAGCCACAGCAGCTGCTCGCACCTTTGTCAGCTCACGGCTCTCACACATTAGTTGTCGCTGGGTGAACAGCATCGACAGACAGGTGCTGTGGGCAGGAAATGGACGGGCTGCGGGGTCCTCACCGATCGACGCTCTTCGTTCCGAGGTTTCCTCCCGACGCACCCGGCAGACCAGGTGGCGAGCCCTGCGCGAGAGGGTTCTTTCCGTCACTTGCGAAACCGCTTGGCACTCTTCTGGTGGGGCAGTGTCGTGTAGTGTACGCATCTTGTGCCGGCGATGGTAATTGTGCTGGAATCGTGGGGCCAGGAAAACGGGGCGGGGTGTGGCGGATGGCCGGGTGCTCGGGGGTGCCGAGGGCTAGCCAGCAATTTTGTCCAGTGTGTGGTGGGGCTGGGCACCCCAGTTGTGATGCCCACGCTGTTCAGATGATTTGATTTCATTATAATTTGCCTTCCCTACTCCGATATCGGGTCGCTGCTATCGCCAGCACTACCGTGGACAAGCCGGGCTGGCACTGGCCAAGGCTTGGCTCAGTCAGCTGGCTTGCTGTCGTCAAAGAACACATGCGCGACTACTGCTTCAGCTTTGTCAAAAATAGGCCCTTGGCCTACTTGGCCAGGAAAATTACCCTCCGGATCCTGAATTGGTGGCAGTTGCAGGGTTTGTCTTCATGCGCTGATGGCACTGCTGGGAGGATGCGGGTATCGTCACCTCGGGGTGACACCGCCCCCAAATCCGCGATCCGCACGTCAAATAAAACCCCGGATGTGCAAACGTGCAGAATGAGCATGGCATGCCGGGAGTCCGGCGTGATCCACAGTCAAGAACTCACTTTTCTATTGCCTAGATAGCAAAGGGCATGCCCCAGGGCAGGTAGCGACGCCCGTGATTGGTGCCGCCGGTGCCGAGTTCTGTAGGGGTGGCCCCAAATGCTGGCGCTCCGACGCGCCGTGGGGGCCTCGCTGCGCTCTCCTCCAACCACATGTAGTCCTTTGCCATGCCGCGTCGCGGAGGCGGGGGTGAGGAGCGCGGAGACGCGGTCGTTTGCGACGGGCAGGCCAGCCGGGCCCCAGCCAGGCGCTGGCAAGCGCTCCGCCGAGCAGGCCGGCTACCTGGTGAGGCTGCGGCATGCGTGTGCTGAAAGGAGTTGACGCATGTTTGCGAGGGGTGCAGGCGCGTGCTTGCAAGAGGCCTCCTTCTCAAATGGGGCCCACTGGGCATGGCCATTCACCGAGTTAGGCCTCCGCCTCACCCTTGCCCACCCCCCCTCCCCCCAGGTGGCCCTCGCGATCGCGCTCGTGGGCGCGACGTACGGCGCGGTCCCCCTGTACCGCATGTTTTGCGCGACGACGGGCTACGGCGGCACGGTGCAGGAGGGCGAGACGGTGGAGGCCAAGCTGCGCAAGCGCGAGGAGAGCCCCGACGCGGAGGTGGAGGCGGCCGCGGCCAAGCGCCTCATCACCGTGTCCTTCAACGCCGACGTGTCGGACGGCATGCCCTGGCGCTTTGTGCCCACGCAGCGCAACATCAAGGTCCACCCGGGCCAGAGCGCGCTCGCCTTCTACACCGCCACCAACCTGAGCGACCACGCCATCACCGGCGTGTCCACCTACAACGTCGCGCCCATGCAAGCCGGCATCTACTTTAACAAGATCCAGTGCTTTTGCTTCGAGGTGAGTAGTGTTGGTTTTTGTGGGGAGGTGGGGGTGGGAACAGGAGGTGTTTTTCGAATGGGGCGGAGGGCTCTGCGCGAAATCTGGAAGCCAAGCTCAAGCCACACTCCTCTCCACCAGAGCACGCCTGTCAGCTCCCTCCCACCTCCCCAAACCCCCGACCCGCGCGCAGGAGCAAAAGCTGAGACCGGGGGAGTCCATCGACATGCCCATCTTCTTCTACATCGACCCCGAGTACGCGACAGACCCGCGGCTGCGCCACATCAACTCCCTCACCCTGTCCTACACCTTTTTCAAAGTGTCCGAGGAGGAGGACTACCAGCCCCAGCCGGTGCCCCAGCCCGCCCAAGCTTGATGTGACGCCCGCCTGTCGCAACCCCTTGGCCGTACTATTTATGTTCATGCGCGCGGGCGGGGCCGGGGCACGGAGCGAGTGCATCTCCCGGTGCCCACGTGCGCGATCTCAACGGGCGATCCCTCGTCAGCTGCGAGGGGGGTGCGTGGTCAATGCGGGCTCGGCACCCCCATTTGACGGCTTTCCGACGCACACGCATGCTCGACTGTCACATCGCCTGCCTGTAATGGATCCAGGACTCAAGGCGCGGGTCCCCGCCCTCTCACGGGCGTTTGACGAGTGCCAGCTTGCCAGGGAGAGCATTTTCACGGGGCCCGGCTTCGCCATGCCCGCCACGCCCCGCACGGCGCGGGCGAACCGCGATGTCATGGAGTATGGGCAGGTGGAGTCGTTCCTGTTCATGGCCGAGCAGGCGCTCAAGGCCCGGGAGCGGGCGGCGCAGGGCCTGCAAGAGGAGCTCGCCCGACTTGGGACGGAACTGGACCTGATGAAGCTGGCCAAGCAAAAGGTGGGCGGGTCGCGTTTCGCGGCACGGTCCATGGATCGCCATGACCGGCCATTGCGTCCGGGTGCCAACGATCGCATTCCTCGGACGGGCTCGCGCAGGTGGAGCTGGCGGAGGCCATCGCCCTGGAGGAGGCCCAGCAGCTGTCCACGCTGGTGCAGGAGCTGCACGCGGAAAAGGCGGAAATGACGATGTCGCTGCAGAAGATGGAGCGGGAGCGCCGCTACCTGGCCGAGGAGAACGCGCTGCTGCGCAGCCAGCTGCCCAGCTCCGCCACGCCCGAGCCGGGGGCCGCCGACGGCGACCTGTCGCCCACCCCCGGCGCCCTGCGGGAGCTGCCCCTGGACGACGAGGACCAGGCCCGGCTCCTGCAGCTGGAGCACGACAACATCCTGCTGCGCGCGCGCATCGCGGCGCTGGAGAAGGCCAACTTGGCGCAGCAGACGGCGCTGGTCGGCGCGATCGAGGAGGGCGAGCGCTCGCGCATCGTGGAGGCGCTCTACAAGAGCCCGCGCCGCTCGCCGCGCGGCGTGCACTCGCCCCTGCACTGGCGCAGCGAGATGACGGAGGGCTCCGAGGTGGCCAGCTCGGGGGTGGAGACCTCCAGCGCCCGCGACGAGGCGCGGCGCCTGCTGGTGGCCCGCAGCCTCGGCAGCGAGTTTGGGGAGTGCTGAGCGAGCGGGCGCGCTCCCATCGATGACGTGACCACCACAGTGTGTATGTGTATACCAAGTGACTGTGCTTGACGAGCGGGGCGGCTCTTGTGCCCTGTGTGCCCCCAGTGACCCCCCCTCCCACCACCTCCGGCCCCCGCTCCCACCTCCTGACACGCGGCGGTGGTTGTCCCTCTAGGCGATTTTCTGGTACGTCGCCCCACCCCACAACTCCTCACCCGCAAACGACCGACCGTGCGCATCCAGCGCCTGTATGTGTAAATTTATTCACTCGAGCAAACACATAGCGTCAGATCAGTCTCGCGCGAGATGCAGGCGGTGTCAGCCGTGCGGGCGTCAGGGTTTCAAGGGGGCCCGGGTGTCGGGCCCAGCCTTGGACGCTGTCACTCGTGCACCGCCAGGGAAAGGGAGCCTCATGGGTTAATTTACATTTCAGGTGAGGCTCCGTTGAGTGTGCATGGGCCTGGTCTGGGCGACGGACGGAACACAAACCGCAGCGCAAAACCCCGTCACCGCAGGCTGCCGGACGACATCCAGCGTCAGGGTCTCCAGGGCCGTGCGGGCTGGGAAGCAGCCCATGACGGGCACTTCCTCCGTTCCAAGCAGGGATTTGGGTCGGCAGCAAAGAGAGTGGTGCGCGCGAGTGTGACGATTAGAGAGCTCCTGCATGCGATGATGGCAGGTGGTGCCCATGGGTCGTTCCTGTGGTTGCCACGACACCCCGTGTGCCTGCCCACCGGACGCCTCCCCTCTGGCGCAGGCGCTACGCCCGGCACATGCAGCCCCCCAACTTTCGCGTCCTCCTCCACAACGACACCGTGAACCGGAGCGACTACGTGGTCAGAGTGCTGGTCAAGGTGGTGGATGGGCTGACGGAGGACACGGCCAGCGGCATCATGCAGGTGCGCCATTAGGGAGAGGAGGGAGAGGACAGGAGGGGGGGGACTAGATGATCGCAGTAGCGAATCTATGCAGCAAGGAGAAGAAGATACAAACCTGCATTATAACACCTACGAGCTCATTCGTGGCGGCGGAAATAGCCGCTCTGCAAGTCAATCTCATCCCCACCGCCACTCGTCCGCCCGATCTCGCAGGAGGCGCACACGACGGGCGTGGCGCTGGTGACCAGTTGTTTCCAGGAGCTCGCGGAGCTCTACTGCCAGCGGCTCCGCGGCTGCGGCCTGCGCTCGAGCCTGGAGCCCGTGCGGCCCAACTTTTCAGGCGCCGGCGCCTCGTCCTGATATGCAGGGGCGGGAGTCGTCGTTCAGGGTGCTTTCGAGAGCCAATGAAATCGGCATTCAAACAAAAATGCAATGCTGTGCTCGCCGATCGTGCGCTCCCGGCTGTCCCCGTCCCACTCCTCACCAATCCTCTTGTCATTCATCCTTGAAGACTCGCTTGCATATCTGCGTCAGTTGTTGCCCCTTGGGCCTTGTAAAATTATGTAAAGGTAAAAAAAACCACAAGCGAGGTGCGCGCTTTCTCAGATAAATTAGAGGGCTCTTGGCGACTTTTTCTGAAGGAGAAAGAAATTGCTCAGATGCTACGTACCCCTCATCATTAACCCAATCCGATCACTTCATCCCAGGATCACTCACTATGTTGTTGTATATTTAATTTACAGAGACATAATGTTGTCAAAAGGGGGTAGCGGCTTCAATTTCAATCGCCAGAGGGTGGTCTTCTTCCGGGTTTGAGGCAGGGGAAGACGCGCGGGGACGCGCGGGGACGCGCGGGCGCGCGTGCGCCGAGTCGGAGGGGCGGAGCGTTGAGGACAGATATGGCTCCTCTACTTGACCTCGTTGACGAGGTCCTTGCCCTCGGCGGCGGCGACCAGGTTGTCGCGCGTGGTGGCGGCGATGGCGTCGAGCGCGGAGTGCGTCAGGAAGGCAATGTGCGGCGTGACGATGACCTGAGGCATGGACTTGAGGGCGATGAACTTTTGGTCCCACTGCTTCATGCGGCGGGCCGTGTTCATGTTGGCCCAGTCCTGGAAGAAGAGCGCGCCCTCTCCCTCGTAGACGTCGACGGCCAGTCCCGCAAACTTGTCCTCCTGCAGCGCCTGGATGCAGGCCTCGGTGTCGATCAGGCCGCCGCGGCTGACGTTGATGACCAGCGCGGTGGGCTTGAGCTTGCTCAGCGACTCGGTGCCCAGCAGCTTTTGCGTGCTGGGCAGCAGCGGCACGTGCAGCGAAATCACGTCCGACTGCGCCAGCAGCGTGTCCAGGTCGACGTACTCCACGCCCAGCTCGCGGGCGGCGTCGGTGGGGTAGGGGTCGTAGCCGAGGACCTTGCCCTCAAAGCCCTTGAGCAGCTTGACAAACTCGCGCCCGATGGCGCCCGTGCCCACCACGCCAAAGGTCTTGCCCGTGAGCTCCACGCCCACCAGGCCGTTGAGCGTGTAGGACCCGGCCGCCATCTTGATCTGGGAGGCCTTGATGTTGCGCGCCAGGGCCATCATCAGCGCCAGCGCGTGCTCCGCCACCGAGCGCGGGCTGTAGGCCGGCACGCGCACCACGCGGATGCCCAGCTCCTTGGCCGCGGCCAGGTCCACGCGGTCGTACCCCGCGCAGCGCATGGCGATCAGCTTCACGCCGCCCTCGGCCAGCACCTTGAGCGTCTCCGCGCCCGCATCGTCGTTCACAAAGATGCACACCGCGTCAAAGCCGTGCGCCAAGGCAGCGCTGGTGGGCTCCAGGCGGGCCTGGCGGTTGGGGAAGGGGGGGGAGAGGTGGTTAGGAGAAGGAACAAAATCGAGGACTGATAGTCCACGCAAATTGGACACAGATTGATCATGCATTATATGTGCGATTTGATGATAGAAAGCATCCAAATTTATCCCATCTGTCAGCTACTCGCGCAAGCGATACTACCAAGCCCCTAGCAGCACCTCCTCCGGCCCCTCCTCCGCCCGGCCACATTCATTGCGACGACGACGTAACCCCCCCTCGCGAATAATAAATACAGCCGCTGCCATGACCCAACCCTAGACAGCCAAAGGGTCGCCTGCCCTCCCGCCGACCCGGCCGAAACCCGGTAAAACCGTAACATGGCCCATTTAAATCCCACTCACCGGCAAGTAGGAGACCTCCTTGAAGATCTTGAGGGGCTCGGCGAACGAGTCGGTCACCCACTCGCTGGAGCTGAAGACAGCCACCTTGTAGTCGATGCTCCCCTCAGCCATGGCAACCCTACGCCAGAGACAAGGTAATGCTTGAGAAGATACAGCCCAAGCTGCCTGATCGCCGGGTACAGCCGCGGCGGCCGCATGCACAACCCACGCAGGTGCGCCAACCCCCAGCCCCGCACCTTTGCAATAGAAATCAGACCCGACTGGGCAGGTGTGGTCGTACGATGTGTGGATGTAAACGTTGGTGAGTGAATGCAAAAAGCAAATTGGACAGGTTTGGGTGGGGTGCTCGCCTTTATGCCCGGCTCTGCGGGCAGGCACCACAAGGGTTGCGCGCACGAGGGCGCTTGCTCGACAGCAGGCGAGCCGGAAGATGCGATGGGTGCCCAGCGGAATCGGGGCCAACCACGGGATTACGAGCTCGCCGCCTCCGGGAATCACGGTCCTTTTCATGGTGCATATCGACGCACGTATTCCGGCCACGGGGGGTGTCGCGATGGGAAGATCATCCCTGAGCAGAGTGGGTTGACTCGTCGACGTGCGGTGCGATGGGTGTTGCCGTCGCGACGCCGCCTCAACGGCCCGCGGCAGCATCGCATCGTCTGCCTGCAGTGGACCGACCAGCTGGGGTTTTCGTATTATTGAGCATAATTGTACATTGTATGATTATCAACAGGATGAAATAGGGAGCTTGCGTGTGCAACATGCGACGAGGGAGTCACCGAGGAGTGGGAGGGAGGTAATGCTGTGGGGAGAGGTCAGGTTGTGCCGCACACCAAGGCGTGCTGAGAACAAGGGCGGGCACTCAACGCACCAAGATGGGCGAAGAAAGCGGAACACGAATGGGAAAATGTGGACGCAGCGACCAAACATGGCAAAGAGGGAGATCACAGGGCGGGTGACTGATTCGAGGAGACCTGGCGGACGATGGGTGATGCCTTCAGTGTGGAGAGGGCAGGGTAGACAGAAAAGCGGCGCCTGAACTCTCGTCTGTCAGTCCACGAGATGGAGGAGGGGCGCCAGAGTGCAGAGACGGAGGGAGGCGGGGTCGCCGCCAAAGGGGTCGGACGGCTGCGCCCGCACGGTCAGGCTGCGGGCCCGGAGCGGCGGCCAGCAGCTCCACAGGAGCGGGCTCCAGCTCGGCTGCAGGGCGCTGGGATCCCCGGCACAGGTGCAGCGAGAGGCGTCGTCTCCCTGCGCCAGCATCGTGATGTTGCCCAGCGCGGTGCCAGCCAGCAGTTCCAAGCCCGCCACGCTGCGATTGGGTCAGAGATGCATAGGAGATTGAGGCGACAAGATTCAGAACGATGTGTATTCCAGACTCCGTCCCCTCAAGCCCTTGGCAAAGCGTCTGCCTAAACACCCGATGAACCTCACCTAAGCACAGGAGCAGAAGCGTTCGGCCCGCCAAACTCGAGGCGCACTTCGACAAAGGCGCCCGCGCCACCGATGGAAGCCGTCTGGCAGGCGTGATCGGTGCCCGAGGCCAGCGCAGAGGCGTTGAGCGCCTGCCACGCGCCGCCGTCGACCGCGGCGTGCACAGTCCAGAGGCCCGCTGGCGAGGGCTCCAGGGGCACCAGCACGGGCGGTGCCGGCCAGGCGGCCTGCGCGGGTCCGCTCACGAGCGCGGCCACCTCGCACAGGCCGGCGCTCGTCTCGACCTGGAGACCGCCGATCAGGGCGCTGGAGACCTCGAGCGCCCCCGCAAAGCTCTGGTAATCGGATTGGGTCCCGCGCAGCGCGCTGCCAGAGGGCACGAGCGGGACCGTGGCGGTCGTTCCATTGTCGAGCGCTGCGGTGCCCAATGGCGACCCAAACTCCGCGACTGTCACCTCTGCCGTCACGTTGCCGCGCAAGCCACTCTCGTCACTTCCCGCTCGAGCTCTCAGAAGGATCGAGTGCCCCAGCGCCGCCGTTCCCGCCCGCAGCGAGAGGGCCCACTGCAGACTGGGCTGCGTCGCGGGCAGGCACGTGCCGGCGCGCCCATCCAGCGCCACCGCCGCAACATCCGCGACCTGCGCCGGGGTCGCGGCGACGGTGGCCCCTCCGTCCACCAGCAGGGCCAGCGCCGGCAGCGCCTTGGCCCCGAGGAGCTCCACCCGGCACAGGCTCGCTAATCGGGGCGCGTCGGTGCTGTTGGTGTCAGTACTGCCTATTGCCGTCTCAATCTGCACGGCAATGGTGCGTGCCGCCGTGAAGTTCCCGCAGTCAAACTCGAGCGCCGCCGTCGGCGCCGACTGCGCCACCAGTGGAGCGCAGGTCCTCTGCTGGTCTAGTGTAACGGACACAACTGGCGCGGAAGTGTCTGCCGCCTCGGAGACGGCGCCGCTTGATGTCCGCGAGAGGAAGACGCGGACGCCGCGGAGTTGAAGGGGGTCCAACCCCACGTCGAGCCGGGCCGAGACGTTTTGCTTTCCAGGGACGACGCTGCTCGATGCCAGGCTGCAATAGGCAATCGGGGCCGCAAAAGGCGCCGCAGCGGCCCCATTTCGCTCGATGGCAGCGCTCACGTTGAGCACGTTGCCGGGCACAAACGCGGTCGGGCTCCGGCTCGGCCGCCACGCCAGGGCGCTTGGCGCTGGCGTCGTCTCGACGCTGAGCGCCGACACCGCCGCTGCCGTCCAGGACAGCGGCTGCACGCCGCAGACGCACGGCAGCGGCGCGACCGCGTCCGATGCCTCTGCGCTGCCGGACTCGCCACTGCCGCTCTGGCCCGCGGCCACGTGCACAAAGCGGCCGCGCAGCGTCTGCGGGCAGGCGAGCTCCACCAGTGCCGCCTCGGCGCCGACGGTGGGCCCGCCTCGCCGCCAGGACCCGCACAGCTGCCCCTCGCGCACGCGCGTGGCGCTATCGCCCACCCACACCGTCCAGCGCTGCGGGGGTCGCCGTCGCCAGGCCTTGCGTGGGGGGGAAAGACCAGCCGGACGGCGTCGACGCCCGGGGTCAAAGCCCCGGCGCCCAGGTCCGCCGTCCAGGCCGTCGCATTGGCGCCGGCCTGCGAGCCGCCCAGGCAGGCGCAGGCCCCCAGCGAGGCGTCCAGGGTCAGGCCGTCCACGACCGCCTGGCGGCCCTGCGTCCAGGGATCGCCCAGCGCCGCGAGCGCCTCGCGCGCTGTCTCATTGCCCTCCTGCTCCACGCAGCCAAGCAGGGCCAAAGCCCGGTTCGCCGCGTCGGCGCCGCCCGAGGGTGCGACGGTTGTGTCGCCGGGCGCCGCGAGGGCGCAGGTGGCGGCGGTCGCGAGCAGGGCCGCGCTGGCGTTGGCGGACGCGGTGCTTTCTGGGAAGCCAACGATCGAGCTGCCGTTGCGAACCATCGCATCCTCTGCCAGGGACGAGAGCTGCTGGCCTACTAACTCCCGCCCCGGCGCTAGGCGCGCCCAGGCGGCGCGCACCGACACGGGCTCGCTCGCCAGACCCAGCTCGGCGGCCGCAGCAAACCGCGGGCGCAGCGCTTTCAGCATCGCGCGCGCGCGCAAAGCCTGCATGGGCGTGAAGGTCTGGCGGCACGCGTCGTCGGTGAGGTCCATGAAGTTGTAGATGGGCACGGCGCCCTGGGCGCCGGGGCAGAGCCCCATGTCGGAGGCCTGCGGGTCCGGGCAGCCCGTGTTGGCCGAAAACTGCCGCGGCGTGTCGGCCACGCCGTCGGCGTCGCGGCGGCAGGTCGCGCCGCCCTCGGCAAACGGGTGCGCCAGCCCAAAGGCGTGGCCGGCCTGGTGCACGGCCGCCGTCTGCGACTCGCGCCAGCTGGCGCGGTCCAGCAGGATGACGGGCGCGGGGGATGAGTGTTCGGGGGAGAGTCTTGTGCTTGCGGCGCTAGCCGCCACGGTCGGTGCCGACACGCTCCCAGCGCTTTCCTCTGACCCCAGAATGGCCGCGCTTCCGCGCGCGCCGCCCGCGACATCGCAGAGCAGGATCTGGAGCGTGTCTGCCGGCGCGGCGGCGACCGCCGCCGCCAGCGGCGCGCCGACCAGCTGGTTGTCCGCGATCGCGCAGGCGGCGTCGGGCACGGGGAGGTCCACGGCCAGCGAAGCGACAAAGCGCATCCTCGCCTTTTTGAAGCCCGCGCTCAGCAGCGCCGCCATGCCGCGCGCCGCCGAGGCCAGCTCCGTCGCGTTGAGCCGGTGCGTAGCCGTCGCGTTGCCGGCCGCCGCGGGGACCGCCTGCCAGACCACCACACGCACGGTCCAGGCCGGCAGCGCGCGCAGCGCGGCCAGCTGCTCCTCGGACGTCATGTTGGCCGTCAGGAGGCCGTAGGCCGCCGTTTCCGCCGCCTGCGCACGTTCAATGTAGCCGTCGTAGCCGCCGGGGCCCAGGCGCGCGGCGCAGTCGGGGACGCCGCTGGCCGAGGGCGGCGCGTCGCCGCGGTCGTAGGGCACGCCCTCGGCGTTCACCTGGCTCGCGGGCGGGGGCGGCGGGGGCGCACGACTGCTCCGCACCCGCTGTCGGCGAGCCGCGTTCACGCCCAGGGGCACGCAGACCAGGAGCAGACCGGCACACAGCGCGATCAGGGAGGCGACCAGCGCCACTCGACGCCAGGAAAGGCCGGTTTTCTGCGGACGCGCGGAAGGGATTGTAAGACTCGTACCAGGTACACGTGAATTTATTTACAAAAGTAACAAGCAACCTTTTCCCGTCCCTGCATCCATTCATCACGCACCCAGCGGGCAGGCCGAAACGAGCGTGGCCGACGAAACGCCGAGTGCACCGACTCGCCCGGGGCGCTCAGCTCCGTGGACCCATCTCGCAGCGGCTCAAACGGGTCCCGGGGCACGCTTGCGTTCGCCATGCCCTCGACAGGGGGCAGAGCCCGGCCCGAGTGCAGGTCCCGTGCGTGGTTAACCCATGGCCGCTCGCCTGAGGCGACCGTGGACAGTCACAACCAGGCAAACGCAGCCAAATTCAATAATGCACACCAGGTAGAGCAAGTACAACGTGTCCGGCTCTCCAGTCTGCCCGTCTGTAGGGGCGTGCGTCGCGGCATGACCGGCTCAGCATGCCATAATGTTCGCCAGATCAAAGGATCCAGCCCGAACATGGGGGACACGTCGAGATCCCCTCGGTGGATGACGTTGAAAGCGGGCGCCTTTGCCGGGTTGCACGCTTCCACCCAGCGCTCTCGAGACCTTGCATGTCTTGGATCACCCATTGGTGCGGCGCAAACACCCCCTTGGCGGTCATGGGGCCGTGACCAGCAGGCCTTCCCAACCCCGTTCCGAGTGCCAGTCGTGCCCGACTCGCCAACATGGCGTCCGATCAGGAAGCGCTGCTCAAGGAGCTGGAGGAGCTGCGTGAGGAGGTAGGACGCTTTCGAGGGCGTGCGTGATGCCTGCCTGGTGGTGTGGAGTCGATCACGGCGAGACCTACTCCCGATCGGGCCGGCTTCATGCGACCCTCCGCCCGCCAACTATTTGCAGCTGCAAGCGGAGAAGCGGAAGAGCGCTGCCTTGCAGGAGGAGTTGCGGAAAGAAAAAGGGCTGGCGATCACGCGGCAGCTCCAGGCGGAGGCGGAGGAGGAGCGCCTGACGAACAAGCTCATGCAGAGGCTGGACGAGCTGAAAAAGGTGCGAGGAGGAGATGGATAGAGAGCGAGGGGAGTATGTCGGGCAGCAATGCGAATGGCATGTTGGGCTCATAGGACGTCACTAGAATGTGCTGGGTGCGCCCAGCACATTCATGATAGGGGTGTACCTCACCATCAAACCATCCTCACACGCCATGCACCTCGCCCCTCCCGCGCCACCGCAGCGGCAACAAGTGCTTGGTCCGGAGGTGCAGGCCGGGGAGGAAACCGTGGCGGAGCTCAAGCGCCGGCTGTCGGAGCTGGCGCGGGACAAGGCCGAGTTGGAGCGCAAGTTTGAGGGGGAGCAGGAGTTCATCAGCGGGACGCTGCTGCGGCGCATCCGGGAGGCGGAGGCGGAGAAGGCCAAGCTCCTGCGCGAGAAGGCGAGCCTGGAGAACTCGCTGGAGGCGGAGCAGGAGTACATCAGCAACCGCCTGTCCAAGCAGCTGGAGGCGCTGGAGCTGGAGAAGAACGGGATGATGGCCGACAAGCTGGAGCTTCGGCGCCAGGTCAAGGAGCTGGGCGGCGCCGTGGACCGCCTGGCGCGCGACAAGGTCGACCTGGAGCTCCAGTTTGAGCGGGAGGAGGAGCAGCTGGTGAACCGCCTCCAGCGCCAGCTGCAGGCGGTGACCCAGGCCTACTGCGCGCTGGAGGCGCGGCTCGAGGCGGCCGGCGTCGCGCCGCCCGACGCGCCCTCGCCCGCGCTGGACGCCACGATCGAGTACGTCTACGGCCGCAGCCCCTCGCGCCTTGGCAGCGGGCGCCTCGCGGGCGCGCTCTCCGACCGCGACCGCTCGCGGTCCAGCAGCCGCGCGGAGTCGTCGCTGCCGCCGGGCACGCCCCACGGCGGCGCCGCCGCCTCCCTCTCCCAGTCCCTCGACGGCGCGCCCAGCCTCGCGCGCCGGTCAAGCTCCTCCGTCTCGTCAGCGCGCCCGCGCAGCGCCTCGGTCCAGCGCGAAAAGGGCGCCGGCGCCAGCCCGGCTGTTGGGTCCGTGCCGGAGTAATTTGGCAAGAAAGAGATTAGAGGGGGGGACTAATGCCGCCTGGTGCTGCTCCGACGTGCTTTCTGATCGTCGTCGTTGAGGAGCTGCCTCAAAGTGTGTACCTTTTGTCCAACACGTCTCTGATCAATCCGCGTTTTTGGAATGAGAGCGGTGCGGAACTTGCGGCGCGCAGACGGCGCCGCTCTTTTGCTGCTGCAGCGCGCGCTCGCTCGTGTAATTGTGGCACTACTTTGAAAAAAAATGTTTAAATACCCCCAAAGAAGGCATCCATCCTCGTTTTCTACACCCACTTTGCACAGCAGCCATCAGCAGGTGAAGAGCACCAGGCTGTCGGCCAGGTGGAGCAGGCTCGACTCCAGAAAGGTTGTCACGCGCTTGACCCTGGAAAAGTCCGCCGCCCGCTCGGTCAGCACGCCCGGGCCCGCCAGCCCGGCGTTTACCATGTCCAGTACCGCCAGCAGCTGCAGCGTGGGGAGAGGTATTGGTGGAAGGTGCTGAGTGATACAGGTTGCATGCACTACTGCACTACTAGTGTAGTGTGACACAATCAGTAAACAGCTCAGCGCCTGGGGCGGACAAGAATGGCAGCCATCCTCTGGTGTCGTTCCCCCCACAATCAGACAGTCGACACGGCATAATAATGTCTCTGATAGCCCCCCCGTCATCAGCACATCCCTAACCTCGGTGCGCTGGGCGAGCTCGTGGGCCAGCCGGGCGTGCATGTTGCCAGAGGCCAAAAGCAGCTCCACGGTCGTGTTGGCGACGGCGGCGTCAAGATCGGCCTTGAAGAGGTAGAACGTGCGGGATGGGGCGCGATCCGCCGTCCGCGGCACGTCCTGCAGTGTCAGGATTCTGCGAGGGAGGGCTCGGGCCGGCGGCTGGTTGGGTACAAATGCCGGTAACTAGAGAGCCGAGGGCGGCGGGCGTTTTGACAAACAGGGGCATCATCATCAAAGTGGCTGTGCGATACCCACAAGTCTACGCCACGGCTGCGGCTGCTGAACCAGGTTCCATACAGCCTAGCAACACCTTCAGCCCCTCATAAATTTCTCTACCCCACAAAATACCAAGAGCTCACCCGCTGCGCAGCATCTGGTGCAGCAGCTGCTTGGCCTCGCGCGACTCGAGCATGCAAAAGTCCGCGACCTGCTTCTGCTCCAGCGCGCCCAGCGCACGCAGCGCGCGCCAGACGCGCACGCCGTCGCCGCCAAAGCGCTCCTGCAGCGACGCCTCCACGTGCCGCTCGCGCAGCGTGCGCAGCGCGAGCGCGACGTCCAGGGTGCACGCCACGCCGCGGCCGCCCTCGCCGCCCGGGGTCACGCTCAGCGCGCTGCCCCAGTCCTCGGCGCAGGCGGTCAGCAGCTGGCCCACGCACCCCGCGACCCCGGCCTCCGCGCCCTCGGGGAACAGGCGCAGCGTGGCCGCCGAGATCTCGGCCTCGCCCAGCGTCGGCGTCCAGGCGTCGAGACCGGCCGCGCCGCCCTCGGCGTGCTGCCGCGCCGCGCACGCGTCCAGGAAAGCGCGCACGACCATGCCGGCCTCCTCGCCGCAGCGGCCGGCAAAGTGGTCGGCGATGCTCTGGTCCCGCATCCTGAGTTGAGCGACGAGGAGAAGGGGCGAGAGGGGTGAGGGCTATGGGAGTGCATGTAGGGCGGCTCGGAGGATCTGGAAATCATCGTGCCCTACACACCCCTCATTGTTTCCTCAAGCAGTCTTATCACACACTCCGCCTACCTGAGGTCAAATTCTGCAAAGTTGAGCCGCCAAAGGATGTCGGCACCCGTCGCGTCCTCCGCGGCGGGGGGCGAGGCGCCTGGCGTCTCAACCGCGACCGCCGGCTGCGCTTGTACCGGCGTCTTTGCCGCGGCCACCACGGTCGCGTCGGCCTTGACAATGCGGCGTCGGCCCCTCTTGGCCGCTGGCGCCGGACCAGGCAAGTCATCTGGGGAATTGGGTGGGATTGGGCGCAAAGTGGGTGAAACGCCGAATGTGCAGGCCTTGTTCCTGGCTGATGAAGCGGATTGGCCACAGAGCCTGCTTTGCGAAGCAGATCATCGCCCCCCTTGCCGTCGGAAAAGCCAACCCATGTGAGATTTCTAGGTCGTTCACATCGCACGTACCGGGGGTTCGCTTGCGGTTCCCTCCAGCGGGAGGCTCTGCCTTTTCGGCCCCCGCCGTCACCGCCGCTGCAATGTCCTCCGGCACTCGGAATCGTGCTGCAAGCAAAGGAAAGGCATTGGGGATGTTGAGGGTTGTACTGGACAATTGACAGAACACAACTCGACGATGCACGCTGGTATCTAAGCTGTTTTGAGTGCATAAACCATCAATCTCTCCCAACAACCTCCTCCACAAGCAGCGCACCAGCTTCGTAGGCGGCATGCGCTTCGCGCTCAAGCCGGCGCCTGGCGTCCTCGCCCTCCTCCTCCACGCTGGGCCGGACCGACACTTTGCGCTTGCGGGCCAGCGGGTGGCCCTCTTGCCGCGGCGGGGGCAGGTCGCAAGGAGGGGCACGTTCCACCAGCCTCGCCCGGATGAGCCGTACCAGCGCGGCCTGGGTCTCGGCGGCCACAGGCGCCTTGCCCGGCGCCGCAGAGTCGTCTGCGCCCGCGACGCCGGCCGCTTGCCTGTCGCTCTCAATGGCCGCCAGCAGCTGGTCCAGCCTGGTTTGTTGGGTGGTAGAAAGGGTAAGCAAAGGTCGCCACTCGAGTCAGCGATAAAGTGCTGGGCAGGGCCCTGTGCATTTCCACCGCCCAGCTCCATGCCGCATCCTTGCACCCCACCCCTCACTCCAACCTGAGGCGGCCATTTTGCACGAGTTTCACGGCCACGGCCTCGGCGGCGTCGCCAATGGTGTCCTTGATGTAGATGAGGAGGCGCGGGGCGCGCAGGCTGGCCAGCACTGCGGCGGGCAGGGCCTCGTACAGCTGCTCCACGCGAGACTCCCCGCGCAGGTTGGGCGACTCGCGGTGCAGCCAGCAGGCCACGCAGTTGTGTTGTATCAGGACCAAGAGGGCAACCTTGAGCTGCGGCAGGGGCAAGCCCGAGCTCCGGCGGAGATCGCCGAGTGTCTGCTGGCCGTGCTCAAAGAGCGCCTGCGCGACCACCTGCTCGCAACGATGGGGAACTCGAGGAACAACGTCGATACAGGGGCGCGCGGATATTACTTATAAAAATCTCCTCAAAAACCAACAATTCAGCTATGCAACGTGCCTTGCATGTGTCGCCAAACTGATCGGCCACCAGGCGCAGGGCCAGGCGGGTGGCCGCCGGGTGGAGGAAAGGACTCCGCAGCGGCGCCATCCCGGGTGGCACTGCCCCTCAAAATGCGAAACAATTCATGGCAAGGTACTGGGTGTGCCTTCGCGAAGCCGGCATGTCGTGCGGGGGCCTGCAGCACTTGTGTGCATGCCCGGCAAGCGAGCTGGTGGGCTGGGCCTCCCCGCATCTATCCGGATAAGGCTGCGCCACGCTCCCCCTGGTGTCCTTCCCACACTTGCAGTGGGAAACATCACTGAGAGAATTCGTACATCAAGCGGGGACATTGAGTCATGCGAGAGCAATGATCCTGTAATAACAATGGCAAAGGGAGTACAAGAAGGGAGGCACTGGGCAATCGAGGGGAGCGTTGGGGGAAAAATTGAGGCCAAGCGCCCGGGACTGCGAGGCCCCGCAAAGCCCCAAGGGTCCGGCGCAGCCGCGCGCTCCAGCGCAGCGTCCTTCACGAGAAAAGGTCCTGGCAAGTGTCGTTATGGTACGTGCAAACACGGCAGCAAGGGGGGGCGGCGCTCCGAACAGGCCAAGCGCGCACGGCAATCACATGAGCATCGTCATCGGCACAGCCGGGGGCGGTCTCCGAGGCCGTGGCGACCGTGCCTGCATCTCCACGGCTCGCTCCTGGGCGGACACCGCCGAGGGCGACGGCGGCGTCCGCGGCGGCGCGCTCTGCTCGGGCCAGGCGAGGGAGTGCACGCCTCCCAGGCCGCCCAGCACGAGCACGGGGCACTGCGGCGCGGGGATGATTATGAGGAGGGCGGCGTTGAGTCAAGTGCATGCATATAGGGTTTCATAGAAATGCAGGCGGCCCCGCACGCACACAGGAGCTTATACTTGGATCCCAACCCGAATCTCGCAACCACGTTCAACCCCTCCTCCTGCCACTTCTCACTCACCGCCTGCCCGCCGGGAGGCAGGTTGCCCGCGCAGGGCCCGTCGGAGGCGGCGAAGAACATGGGCACTGGCTTTTCGGGCGCGCCCGGCACCCTGAGCGCGGACAGGCGCTCGTTGCGGCGCCCGGTGCGGCGCGCCGCGCGCGCGTACACCAGGATGGCCAGGAATATGGACACGGCCGCGACCGCGCCGACGCAGAGGACGATGATGAGCACGGTGGGCGAGACGGCGTAGCTGCCCGACTCGTCGTCGCTGTCGCTGCCGCGCGCGCTCGACGCCGAGCCGGTGCAGTTGGCGCACTGGAGCACGTACTGCGCGCCGCCATTGGCGCGGCAGGCCCACAGGTTGCCGCCCTGCTGCTGGAACTGGGAGTAGAGGAACCAGCAGGAGCTCACGGACCAGGGGATGAGCACCTGCGTCTCGCGCCCCGACACGGCCGTGCCGGGGACAAGGCTCAGCTTGCACGCGACGGCGTCGCCGCAGCCCAGCGTGGCCACGGGCGCGTCGAGGTCGAACGAGTACACGCCGCCGGCCGCCGTCTCCGCGCTCCACATGCGCATTGTCACGGGGTCGAACACGGCGCCAGAGGAGGTCTGGCACTGCAGGGCCGCGATGGTGGTGGGGGTGCGGGTCAGGTCCCCCGTCACGTCCACGCGCCGCACGGACAGCGAGATGGGGGGGCAGCTGGACAGCGCACGCGCCGGGTGACGGTGGCCGCCCCACAACGGGCGCATGGCGGGGCCATCTGCGCAGAAAATTGAGAAAACGCTGGTCAACGCCAAGGCAAGACACGACGCGCCTCCAATCACTCCGCCGCGTCAGTCGCAGGATCCCAGTTTCTTAGGGCTTGTAGCTCCTTGATCAGCTCCGCCACGCACATTCGCCACCATCATCGTCGTCCCATGCCCCAGGATGGAAATGAGGCGGTCTCGCGAGCAGTAGGGCGCAGCGCGAGAGCAGGAGCGCGAGCAAAAGCGGGGTCCACGGGGGAGCCCCGAAGCGCCCCATGAACGGCACCCGGCGTCACCAGCCGCCCAACGGTATCGCCATTGCGCGATACACGAGTGCTCCTATGTGTCAATAATGTGTACACGTCATTAGCAAATGTCAGAGGATTTTCGAAACCTGGGAGGGCTTTGCTCCTCGGGCTCTGTGTGAAGCTGCGCCAAGGTGAGGAGCTCTGGCGTAATCGGCCCCGATTTGTGGATCACCACTGCCCAAAAATGTTCGCAGCGCGCCCGGATTCGCAGGGCACCGCAGGCCTGCTCAGCCTGGTCGCTGTCGCTCGGCAATGGCGCTGCACGCGATTGTTGAATGGCCAAGACATACCTTGGAATTCATCTGCGCCTGAGGCAAGCAGGCCCCTGCCCAGGCACCGCCGCATCGTCCCGCATCCTGGCCTGGGCTGCAGGCCCTCTGGGGTGCCGGGATGGCGACCACGCTGCTGGAGCTGACTCGCGGGAAGCATGAGGATATGGAGCGATTGGAGCGGCTCATTGTGGAAGATTTGCGCGGAGAGGCGCGCTCGCACCGCGACAAGCTGCTGCAGAGCCACCGGGTCAGGGCCTACCTAGATGCCATCCAGAAGAATGCAGCGGACCTGGTGCGGTAGAGCGTGTCTATGTGGAGAAGGAAGATGAGATTTTAATGTCATATGAAGTGGGGATGGGCGTGCTCGGCTGTGGACTTGTTGGAGCCTAGGAATGTCTTTGCTGTGGACAGGTGCATTGAGTGCGGACACCTTTCCTCACAAACGCGGCCGTTCCTCGGCAGGTGGAGATTTACCAGGATGAGGACGGGGCAAGAAAGCAAGACATTGCCGACCTGAGAGGCGAAAACCCACTAGAGTGCGCAATGGGAGGCGGAGGCGGAGCTTGTTATGTGTGCTGGACGCCTGCTTGCGCATCGGGGCGCGATCACAGGCGTCTCAGGATCCAAAATGATATGTCTGTCGAGCCTTTTCTTCACACTTCACATAATTCACCGCTCTCTCCCCCTCCCTTATCACGACAGTACATTCTACGCCAAATTGAAAGAGGTTCGCGCGTACCACAAGCGCTTCCCCTCCGAGGACGTGACCGAGGGCGATGGGTCGGCCCCCCTGCGCGCGGTGGCGGAGCCCTCGGTGTCCTTCAGCGGCGAGGAGGCTCTGGGCCGGTACCTGGACCTCACGGAGCTCCACGCCGTCTGGGTCAACGGCCGCTTTGCCGCGCCGGGCGCGCCGACGGACTACCACAGCTACGTGCTGGGCCTGGCCGAGTTCGGCGGCGTGCCGCGGCCGCGGCGGCGCTCCCAGGCCTGGACCGACTACCTCGAACGGCTCTCGGCCTACCTCCTGTCCTTTCACGAGCGCACGCAGCCCCTGGCGGACGCCGGCGCGCAGCTCGCCGAGGCGGACGCCGCGTTTGAGCGGGCCTGGGAGGCGGGCGCGGCGCCCGGCTGGGAGGACCGGGGCGAGGGCGGGCCCGGCGCGCCCGCGCCGCTCGCGAGCGGCCAGCTGGCGCTGCCGGCCGCGGGGCCGGAACCGCTGGACCTGGCGGCCTTTGACTCGGCCGAGGAGCTGGAGCTGCTGGAGCCGGAGCGCGTCAAGGACGCGCTGCGCGCGCTGGGCCTCAAGATCGGGGGCACGCCCGCCCAGCGCGCGGCGCGGCTCTTCTCGACGCGGGGCAAGCGCCAGGAGGAGCTGGACGCCTCGCTGTTCGCCAAGGGCGCGGCGCCCGCGGCCGCGCTGCGGGGGCCCGCGCGGCGGCGCGCGGCGGCGCTGGCGCGGGCGCGGCGCGGCTGGAGGCGCGCGTGGCGCACCTGCTGCGCGCGCTGGGCACGGTGCAGGCCGACACGGCCGGGCGCGTGGAGAAGCGGCAGGCGATGACGGCGGAGGAGCTGGCGGCCGAGCAGGCGGAGGCGGAGGAGGAGGCCGCGGGGCTGGGCGCGGCCGCGGAGCCGGCCGCCGACTCGGACGAGGAGGGGCCCGTGTACAACCCGCTCAAGCTGCCGCTGGGCTGGGACGGGCGGCCGATCCCCTACTGGCTCTACCGCCTGCACGGCCTCAACATCGAGTTCAAGTGCGAGATCTGCGGCAACGCCAGCTACTGGGGCCGGCGCGCCTACGAGCGTCACTTCAAGGAGGCGCAGCACCAGCAGGGCCTGCGCACGCTGGGCATCCCCTGGTCCAAGGAGTTTTACGAGGTCACCTCCATCGGCGACGCGGTCGCGCTCTGGAAGACCATCCGCGAGCGGCGCAAGGCCCAGGCCGCGCCCGAGGCAGACGAGGAGTTTGAGGACGACGCCGGAAACGTCTACAACAAGAAGACCTGGCTCGACCTGCGGCGCCAAGGGCTGGTCTAGGCGGTCGTTGGCGCGGCGGGATTGGACCCGGTGCTGGCGCGACGGGAGTTTAAGAAGTCTGGGTGCATTTGTTCCTGGTGTTTGCCTGTTGTCCCTTCATAGGTCCGTCCCTCAACCATGCACCTCCCTCGCCAAACTAACCAACTGACTGCAGCCCACAAATAACGTTACAACAGGCAGAGCAGGCAGGTGTAGAAGCATATATACCAAACAATTTAAACTTGAAAGCTGAAATAGAGCAGGGTTTGACAGTGAAAATAGAGACAACAGACAGCCGGCGTCAAAAAGCTGGTTACTCGGAGGGCGTCCCGACGGGGGGCCGTCCGCTTCCTCGGGGAGCTCCTCGCCCCTTCTCAGGTATGGCGGGTTCGCGCACCCCCGGCGAGTTTGCTGGCACTCCGGCCGCGGGTTTCAAAAGTGTCGGATCCGGCGAAGCCCAGCTGGCCGAGTCAAAAGTCCAGGATCCTGGAGTACACGGTCTGATGTCTTCGCGGCATTGCTGCCCTGCACCACTCCGCCTCAGTCACGGCTCGTCGGGGGCGGGGCCGCTGCTCCGCGGCTGGGGCACGCAGCACCGGGAGGAGGGTTAGCTCGACATCCTCCGCAGTGTGTCGGTCCGGCACAGAGGCGCTCCCTGACGCTGCCACATTGGAGTGGCGCTCTCCAAGGACCGTTTTGACCATGTCCATGCTCCTATCGGGGTGCACCACCACCAGCACCGGGCAAGCGGCCTGGCCGCTGGTCGTACAACTCGCCATCCTAGCACTCGTGAGGGGGGCCAAGGTTTCAGTTATTTCAACAGGAGCAAAGTCGTGACGAGGGAGCAGCACACTGCGCCAAGGGGCCGTGCGCAGAGCCCGCGACCGCGGGAGGGATGACTGCTGACCGCACCCGCCACTGGATTGATTTTCCCCAGCAGCTGGCTGAGCTGGGGGGCACCTCCCACCTCGCTCCGAGCGGCACGGTGCAAGCTCCGGGACCCCAGACCCCGCGACGCAAACCATGGCGCCGATCAATTGTGCATGCATCAAGGCAAATTTGATCCCCGGGCGCGACCACCGCGTCCTGGTGGCAAGCCCCGTCTGCATGGAGCGGTAAAGTCCCCACCTCGCCCTCTCGGCCCGAGCCAGGGCCGAGCGAGCGGCATGGCGCTGGACGTCACCGCCTCCATCGACGCCATTGGATTTGGAAAATTTCAGTGGCTGCTGCTGGTGTACACGGGCCTGGCATGGGTCGCGGACGCCTGCGAGACCATGCTGCTCTCCTTTTTGGGACCAGCCATTGAGTGCGTTGTTGTTGTGGAGGTGGTGGACTTTTTTCTGCTCTTGCAGATGTGCCTGCTGAGAAGATATGGCATGGGTCTGAATGGAGGGGTGGAAAGTGGACCAGGGCGCAGGCAGTGTGATTTTTATGATCGGGGAGGTTTACGCCTCGTTATGGGGAGCCTTGCCCGGACACACCCAAATGCTTTGCGCCACCAGTCTCACCTCCACTCCCCCCCTCAACCAACAGGTGCGACTGGGGGGCCAGCCCCGCGCGCGCCTCGGCCCTCACCAGCGTCGTGTTTGCCGGGATGATGGCCGGGGTCTACTCGCTGGGCGCCATCTCCGACCACTGGGGCCGGCGCCGCGGCTTCCTCGTCTCCGCCCTGCTCCTGGGCGGCGCCGGCCTCGGCAGCGCCTTCTCACGGACCTACCTGGAGCTCTTTGCGCTGCGCGCGACCGTGGGCTTTGCGCTGGGCGGCGCGCCCATCGGCGTGACCCTCTTCGCCGAGTTTGTCCCCGGCGCCGGCCGCGGCATGTGGCTCCTGGTCATGCAGTCCTTCTGGACCGTCGGCACCGTGCTCATGTCGACCATCGCCTGGGGCACCGTGGCCTCGCCCGGGCTGGGCTGGCGCTGGATGCTCGCGCTCGGCTCCGCGCCGCTGTTTGTGCTCCTGGCCGCCTTCCCCTGGGTCCCCGAGTCGCCGCACTGGCTCGCCGCGCACGGGCGCGAGGCAGAGGCGCGCGAGGTGCTCAGGCTCGTGGCCCGCGTCAACGGCGCGCGCCCCGCGCCGGTCGAGGCCGGCGACGAGTCGCCCGCGGGCTGCAGCGATGGCGAGGGCGGCGCGGCGGCGCCGCTGCCCCCGGCCCGCGCGCCGCTCGCGCGGCGCGTGCGGCTCGCGCTGGCGGCCCTCTACGGGCCCGACATGCGGCGCACCACGCTGCTCCTGGACGGCATCTGGTTCATCAATGCAATCACGTATGTCGTTGATGGGGGGTGGTGTGGTGTTTTGTTGCGGAGGCCGTCTTGGGTCGGTTGGGCGCCAATCTGCGCTTGGAAAATTGATATCTTCAAAATCGTATCGTCGCCTTGTGCCCCGCTCTTGGGCATCAAGACGGCCCCCTCCCCTATGAAATCCGCCTCTAAATCATCATCCCTCCTCCTTTCCACGCTCCCACGTAGCTACTACGGCCTCGTGCTGTTATGCACCGAGCTGCAGACGGTCCGCAAGAAGGAGCGCTGCACGGCCGCCGGGCAGCCCAACCTGGGCAGCCGCGACTTCCGGGCCATCCTGCTGACCACCTTCTCCGAGGCGCCCGGCATGCTCATGGCCGCGGCGCTCGTGGACGGCCGCGGGCGCAAGTGGAGCCTGCGTGCGGGCATGGCCCTCACCGGCGGCGCCATCCTGCTCCTGCTCCTGGCCGGGCCCGGATCCAGCCTCGAGCTGGGCCTGCTCTTCGTCTCCCGGGCCGGCATCATGGGCGCCTACTCCATCCTCTACATCTACACCCCGGAAGTCTACCCGACAAAGGCACGCTGATTGTGTGTGGGGCGTCAAGAAGGAGCCTTGGGCTTCGCCATGTATAGCGCGAGAACCACGAGTATCTTTGCAGCGATGGAATAGCATCAACCCTAACACCCCACATCCTCTCTTCTCCTTAAACCCAGATCCGCGCCTTTGGACTGGCCATGTGCAGCGCCATGAGCCGGCTGGGCGGCTTTCTGGCGCCCTACGCGACCGTCGCCCTGGTGGAGTCGGGGCGCCAGGCCTGGACGCTGAGCCTACTGGGCGGCCTGTGCCTGGGCGCCTGCGTCGCCGCCTTTTTCCTGCGCACGGAGACGCGCGGCCGCGACCTGCAGGAGACGCGGGTCGACTCGGAGGCCGAGGACGCCCCCCTGCACCCGGCCTCGCCGACCGTCTCGCTCATTTCGCTGCCGTCCGGGACGCCGTCCCTGGCCTAGGTATCGACGAGGCGTTGCTGTGGGGGTGGTATTGCTTGCTTCATGTCAAAGTTTTCCTTGGGAAGCTGCATTTTTGTTCTGGGCGCCGCGCGCGTGCCCCTGCAGTGCTTGTTCGCTGCGGCCATTTCATTCACGCCACCTTTTGTTGGAACGATGCAAATAGTAGTGTACAACACGCCGAGGTCGTGTCGCCTCTCGGCGACAAGTGATTGGAGAAGACAGGCGCAAGCACATGCCGAGCGCAACGAACAAAATTAAAGGGTTTCAACCGACCCTGCCAGGGCAAACGCCGGGCGCTTTGCAGCGCCCGGCCAACAGAGATGCGGCGGCGGCGCGCATCTACTAGCAGGTGCAGCGGCCGCACGACTTGTTGCAGTACCCGGCCATCCAAGAGTTGGAGCACTTGCCCCAGCTCTGCTGCTGCGCGCAGGTGTAGACGGAGTCGGGTGCGACGTCTGTGCACTTGTCGCAGGAGGAGGGCGAGGCTGGCGGCGCCTGCGGGCTCGGCGCGGATCCGCCGCCGACGCCGTACGATGTCTGCGCCAAGGGAATAGACATGAAGTATTTGAGTCTAGTGTTTTCAAAGATAGTACACACTCTGACATCCCTTTTCCTGGACATACAACAACAACAACAACCAATAACCCTCCACTCTTCGGCCGCCGTACCTGGCCGCTGGCCCAGTCGACCTGGTCCAGGATCGCCGCAGCCCCATCCTGGCTGTAGGAAAACACGTAGCCGCCCGTCTGGGAGTCCAGGTGGCGCAGCGCCCAGACCAGGGACCCGGCGTAGCCGTGCGCGTTTGCCTCGTCCTGCAAATAGTCCAGCAGCTCGGTGCGCGTGGGCAGGTAGCCGGCGCGCACGCCGTACTCCTCCATGATGATGGGCTTGCCCGCGGCGTGGGCGATGCGCGCGCGGTCGCGAATGAAGTTGGGGCCGTACCACTTGTAGTCGCTGGCGGGGACGCCCCAGTTGTCCGGGTAGGCGTGCACCGTGGCAAAGTCGATGTGCGGGTCCTTGACGTTGCGGTCAAAGTCGACGCCCTTGACGCCGCCGTTCATCCAGTTGTTGACGCAGCAGGAGGTGTCGCCCGAGGTGCGGTAGCCCTCCTCGCCCGTGGTCAGCAGGTGGTTGCCGTCCAGCGACTTGACGTACGCCGCCATCTCGGAGATCCAGTCGCCCACGATCTTGCCCGCCGGCTTGCCCTGGTTCAGCTCGTAGTTGTCCGTCGTGTGGGGCTGGAGAGTGGGGGATGGGAAGAAGGGGAACGGGTCAGAACTGCTTTATTGTGGACAGTTGGATGTGTAGTATTCTAAATCCGTCCCCAATCAGTGTGCATTGACAACACCAGACGATTTCTTGCGTGGGAGACTGATCCCGTGTCAAAAATAACAATACAATGCAGCCATTCCAGATCTCTTACCTCGTTCATGAGGTCCCACGCAAAGATCGTGGGGTCGTTCTTGTAGACGACGCCCGTGATGCTGTTGGTCCGGTTGATCAGCATCTTGACGTAGTTCTTGTAGGCCTGCTTGCACTTGGCGTCCGTGTAGAAAAGGTTCTTGGATTGACCCTGGCCCAGGGTCTGCTCCACGTACCACTGTTGGGGGGTTATCGGGGATAGGGTGTTGGGTTCAGTAGGGAGTGTTTGCATCCGTGGACCGCATCCCAACATAGAAACATCCAGCCACATGATACCTCCCCCTCCATAAAAGTACCTGGATTCCGCCGTAAAAGGGCTCGTAGTTGGTAAAGGCCAAGAGGAGGCGGATGCCCGAACTGGCGGCCGCCGCCAAAACCAGGTCCAGCCTGAAAGGCCGTGCGGAGCGGTGTCACCGAGGCAGCCATACCGAAAACCATGCGCTCTGGCAAACATGGCCCATCTTCAAAAGGGTTACATTTTTAATGCAACCCAATCTCCACTCCTTACAACCGAATCCACACACCTCTGCAGCGCAACCTCATTGTAGACGCCGAGCTCCGGTTGGATGGGCTCGGGGGTGGGGATGTTGTCCGCAAAGCCGTAGCCGTCGCTGTGAGCAAACACCCGAATCGCCTTGATTCCGTGCAGCGCGTGCAACTGCCGAGGCGAAGGAAATTCTCACGGTGAGCAGCTTTCAAGAATAAGATAATGACTCTGCATAGCCTCACGATGTGCTCGCAAAGGAAGCACTCAGCCCAGTCCTCACTGACCTTGAACATGGCGTAGACATCGGCGGAGGACATCACGTCCACCTGGGCGGCGTAAAAGGCGTTGGTGCCGACCGGGTACCAAGGCCGTCCAGCCACCACAAATTGGGTGTTTTCGGCCTGGACAAAGTCCCAGGAAGCGTTGCGCTCCCCGCCATGCAAATCGATGTAGTCGTCCAACAACGAAGCCTCTGAGATAGGGGCATCCGCCCCTCCAGCCGGAGTGCAGAGGAACGCAGATGCGAGCAGCGAAACCGCCACCCACGAAGCAAATTTCTGAACATCAATTTGAGAGATAGTAATGAGCAAACTGTTCGTCGATCTCATGCGTTTCTCGGTACAATGCCGGGCTTCATGACGGCGTCATGTGGGTTGTTAACTTTCCCGAGCACCTCACCAGTTGCTGCACCCTGTCGCGCTTCATGGCGCCTGCCCACATCGCAAGCCACCAAAATATTATTTGATCTAATGGGTTGCACTTTTATCTGCGATCGAGGTCTCCTGATGTATAAATTGCGGTCATGGTGGCACGGTTGCCGGTTTGCCCCGCCGGCAGGACAGGTGTGCCTCGTGCCAAGGCCTGGCCGCGATCTGGGCGCCGACCGGTCGCAACTTGCGCCGAGAGGGACGCACGATCAACCGGAAATCGGACATCGATGGGTCCTCCATATTCATAAATTTTCTTCTAGCTTATTACCCACATAAAGCATTGACCTGCATCGGCAATTTGCTGGGGAGCCTAGCCCATCCGGTGGTCTCGCAAGGCATGACGGGGGCACCTCCGGTCTAAGCAGACTCCCCGGCGGTTCCGACACCCCGCCAACGGCAGGATTTCGGGGGGCCTGCATTTGACCGAAGCACAAGATTGCGATCGGGCTCTTCAACGGTCGATATGCATGGATCGGACAGAGGCGCTGTGCTGGTGGGAAAGTGCAATGCCAGTTTTTCTTAAAGAATTGCCTTCACCGGTTAGCAGTGCAAAGTCTCGAATGCACTTGTTGACAAAGGGCATAGTGAGAAGGCGGGGTCATGAGACAAGATAAAGCCGTTTATCACTTGGTTATTGGCTTTGCACATTAAGGCGCTGCTTGCCAACGCGATCGTTCACCCCTCGCACAATATATATATAGCGTTTAAACAACGCTTGCTCCCTGGGAACGGTGTCTCCCGAGCATCGATTGCAGAGCCTTTTACTCCTCAACGGACACCTGAACAGAAAATATAGATCATTATCTCAGTATAGAACCAAAGGGATCGTACGTGAGCGTTCCCCGTCCGCGCAAAGCTCGTGCTATGGAGCGTGAAGCTGGCCCACCCAGCATCAGGGATCCTGTGTCCATGCTGGCGTGCAGGAGAGTTCGCCCCAGAGGAGGATCCCTTTGGGAATTGGACGTCGCCCGGCGCAGGGGCATCAGAACGCCACAGCCAGGCACCAAAAGGGCATTGCACATTGATGCATGAACGTTTTCGAGTCATAAAATCCATCGTGCGCTCGACAAGCGCCTGGTCTCGCAGCGAGACGCGTCCGCACACTTGAGAGGACGACGTGCGCGACGCTCCCTCGGCAGCCATGAAAGTGCTGGCGTGGGCCAATCTGCTCTATTCTCTGGCATCGGTGAGTAGTCTAGTGTATTAATTTGATCTTGGCGGTGCCATGACGCGGTTGTTCTGGCGACGCGCAGGGGCGTGGTCCCACCTCCCGACGGACCGACCCCTCCCTCGCAGGGCGTGCTCTCGGTGACGGTCATCGCCGTGATCCGCTCGGAGCTCTGGTTCTCCTCGGGCGTGTGGTGGAATGGCTGGTGGTACACGAGCAGCAGCTCCGTGTGCTACATGACCACGGGTGAGGTGTCGGCCAACATCTGCACGTACGGCTACTGGGTCGGCGCGGTCGGCATCTTCTGCGCCTTCTTCCTCTTCTTCACGGGCTTCACCAAGCTGAGGCCCGGCTACCGCACCCGCCGCGTGTTCGAGGTGCTGCTGGTCGGCTTTGGCATCGTCTGGTGGCTGCCCTTTGCCATCACCGCCACCGTCTACGGCAAACAGGCCAACAACGTCGACCTGCCCTACAAGCACTGGCGCAATGTCGTCATCGGCCTGGCCTGGAGCATCTTTATCATTTACACGGTCCAGCTCGTCGTCGTCCTGCTCGACTGGAAGACCTACCCCAAGCAGCCCGAGATGCCTCACGGTAGGTTGTTGGAAAGGGGGAACGGGGTGGGGGTCCTGCGGTGGAGAGGCACACCACCATGATCAAGTTGATCTGATGATTGAAAGGAGATTGAGCGGCCCAAACACGCAAGAGCTTGCAATTTGATCACCTGCAAGAAGAGTCGATTGTTGCCATAATCATCCGACCCATTTATCAGTTCAGTACCACCTCCCCCCCCCCCCCCCCCCCCACCCACCCAGTCCCCCCTCCGGCGCCGTACGAGTCTCAGCCGCCGCCTTACAACACCGGCTACCCGCCCGCCGGCGGCGGCGGCGCGCCGCCGCCGCAGTACAACAACTACAATGCAGCCTACCAGCAGCCCTACTACTCGCAGGGCCCCCCCGGGAGCTACCAGGGTCAGACGGTCACCGGCTACCCCCAGAACCCCAACCAGCAGGGCCCCGTCGTCTAGGGACGCCAATGACACAAGGGAGGCTCGACGTTGCGCGTCCAATTTTGCGCTAGAAAGCGCGCTCGTAGCTGAACTACTACACGCGAGGCGAGCACAAGTGCCTTCCATTTGCGCGCTACATACGCGATTGTCTTTAATACTGTAGTAACCACTCGTCTCTAAGAATCTCTTTTGTCGCATGCTGTCTGCGCTGCGCGTTGAAACACACAATCAGTCTCGCGAGCGTGAACAAGAAGGCGCGGTCCAAGTGGTCATATAATTGTTCAAGGGGTGCGAGAGAAGCCCGCCCCGTGTCGAGTGAAGGAGCTGGGAATGGAGGGAGGCGACCGATGCGGAGTGCGTGAACACCTCTTTTGAGCACTCGGCAACGCAATGCACGGCATCGTCAACTCGTCAAATGGCTAGAGACAACACGAGAGCCCTGCGCATGGACAGGCAACACCTCTCCTTCCGCATCAGTGCTCGGAGAGGGAGGCCTCCAGTAGCGCGAGCATGGCGGTCCTCTCCTTCCGGCGCAGCCCGCTGCTCTCGGCCATGCAGGTTGCCAGAGCCAGCATCTGCGAGTGAGGAAAGGGTGGCGATGATTTGGGGGTACGTCGAGCATGCGTTTGCGAGTGAAGCGAATGGTGCAGGGCGTGAAAGACACGACACCGCTGCGTCGTTGTCCACCTCCTTTCCCCTGGTGCCAACTTCAAATGCACCTCCCGACGCACCCACCCAACCCTTTCTAGCTTTCCACCGCCGCACCTGTTCCTTGCTGTACTCTGGGTGCAGCTGCGCCCAGCTCCCCAGCTCGGCCAGGGGAATGTAAAAGGCCTTGACGTAGGCGTCCACGGTCGCCAGGGACACCCGCAGCTCCCGGGGCGCCAGCTGGCGCAGCCCGTGCTCCACGGTCTGCACGTCCAGGGTCAAGGCCGCGCGCCCCTCCAGGCTGCTGGCCTTGATGCGCGCGGCGCCCTGCAGCAGCGCGCGCGGTGGCCGCGGCGGCGGCCTCCCAGGCGAGCAGCGACCCGGACTGGCCCAGCCCGCTCGCCTGAAGGCGGCATAGTATGGGTGGGATTGTTCAGAGATGCAAGGCAGCAGCAGATTAATGACGCCGGTGCACGCAGACCCTCCCACGTCGGCACCAGCAAACACAAAAAAGGTACTTAATCCGTATAAGAAACGCCCCCCCCCCCCCCCCCCAACCACCCTTCACACACATGATGGAGGCGATCTCGAAACACTTTGAGCTGGCGGAGCAGCTGCCCCGTCCAGGCCTGCGGCTCGGTGGGCGGCTCGGCGAGCGCGTACGAGGTCGCGCCGATGGCCTCGGGCAGCCACTGCAGGTTGAGGAGGAGGCCCACGCCGAGGTGCATGACCCGCTCCAGCAGCTCCTCGACCGCGCCCGGGGTCTTGGCCAGAAAGGTCTCCACGGCCTGGCTCTCGCCCGCGTCGAGCAGGGAGCGCAGCGGCGCGCGCGCCTCGGCGATGCGCCGCCCGATCTCGCGCAGCGACTCAGCCGCGACCAGGCGCTCCACCAGGCCGTACATGTTTCCGGAGGAGACCAGGCCCGCCTGGTGCAGCGGCAGCGAGGTTGCCTCGGGCGACGCGGCCGGCCGCGAGAAGGAGCCGGACAGGGGCAGCGGCTGGCTCGCCGACGAGCGCAGCAGCGGGTCGGTCTGCGGGGTTGCTGTTGTCGGTGCCGCGGGCTGCTTGGATGCGGTTGCAGGGGACGTTGTTGTGTTGATACCACTACTACTGTGCCCCACCGCACCGCTGCCGGCCGCGCCGCCGTGCCACCAGCCCGCGGCACCGCTCACGCCCGCCTCGGCCAGCGCGGCGGCCACGGGCGAGCCCGGCGCCTCGCGCACGACCGCGCGCGCCGACGCCCTCGAACAGGATGCGGCGCAGCGTGGCCTCCAGGCGCTGAAAGGCGTTGGCCTCACCCTCGCCGGGCGCCACGAGCGGGCGCGCCGCGCGCGACGCGGCGCAGGCCCTCCGGGTCAAAGCAGGCCGCGACGTGGAGAGCATACAGGTCGTGCAGCTCGGCCAGGCCGGCGAATATGGCCGGCGCCGCGGGCCGCAGCGCGCACATCAACCCCGCGTAGTCGCGCATGCGCTTCATCGTGCGCCAGGACGAATTGGTGACGGCCGCGTGCTGCTGGGTTTTTGTTGGGGAGCCGAGCGTCAGGCTATGCGCCCCCCGGTCGCCCGCGCCGCGCCGCAGCACGCGCTGCTGGTCCTCGTCGATGTAGTCGCCGTGCAAGTCGGAGTCGGAGTCGGAGCTTGACGCGTGGTCCTCGGGCGAGTCGGGCCGGTTGCCGGCGCCCTCGCCCTCAGTGGAGGCGGCGCCTGTAGCTTCCACGCCACCGCCGCCGCCTTCAAAGCCGAGCCGCGGCGCGCGGGCGCCGCGTCGGCCTGCATCCAAAGTCACCCCCCCATCGAGGCCGCCACGCAGCCAGGGGTTGCCCTGGGCGACAATGGCGTCGAAAAGGCTGGCCGACGCCGGCAACGTGACGGCCGGCCCAGCGACACCCGCCGGCAGCGCCGCCCCCGCCGCACCAACCGCCTCGCCACCGCCGCGGAGCGCGTCCAGCAGCCCCGGCAGCGAAACCGGCAGGCGCGTCCAGGCCTCTTTGCCCAGCATGGAGTCCAGGCTCTCCACGTTGCTGGCGTGGAACGCCGCGAAAAAGTTGGCAGACTGCCGCTGCAGCAGCGCGCGCAGCGTCGCGCTCTCGACGCCGCTGAAGGCCTCGCCCACGCGCACAAAGCGCTGGACCCAGTCGATGACCTGCAAAAAGTGCTCGCCCTCAAAGGCCGCGGGCGAGGCGAGCAGGGCGCTGAGCCGCCGCGCCACCTCCTCCCACACCAGCGAGCGCCCGGCGACCAGCGCGTCGCGCACCGCGCGCAGCGCCGCGCCGTAGGCCGCCTCGGCGCGCATCGTCGCCCTGAGCTCCTCGGCCGCGGAGCGCGACGCCGCGGCGGTCGTTGATGAGTTGGTGGTTGATGGGAGGGGCGGGCAGGCGGCCAGCGGCCGTTGATGCGCCGATTTTTGCTGCTTGGCCGCCTGCACCGCAACGCTGACCTCACCGTCGGCATACGTCGTCTTGATTCCGCTCTCCTTCTCCCTTTCCTCCTCCTCCTCGACCACCAGCTCGGCGACCTGGCGCTGCAGCTCCGCCAGGCGCGCGGCGTGCGCGTCCAGCTCGGCCCCGTGCCAGAGGGCCATGCGGCGGTGGCTGGCCAGCTCCTCGAACAGCACCTGCAGCGCGCGCGCCAGCGCGGCGCGGAACTGGTCGGCCGGCAGCGCGCGGACCAGGTCCGGCAGCGTGGCCGCCGGGTCGCGCGCGCTCCTCGGCGCCGCTGCGCGTGAGCAGCACGCCGCGCACGACGCGCAGCGTCACCGAGCGCGCCGCGGCCAGGAAGGCAGCCGTCACCTCGTGCGCGACCGACTGCAGCGCGGCCGGCGCGAGCGCGGCCGCGGTCCAGGCCGCGTCGCCGTCTGTTGCGGTCCAGGCCGCGTCGCCGTCCGCTGCGCCCCCGCCCGCGCCCGCGGCGGCGCCGGCCAGCAGGCCGCGCAGCACGCGGCGGTACGGCTCCGCGCGAAGTCGAGGCAGAGCGCGCCCAGCGCCTCGCTCAGGTTCAGTCGCAGCGCCGCGCCCGCCTCCTCCAGCGAGCGCTCCAGCGCGCGGCGCACGTCCAGCCCGGCCGGCACGCGCCGCGCCAGCGTGGCCGCGCAGCGCCGCCGCAGCGCCGCCGCTTCCGCGTAGTCGCCGTCGGCCGCGGCCGCGCGCGCAGCGCGCGCAGCGCGCCGGCGGCCTCGGCCAGCGCGCCCGCCGCGCGCAGGAGCGCCGCCAGGCCGGCCTTGCGGTCCGTCTCGGAGGCGATGCGGATGGTGGAGCCAACCGTGCCCAGCGCGCGCGCCAGCGACTTCGCGCGACAGGCGGGCCGCCGTGTGCGCGGCCTCCACGTCGCCCTGCACGGCCGTCACGCCGCGCACGCCGTCCACGAAGCGGTGGTAGTTGCGCAGCACGTGCTCCGACAGGCGCTCGCTCACCGCCTCCAGCACCGCCGTGCGCGCGTCGGCCACGCTTTCCACCTCGGCGGGCGTGAAGCTCAGGGGCAGCGCGCGCAGCTCCAGGTCCAGCGTGTCCGCGCCGTCCTCCTGGTAGGCGCTGGACACGGAGTCCAGGCCCTCCCCGGCCGTCAGCTTGCGCTTGACGGCCGAGGGCGGGCTCGCGGGGGGGGCATCCGCCCCGGGCGACCCGCTGGGGCCCTGGCCCTCCCGGCCCGGCGAGGACGGCCTGCCCAACCAGGGCACGCCCAGTCGGCCCAGCAGCCGCTTCTGGGGGCTCAGGGGGGACGTCATTGCCGGCTGCGCGCAAGGCAGGCGCAGCCTCCGGGACCCGACCGGGCGAGCGAGTCAACCATGAATCCGATCCTCGCGTGCGAGCCCGTGACCAGGCCTCGCCCCGCACTCTGATCAGGCACGCAAAGTGGGCCTGAAATTATGTAACTGTATATGGTCCATCAGGCGATCGCCATTTGCCAGTGACCAGCCGGGCTGCCACCCGGCAACACTCCCCGGACGGAGCCCACTGTATGATCGCTTGCATCCCCAAATCCAAAGCGATGCCCAAGTCGAAACGGGGTTCCGCGCACCGTGCCCAGACGGCGACCGAGTCGTTTCCTTGTGCACTCAGGAACACAAGACAATACTTGAAAGAGTATAACAAGTTCCCGACGCAGTGCTTCGACACAGTTGCAGGGCTATCATGCAGTATTTCTACAAATCCGGCTTTGGTCACTGAAGTCGACCGCGCCGCCAAAGTGATCTGCCTGCCCACCCACTCGAAACACACACCATTATATCACTTTCGTTTTTCCACGAAACAACTTGTGTGGCTGAGACTTCTGCAGCTTCCCGATATGTCACAGCACTGGCCAGGTGGCCACGTCGGCAGCCATATCGCCGCAAGCACGATTATTGTATCACAGCTCATAAAGCCCTGGCCCATGTCCAACCCTCATTCATTTTCTATCAAACGAGAGTGAATCGCGTCAATTTTCGACAATGGCGCCGCAGAAATCTCTCACGGGGATGTGGCAAAAGGATAAGGAGGCGAGCGACAGCATGGACCCCGTGTGTGAGCTCATGCAGCTGGGCTGGGTCGTAAGAACCGCGATGAAGGTCATCTCGAGGATGCAGGTGCGCAGGCATTGTATACTGTTGTTGCTCTGTGCAGGGGGCGTGAGTGCATCGCTGATCTGATTTGTCTCGTACGGGCACATTCCGGCATTCACGCACCCATTCGCGCCCCTCATTCATGCAGATCGAGGACACAGAGGAGTCTTTTGCCTTTACGCTCAAGGCTGGCGGCGTGCTCGACGTCAAGGAGCGCTTCCCCCGGACTGGCGAGCAGGTCGAGCATAATCGTCGGGACAAGCGTCGCGGCAAGCGCCGAGGGCGGCTGGAGCAGACGCCTGAGGGACCCATCATCAGGCAAGGGCGGGTGTGGGTCTGCGAACAGGACATTTAAGTGAATGGATGTTTCAAATTTGTTCAGTCCTCGTCTGATTGTATGCTCCTTTAGCGACGCCCGATAGGGCCTCAGCAATGTAGAGCCACCCCCCTTGCCCAGAGCTGAATGGGACGACCCCCATGCGGGCACGGGCTCTGATTTATACGTGCTCTCAGAGGATGGCGACAGCTTCAATCAAGTCTCGGAGCTGAATGTGGGCGGCAAGCACGTGCGCTGCGTAACCCGTTTCAAACGAGTTGCGTGAGCAGAGCCGCTCAGGAGTTGATGGCTTTGATTCGACAAACAGACTCAGTTTTCTTTGTCAGAAACGTTTTCCCCATCCGCACTCTGGCAGCTTGCAAATCAATGACCATCAATTTTGCGCAACCATTCTGGCCCTTCATCATCAATGACAAACGGGCAGCAATTTTTTTTGCGAGCTTGCCACCAATTTCTTTCTAGATTCTTTTCAGCCCCCCGCTTCAAGTCCTACTGACCAACTGAATGTGCACCAGATTGACCCATAAGGCAGATGAAGCAAAAACATGCCGTGATGAATGCTTGTTGGCAAGCAAGTTCACCGCATGCTTCCATTTGCTGAAGCAAGGCATGTGCGCTAAGAACACGATGTCGACAGGCCTAGGCCAAGGCCCAGCCCATTGGCGCCCCGCCGCCGTCGCCGCCGAGCTCGTGGAAGTCTCGGGCCGCACCAAGTTTCCCTCTCCCGCCAGAAGACGCGAGAAGTCCCTCCGTCGCCCTGCCGTCCTCCATGACAGCGCCTGCATCGACCCTATAGCCAATGGCTCTCGTGCACAGCGCGTCGCGGTTGTGGCGGACGCTGTGGTCGGACGGGTGAGCCGGTAACAAGCTGGCTTGCAGCTGATACCAGCATGAATCCGATCCTCGCGAGCCCGTGACCATGCGTCACCCTGCCTTTCAATCACACAAGCAAACTGGGACAGAGCACATGGATTGAGAATGGCTTGCCAGGCAATCGTATGAACACTGCCCTGCCCCGCGGCCACCGGGCCACTCCATCCGGACCGAGCCGCTCATGTTGCCTGCAGCCCGGAACAGCTAGGCAGGGCCCACAGCAGGCCCGCCGCCCAGCTCCCCATACAGCGCCCAAGCTTTGGCGTCGTCGTCTCCATACGGACCCATTTGTAAATAAGAATTATAAATCTCCCAAAGAAATGAAACTCGCCTTCTGCAAACTTGCAAAGCCATGCGTCAACTACTCTGTAAGTTTTTGCTTGCTCCCTGCACTACAGCGCCGACACAGTATTATGCCTGTCTAATGGATCAAACCACTTCATTGCGCCAGTGTTGTATTGGAATGGAGTGGTGCTTGTGGTGGAGGCCTGTGCAGCGCCTGACCCCTCGCCCGGCACTCAAAGGGCCGTACTGGCGAGATGGCCACGTCGGCACAGCCATCCTCCGTAAACCCGACATTGGCGCACAAGCCATCCAGCCCTGCCTCATGCGCAATACTCCTGAAATCCCAATCATTAACAAACGTGACAGCATCAATTTATCGACAATGGCGCCGCAGAAAACTCTCACGGGAATGTGGCAAAAGGATAAAGAGGCGAGCGACAGCATGGACCCCGTGTGCGAGCTCATGCAGTTGGGCTGGGTCATGAAGACCGCTATCAAAGTCATTTCCAAGATGCAGGTGTGCAGATGACATGGGAGGTGTATTACTTATCGGCGCGTGCGTGAGGACGTGGCTGATCAAATCATGCCTCATGACATTCCAGGCATGGACGCACCCATTCGCGCGTCTCCTTTACGCAGATCGAGGACACGGAAGAGTCTTTTGCCTTTACGCTCAAGGCTGGCGGTGTGCTTGACGTCAAGGAGTGCTTCCCCCGGACGGGCGAGCAGGTCGAGCATAATCGCAGGGACAAGCGTCGCGGCAAGGGCCGCGGGCGACTGGAGCAGACGCCTCAGGGACCCATCGTCAGGCAAGTGGGGGCGTAATTTTGGGGGAGGATGTACGGGGAACAAACACCTATGACATGTATACTTGATCGGTATATAGCTTATGCTAAATCTTCGGCGCCCAACATTGTTTCGTCCTCCCTTTTCTTGTCCAGGATTGAGTGGGATGACCCCCACGCGGGCACGGGCACCGATCTCTTTGTGCTGTCCGAGGACGGCGACAGCCTCGACCAGGTCTCGGAGATGGACGTCGGCGGCAAGCATCTGCGCTACGTGTCTCGCTACAAACGCATCGCCTGAGCAGTGCCGCCCAGGGGTGTGCAGCTCTGTTCTTACAAGTTTTTTGGTTGGAGATTTTCTTTCGATTTTCACTCCCTGGCCGTTTCAGATATCAAATGCTCATCGTTTTTGCCATTCTGCCTCTTCATTGTCAGCGGCAAAGGGCCAGCAATGCCCTTTGCGAGCTCGCCGCCGATTTCCTAGATAGTCTCGACCAACCATTACCAATCCCTTTCAAAAGCCTGGCACTCGACAATGTGCAACAGATCGACACAGCTGCCAGCCAGGTGAAGCAAAAAGAAAATCACGATGATTAATGGTCAAGTAAATTCATACCTCTATTTGCTGATGCCTTGACAAAACACGCGTGCTAAGCAGACGACGTCGTCGTGGACAGGCCCAGGGCAAGACCTAGGTCGTGGGCGGCCCCGCCGCAGCCGGCGGTCTCGAGGAGGTCCCGCGCCGCGCGCGGCATCCCCCCTCCCGCCAGGAGGCGCGCCGCGTCCCAGAGCCGGCCCTCCTCCAGGGCCAGGGTGCGCGCCGCGGCGAGGGCCACCTCTTCGCGCAGGGGCGCCTGGGTCCGCCGGGCCACCAGGGCCAGGGCCAGGCGCCAGGCGCCGGCGTCCAGCAGGATCTCGGCCGCCTCGCGGTCCTGGCCGGTCGCGCAGAGCAGGGGCACGCCCAGCAGCGAGTCGCCCACGGAGGCCGCGTTGGCCGCGATCACCTTGGCCGCCTGGGAGATGAGCAGCTTGGCCCGCGAGGGCGGGGCGGCGGCCGCGGGCCCCGAGCCGGAATCCGCCCTGGCCTCGACCTCGGCCTCGGCCTCGTCCCCCACGCAGTCGTCCTCCATGTCGGCGTCCGCGCCCACCGAAAAGGCCATGGCCAGCGTGCACAGCGCGTCGCGGTAGTAGCGCACGCTGCGCTCGGGCGGGGAAGCCAGCAGGAAGCCGACGGCCGCCTGCGGGTCGCGCAGGGCCACGTACTCGAGCACCCGCTTCTCCTGCAGGGCCTCGCTGGACTCGAAGACGTCGCGGGGCATGGCTTCGTGCCAGCGCGATCGGGCGCGGCACGCGTGCAGGTGTGCGGCGAGCGAGGGCAGCGGCGCCTGGAGATTGGCGGGTGGGGAGGCGGACGGGGGAGCGGAAGAGGACGCGGAGCGCGTTGCCACGGTCAGGCGGTGCTGCTGCTCTTCAGTCGTCGTCTGTTTCTCGGGCATATGTTCAGAACCAGTGGCTGGACTGGGCGCGCCGGGTGCGCTCCCATCCCCCACCTCTCGCACCACCCCATCGCTCCACCCGCCCTCCGACACGATGAGCACCGCCTCCCAGAACTGGGCAGAGGCCGGGGCGCCCAGGAGCAGGGCCAGGAGGGCCCGCCAGCCCGCGCCGCGCCCGCGGTCGCCCGGGCACGCCGCCGCCCAGCGCGCGCCGAGCGCCTCCGCCACGCCGCGCTCCGCGGGCCCCAGCGGCCCCGGCAGCGCGCGCTGCGCGGCGATCTCGCCCGCGACGGCCGCCAGCAGCTCGGCCTCGTCGCCGCCGGCGCGCCCGCGCCAGGCCGCCAGCTCCGCCGCCGTGCCCTCGTCCAGCAGGCTCAGGTAAAAGTCGTCGCGCATGGCCACCTCCTCCACGCTCTCGCCGCCCGCGTGCGCGCGGCCTCCCGCCCGCCCCGCAGCCACCAGAGCGGCCCCACCGCCAGGGTCCAGGAGGCCAGCGTGCGCAGGAGCATGGGCGGGAGCAGGCTCAGCGCGGCGCACGGCGCCGCGCGCGGCAGCGTGCGCCCCAGCAGCGCCTGGTACTGCGCGCCGCGCCCTGCGCCCGACTGCGTGGGCGGCCGCGGCAGCGCGTCGAGCACGAGCAGCGCGTCGCCGTCGGCGCGGCGCGCGACGAGCGCGCTGCCCGCGCCCAGCGGCTCCGGCAGCGCCAGCCAGGCCGCCTCGGCCAGCCGGTCGGCCCCGGGTCCGGGCGCGCCCTCGGGCGACCGCCGGCCGCTGGCCAGGTTCTGGATGGAGCTCAGCGTGCCCAGCACGGGCCGCAGATCCCCAGACGTCTGCAGATCCAGCACGTGCGCCACGCCGCCGGCCGACAGGGCCACGATTCTCGCCAGCACTGGACAAGGGGAATGGAAGGCGAGTGTGTGTTGGAAAGGGGTCAGAGGCAGGGGCTGGCTTTGTGTTTGTGGTGAGGAATCGTAGTAGGTATGTTGACTGAGTACCCAATTTGTAGCCTGACAACCGTCACGCATCAGGGGAACAGTCACGCTCCCACTTCCTTTCCCACTTTCTTTCCCCACGCACCCGCGTCGCCGTCTGGGTAGATGCGTGTGGAGGGCGCGGCGCCGATGACCAGGGACACCACGGCGCGGCCTCTGCCCAGCAGGTAGGACTGGCACCGCCCGGACACCGTGTCCCACTGCACCAGCGTCCCGTCGCGCTCGCCTAGGAAGACGTAGTGCGCCCACGCGGCCATCGAGCTGACCACAAAGTCTGGCAAGGTGATGAGAGAGGGGTTGAGGGTGCTTGGTAGGGCAGGGCGCGACGGGGGAGGCGGGATGACGGGCTGGATGACAAGACACACTGGGCAAACCAGACAGCTGACCCTCATCGCTATCCCCTCTGATTATTCAATTGCAGACAATCAATCACTACCCACACCCAGAACCATGACAAGCATATTCAAACCAGCACCACCCGACTCTCCCCCTCGCACCCCGTTCCTCCAGCGCCAGCAGGGCGGGCGGGTGGGGCTTCAAGTCCTGCACCCGGCGCCCACACACGCTGAGCACGCCCACGCGCCCATCGGTGAGCGCAAAGGCCAGCTTCTCCTCGTCTCGCGGCGTCCCCGGCGCGACGGGCGACGCGGGGCTCGCCGGCCGCGGCGTGGTGAGCACGCTCAGCGCCGAGCCCTCGGCCGCCGGCGCCGCCTCGGCGTCGCCGCCCTCGCGGCCGCGGCCCGGGTCCAGCAGCGGCAGGGCCCCGGCGCCGCGGGCCTCCGCGCCCCAGGCCACCGCGGCAAAGGGGAGGTCGATCTGCCGCGCGCGCGCGGGCTTGGCGCCCTGGCGCACCTCCCAGAGCTCCGAGGGACCGTCCCGAAAGGTCAGCAGCGCGTGCGCGCCGCGCGCCGAGGCGCAGACGCCCACCAGCGGCCCGGCGTCGGGAAAGGCGACGCGCAGCGGGGCGCTCTGCCGGCTGCGCACGTCGGTAATGAGGATGCGTGTGTCGCTGCGCGCGACGGGGCTGGCGCCGGCGTCGCCGCCCGAGCCGTCGCGGCCCGATGCAGAAAGAAGCCGCGGCGTGCCGCCCAGCCACGTCAGGTGTGTCACCGGCCCCGGGTGCAGAGCCAGCTGCGCGACAACTTCCAGCCCCAGCGGCAGGCCCCCCGTGCTGCAGCTGGCGCAGGCGAGCAGGCACACCGACCCGCCGTCCGTGCCCACGGCCACCAGCGCCGTCGCGCCGCGGCCCTCGCGCCCGCCGCGCGCAAACGGCAGCTCGACCGCGGCCGGGCACGCCGCCAGGGCCGTGATCTTCCCGGGGATGCCCCGCGACGTGCCTGCGATTGTGTGTGCGTGCAAAGAGGTTGGTGTGCTGGTGAATGAAATTGTGTGGCCAGTGGTCACATTTGTGCAAAGCACTGCATCTCACACATAAACAAGGCAGCTTTCTCGCAGTACATGCTTGCATCCGTAATCCCCAACAAATAGCCAGTTGAATAATCCCTTACACACACGCCTACCGCAGAGCTCGAGGGGCTTGCACAGGGCGCTGCGTCCCGGGGACAAGGGCGAGGCGGGCCCCCGCGCACGCGGGGACGGCCCGTCCAGGCCCCCGTCCCGGGCGCGGGCGTCTGCCGCCAGCGCCGGGAGCTCGCTGCGCCAGCGCCACAGGCGCCCGTCGCGCGAGGCGGCCACGACGGCCAGCGCCCGCAGACGCCCTGGATCCGCCAGCGCGCCGGACGCCTCCGCCTCCGCGTCAAACCAGACCCCCGCGGCCACGGCGGCGCCGACCTGGCCGCCGCGGCCGGCCGCGTTGACCGGCGAGAGCTGCGCCGCGTCGCGGAGCGGGTTCTCCAATTTGACGCAGGTCAGCATGAGCTGGGCGCCGCGCTCGCGGACCCAGGAGCTGATGCTGTCGTCCTCGTGTACGCATATCACGGCGTCGACGCCGCCGGTCTGGGCCTGGCCCACGGGCCCGCCGCCGGCGGAGAGCGTGCACAGCGCGTCGCGCAGCGGCGCCTTGGCCGCCCGCGGCACGCGCTGGAGGCGGCCGGGCGCCCGAACTCGACGTCGAACAGCATGAGCTCGCGCGGCAGCACGAGCAGCAAGAGATCGGGCACGCCGGTGAAGCGGCAGGCCAGGCTCTGGCCGGGGCCGATGCCGGCCTGGAACGTGCGCTGCTCGCAGGACAGGGCCGCTTTCCGGGGGGACGCCCGCGGGGTCGGCGGGCCGGCCGCGGGCCCCGCGAGCCGCAGCTGCGCGATGGTGAAGCTGCCGGAGGGGCTCCAGGCGCAGAGCTGCTGGCGGTTGGAGGCGTCCACGCTCAGCCCCGCGCTCGGGGCCGGCAGCTGCGTCCTCATCACCTCTGTCTCCGCTGCGGAAGGCACATAGCAACATGGGGTGGGGTGGGGTGGAGAAAAGTTAGTAAGATGCATGCCCAGCATCGTGGGCGTGCCCAATATAGGGGCCGGAACGGGTGGGATCCAGGCTTGCTGCCCACAGCAATCCCTCCGCACTAATATACAATCCCCTCCCCCCCCTCCCCCTCTCCCCCCCTCCCTACCTGCCCAGTCCCAGACGGTGAGCCAGCCAGAGGCAGAGAGCACAGCGACGAGGTTGGGGTCGGCCGTGACCCAGTCCAGGCCGACAATCTTGGCGGCCGGGTCGCCGGCGGCCGCCTTGGCATCGGCGTCGCGCTGTGCCCGCGCTTTGCCAGAGACGGGGGGGCCGGTGTCCGCCAGGCTGGCGAGCAACTGCCCTGTGGTCGCGCTCCAGATGCACACCTGCCCGGCGCTGTTGCCCGCCGCAATGATGAGGGGCCGCACGCCGTTTGTCCCCTGCAACTCCGGCTGCCTGCGTTGGGAGGACAGCCCACGCGCAGACATGTGAATCTAGACTTGGTGGGGCATGCAGGGATGGTCGTGCTTTGATCGAAAACGAGCGCGCTGCCTCATCCAGAGCAGAGACCACACTATGGTCACCGACTAGTCCATCACCAGCATGCACCCACCCAGCCTGCCGTAGACACCGTACCACTGCAGTGCAGTCACGACAGCGGTGCTTCCCGGGATGGAGAGACATGAGGCCACGCTGAGTTCCCGCCCCTGCGAGATGATCGGGCAAAGTACAGTCCAGTGAGGGCGCGTGGAGTATAATTTGGGCCAGGTTGACTCGGTGTCGGGAACCAGCTTGACGCGTAATCAGACCCGAAATTGAGCATGCACGCTCAACGCAGCAGACCTACATCCACTACACAGACGGTGGGGCCGGACGCGTAGGCCACCACGCCCGAAGGCTCCACGACCATGGGCGAAGGCCCCGCCGGGGCCCGGGGCAGCAGTGCCAAGCGTTCCATGGCCGATTTGGGGAGACAGGTCACATGCTCGACCTGGTATTCTGTTTATCGTATTTTCCTCAATCAAGCTTGCTACACTGTGTCTCCTCAAAGGCGTTGTGGTGTGGATCGCAGCCGGTCGCGCAAAGTGGACTTGCGAGAAGGACGCCGTCTGGATCACTTTTCACGCTCCGCAGCGCCCATGACGGGGCCTCAGTGGCTCGCCAACCATTCCAGCCAAACCTTTTGCCAAAAAAAATCAAATATTTGGTAAACACCTTTCTTCAGGTCCAATGATGGAACTGTGGCAATGGGACTCTCGACAATGTATCCTTAACTGTGCTTATTGGATTTGAGAAAGACACCCGCTCGCAGTGCTGTCCAATGGTGCACGTGAAGACTCGGGCACTTGTCAGGACCATCTGTAGATAAAAAAGCACAATAATTACTACACATTTCTCGTGGAATTGCCAAGTGAAGGCTCCTGTGTCTCATGTCTGCTTCCCCATGCAAGGGTTGCCATCTGAGGGGGATCGTCTCCGGCTCGCTTGCGCGATATCGGAGGGCTGCAAGGCTCCCAGGCATCGCACCCGCACCCAAGCCTTGCTCTGCGCATCGGCGCACTCGCACGCCAAATGGATTGTACTGCGAAAATTTATGCATTGATTACACCTTCGTCGACAAAATGCCGTATGGCCCAAGGGCGGTGACGCTCGTGCGTGTCACTGCAGGCTGCCCGTCCCTGTAGCCCATACAGCGAGCGGCTCATGCCTCGGCTTCCGAGGCTGTTCCTCATGGATTCTCACTGGTCGGAAAGGGCACAGGAGGTGAGTCTTGACAAAGTGGCTGGGCTTTGCGTGCAAGTCTGTCGAAGGGGCCAGATATGCTCGGGTCGAGGGACCAATAATCGTCCGTCGCCCACCGCTTCCGACAGTGCATCGCCACGCTGCTGAAGGACCCAACAGCCCAAGTTATTTTCGGCACCGGCACTGCCCAGGTGGGCAACGTGGCGTGAGGGTGTTGTTTAGGTGTGCAAGCATAACTGAGGTGGGATTGCAGCAAGGGCAGCACGCTGCCTGATATGAGTGCCACAACCCAGACACACTCCTTTCGTTATGTACAGGGGTCCGCGGAGCTGAGCTCGGTGCGCGAGCGACTGGCGGCAGGGGTCTTCCTGTCCCCGGCCGAGGTCGTCAAGGAGATGGACGGCGTGTGGACAGCTGTCCGCGCGGGACTGCCCCCCGGGTCCACCCTGGTTTCCGCCTGCGACGGGCTCGAGGCGTCGCTGGGGCAGCTGTGGCGTCAGGCGGGGCTGGCCTGGACGGAGGACGCGGCCGCGGCGCCGGTCACCGGCCACCCTCCGTACGCGCCGCCCAACGGCGCCGCGGGGCCCAAGGCGCCGGGCGGCGACGCCCGGCCACGCTCGCCCCTGCCCGCGCCCGGGTCGCCGGTGTCGGCGGCCTCCTCCTTCCCCCTGCCCAGCGGGCGCGCGCCGCCGCGCTCGCCGGCCGGGCGCGGCGGCCACCCGTTGCAGCGCTGCCTGTCCGCCATCGAGGAGGCCATCGCGGCCTCGCACGAGGCGCCGCCGGCCGAGCTGCTGCGCATCCGCGACGCGCTCGCGCCCGGCGCCCTCCAGGGCTGGGGCACCGTCGCCTTCAAGTCCAGCGCCGAGGTGCACGAGGCGCTGGGCGCCTGCAACCTCGTGCCGCAGCTGGACCAGCTTCTGGGCAGCTTCTGGACGGCCCAGGGCCTGGGGCCCTGGGCGGAGCGCGCCGTGCTGGACCCGCCCGGGTCGCTGCACCCGGACCAGGCCCTGCCGCTGGCGCGCCAGGCCAGCTGGGGCAGCAGCAGCCGGTCCCTGGGCAGCGACCTGCTCACGCGCGGCGGCTCCTTCGGCGCCGCGCCCGCCATTGGCAAGGGCAAGCGCGGCGGGCCCGGCGGCCGCGGCTCGGGGACGCGCTGCGAGGTGTGCGTGCGCCAGAAGCGGGGCAACTGCGGCACGGCGCTGGCGCCCAAGGGCTGCCTCTTCCGGCCCAACGCCAGCGGCGAGCTGCCGGCCGGCGCGGGGCGGGCCGTGGCCAACGCCCCGGGGACGCCCAGCGTGCCCGCCGGCGGGCTCGCGCGCCGCGGAAGCCTCATCTCCGCGGTGAGTGGGTTTGGGTGGGGTGTGTTTGGAGAGTCTTTGAACGGTTTAGAAAAAGGGTATGGGTCAGGCGCATTCAAACGGTGGCGTTGAAGAATCGTTTTCCCCAAAGGGTTTGTCTGGATGTGCGCAATCTCCAACACCCACCTTGTCCGGTCCGCTTTGATCGCCTCGCAGAAGCAGGCCGCCAAGGAGAGGGAGGCGCTGGCCGCCCTGCGCAACCTCCACCGGAAGCGAGAGGCTGCCGCGGAAGCCATGGAGCAGCTGCGTCACGCCATGCAGCTTGAGCAGCAGGCTGCGCAGGTGTGATGCAGTGTCACAGGACATTGATGCGGGTCGCACTATTGACCTGGCAGCGATGCTCGTGTGTCAAGCGCATCCATACTTGTTCGAACATAAGAGTGCATACCCAGTATCACATCACTCTCCGCCGCCTGCAGACCAACGAGGCGATCAAGGCAGCGCATGCGCGCCTGCGCGAGCCGCCCGAGGAGGCCGTGAGCGAGCAGTGGTGGCCCGCGGGGGCCAAGGGCGTGGGCGTCGGGTACGACGCCCTGGCCGCCCGGCGAGCGGCGCGGGCGCCCCGTCAGCGCGCGCTGGAGGAGCTCGGGACCTTTTGGTTTGGAAGCGTGCTGGTCCGGCGCTGATCCGGCGGCCTGGGACGGAACATTTTTAGATATAGCTTTATACACTAATAACCCAAGCAAGCTTGTCATTCTTTGTTTAGCATGATAATGCCGTCGAGTGGCGCACCCCTGCCAGGCAAATCCCTTTCATGCCCATAGCATGACCACCTTTTTCCAATCGCTCCGCATCGCCGGTGGATGCCTTGGGCCGCGGAGCTCGCCCAGGGCCCTGGATCGGTCCGGTGACTGCGTCTTTCATTCTTCTAGAAAGCTTTTGAGTACCCGCCAGTGCCATCACGCGCGTGTAATAGCTGAGAGAATGCCTTTCATGTCATCCAGTGTGCGGGAATATATATGTGTACTTGTGTGTCTGGGCAGGTCTACAAAATGAGCGCCTTGGTGCACACAGCAGTATGAGAAAACCTTTTTCCAGCCCAAGCAAAATCAAAGTTCATCGAGGGCATCAAAGTTGAAGCGCTGGATCCCGCGGCGCAGCGCCGCCTCCAGCGACCCGGCGGCCGGCGGCCGCGCGGGCTGCGGGCCGCGCTCCTCCTTTGCCCCAGGCGACACGTGCCGCAGCGAGGCGGCCTGCCGCGCCAGCGCCTGCTCCGAGACCTCACACAGCGGCACGCGCGCGGCCGGGGACGCTGGATCCGGGTCCGGGCGGGGCTGGCGCCGGCGGCATCGTGCTGCCAGAGCTTGTCCGCCCGCGCTCCATTTCCAAAAGCGCCTTCGCGCGCCGCTCGGCCCCGGCCGCCGCGGCCCGGGCCGCCGCAGACGCCACGTCCATCTTGAGCGGCGGCGGCGGCGCAAGGGCCGGCGCATCGCTCGACGTTGACGTGCGTGCCTCTGACGCCTCTGCCTTGTCGATCCCCGCGCCTGGTCCGTCCGTGTCAGCCCCCCCGCGCTCAGACCTCAGCCGGCTGGGAGCGCCCGCCTGCTGCTGCTGCCCGTCTGTGCGGCTGAACGTCCTCTCCCCGACTTGCGGGGACACGCCGGCGCAGAGCTGGGCAAAGACCTGCTGCGACAGGCTGTCCAGCTCGCCGGGCGACTCGACGCCGGCCCCGGCCACCTTGCGCAGCAGCCGCTCCAGCTGCTCGCGGCTGAGCTCGACGCGGTCGCCCTGCGGCGCGCCGGCGGCCGCGCCGCCCGTGTCGGGCCGCAGAAAGGCGTGCGCCAGCAGCTCGCGCATGGTGATGCGTGTGCGTGGGTTGCGGTCCAGGCACCGCTGCAGCACATCCAGCAGCGCCGCGTTGGGCACCGGCGGGAAGGCGACCACGTGGTTGGGGTCGGTGATCGCGTGCATTTTTTGAATAAAAGGCAGGTGGCTAAAGGGCGTCGAGCCGTACACCATCTGGTACAGGATGCAGCCCAGGGACCAGATGTCCGAGGGCCGGCCCACCTGCGAATGAGTGGGGGGTGGGGGGGGAGATATGGATGGAAGGTGGACATGGGGATTGTGGAATGTTCAAGGAGAGATCATTGATGATCGTAAGCTTGACAGATTATGTAATCCCTCCACCCGCAGTCCATACACACCACCTGCCTTCATGGGCGGGCCGCCCTTGATGTTGTTCTGCCCTCCCAGGATCGCCTCCGGACTCATGTAGTTGAGCGTCCCAACTTGCGACTCGCGGGCGATGGAGGTCGTGTCTGGCAGGGGGAGGTGATAACGGAGCGCTCGAGGTGGGCAGTCTGGGTGCCTCATGAAGACTGTCTCATGTGCTCGGTGTACCCCTGTGCATCCCACACACAGAGTCCCATACCACCCCACACACCCACCGCTCTGGATGGCCTTGGCGATCCCAAAGTCGATCAGCTTGAGCTGGCCCTCCACCACCAGGAAATTGGCCGGCTTGATGTCCGAGTGCACAATCCGCTTTTCGTGAATCGTGTGAACCGCCTGGAGAAAGGGAGGCGAGGGACACATGCTGGGGTTCTTCTTTGCGCGTCTAGGGACGGCATTGGGTGCGTCTCTGAAAACCACAGGTACATGTCCTTTTTTGGAAAACACTCCTCCAAATCTAAACTCTCAACAAAATCTTCCTCAGCCACGCACCGTGAGCATCTGTTCCCAGTACAGGCGTATGAAGTTCTCGTCCAGGGACGAAACCGGCTGCCCCTGCTCCCGCCTCGCGGCCTCGCGCTTCTGCAGCAGCCTGGCCAGGTCGATCTCGCCGCACTCGAGAACCATGTAGATGATGCCCTCGGCGCGGTACACCTGTACCGGTGTGTGGGGTAGGAGAAGGTTGAGTGGAATGAAATGAGTCATGTTGAGCCACCAACCAAATCTGCTGCCTCATCTTTACAAATCTCAGAAATAAAATTCTACACACCCACCTCGGCATCGATGAGCTGGATGATGTTGGACCGACCCCGGAGCGACTTGAGGAGCGTGATCTCGTCCATGAAGCCGGCCGCCGCCTCCGAGTCCCGCCCCGTCAGCCGGATGCGCTTGAGCGCAAAAATCTTGCGATTCGGGGCCATGACCTTGAAGACCTGCGCGAGGGAAGCGGGTGTGAGGAAAGGGAGGCATTGCGACCGCTGTGTGTGTGTGGGAAGCAAGCATTTGAACGCATCGTCAGACCAAGCACGCAGGAACCAACCACCACGCAATGTCCCTCCCCCTGGTCCCACTCACCTTGCTGCTGCCGCCTCGGCCCACGCACTCCAGCTTGGTGTAGGTGATGCCCTTGACCATCACAGAGTTTTCGTCCTCCACCACGCGCCGCTGCGCAGGCTGGGCGGCCTGAGACCTGCGCGGGTAGGGTGGGAAGAGGGGTTGCAGGGCGGGCCGTTGATTGGGCCTTTGAGACGGGAAATGTGAAGTAAATGCCACGCCTGGTTTCACAAGTATGCTGAACCACTGATACACTACTCTCAACAAACACACCCAGCCCAGCCACCTCTTACCTGGAGGATGAAGGCCCTCCCGCGGCCGCCGCGTGCGGCTGGGCCCTCGCTGCACTGTGGTGGTGACTGGCGGGCACGGCGGGCGAGGCGGTCGCGTCTCGCCGCGCGGGCGCGTCGCTCTGGCTCTCCCGGGCCGTTTGCGGGGCAGAAGCTCCGAGGCTTGGCGTCGGGTGGTGGCGGCGCGGCGGCTCGCGCGGCGCCGGCCCGGTCGTGCCCGCCCGGCCATCGTTCTCCACGCCCCTGCTCTCGGCCGCGGCGGTCGAGCGCGGCGCGGCGGCCACCGCGGCCTCGGACCGGGGGCCGACCCGCGCGTGCCCCTGGTCCAGGCGCGAACGCTCAACGGCCGCCGATCCCGCCGATTTGCCGACCACGATCGTGCGGTCAAAGGCCGTGGCGTGCGAGCGCCCAGGGACATCGGCTCGTCGCTCATTCTGCGGGCTCGGATCGTTGACCAGCGACCTTGTCGCGTCCGCATCCGACCCGGAGTGCGCGGTGTCGCTCTCCAAGACGACCTGCGCAGAGGCGGGCATGAGATTTACATTCACCCACCTCTCGTGCCATCATTCAGCACTCCGTACATCAGACAATTTACTTTCTTTCTTCCCCAATGCGCAAGCTCTGCCTCCTACCTGGCCTCGCTGCGCGAGCGCGGGTGCGATGCTCTGCCGGCCGCGCTGGATCTTCAGCGCCAAGCTGCTGAGCACGACGGGCGCCGTGTCGTCCTCCTCCGCGGCCCGCGGGCCGCCCCGGGGCCCGGGCACGGGCGTGGCCTCCAGCACCAGCTGGCGGCCGGGAGGCAGACCCGGCGGCAGGCCCGGCGCCGCGCCCCCCTGTTCCACGCGCGCCTCCTGCTCGAGCAGCGGGGGAAGGCGTCCGCCGCGTCGCGTCGGGGGAAGGGAAGCTCGTCGGTCGCCTCCGCCTTGCGCTTGCGCGGCCCGTCGTCCGCGTCCGGGTCCGGCGCGGCCGCCGGGGTCACGCGCAGCGCGCGGCCCAGCATGCCCACGCGGCGAGGCATCGCCTTGACCAGGGGCTTGGCGGCCGCGGGCCGGGGGCCCGGGAGCGGCGGCGGGGGGGTCGGCCTTGAGCGACGCGAGGTCGGCGCTCGTTGCGGCGGCCTCTGGCGGCTCGGTCGATCGCAGCTCCGGCGCGCTGCCCGCGCCCAGCGCCGCGGGCGTACCGTGCTCCTCGGGCCCACGTCGCGTCGCCTCGGACAGCGGCGTGGGCGCCCGCTGCGGCCGGTGCCGCCGGATGACGATCGTTTCCTCTTCGCCGTGGCTGCCGGCCCCGAGCCGCGAGAGGCCGGCAGAAAAGCCCTGCTGCCCCGTCGCGGAGCGCGGCGCGAGGCGGGCGCTGTCTGGCGCCCCAGAGGGCATGCAGATCGTGGCGTCCTCCGACCCCGCTCGAGACGACGCGGACGAGAAGCTGTGGACCGTGGCGGACTCTGCTCGCGGCGCCTTGGCTGTCGCGCTGGCCGGCATCAGCGCGTCCTGTGCGGCGTGTAGCAGGCAGGGGGTGCTGAGATATACTTGCAGGTCTGCTCTCTGGCCAGGTTCCACGACAGATGCAGGGAAGGGCCACGACGCTTATCCGCCTCCACGTGCGCAAGCAACGTAATGCGCACCCCCGCCCACAATATGCAGTCCGGACACCCGACGTGCACACGAGCAACCAGCCCCGCCACGTACCAGGGTCAAGGTGGCGAGTCCCCGCGCAGGCCGCTCCCCTTCCAAAGCAGGCGTGACCAGGGTTTGGGGCAGCGTGCTTCCAGAGCAGGAGAGGGACATGGTCTGATTGGCGCAGGACCCCGGCCCCGGGGGGACCGGGGGCTGCACGTGCAGGGGGACGGGTCGCCAGGTGCCCGCCGCCAGCTCAGCCGCCGCGGTTTCCAGCAGCGCAAGCGGCTGCGCTCCCTCGCGCAGGCCCTTGCCGAGGACGCCCGCGGCCTTGGCTTCGCCGTGGCCGCGCTGCAGCTCGAGCGCCGCCCACTCGAGGAAGAGCAGGGCCGCGCTGTCGCCGGAGATGCCCTGCCGGGCCAGCGCCTTGAACGCGTCCCGGCCATCCTCGGCGTTCTTCAACCTGGTGGAACAGGGCGCATATGCAAAGGCGTCACCCTACTAGCACTTGACAGCTCCATGCATCGGAGACTCCAGACGCAAGGCACGCGTAGGTGCCGCTCAATAGAAACCACCTCCCAAACATCTCCATACCACTGCTGCCGCGCAAAGCCAACCCAGATGCGGCAAAAGGCGTCCGTGCCCTGGTTTCCCTGGCGCGGGACCTCGCGCACAGCCCTGCTGTACAGCCTGGAGAGGTCCCCGCGCAAGGCTGGCCTGGCCTCCAGCTCGGCCAGGAGCGACCACCAGGCCGAGCTGGAGGCGGGTCGGTCGACCACCTGTCGACAGAGATTCCTCAAATCGTCATGGCCGTCTTCTGCATGAATAATGCCGTATATGGTGGCCTTGAGCTGCTGCAAGGGACGGATGAGGGCGGGGCTCAGGTGGCTCGGCCACAAGCGTGCGGGAGACCGTCTGGACACGGAGCACCTCCGCACCTCCATGCTGCGGCAGTCTGAGGCCCAATCGCGGGCAATTGGGGATGGTGTTGTCAAATCTACGGGGCTGGGTGTCGTGCGACGCCCTGGGTCATTCGAGGCTGGCGCTCCCGGAGGACTGCTGCCCCCTTTAGCCCAGAGGACTTGCGCGAGTGCCGGACGAAGAGCCCATGCCTCGTCGCCGAGCGATGCACGCTCTTGCTACAATCACTGAAACTGCCTGGGCAGAACGCAGTCTCGACGAGCCTGGCTTGAGTCCCAGCGCGAGCGAGTCCGGCTCCAGCTGGTGCCAGCTGTGCGATGCCCAGGTCTGGATCGATCGTGTTTGAACGATGTCGCGTTTACGAGCCGGGCGCGCCTCGGCTTGTGCATGCGACCGCTTGGCAGGTGCAGGCGTCCACCCAGGCAGAACTTGGGAAGTTGTTCTGGTTCATCATTATTTTTAAACATCAAGTTATAGTCATGAAGTAGTGGATGGTGCAGGATGAGCCTGGAGAAGCTGCATTGCGTGACCTCGTCGGATTGGGCTCGGTCCTCGCCGGTCGCGAAAGAGGCGCACCTGCTGCTCCCGCAGGTACAGCATGGGCCCTGTGCGCGCGTCTTTTATTGGGGCGTATTTTTGTACGTAAATGGGCAGTCGTCGCTGGTAATGTACCCGCCCAATGGCGCTCACGATGGGTGCTCGCATGCTCGCAGGGAGAGGAGCCCCTGGTCCCTGCGGGGCTGTGGTACGACTGCGCCATCCTGCGCAAGCTCATGTACAAGAACAAGAGCCAGCACCGTCGTACCAAGTACTATCAGCACTTGCAAGCGGTCGAGCGCAACGTGCGCCTGTTGCGGCTCACCCGCTGCGATGAGCTGGCGGCGGCCATGGCACAGTCGATCCAGCAGGGCCTTGTCAAGGCCACCCTTCCAGTCGTCAGCATGCACAGAACGCTCGGGTAGGAGTGTATGTGTGTTTGTTGCGTGTGAAAAGGGCTTGGGTCTGGCAAAGGGTCTTTGGAGGGACACATGGGATGCGAATTTCATGCATCAGAGAGCCAAGCAAACTTGAGTCAATTGCTCTGATGCCAAGCTGTGCACATACTCTGTCTTTAAACACACTAGCTCGTTTCAGACATTCTTAAGTCTGCTTGCACCGCTCCGCTTCTCGTAACGCGCAGGCACGACCAGCGCCAGTTGCCCAGCTTCCAGGCGGCTGTCTTCACGCTGCGCAGGTTGCAGGCCGCGGCGGCCATCCTGCCCAAGCTCGTGAAGAGCGTGCACGCAGCTTCCCGCCACGTCCTCACGGAGCTTGGCCACGCTTTTTTCGTGCCGCTCATGCTCACGCTACTCAGCATCCTGGCACGCATCTGGGTGAGCTTTGGGGATGGGCGTGAAGGGGAGTATATGTGCACTTGTTCACTCACCCAATGACTCCCATTACCCAAGTACCCCAACGCTCACAGGCGCTGGGCTGTCAGGCGGAGCTCAACGTTATCCAGGCCTACAATGCGCTGGTGGCCGTGGCGCCCGGCCTGCCAATGAGCCTCAACAGCGCCGCCGCCAGCGAGGACCTCCCCGCCTCCCTGGCCTGCTCGTGGCCCGAGAGGGGCGTCCCGCTGCCGCGGGCCGTGCCCGCCGCAGGGGCCGCCTCCCTGCGCGAGGCGGCGCAGGTCGCCACCGACCGCTGGCTGCTGCAGCCCGTGCCGGCCTCGGACGCCGACCCCTCGGAGCCCACCCAGTTCCTGGCCGTCGTGCAGGAGACGCGCCAGCCGCTCTGGCCCTCGGGCGGCGCCGGGGACGACCTTGGGGTGGCCCTGCGCCGCGACGATGAGCCCGAGCAGCGGGCAAAGGAGGACGCTGGCGCGTCGAGTTCGCCGGCCTTTGCGTACGAATACGCCACGGCGATCTTGTTGGGAGAGCAGGCGGCTCCAAAGGAGGCGGCGGCCCAGGACGCGCGGCCAGAACCCGCCAAGCCGCCTGCGGTCATCGTCCGGCCGGCGGTCAGGGCCCAAGGTCCGGCCGTATCCGGCGCCTTTGTGGCCGTCGCGGTGGCGCCAGCCAAGCGCGCCGGCGCAGCGCCGCAGCAGACGGGCGTGCCGTTGCAAGCACCAAAAGTCGATCATCAGGAGGTGACCCCTCAGGCGCCTCTGCCCGCGCTGTCGCCGTTGCTCGCGCTGGAGAGCAAGAGTAAGAAAAAGGCAGCGGGCAAGGTGGAGACGAAGCCGAGGCCGCAGACCTGGGAAGACTGGCTGGGCGGCGTGCCAGCGCAGGCGGCGGCTGCGGCGCCTGCGCGGCCGGGCAACAAGAAACAGCGAAAACGATAAGACAGAGGTCATTTGATCCCTCTGACACCTTTGTGCCCTGGTTCAAAGCTCATTTTCTATACCTGCCATTTCATTCATCGTATATTTATCAGTGGGAGGCATGGGGCATTGGCAGAAAGGCGTGTCGCTATATCGTCAAGCGCGCTGTAGAGTCTGCATGGCATCAGAGAGGGCAGTGTAGTGCATTAATGCTCAGTAGAAAGGTTCCGGCAGTATTGGCAATGGGGGTGGGAAAGGGAGGGAAGGGCGGGCAGAAGAGGCATGGAACAGTTTAGAGAGAGAGAGAGTGTGAGGCCCGGCGCCCTGCCTTTTGAAAAATGCATCAGAAGGGGATCTTTCTCGGGCTTCTCAAAAGCGGCAGATAGGGCACGTGCAGTCAAAATCACGTGCTATCTCGTTGGTGGAGAGGTGTTTTCGGTTCCGGGGGCCGTCTCATGGACCCATTGGATCGCATCGAGCAACGTACTGGCCGATGATTGGACATGTGACGTATTGTCGTCGTTTGTGGATTCGGAGGTCCCGCCAAGCCGCGCAATGTGGGAGGGCACCTCAGTCAACCCCCTTTCTGTAGGCAACTGGGGCGGTGCGTTCGCAGGCGGCCGCGGTTCTGCAAAAAACGCGGTGCTTGCTACATGAGGTCTGGATGACTCATAGCTGGTGTCAAGGGGTGTCATGCACGCTCGCGCTCGCCACAAACCTGGAGTCCCCATGTCGTCAACGGGCACGGGCATCGAGTACAGAAACTGGGGGCGGCGCGGGTGGTCGAGTTTGTGGGACCAGGGTGTGGAGAAAGTAAAGGTAATGACGTAAGTCGGAATTGTAAGCCTTTACAAAAGTGAATTATGTCGCTGACAAGGTCTGTGGGGCCTGGTCGCGCGATTAACAAGGCCCGCTGGGGTAGACCCGGCCACGTGGAAGCTGCCGTTTCCGAAAAGAGCCAGGGCGGTCGCGGATTGTCCAACCGACCGCCCAGCCCCACCAGCGCAGCCGATGAGGTGCCAGGGGTGCCTTGATCCTGCAAATGGTTTATTCGTTTTCCAAGCGATACAAATAGGGTTGACTGGTGGGTGGAAGCTGCCGGGAGAATGGCGGCCCACACGCTTTCGTGCGGGGCGGACATAATGGTAGGCGCGGTTTTCCCTGCGTACTTGATGCGGCATTGATAGTTTGTAGCATGCATTGCTATTTTACATATATGGATGCGCCTGTATCATTGCTAAAACCGCTCCTCGCTGCGACAGGGTCTGGCCATGCACGGCTCGGAGGCCCTGTTTGCCGCGGCGCTCATCGACGGGCGGGTGCTGGTGTCCGGCTACGGCAGGGATGGCCTTGCGTCCAAGCACGACATCCAGCTCTGGCCCGAGCAGTCCGCCCGCGCCGTGGCCTTCTCGCCGGGCTCGCAGCTGCTGCTGGTGGGCTCCGCGGACGCCGAGCTGGCGCACGTGGACGTCGCCACCGGCGCGGCGGTGCAGCGCCTCTCGGCGGCGCACGAGCACCCCATCACCTGCGCGGAGGTCGTGGGCGAGGAGGGCCTGGTGGCCGTGGGCGACGAGGGCGGGTGCGTGCGGCTGTGGGACCCGCGCGACCCCGGCCGCCGCCCGGCCAGGTCCTGGGAGCCGCACGCCGACTACGTCTCCGACCTGACCTGGAGCGCCGCGCGCGCCTCGCTGCTCAGCGTGAGCGGCGACGGGCGCCTGGCGCGCATGGACCCGCGCCTGGGCAAGGTCCAGGAGCGCAGCGAGGAGGACGTGGACGACGAGCTGCTGAGCGTCGCCGTGGTCAAGCAGGGGCGCAAGATCGTGTGCGGGACCACCACGGGCGTGGTCAACATCTGGAGCTGGGGCTACTGGAACGACTGCAGCGACCGCCTGACCGGGCACCCGGAGTCGACGGAGGCCATCGTGAAGCTGGACGAGGACACCATCGTCACCGGGTCGAGCGATGGCATGCTGCGCGTGTGCTCCGTCCAGCCCAACCGCCTGCTGGGCGTGCTGGGCGCGCACGCGGACTACCCCATCGAGCACCTGGCCCTGAGCGGCGACGGCGCCGTCCTGGCCAGCGCCTCGCACGACCAGACGGTCAAGCTCTGGGACCTGGAGGCCGAGGGCGAGGGAGAGGCAGAGGAGGCGGAGGGAAAGGAGGCTAGTGAGGAGGCACATGAGGAGGCAAATGCGGGCGCCGGCGCCGCGCAGCCCGCAGACGACGCCCCCTCTTCCGACAGCGACGACTCGGACAGCGACGACGACCGCCGCCCGCAGCGCAAGGGCAAGCGGCGCGGAAAGAAGGAAAAGACCGCCGGTCAACCAAAGGGCAAGCGGCGAAACACCTTTTTCGACGGTCTCACGTGACAAGGGGTCTGGAGAAAGGTCCTGTTTCGTTTGGTTCTGCACGTCACCATTGGCACACGGCGGCACTCTGAGTGATGCTCCACTAACAGATTCTAAGAGCGCATTTCATACGCATGCAATATTCTTTAATTCGCATATTCCAGCTCGTCAGTTCACATGCACGACTCGGTGAGCGGCAAGAAGAATTCCAGAATATTCTGTGAAAGTTCACGCTCCCGCCAACGCGAGCCATTGGCAATGAGTCACATAAAATCTGCACATCACACCACCTCTGCCCCGGTCCGCGCCAGCTCCCATCGAATGAGCTCCTCCAGAACCACCAGCGCGCCCGGCTTGCTGATGACTGCGTTGTGTGGGGATTGGACACAAGTGTGCAAAGTGGAGCGTTCTTCTTACGCGTGGCCAAGGACACGTGAGCTTGCCACCTCTGCGCCATCCAGACCTGTGTTGTACTCCCCGCAGTGCGTGTGCTGCACGCAGCAGGGGCACCCTGCCGGGGTCGCGCAGGGGCAGTCCCGCACCAGGTCCCGGGCCTGGGCCAGGATGGGCCCAAACTGAGGCGCCGCCTGTTGTGAGGGAGTGGGTGTTGGGCGGGGGAGCGTCACACAGGTGGGCTTCATGGCTGAGGGATGCCGCAATGTATGCTTGAACATATAACAAAACACAGTGCAGTCTGCTTTTGATCGATGAAGACCAGCATCCTGCCGTTCTACCCAGCCCTTACCGCGGCCGCGAGCCCGATGCCTCCAGGGTACTTGTCGTAGATGAGCAGGCGCTCTGGCTTGTAGCGCGTGTCGTACGGGCTGTCGCACTCTGCTCGGCAAGGTGGTTGGGTGGTTAGGGGGTGGTTGAGGGGGTGATGCGTGAAAATCCAAACGTGGAGGCGTGTCAAAACTTCAATACATTGAGACTTGTCTCTTTCCCACCGCCAAGCACCCCAGCGTGCACAGCCCGGCTCCGCGCCTGTGCCGACGTCGTTGGCGTTGCAGAGGATGAAGAGCGGCAGCACGTTGAGCACAGCGTGCGCAGCGGCGTGCACGGCCGCCCTGAACTCCAGCCCCGCGTCGCGCACGGCGCGGCGCACGCAGGGCGGCAGCCGGACGTAGGCGGTCTCCGTCTCGTACTCGACGTCTGGAAGAAAGAGTGCCACCTTGTCAAAGGCGATGCCGGAGCCGCGCCAGATGCGCGTGAAGCCGAGGAAGCGGACCGAGACGGTGGCCCCGGCAAAGGTGGCGGCGACGCGGAGCGGGGCTGGCGAAGCATTGGGGGCTGGTGCGGTGATTGGGGAAGAGGATAGAGTGTGGGCGTCATCATTGATGAGACTAGCTCCTTGTGTCCCGTCCACGTCATCGTTGTCCAGGCACCCATCGCGTCCAAAGGCCGGCCGCCCGCCCACCACGTGTACCTGTTGAGATGGGGTATGAATTTGTATTGTGAGATGACTAATGCAAGGAATACTTTATCCCTCCAGCACCTTCCCCCCTCCCCACCCCCCCACCCCCCCCCTTGCCCGCACCGTGGTAAAGTCGGAGAGGGCGGTGTAGTACTTGAGGTCGGCCGGGCGGACGATGGCCACGCGCCCGTCCAGGTCCAGCTTCTTGCAGATGTAGGTCCGCCCCTGGTGCATGTACACGGCGCCGTCGTACACCTCGTAAAAGGCCTTGCTCTGCTCGATCTCCTCCAGCACCGCGCCGCCGCGCGCCTCGTCCAGGATGGCAAAGCGGTCCGGGTCGATCGCGCGCAGGCTGATCTTCGAAGCCGGGTGCGGCGCGCGGCCGGCGTAGTGCAGCACGGGCTCGCCGGGCGCCGCCGCCGGGTGCCGGGCGAGCAGGCCCAGCCTCTGCAGCGCGGCGCACGTTGAGGCGAAGTTGTGCGCTTGAGTATTGGTGGTGTTGAGTTGGGGTGTGGAAAAGGAGGGAGCGATGGAAGAGGCGCATGCTACTAAACCGGTCTCTGCACCAGCAATTCCAACTCCCTCCCTCTCTGCCCCCTCAAAGAAGACCGGCCCAAAGAGATCCAGATCCATGCCAGAACACAGCACGAGCGGCGTCTCCAGCGCGGCGCACGCGGCGTGCGCTTCTAAAACGGCCGCGTTGGCGACGTCGACGACCGCGCGCTCGACCGCCCCACCAAAGAGCCGATCCGGGCGGCCGACAAAGTGCTGGTCCAGCGCGCCGTCCCAGGCGACCATGAGGCTGAGGCTGGGGCGCTCGCGCCGGCCCGCGCGTCCCGCCTGCTGGAGCAGCGAGGACACCGACCCGGGGAAGCCCAGGTGCAGCGTCGCGTCCAGCGCGCCCACGTCCAGGCCCAGCTCCAGCGCGTTGGTGGCCGCCACCGCGCGCAGCCGCCCGTCGTGCAGCGCGCGCTCCAGCCCGCGGCGCTCGGCGGGGCTGTACCCCGCGCGGTAGACGGCCACCAGCTCGCCCAGCCCGGGCGCCGACCGCGCCAGCAGCTCGCGGACGTAGGCCACCACCAGCTCGCACAGCTTGCGCGTGCCGCAAAAGGCGATGGTCTGCAGGCCGTGCTGCACGCACTCGGCGAGCAGGCAGCTCAGCTCCATGATCGGGCTGCGGCGGCGCTCCGACGCGCCCACGCCCGTCGCGCCGTACCGCGCCGCGGGCGGGCCGTACCGCGCCCAGTCGGCCGAAGAGGGGATGGGAGGGGTATCTTGGGAGGAGGTCGATGGGACTATGGATGTGTGCTCTGAAGAGGACGGCGCAGTCGTTGCCGCTCGCTGCCTACTCGTCAAACCGGCTCGACCACCGCCACCTCTTGGAGCAGCGGCCCGCGCCAGCCGGGCGACGCTCGCCCGCAGATCCGCGCCGGTGCGGCGCAAGATGGGCCGCTGCTCAGGCACGCACGTGACGGGCTCGAGCTTGGTCAAAGCCAGATGCGCAGTTGTATCTTGTGACGCTCGACTAGGTCCGTCAGAGACGACATCCGAAGAATTAACTTCCACTACACTGCCTGGCCCAACTGCCGGCGAGCCCGCGCCCCTCCTAGAGACACCGGCAGACACAGAGGTCACCCACTCCTCCTCCGTCACGCCTGAGCGCTCATTCAATTGCGTCCCTGAGGGGAAAGAAAGGCGGCAATAGTATCGAGGGCTTGAGCGGCCCAAACAAACATTACATTTTGTGCAATCATACTGCCCATCCGACCAACCCTTGGATCCACTCCTCTGCTCCCTCAGACCTCCACCACCCCAACCAAATGTTCAAGGACAAGCAAGCTTACCCGCAAAGCGCTGCTGATTGATCGCGCGCTTGGTGTGGCGAGCACTCTCCTCACGTGCGCGCTTTGAGCTCTGAATGGGGTTTGGCACCTGCTTAGTGTTGGGCGGCAAAGGGGGTCGGGTCGTGGTGATGATCGTAAAACGAGGTCATGCCGAGACACTGATGAAGAGTTGACTTTCCTCAGCTTTGCAGCGATGTTGTCACCTCTTTGCCCACACACTCCTCCTCTCACCTGCTTGTCGTCGGCTGCCAGGGGAGGGTTCCAGAGCACAAACGTCTTGGGGCCGTGCGGGGACCCATCCTCTGTCACCACTGCGTGCATACAAGGGGCGACTCTATTTTGTACAGCTTGTATCAAAGAGGCACCTCTACGAGCTTACAGCCATCACGCTCTTGCACAAACACTCGTACACGCCAATTCCCCACAATCGCCTACCGTGCAGGCGTGCAGAGGCCAGCAGCCGCGCCGCTTGCTCCCGTGGGTTGGCAATGGTGGCCGTCGTCAAGGCAAAAACCGGGGACGAATTGTAGATCCGCGAGCACAGTCGCCGCAGCCGCCGAATGACCATGGCCGTGTGTGCGCCAAAGACGCCTAGAGGTTGTTGGGTGTGAGTACTTTTTTGTTGTTGGGTTTGACCCCTGCCCACGCTCGGCGCCCTAGAGAGCAGGCAAATCCCAACAGCCCCCCTCTCTCCCTCTCACCTCGGTACACATGCGCTTCGTCCACAACGACGTAGCGGAGCCCGGCGAGGATGCGCTGGAATTGCTGGTGGAAGGGGAGGATGCTGGTGTGGAGCATGTCTGGGTTGGTGATGAGCAGCCGCGCCCGGGCGCGGACCTCGTCCCGCTCGCTCCGAGCCGTGTCGCCGTCGTAGATGTCCACGCTGGGCACGCTCTGGTCCCCAAAGGCCACGCCACACAGCTCCCGCAGCGCCCTGGCCTGGTCCTGAGAGGAGTAGGTTGAGGAATGATGGAGTGGGCGGTGCTGCAAAGGGCATTCTGGCACACTCACAATTCTGACTCCTCACAACATCCATCGCCGCTCGCCTGCGCCAGGGCCTTGGTCGGAAACATGTAAAGCGCGGTGGCGCCGGGGTCGGCGGCCAGCGCCTCGAGGATGGGGATGTTGTAGCACAGCGACTTGCCCGAGGCCGTGGAGGTGGCCACCACCGTGTCCGTGCCCTACGTTAGGAGAAGCGCGGTGTGAGCGGTCAGACGAAGCGCACGAAACAGGCTCAGCAAACATGACGCCTGAGTCACCACCCCCACCCTGCCAGCAAAAAACACTCCACGCACCGCGCGCAGGGAGGCGACGGCCTCAGCTTGGTGGCAGAAGAGGCGCCGGATCCCCAGGGACTCGAGCGCCTTTTGCACGCGCCCCGCGACCTGCGCATCGGCGTAGCGAGCCACGCGGGCGGGCACGCGCTCCGTGTGCGACACCTGTCCCTGGTACCAGTCCAGCTGCTTGAGGTGTTCCAGCAGCGCGTCCGGGTCGAGCGGCGACCTGTCCGAGCACCCCTCCCGCACCCGGACCACGGCCGGCGTCGTCCTCGGCGCGCCGCGCTTTCTTTGCAGGCGCGTCGCGCGCAGGTCGCCGTCGCGGCGCAGCGTGCGCGCGGCAGCCACAAGCTCGCTTGTGGAAAGGTCGGGAGGGAGGTGGGCGAGTGTTGCGGCGTCTTGCCTCACCGCCGGCCCTGCGTTAGAGTCTTGGAGATCGGCAGGTGTCTCCTTGGGCGGCCGGCGCTGCTGCGCCAGCGCACCGCACTGCGCCAGGCAACACCACAGCGCCCAGGCCACGCGCTGCATTTTGTTCGACCGCTTGGACGGCCGGGCAGGCACTTGATCCGACGGTAAACCCTCGGCAGCAGGATCTGCTGCCAGGGCGTCGAGCCGTGCGCGAAAGGCGGCCGGCACGCCGCCGCGCGTGGCTCGCGCGCCGGGATCAAGAATGTTCAGCACCAAGCCACCCTCATCGCCTTCTTGATCGGCTGCTGTTACAGTGCCCGCGCCGTCTGTTCTGATCTGTGTTGAAAAAGGGGTGTGCTTGGGGAGTTTGGGTTTGTATTTGCAAGTGACGCGAACAAAATTCGAGAGCCTGACCAAGCAGCGGCAGAGGCTGCATCGACGTCTGAGGCCTACAACAACACAAATGCTGTCATCACTCATGCGTGGCGACGTGAAAGCCATACGCGAATTCCTGTCGGCAAGCACACCACCCAGAGCTGCAGCCCTGGACTCCTGGACAATTGTGCAGCCCATCTCCCCTGCCCACAACCACGCAATCACTCTTCAGGCACCTGGAGGGGGTGGGGCGCCACGTCTTGAAGCTCTTCCAGCTCCTGTGTGCGGCGCAGACTGGCAGCCAGAATGTCCGGCGCGACGGTCCCCGTCCAAGCAGGAACGTCGTCCTCATTCCGCAGCCTGCGGAGAGGAGAATGGCAGCTTTGTGGAAGGGAATGCGGCTGCAAATGTGTTGTGACATTCTGCTTCTGCCTGCTGAATTTGTGCAAAAAGCATCGGCATTTCCTTCTCACAGAGCACACAGCCGCAACGGCACAAGCACCGCACCGGTGATGCACGTGGATCGTAAAGGATATAGGGCAGATTGCGACAATGGCGTCCAGATCCTGCTTGTTGAGCTGCCCTGACAGTCCCATGGACTCGACCGCGGATTGCGCCCGGGCCCACGACGGCTGTTGAGAGGAGGCAGCCGTGAAGTCCGGGTGTGTGTGTGTGAGTGAGGTGGTCACCATAGAACCCTCTTCTTAAATACCCAGGCTCACTCAAGGCGGCCCTGATCAGTGACTTCACAAAAGCCATTGTCCCTCAATTTAAAATGCACTCACCTGGATGTGAGAAGCGTCCAGGAAGCTGACGATGCGTGCCAGGATGCATCCGGCGTTGAAAAGCCGCATGGCGTCGGCCGGGAGCGTGGTCAGGGCTATGGCTGCGGCGGCCTCGGCATCTTTTGGGAAACCCTCTGCAGTAAAGCAGTCGGCAAGAGCGGATGGCTGGCTTGAAGTGGGGCTGGGAACCTGCCCGGGAGCGGATAGTCTGGAGGTCACACCAGCAAGGCCACCGATTGGTAAACTCAAGTCAAGGGAATCTGGCATGTGTGCCTGACCACTTGCAACACTCTGCGGCTCTGGCACAGAAAGTGCCGCCGGCCCCGCCCTCCGAGCGGCCAGGGGCGAGGCATTGGGACGGCTCAAGTAGCCTGGCAAAAGGGTGTCCAGCTTGCCCGGAGAGATTTGAGGCGGCGCGGCCTGCTCGACCGCCTCTGCATCTGCAGCCGTGGGTGTGGAAGGGCACTCTTCCGATGCTGCTGCTGGAACAGGGGTGGCTTTTGGAGCCTTGCCCTTGCGTGGAATGATGGCCTGCGAAGTGGAGCGCGCTTGGCGGATTTGCCACAGAGGGTAACAGGTGCACATTGACGGACGCGATGCCCTGCTTTGACATTCTGGAGCAACTTGACCAAATATCACAAAGACCTATCCAAGCCTCACCAATGAATCATTAGGACTCAGTCGCAACTCCTGTATCAAAGTCTTGTCTGGGAGCCGGCGACCCTGTCGAAGGAGGGACATGCAATCATCACATCGCCGGAACCGGCGCAATCAGGCTGCCCGCATTTCGTGGGTGCCCCCATCCGTGGCATGCAAACACCCTTGAGACCTTGTAAAAGAGTTCAATATTTGACAAGGAATGTTGGGCGGCCAGCGCGCTTTTCAGATCGCCCACTGTCGAGGCGGACGCCTCGTCCACCTCATAGCTCTGGCCCTTGAGCGTCCTCGCGCGAACAACGCGCTGGGCCGACATGACGGACACTAGTCATCGTGCGGCGATCATGGGTGTTATATTGTGTCAAAGTCTGGGATGATTCATGCAGCATATGCCGAGATCGCGGTGGGCCATGGCCTGGCGGTGGCAGCCACATGAGTGATTTACCTCCAAATGTGCGGCGCATCTGGTGCGTGCGCTGCCTGATCAGGAGGCATGCACAGGCTGCGCCATAAATAAGAGAACAACGCCATCAATGGCAGGTATTTGGACATCATTCGACTCATCAGGCACCAACTTGTATGAGATCCTTTACGTTCACTCTCCATCGCCTCTCTGCTCCCGGGAGGGCACCAAGTCCCCGCAGGAGAGAGTGATGGGTGGTGGAGAGCCGAGCGGAGATGGACGGGTGGAGCGCCCGCAGCATTTTCTGGGCCTGAAAGTGGGATGTATGAGGTCATATTAATGCATACAGCTAGATTTTTGAATAAAAAGCATGCAATTTGCAACCACGATGGCACGACTTCCCCAGGCTCCACACCAGTGGATCCTCAAACCTCCTCTGGACTTGCCTTGAGCCACCGGTATGTCTCTTCGAGCCGTCTTGCACTCTCGAGATCGACAGCTGTGGCCCGCGTCTCCAGATCTAGCACTGCCGCGTGCATCTTCCTGAGGAGGACCTGGCGAGGCAACGGAAGCGTGCTGGTTGCGGGTTGTCCCAGGGGAAAGACACCCTGGTCCATTTTGACTCCTTCCACAGATCACAGCCTTCCCCATGACTGCGCACCTGGGAGAAGCTGTCAACCCACCACTGGATGTCTTTTGAAGATTGGGAAAATTCTGGGCTGGCATACAGTCGAGCGTTCCTGTGAGAATGGGGAGCGGGACAATTGAATGGTGTCAGATTTAATTGGGTTAAACATGTCAGAACTCAAGCTAACGCAAGCCTTTTGCCATTGGCTTCAAATTTGCCCTCCTCTCAGCCGCACATCCTCGCACCCTTCACAGCACAGCATGATGGTGTGCGTCCAACAGAGGATTTTCTCAAAATCTCCGTGCGAGTCCGAGCGGGGACCGGAGCCTGGCAGCGGGCGGGCGGCGGTGCAGGCCCGCACCGAGTCGCAGGCCAAGGGAAATGCCGTCGGCATACCAGCGCGCCGAGCATACAGGGCAAACCAATCCATAGCATGCTCAGGCTCTGATTGGCATGCGACGCAGCCCAGCTGCGTGCGCAGGCGTGGCCAGCGTGATAGGCAGTGCGACTCCCACAGCGTCTGGTCCCGAGCGATCTGAAACAGATGTCGATTCTGCGCACATGCATGGTGAGGGTCCGATTGTTTATTTAATGGCTATTATGAATATTGATCAGATAGAATTGTCCGAACACCTCCCAAAGTCTGCTTGTACCTTTGCCGAAGCGCGCACGAGGTCTCGGGGCTCGAGATGCCTGGCGGGACAATGGGTGGTATCCAGCTCCTTAGGTATAGCAGCCACGATGGCGTAGTAACGAGAATAATGAAAAATAAGTTATTGCGTGCATTTAAGACCACGAATTGCACGTGCACAGACCTGAAGACAATGGTCACGAGGTCTTGCGGAATGGAGTGCAGTCCCGAGCCAAACCCTGCTCCGCAGCCCGGCGCTGCCTGCTCGCCCATCGCGACTTCCTCGCATGCAATCATCGTGGGTATTGTTTAATATATACACATACACAATGCGCTAGTGTCGATCGGTGTGCGCGTGGGCTAGTGGGTTGGGACCCGGTCCTGGTCGTTGTCCTAACCGCTCCCTAGGCCGGCCGGCGGCAAGATCCGATAGGTGCTTCGAGCGCGGCGGCGCGGCTGGCACTTTTGTGCCAGAGACATGCATGTTTTGGTTTATGTGCTCTTGGTTTTCGTTTTTATGCCTTTAGCTTTTTCTCCAACAAGTTGGGGAAGGGATATGAGTTTCGTGCTGCTAGAAGGAAGAGATCGAGCGTGAGAAAAAAGGGAGTGCAACTCGACGTGCCAGGATGCTGCCGGACAAACCACCTTAGGCCAGGGGCTTGAACGGGTTTTGCTCCTCGCCCTGCTCCTCCTGGTGCTCGTGCCCAATCGCCTGCTCCAGCATGGAGAGCCGGTGGTGGTGCCGCAGCTGCGCATGCAAGGTGTCGGAGGCCGCGCCCTGCCCCGGCCGGGGCACGTTGGGCCCAGCGCCCAGGAGCGCCTGCCGACCCACGCGCTGCTGCGCGACGGGCGGCTGCTGCTCCGCCTCCTTGGCGCCCTGCGCCGAGGCCTGCCCAGCCGTGTTCTGGCCACCCCCAGCCACGGGGTTGGTGGCCAGTCCGGGGACGCCCGTGCCTTGCGCCGGCACCTGATTCTCCTGCGGCAGCTGCGTAACCACCTGCTGCACTGGCACCGCCTGTTGCACCGGCACGGCCTGTTGCACGGGCACGGCCTGTTGCCCTGGCACGGCCTGTTGCACTGGCACCGCCTGTTGCACCGGCACCGCCTGCTGCTGCTGCTGCTGGCCCTGCACGGGGACGGCTCCCTGCTGCTGGCCTTGCACCGGCAGGGGCACGGCCCCCTGCTGCTGCCCTTGAACTGGCAGAGGCACGGCACCCTGCTGCTGGCCCTGCACTGGCAGAGGCACCGCCCCCTGCTGCTGGCCTTGCACCGGCAACGGCACGGCACCCTGCTGCACAGGCACGGGCACGGGCAGGGGGTTGGCCTGCGCAGCCTGGGCGTTTGCCAAGAGCGCTTGCACTCGGGCCTCCGCGGCCGCCGCGTGGGTCTCGGCCGCCACCGCCCGGTTCTCCACGGCCTGCCGTTCTGCGATGGCCGCAGCCAGCTTGGCATCGTAATCCGTGGCCTGCACGCGACAGAGGCATGGCAGAGGCGTGAGCGACGCACGGCCACGCAAGAGTCGGCAGGCATCAATCGATATTGCGTAACCCCATCGATATAGCCTTGAGGCAAAACCCAGTGGCGCCAGGTGCGTGGCAACTCAGCTACCCCCCAGTTACCCGCTCCCACGCATGCATGAAAGTAAACAACCTCCTCTACGCACCGCCGCAGCGCAGCGGGCCATTTCGGCCCGGAGTCGGTCGTCCAGGGTCTTGATCTGCGCGCCAAGGTCCCTCTCCTTGGCCTCGCTGGCCTGGGTCACCTCGGAGACCCTGGGAGCAAGGAAATGAGTGGGGTCGTGCAGCCGTCAGCGTGGATACCAAAACGCCGTGCCTGCACACCTCTATCCATTTAATTTCAGGGTCCAATACAAGCGCCCTCTTGCCCCATCCGCAACGCACTTGGTCACTTGCGCGGTGAGCTCCGCACGTAGGCGATCCACCGTCTTGCGGAGGTAGTCGACCTCTGCGGCCTTGGTGGTGGCGGTCTGGGTCGTTTCGTGCAGGTCGCGCTGGGCCTGGTCGGCCGTGGCGGCCATGAACTGGATGTGCTCGTCCTTGAGTTTGAGGTGCTCGTGGAGCTTCCGGCGGTGGGAGTGCTGCCAGGCGACGACGCCCAGTAGCATCAGCATGCCCACGACCGCCAGCTTGGATCCATACCGCGCCAGGAACCCCTTTGGCCGCTTCCTGTGAAGGCGATCGGGAGGCGGTGTGAGTATGGCCCGGTCCCGGACCGTTGCGATCGACGCCCGACACCGCTGCCCTACCTGAAGCCACGGGGATCGTCAAACGGATCAAAGGTGGAGGGTCTCGCCTTGTAAAAATCCATGGCGCAGGGATCCGGCTAGCCAGGAGCCCGAGCCGCAGCAGGCTTGTCGGCCGTCTCCCCTGCCCCGGCCAACTCGTCCAGACGGGTGATGGCCCAGGAGCACTTTCGCCGCTCCCTGAGCGCACGGCAATGGCGACAAGGTTACAATACGATCAATGGTGCACTGGATGCTGTGCGTGGCACTGGCGCGGCTTGAGGGCGGCAATCGCAATCGCTTGCGGTGGGAGTGACAGGTTTCAGAAAGATCGATGCTGGCCTTCCTCCGCGGGCGTCGGCAGCGGCGCTGGGTGGCATATTTCACCACCACTGGAATCAGTGTGCGCACATTTCTGCATACGTTTTGATGCATTTTTCTGAATGAACACATTATTCGAGCACAGTGATGTTACAAGGGGGCGTGAGGATGTCATTGGATGTTTCGCCGGGAGAGCGCCAGCACCTCGCCCCTCACGTCGGCGCCGGCCTCTACCCGAAACTCTGGGCTGACCTGCACGCCAGGGTGTTTGTGAATATATCAGTGTGATGAAGGTCTGATGCGTGATCTAAGATAGTGCCCGCTGAATACAACATTCCCGTGAATAAGCAGAGCACGTGTCAGTTTCACCAAGCACAATCGCGACCCCCCGCGACGTGCCTGGCAGTCTCGGAGGGAGGCGTCTGCCCCTATCCAGGCCTTGCTGCAGATGATGGTGTTGTGCAGGTGGCACCCGCTCTCCACCGTCACGCCGTTCATGAGGATGCTGTTGATGATCTGGCAGAGGGGTTTGTTGATGGGGGGTCAGCGTGGGTAGGAGGGTTGGCACTGGAAGAGGGCTCCGAAGACCGTCCCTTCCAGACAGGCACCAGACCGCAGCACCTCCCCTCTTGATAATCCACCCTCCCCTTCACACGCACCTTGGCGCCCGCGCCGATCGTGCACCCGGCACCGATGACAGATCGCTTCACAGAGACCTTGTCGCCCAGCACGCCATCGGCGCCCACCATGCTGCCGGCGCCCACCGTGGCCTTGGACCCAAGCTGCGGATGAGTATGTGTGTGGGGGTGTGTAAGAGGAAGGCAGTTACCTAGTAAGCCTCTGATTTACTACTCCCAAACCCCTTAACCGCGCTCACCTGGGTGGAGGGGTGGATGTAGTTGTCGTACTTGGTGTTGGGCGCCTCACGCAGGAGGCGCGCGGCGTGATCGGGCGAGATGACGTCGCGATTGACGTCGGCGTAGGACTCGATGCTGCTGGCGCGGCGGCAGTAGGCGCCCTCGGGCGCGACAAAGGCCGTGCAGCGCCACTCGCGCTCGCCCGAGGCGGGCGGCGGCCCCGTGCCGCCTGCGACGACGGCCGGCGGCGGCGGCCGCGGCGGCCGGCTCGCCGTAGACGTCGAGCGCGGAGAGGGAGAGCGAGCTGGAGACGGCGCGCGAGGAGATGGAGAGCGCGCTGCTGGCGGCGCGCAGCGCGGTCACGCCGCGGCGGCTCGCCGCCGTCGAGCGCCAGCGGCGCGCGCCGGCTGCGCTGGCGGACCATGAAGGGCACGACGTGCTCGCCCAAGTGGTGCAGGTCGGCGCGCGCGGCCAGCACGGCCAGCAGCGCGGCCGTTCGGACGGCGTAGACGTGCATGTCGGCGAGGTCGGAGCGGACCTGCACGGCGGGCGAGGCCTCCAGCACGCGGGCGGGGAGGCGCAGGTGCCGCGCGCGCTCGGGCGAGCGCAGGAAGTAGACGATCTCGTCGCGGCCGCGCAGGCCGACGTAGTCGACGTTGCGCGGCGCCTGGCCGGGCTTGCACTCGGCGGCGGCCGAGGACGCGGGCGCCGCGCGAGCAGCGGCGTGATGGCCGAGCCGCGCAGGCGGTGCAGCAGCAGCTGGCCGGCCAGCGGGACCTCCGTGACCACGTCGCCCGACAGGATGACCAGGTCGTCCGCGCGCAGGCGCTCCCGGATGGAGCGCAGCGCCTCCACGGGGCTCGTCTCCTCGGGCACCCGGATCACCTCGGGCCGCAGGCCCAGGCCCGCCGCCTCCGAGCTGGCCAGCCACGCCTGCACCGCCGAGGCGGCTGGCTCGCCCTCGCACAGGATGCTCACGTCGCGCACACCCGCCTCAGCCAGGGTGCGCAGGGGGAAGGAGAGCAGGGGGCGGTTGCCCACGGGCAGCAGGACCTTGGGGGTGCCATCCGAGTTCAGGGGGTGCAGCTGGGCGCCACCTGAGCCGGCGAGAATCACCGCCTGCCATGTGGGACTCAGGGTGTGAGGCATGATGGGCCCGGGGAGCCGATGCCCGGCCGGATGCCCAGCGATCGGCGGGCCGCAAGGAGGGGGCCCTGCACCGTCCAGCCCACGCACGCCAGCCGCTGCACCGCCGCCCACTACCTCCACCGCTGGCAGCGATGGTGCATCCAATGCGCCTGAAATCGGTGGCAATGCCTGTTGAGGCCCGACCAGGGCGCCTGGGCGGGGGCCAGGGCTGGACGCTGCCGCGATCAGAGGTCACGGAGGAAAGCTGCGCGCTGGCCTAGTTTCGAGCGGAACTGGCCAGGCGATGCGTGCCAGCTCCCAGGACGGGCCATCCCAAGCCCGCGGGGCCAGTGGATTGTTTGGATTGGTTGGTGGATAATCGTTGAATACTCGAGACTGAAAGACCGATCGGGCGGCCCCGCAACCTGGGGGCACCATCCACCCGTCGGGTGGTCTCGCGAGGTGGGGGCAAAGCCATGGACTGACGGACCCGCCCGGCAAAGATGAGTTCCGGACTGCTTCGGTCCATGAAATTGAAGTTGGCGGGAGGGACGCCAAAGTCAGGGAAGGGCGATGCCGGCGTGGGCCAGACCCCGGCCGGGCAGTCCAGGAGCGTCTCCCCGGCCCCGGCCGCCCAGTCCGCCAAGCCCGTGGCCCCCGCCGCGCCTGCTGCGGCCGCCAAAGAGAGCAGCGCCCCGGAAGTGGAGGGCCCGCACGCCTTCCCGCCGCTGACGGAGGAGGAAATGCGCAGGCACTATGCAGGTGGGTGTGAAGGGCAGGGGGTCAGACAAGGGGGGAGGGGGGGCCTTTAGGTATGGTTTTGGGGCGGTGGTGCGCCGGATTCTGGTTTACGCATGTGGCACTGTGAAAATGGAGCGTGGGGTGCGCGCGGATGGGGCTGGTAGTGGTCCTTGATCGCTTTGGGGGGGTTGTGATTCTTGTTGGCGGGTGCTGATATATTGGATGCCAAGCTCGCTGGAACGATCGCCTGTGGTTTGCAAAACGCATACATACTTTTTGTCCTAAAAACCTGGGTTCTCGGGAAAGAGGTTGCTGATGTAGCCAATGGTTGCGGCAGTAGCCTATCAATGTCCCTTGGTCAACCTTGGCTGACCGGCCGGTCCTGGCCCCAACGCCCTGCCCTCTCCGCCGCGATCGCGCGACCCGACGTGCTTCCTCTAATGCTCCAAGCTCCCAGCAGTAATCATCCGCCCTCCCCCACCCCCGCGCCCCTGCTCGCAGAGCCGCTGCCCAGCTTCCGCGACGTCGGCCCCGGGGAGCGGCAGGCGCTCTTCGTCTCCAAGCTGCACCTCTGCGCCTTCACCTTTGACTTCACGGACCCTGCCTCGCACGTGCACGAGAAGGAGACCAAGCGCCTGACGCTGCTGGAGATGGTGGACTACGTAAACTCCGGGTCGGGCAAGTTCCGCGAGGCGCTGGCCCCCGACCTGGTCTTCATGGTGAGCTCCAACATCTTCCGCTCGCTGCCGCCGCCGCGGCCGCACGCGCTGGAGGCCTTTGACGCGGAGGAGGAGGAGCCCTCGCTGGAGCCGGCCTGGCCGCACCTGCAGATCGTCTACGAGCTCCTCCTGCGCTTCATCGTCTCGGGCGACACCGACGCCAAGACCGCCAAGAAGTTTGTGGACCAGCAATTCGTGCTGCACCTACTCGACCTCTTCGACTCGGGTGCGGAGGAGCATGAGGGCTTTTTTTTGGAAGGGGAGGGGGAGTGGGACGACTGGGAAGAGGAACCATTGTCTCGGTGTCCTGCTTGATGTTGCGTAGATGACTGGTGCATCGTGTGACCTCCCAACCCCCCCAATTGCAGAGGACCCAAGGGAGCGGGATTATCTAAAGACGATTCTTCATCGCGTCTATGGTACGAGAGGGGGGAAAAGGCTGGATGGTCAGTCTGGGGTTGGTGCATTGGTCCGTGAATGGGCTTCATGCGACGGCATAAACGTTGGCGATGCCATCTGGAGTGTCCTAGCCACGCATGCATCACTTTTTATCACGTGCATGCACCCTGACCGTCTCACCCCTCCGCCTTCCCCACTCACCGACCTGCAGGGAAGTTTATGGTTCACAGGCCGTTTATCAGAAAAGCCATCAATTACGTCTTCTATCACTTTGTGTTTGAGACCGAGAGGCACAATGGCATCGCAGGTACGGTATCTTTTATATTGTTTGGGAGGGAGGCGTGGTGTAATTTTCCAGGAGAGTCAGGGTCTGCATCTGGAGAGGGTGGGCCCATGGAATCGGAGGTGCAAGGGCTCCTGCTCACTGTGCTCTTGACCTGTCGAGATGGGGAGGCGTGTGTGTATATGGAAGGATGGCCCTTTCTCCAGTGATTGTTGGGGCCCATGGGCACGTCAATTGACGTGTCGCCAACCAACCACGCAACACCTCGACGGTTCCTTCACCCTCCCAAACCCATTGGCAGAGCTTTTGGAGATTCTGGGCTCCATCATCAACGGGTTTGCTCTCCCGCTCAAGGACGAGCACAAGAACTTTCTCATACGTGCCCTGCTCCCGCTGCACAAGCCCAAGTGCCTCCCGCAGTACCACCAGCAGCTGTCGTACTGCATCACGCAGGCACGTGGCTGGCTTTTTTGTGCATGGCGCTGCACGTGACTGCGGGAGCCCGTCAGAGGCCGAGGCGCCTGGACAGTGTTGTGTGTGCAGAAGATTCTGCACACGTGATGCCTCCAACAGCTTTCACGACCCCCTCATACCCTCCCCCCTCCCACATGGTACTCGCAGTTTGTCGAAAAGGACCCGGAGCTTGCGGTGCCGGTCTTGCAGGGGCTCCTCAAGTTCTGGCCCATCACCAACTCCCATAAGGAGGTTCTCTTCATCGGCGAGCTCGAGGAGGTTTTGGAGATCACAAAGGTAGGAAGGGGGAGGGGGAGGGCTTAAGGTGGCGTTTATGACTGTCATTGGAAAAGGTACACAGCCTTGGAGAGCCTTGTCTCAAAACTGGACCGATGGGTTGCTGCACACAAAGGAGATCTGCGTGCACTGGAAGGCTCCTTCTCCTTCCCCTCCTTCTCCTTCTCCTTCTCCTTCTTCTTCTCCTTCTCCCTCCCTCAACACTAATCCCCTCGACAACCTCTCATCCCTGGCGCAGCCCAAGGAGTTTGAGATCGTGATCGAGCCGCTGTTTCGGAGAATCTCGCGGTGCCTCACGTCCTCCCACTTCCAGGTGGCGGAACGATCGCTCTTCCTTTGGAACAACGATGCCATCGTTCTGCTGGTCACCCAGTACAAGGAAAAGGTCCTCCCGCTTGTGATCGGCGCCTTGGAAGAGAATGCCGCCCATCACTGGAATTCCGCCGTACACAGGTGCGTTGGGGCCGGGGGGGGCTGGGAGGCAGTTGGGTGGATCAAGATCCAACAGTCGTATTGCCCATGTGATCGTATCGGCTCGCGAACGCGACCCTAAGGCCACTTGGCTCCTCTGCCCGCCTCCCCCTCCGCAGCCTGACGCTCAACGTGCGGAAAATGTTCCAGGAAATGGATGTCGCCATGTATAACAAGTGTTTGCACAAGATGGACTCGAGCGAGGTGAGGTGGTCCCATGGCGCTGGAAAAGGGCAATTCCTTGATTGATCACTCACTGGGCTCCCGCACTCCATCGTGCCTGTGCACGAGCGCCTGGCGACTGCTCATTCTATAGGTGAATGTGTACCTAGAATGTGCTTTGCAGCGTCTAGTGACGTGACGTTCGCCCCTCCCCCAAACTGCACAGAGGTCGGCCGCGGCCAAGGAGTCCCAGCGCCAAGACCGGTGGGATGCAATATTGCGGGCCGCAAAGGAGCCTTCCATGCAGGTGGCGGCCAGCAATGTGTAAGTCCTTTTTCCCCGAACAAAAAGCACAATGGAAGCGAATATAGGGCCAGGGCGCGCGTCTAGGTTGGAAGCTGGGGGCGGGAAGCTGTCCAGCTAGGTCCCAGATCGGGTAGATCTCGTCAGCATCGTACCAGCAAACCGAGCGGTCGCGCAGCGTCCCATGCCGGCGGCCGATGAGCATCGTGTGACCCTAGCGGCGGATCTTGGCGACCGTTCCGGCCCACCTGGAGCCCGGAATGCAAAGATGCCCGCGGCCGGCTGTGCCCCGTCTTGCCCTGCCGGAGGCACATCGGTAGCAGGGTTCCGGAACCGCCCCGACCGCCGAAGCCGGAGGACCGGTGCTTTGCACACGTGCCCCGTGCGGTGAACGTGCTGTGAAAAACTTGCGAGTTTCCCTTCAAGGTGAATCCGCGTGCAGTGAGCCCGCAGAAATACATCGAATACCGTTTTCGTACACTACATGTTCATCGAACGTGCGCGGCCGCCATGCAAATTCCTTTGGCTGGGCCCACGTTGTCTATAGCTAAATCCCGGCACGTCTAGACGCCTGTTGCCGGCTACCATCCTGGAGCAATCTCAGGCCGTCGCGTTTGCGGTGCCACCATGCAGGTATCTAGACAGGAGAATGGGCGTGCGGCAGCGGTTGTGGGAGTCGTGCCAGCACCCCCGGGGTTTCACCGCTGCCTGTCGGTGCTTAATTCCAACGGGCCGGGGGTTCAGCCCCGCTGCTCGATTCCGAGTGCTCCGGATTGTACCATGATTCACGCCGCCCCACCCCGCACCCCCAAAACAGGATGGTATCCATCCAGAATCGCGTACGGGGACTGCGGTAGGGGCGGGTGGGATGTGCCCGTCCCCGCCCGAAGCCTTGCGGGCGCTGCTCGAGGCCCCGTCCCTCTCCTCCCCCTTCGAGAGGGGGGCGGACAGCCAGTCGCGGGGCTCGAGCAATATTCCAAGCCCCCGCCCCGAGCGCCACAGCTCCTCCCCCGCGGGCGCTGGCCAGGGACACTCGCTGAGCTCGGGGCCCTCGCCCCCCCTGGCCACCCGATCCTCATCGGACCCGGGCCCCAGCCCCCCCAAGGAGGAGGACGCCCCCGCCGCGCCCGGCAGCGGACTGGAGGACTTGGCGGTGGTGTCCCTGCTCCCCACCAGGCACTTTTGGATCGGGAACCTGAGCGCGCACATCAGCCGTGCGGTGCTCACCACCGTCTTTGACCAGTGCGTGGAGGAGGTGGTTGGTTGGCTGGTTGGTTGGGGGGTAGGGATGGCTGTTGGGATGAGTGCCGGGGTCTGTATTGGCAGGGGCCTTGCACACGGCAAGCCTTGTCGAAAGAGGCGTCATTGCCAGGAGGTACTACTTTCCTTGGCGGAGCCCAAGTGCCGCAAGCGTGTTAAAAGGACCCCATTGACCCAAGCGTGCATTGCTCTGCTTGAGTTGTCGCTGGTACAATCTCGCTACGATCATTACCTCCTTATGTTCACACTCCTAACTCCCCCTCCCTCTCCCTCTCCTTCAAGGTTTGGGACGCTGGAGGACGTGGTGACTTTCCCCGGGAGGATGTACGCCTTTGTCAACTTCCGGCGCGTGGATGACGCGGTGAGCGCGCACCAGACGCTGCAGGGCTTAGTCATCCCCGAGCTGACCGGGGACCGGCCGCTCCTGCTCAAGTACCGCCCGGCCACGACGGCCGAGGCCAAGCTGCGCGCGCTGGGGCACGGCGAGGAGGCCGAGGGCGGCGGCAGCCGGGACGGCGGCGCGGGCTCGGGCTCGGCGCCCACCCCGACCTCGACCTCGACCTCGACCGCGTCGACCTGCCAGCCGCAGTCGGAGCCCAGCGCCCGCATCTGGCTGGGCAACATTGCCATGGGCACCACGGTGCGCGTGCTGCAGTCGGTGCTCAGCCGCTTCGGCCCGCTGCTGGACGCGGCCGTCTTCCCGGCGCGCATCGGGCCGCTGGGCTACGCCTTTGCGCGCTTTGAGCGCGTGGAGGACGCGGTGGCGGCCTTCACGGCGCTGAACAACACCGTGGTGCCCGCGCTGTCGGGCGGGAAGCAGCTCAAGATGCGGTACAAGTCGCTGCTGGACGCGGGCGGGCCCGACGCGCTGCAGGGCGCCGCCGGCGCCGGGCGCCGAGCCCGCGGCCTGGCCCGAGGGCGAGGGCCCGCGCGGCGCGGGCGCGCCCCGCGGGGCCCTGCCCCGTGCCCATCGCCTCGCGCCTCGCGCCCGGCTCCGCGCACGCGCACGCGGCCGTCAGCGCGCCGCGCGCCGCGCCGCCCTCGGCCTCGCGCCACCTCTGGCTCGGCAACGTCGGCCACTGCTGCAGCGAGGCCGCGCTGGTCGACCTCTTCGGCCGCTACGGCCAGGTGGAAAGCGTGCGCCTCTTCGCGCTCAAAGCCTACGCCTTTGTCAACTTTGTGGAGGTCGCCGCCGCGCGGCGGGCCATGTCCGCGCTCGACGGCGCCGTGATCCCGGCGCTCACGGGGACAAAGGGCCTGGTCATGCGCTACCAGCAGGAGCCGACGCCGGGCGCGGCCGCGGCGCGGCCGCCGCCGGCGCGCGCGCTCGCCGACCTGCTGGCCAACACGCAGGCCGCGGCGCTGGTGGCGGCCGCGCTCACGCACCGGCCGCCCTACGGCGCGCCGCCCGTGCCGCTGCCCAGCCCGGGGCTCTCGCTGTCCATGCCGCCGCCCACGCTGCTCCAGCCGCAGGCCTGGGCCGTGGCGCCCTCCCCGCAGCTCCCCGCGCCCGCGCCGGACCTGCTGGGCGCGCTCTCGCGCCTGCTCGAGGCGCAAAACTCGGTCAACGCGTTTGCCGACTCGGCCTTTGCCGCGGCGCCCGCGCCGCCGCCGGCGCAGCCCGCGCCGGCCTCGCCGCCGGACGACGGCGCCGCCCGCGCCGCCTCCCTCACCGCCAGCCTCGCCTGCATGGGCCTGGATCAGGCCTCGCTGACGGCCGCGCTGGCGGCCGCGCAGGGGCCGCCGGCCGGGCCGCGCAGCGCGGCCAGCGCGCTCGCCGAGCACGCGGCCATGCTCCAGCAGGTGCAGGCCATGGACCCGGCGGCCGCGCTGCAGCTGGCGCTGGCGCAGCCGGCGCTGCGCTCGCTGCCGCAGTCGGGCGAGGGCGAGGGCGCGCGCCCCTCCAGCGGGGGGCCGCCCTCGGCGCGGCAGAGCCTGAGCCTGAGCCTGAGCCCGGACAGCATCTGGAACGCCAGCCCCAGCCTCCGGCCCAGCGGCTCCCCCGACACCGCCGACCCCGCGGCCGCGGGCATGGCCCTGCTGGACGCGCAGAGCCAGCACGCCGCGCAGGCGCTGCTCCCGGCCTGGGCGCGGTTCGGCAACGGCGCGGCGCACTGGCCGGGCGAGGGCCACCGCGGCCACCCTCCCTACCGCGGCTGAGCCGCCGCAGACCCTTGTTCACACAAACACGCATGATTGGCGGCGCGGGTGCGCACGCCCCGCCGCAAGCGCCGGGGCACCCCCACCCCCTGCGCAAAACCATACAGCACTTGGTCTTCCGGGTCTCGTTTCTTCACGCTCACAGACCCAATCTCTTTTTTTGACACTTTGATAGAACCATCTGCGGAGGGTTGGTCACCCTCGCCACCCATGCGTGGGCCGCCGGCGCGCCCCTTTCCAGGAGGAGCGCCCGCCGGCCCACTCCACAATCCTCAGAATTCTTGGGGCACCCGGCCCCACCCGTCCCCATCGGTCGCCGACGGGAGACGCCTTCCCCCGCGCGCCCAGACCCCCCCCCCCCTCCCACGCACCTTGCACGACCGCATGGCGACGCATTGCCCGCACCTTGGCACGCTGTGCTTGCCAAATTCTTCTTCTTTTGTGAAATGTCCACACCACGTCGATGCAAATTTGTTGCGGCGGCGCGCGCTCGACCCGCCGAGCCCGCGTCCGCCGGTGATGCACCGCTCCCTTTCCCAAGCCTCCCCAAACCCCTCGGCCCGCCCTTGTCTACCGCAGACGCCTGTGCCTGACCTGGTCTTTGCAATGTGGGGCGCCGCCCCATTCTTCTCCAATGTCCCCTGCTCTGATTTACACTTTGCGCTGGAAGACGCGCCGCGAGACCGCGGGCGGCCGCGGCCCCCGCCGCGGACCAGCCGCCCGCGCCGCCTCCGCTCGCTCGCTGACCCTCTCCTCAACACGTGCCTTCGCGCTCATACCTCACCCCGCCCCTGCCAGATCCGGGGCCGCTACATTTTGATCTTGATAGTCACTCCTCTCGCGCTCTATTGTCCAACCGTCGTCTGCAACATGCGCTTGTGCAGCACTCGCAACGCAGATTGAGTGCTCATTCAATAATGACCATCCATGAAATTGCGATGTTTGTCACAGTGAGTGGAACGGGGTCTAAGAGTAGTAGCGCCAGGATGGGGGCAGGTCACAAAGGAGGATTTGAGTCACGTGCTGGGTGGTCAAAAGGATGGAGCATGGAGAGGTTGGTGTGAGGAGGCACGCATGCGATAACAGGATCACAGCAACACCACTTGGAAGAGTCGGAACGAGCAAAGTCGGTGGGAGCGTGTCCCACCGACGGTGTTGACAGAGAGAGCGCGTGATGCAATACGCGCTGATGGCGTTGAAACTGAACGAAATTTAAAAAGGACTGACCTGCCGTGATGAACAAACAACGACAGCTCTTGCCTCCTCCACCAAAAGGAGCACTTGTACATATCCGCCTCCTCAAGCCTCGCTCGCTGCCCTCCAGTCGATGCGCGCGGCCGCGCGCGCCTGGGTCGCCCCCTGGCCGCGGCGCGTGCAGGGAGACAGGTCCGAGTACCGCAGGCAGCGCCGGTCGTAGCGCTCAAAGGTCGCGAGGGACCAGGCCTTGGCCATGGGCTCGAAGCAGCCGGGCCAGGCCGGGCGGTCCGGGCGAACCGCAAAGGAGGAGATCTCGCCCAGGTGACGCATGAGATTGTGCTGGTAGATCACGTAGGGCCGCAGATCGCCCCGCGGCTCTGCCGGGAGGCGCTCGCGGCGCAGGCCCGCGACGCCGGCGGGTCGAGACCGCGCCCTGACCCACTCGGCCCAGAGCAGGTCTGGCGGCAGGCGCGCGACGTGCTCCCAAAAGTAGTCGGCCAGCTCCAGGACGTCCCCCGAGCGCAGCACGACGCCGTTGAGGCCGTAGGAGACGCGCAGCGCGACCCAGCCGCGCGTCGCGGCGCCGGCGTCCGCGGTCGCCATGGCGTGCTGCAGCGCGCGCAGCGCCAGCGGGCAGACCTCAAAGTCGTCCTCCATAAACAGGTAGTACCGACTCTGGGGCGCGGCCTCGCGCAGGAGTGCGATCAGGTCGCACGTCTGCTTCCTCACTTGCCTGTTATTCGTGGAGTGGGTCAGTGGGTGGGGGTCGGGTGGGTTGTGATGAGCCAGTGGCGGCTGGGCGCGGTCAGTAGATTGTCTTACGATTGGCACATCCCCGGGCAAGACTTCCATCTCCAGCTCTGTACACACACACGCGTATTCCCCCGTCATATAATCCCCACACCCCCCCCCCTTTCCCCCCCTCTCCTCCATTCACCTGCCCGGTCGGTCGGTGGGGTTGTTGAGGTCGTCCGGGTCGGGGAGGTCGGGCGCCGGGTCGCGCACGGTGCCCGGGTTGTCCAGCCAGCGCACGTAGCGCCGCGCGCGGCGCCCAAACGCGCCCGGGTCGCGCGCCGCGCGCGCCCGCAGCGCCTCAAACTCCTCGTGCCTGGCGCCGACCGCGTTGTTCATCACCAGCACCTGGACTTGGTCCGCCCACAGGTCGCCGCCGTCCAGGGGGAGCTCCTCCAGCAGGCTCTCCAGCGTGCGCGTGAGGTAGGTGGTGTTGGGCCGCGCCCGGGGCACGGTGGGGATGCCGATGGTCAGCCAGCGCCGCGCGGGCGCGGGCCCGGGCCGCTGCTGCAGGCGCTGCAGGGCCCCCTCCGCGGCCAGCACCCTGGCCTCCAGGGAGGCCCCCGTTGATGCGTGGTCAGCGATGCCCGGGCCCGCCTCGCCATGCGGCGCCCCGGACCGCATGTAGGCCGTGAGCACGATGAAGAGCAAGAGGACGTTGAGGCCCACGCTGAGGCGCAGGCTCCATGCCTCGCCGGACGGCCCGGCCCGACCGGGCAGGCGGGGACGGTAATTCGCTCCCCACCCGTGGCCGTGTCTCGTCATGCGGACGCGATGTTACAGATCTGACGTTATTTCAAAATGGACGCAGAGAATCCGGCAAAATCCGGCACAAGGCGGTCTGGTCGCGAGGGCCTACCGACGCATGGCAACAAAATTGCCCAGCCCCGAACGGGACGAGGGCGCAGGGGGTTGCGCAATAAAATAGCAGTTCCAAGTTATTTGAATGTTTAGGTTTAGGCGTCGCTGTCCCGCATGAGCAGGACGTAGGCCGGGGGCCAGCACTGCGGCTTCCCGGCCTGTTCCACGTAGGCCTGCAGCACCAGGCAGCCCGGGCCCAGGGCCCTCCCGTAGGCCAGCCTCCCGCGCTCCACCACGCCGCTCGCGGCCGCGCACCGGCTCCCGTTGGCGTGCTCCAGCATCAAGTCGCACAGCTCTGTGGTGCCCAGCATGGTCTGGAGGGAGACGTGCGCGTTCCACAGAAGGCTGCGGGCCTTGCCGTCCTCCCTGCCCCGCAGCTCCGACCTCGACCGCAGCACCGGGCCCTCCCAGTAAAACATCTGGGTGACGGGCAGCAGGCCCTCTCCCGGCAGGGCGACGATCCCCTGATAGGTTACGACCTGCTAACCATAGGGGAGTGGAGGTGCCCGTGAGCGATCACTAAAATAATTCGAGTTGCAAGCTACGCCTCCTCCTCACACGCCCAGGCACCCACCTTGCTCGCCGAGCGGGGAATGAGCTGGCGGAGGGGCAGGCCCCGGTCCAGCGGGTCCCGGTACTGGCTGCCGCAGACGTGCCACAAGTTGATGATCTCACTGCAGCAGAGAGGGGCGTGTGCGTGCCATTATGACGCGATTGGGGCGACCGGTCAAGGGGACGTGCACTATTGTCTTGAGCACCAAGCAACGGTCATTCATCCTGTGGCCACGCCTCCACATCCACCAACCTGGAAGACACTGAATCAAGCAGTCTCAGACGCTCGTGCGCTTTCATGCTGGCGATGCCATGCCTGCAAGTGTGTGCCAACCACGTCAGTGTCATTGTAACGACCTGATAATTGAGTCTGTGCCCAAGCGCATTCACCGGCAAGCTCGCGGAGAGACGCAAATTCTCAGCCCGTTCCTTCTCCACGCCTCGAGCTCAGAGCTCACGCCTCTGCGAATGCGTCTGCCCCTCTCCCCTCGGCAGCCTCATTCCCCTCAACCCCCACCCCATCAGCCAAACCCTTTAGCAGCATCACACTTGCCAGAGATCGTCGCTGGCTTGCCGCCGCCTCTTGTCGCAGGGCAGGAGACAGTCCCAGAGGGAAAGCAGCTGCACGATGCTGGGAAGGCCTCCCGTCGGGGACCTGCTCCTGGACAGCACGGAAGCCCCGGCACGCAGCGGCTGGCTCCGGTCGCAGCGCCGACGGCCAAGTCCAAGGGAGCCGCAAGAACGCGCCTTGCGAGCTCCGATGCGTTGAAGTGGACCCGATAGGTTGTCGAATGGTCTGCGTATTGCCAAGCCGGGCTCCGACACGGAGGAGCCGACATGACGCGGGGCAGTGCCGGGCAGCGACCCACTCAGGCTCGGCAACCCTCCCATGGCGCACAGACGGCGTTGCAGCCCGCCAGAAAATGCTGCAAAAAACAAGGCACAGCCCAAAATTAATTTATTCAGGGAAACCCTCGGGTCTTTGTTGGCAGGTGCTGCACGGGGTGTCGCCTGTCGGGCTGACAAATGGACGCGCAGGTCGTGGCGTTTGCATGCAAGGATTCCGACGGCACCCTAGGCGCCAGAATCTGGCGTCGTCGGGATCGGGATGCGACAGCAATTGGAGACAGGCTCGCCCAAGTATGCATGCCTCTGCAAGTGCAAGACCATACGCGCATGACTGGGTCACAATGGCGAGTACACAGGCATCATCGCCCGCATCGGCTGCGCGATCAGGGGTCCAGCCCGGGTGCCGGCTCTGCGCCGGGCCCGACCTCTCCCCAGCTGGGCGTCGATGGACGGGCAGGGCGGTGTTTGGGCACAGCCTGGCCCCACCAAAGGTCCGATGGCTGTTCAAGTCTATTGAATATATATGAATGTCGATATTGCGCGTGTGCATGCGCGTCACTTGGTTGCAATCATCTGTTTTCGGCGTTGCATGCCAAGTATGGACTCCGTCTCTCCCCGTTGTAATGCAGGCATGCCGGTCGCCCCTGAGGGCCGCCCACGCCCAGGGAGCCCACCACCGCTGCGTGCGGGCTGCAGCCAGCCTCCGGGAGGTCCCGCTCTCCAAGTACAGAAACATTGGCATCATGGCCCACATCGACGCCGGCAAGGTAACAATGAGCGGGGGTGGGAGGGCAGGCTGGAGGTTTTTCTGGGGTTGGATGGTGGTCGTGCTTTCTATGGCTGTTCACATGGCAATGGACCGGAAAAGAATGGGTCCTTTGGTTCCCTTTCGAGGCCTAATAACATGCCCACCTCCCATTTCCATCGTTCTTCCACGGCACAGACGACGACCACCGAGAGGATCCTGTTCTACACCGGAAAATCGTACAAGATCGGCGAGGTCCACGAGGGCACGGCCACCATGGACTGGATGGAGCAGGAGCAGGTGAGGGGTTGATCCTCTTCGAGAGGGTGTAGCTTCATCGGGGTTGAGGGATCCCCGGACACGAGTCGCGGTCGGGGAATCCAGCATCTGCCATTCCCCCTCTCCCTCCACATCACCTCTTTTCCCTTACTAATCCTCACACCCACCCACTCGTAGGAGCGCGGCATCACCATCACCAGCGCGGCCACGACGTGCTCGTGGAAGGAGCACCGCATCAACATCATCGACACGCCCGGCCACGTCGACTTCACGCTGGAGGTCGAGCGCGCACTGCGCGTCTTGGACGGCGCGGTGGCCGTCTTTGACGCGGTGGCCGGCGTGGAGCCGCAGTCGGAGACGGTCTGGCGCCAGGCGGACCGCTACCGCGTGCCGCGCATCGCGTTTGTGAACAAGATGGACCGCCTGGGCGCCGATTTCTTTCGGTGCCGCGACGCGATGGAGCGCAACCTGGGCTGCGCGCCGCTGGTGGTGCAGCTGCCCATCGGCGCCGAGGGCGACTTTGCCGGGGTCGTGGACCTGGTGGCCGACCGCGCGCTCGTCTGGGGCGGCGAGGAGCTGGGCGCGCGCTGGGAGACGCGCGCGGTGCCCGAGCACCTGCGCGCGCAGGCGGCCGAGTACCGCGAGCGCCTGATCGAGGCGGTGGCGGAGCTGGACGACGACGTGATGGCCGCCTACCTGGACGGCGAGGCGCCGGACGAGGCCACGCTGCGGCGGCTCATCCGGCAGGGCACCATCGCCAACCAGCTGGTGCCCCTGCTCTGCGGCTCGGCCTTTAAGAACAAGGGCGTCCAGCCGCTGCTGGACGCGCTGGTGGACTACCTGCCCTCCCCTGCCGACCTCCCAGACGTCCAGGGCTGCAGCGTTGATAATCCCGAAGAGGTAGAGGGAAGAGGGATAGGGTAGAGGGGGACAGGGTGTGCAGGAGTGTACGTTTTTGAATTTCTAGTAGAGCAAAGGTAGCATGCGTAACAGATCGCATTTGATACAACTGTGTGTGTCGCGTAGACTCAATTCTCCAAGTCCTACCTCTCACTCCCTCTCCCACCCCCCATCTCCCCCTCAACAAAGCCCATCACGCGGCCGGCGAGCGACGACGCGCCGCTGGCGGCGCTGGCCTTTAAAATTATGACCGACCCCTTTGTGGGCTCGCTCACTTTCCTGCGAATCTACTCCGGCTCGCTCTCCGCGTCCAGCTACGTGCTGAACGCGACGCGCGGGCGCAAGGAGCGCGTGGGCCGGCTGATGCGCATGCACGCCAACTCGCGGGAGGACGTGCGCGGGGCCTGCGCCGGGGACATTGTCGCGGTGGCGGGCCTGCGCGAGGCGGTGACGGGCGACACGCTGTGCGACGAGCGGCGGCCGGTGCTACTGGAGCGCATGGACTTCCCCGACCCGGTGATCAAGGTGGCCATCGAGCCGCGGAGCAAGGGCGACGTGGACCGGCTGGGCGCGGGCCTGGCCAAGCTGGCGCAGGAGGACCCCAGCTTCCGCTTCGCGCGCGACCAGGAGACCAACCAGACCGTGATCGAGGGCATGGGCGAGCTGCACCTGGAGATCGTGGTCGACCGCCTGCGCCGCGAGTTCCGCGTCGACTGCGAGGTCGGCGCGCCCCAGGTCAACTACCGCGAGGGCATCAGCCGCGCCGCGGCCGTGCGATACGTCCACAAGAAGCAGTCGGGCGGCGCCGGGCAGTTTGCCGGTGTGGTGTTTGTGGAGGGGGGTGGTTGCTGGTGGTGGTCTGCTGGTGGTGGTTGGGAGCGGGGGGGGGGGGGTGGGGGGGGGGGGAGCTACTATTGGCATAACCACTACCGATGAAGATCGAGGACGGGCGAGTGAATAATGGGTCTTGACCTTGATCTAATTAACTATAGATATGTACTTCATGCGCTGATCAATCCCCCCTCCCCCACACACCCTTCCTAGACGTGGCGATCCGATTCGAGCCGGGAGAACCGGGGTCGGGATTCTCGTTCAAATCGGAGATCAAGGGCGGCGCCATCCCCAAGGAGTACATCCCCGGCGTCCACAAGGCGAGCGGGCAGAGGGCAGTTGATTGCATGCCTTTTTTAAAGTCTCTCACAAGTAATTGAGCTGGCTGCCAACGCACTCTCACCCTTTCCCACACACAAACATTCAGGGCCTGGAGGAGATGATGGCGTCTGGCTCGCTGGCAGGCTTCCCGGTCAGCGACGTCCAGGCGGTGCTGCACGACGGCTCCTTCCACGACGTCGACTCCAGCGTCATGGCCTTCCAGATCGCTGCGCGCGCGGCGTTCCGGTGCGTGCGCGGCTGGGCAGAGGAAAGCGGGGCGTTTGGTAATGGAAAATGGACCTTGAGGAATGCAAAGGCAGGCACGCACGTGCACATGAAGCCGGTCCTTGCGCCATTCATTGCCTCCTGAGCAACGATGCTGACTCCCATCCACAAAACACCCTCACTCTCCTATACTCAATAGGGAGGGCATGAAAAAGGCGGGCGTGCAGCTGCTGGAACCCATCATGCGCGTCGAGGTCTTGACCCCGGACGAGCACATGGGGGATGTCATCGGCAACTTGAATTCTCGACGGGGCGTGGTTCAAGACTTTGAGGACAAGCCAGGGGCCGTCAAGGCAAGCGGTTTGGGCATGGTTGTGTGTGTCTGCGTGCGTGCATTCACTCGGCGGCCCGAGTGCTGCCACTCGAGGTTGTGCCTGCAAATCCTCACGACATGGCACTGCCCCGAACCTCTCTGCAGCTCATCCGGGCCCTGGTGCCTCTGGCGGAGATGTTCAACTACGTCTCCACACTGCGGTCCATGTCCAAGGGAAGGGCGCAGTACACCATGCAGGTGGGCGATGGGGAGAGCATGGTTTTTTCTGGGTGGTAGTAGGGTGGGGTGTGGGGGGGGGGGACACCACTATGGCGATTCGCTCGGAGGGCCTCTCAAAACACCCTTTTGCAGCCTGCCATCGGATGCAATGACAGAGTACGCCTATCACTACCAATACGACCAACACCAGCCTCTTATTTTCCTGTACCGCAGCTGGAAAATTATCAGGTGGTGCCCAGGCACATCCAGGACAACATTGTCGCGTCCATCAAGGGCGAAAAGGCGGCCGCATGAGCAGGGAGGTTGAAAGGCTTATCTTTGTGCCCTTGTGCGCATGGAGACCTGTCAGAAGACTTGGAAGACATGACTGGTACATGAATGGGATCATGTAAGAGTATTGGATGCCGGACCTTATACGCCTGAAGTCGGGAACTCCAGTTGGCAACCACCCTCCAGTCCGGCGCGCCCAGTCGTCGCGTGATGATGCCAGCTCAGCCCTCTCGGAAGCCGAATCCCAAGGCCCCACTCTGCGGCCCTCTATTGTGTCAAGCTCTCTCTCTCGATACTGTGGCCACTGCCTGCTTTACCATACGTAACGATGCAAGATTGAATTTCGCCCGCTCAAAGCGTCAGCGCGAGGCGGCCACCCAGCTTTTCCGGAGCCCCGCGGTCCAGGCACGCTGGGGTCGCCCAAGACCCCGCTCAGCCCGCGGGAGCTGACGGGCAAGGCGGTGGCATGGGTCAAGGATAACGGGAGCACCCTCAACATGCTGCGCAGCGCCGTCCTCCCGGCGCTCGGAGGTGCGCCTGGGGCCGGGGCCGCACGAAGACTGATTTCGTGATGCCCACGGAAGAAGCGTGCGGTCGTGCATACGATTTGTCTCCCCAGCTCTCACCACCAGCTCTTCTACACACTCGCAGGCTACTTGTTCACATTTTACAACGCGAAAAAGGCGGACGAGCGCAAGGCCCAGATCCAGCGGATCAACGACCAGGTCCGGCTGCTATACGGCCCGCTGCTGGCCTGCGTGCACGCCTCGCGCGCCGCCTACGCGGCCATGGTGCGCCAGCACTCGCCCGACGGCACGCTGGACGGCTTCCTGTCGGCCATGCGCCGCGACCCGCGCGGGCACGAGGCCAGCGCCTACCGGCACTGGATGAAGGACGTGATGCAGCCGCTCAACGAGCGCGCGGCTGACATCATCGTGGACCACGTCAACTTGCTGGAGTCGTCCGAGATCGACCCGCGCCTGCTGCAGCTGGTGGCGCACGTCTCCGCCTACAAGGTCATCATCGCGCGCTGGGACAAGGGCGCCGTGGGCGAGTGGTCGGCCATCTCCTACCCAAACACGCTGCTCGACTACGTCCGCGCCGAGTTCAAGCGCCTGAAGCACCGCCAGGCCGAGCTGCTGGGCATCAAGACGCCGCCGGGGAACCCGGGAAAGGACGGCGGCGGCGGGGGAGGCGCCGCCAAGGCCCGCACGCCCGACGAATCCATCATCGAGTCCAAGCTCAAATCCAAGCTCTGAGCAGTACGGAGCGCCTCAGGTATTTGAACCTGGCGGATACGGTGTCGATTTCGTTGTTGATTGTCTATTCTATTTTTGTATTTAATTGGAAGGAAGCAGAGGATGAGGAGTTAAAGTGTTATTTAAATTAGGGACCAGGTGGCTAGAGTGAGCATTCATCACATTTCAACACAGAGCGGTGGCCCCATTACAATACACTCATGATGGCGCTCTCCGCTCCCTCACCAAGCGCCACTGCGCCTCCTGCCCACGCAAGTGCTTCTCCTTCTCCTACGTGGCTTGGTGCATGCGGCCATAGTTTGTGCGAGCGACAGACCGCATCGCTGTCTCTGAAGAGCGGGCGATGATCACAGCACTGTGCCCGCAGCAATCGAGAAACAGCAGAGGATGTGGCAGTCGATTCCCTACTCTTGTCGGACGGGCGAGTGAACGCCTGGGTACAGCTGCGCCATCCACGACCCACGAACGCAAATGCAGTATCGCATCGCTCCATTTCATCCACTCAGCAGCCGTCTATTCCGTCGCAGCGCGTCACATGTGCAGCTGACGCCCGCAGCCCGGGGCCCAGTGCTGCTTGCCATCCCGACGGGAGCCCTGCTCCGGCGTGGGCAGCACCCCGCAGGCCCGATCAGGGTAACATACAGCTGTAGTGTGTCGAAATATCCTCTCCTTTGAGCCTCCAGAGCGGCTTCCATGGCGAATGAGGCGGCCTTGGTGCCGTATATCGACAGTGCGTGGGATGGGGCGTGGGTGGGACGGCGTTTTCATGCGGATCCGCCCGCCATTGATGATCCACTTCTCCAACTTCCCATGACTCGCAGCAACCGTGGAGATCGTCACCAACGATGGGCGCGTCATAGTGGTGCGTGGGCTGTGAAATGGCAGTGCCAGGCCAGTCGCTGGAGTGCGCCAATGCTTGCCCACAGCACCACACCCCGCCCCCTCCCCCTATCATATATCCAGGGCATCCTGCGCGGCTTTGACCAGGCCACAAACATCATTCTGGACGAGTGCCATGAGCGAGTCTTCTCCGCCAAGCTGCCGGTGGAGCAGCTCGTCCTGGGGCTCTACGTCATCCGGGGTGACAACATGTAGGTCGAGTCTTTGGGATGGTTGACGCCCTCTGGTCGCACTCTAGAGGGCACTGCACTTGTTGAACGGCTTGTAGGTAGTATGACTTGCCTGACAAACCAAAATGGGCCCCCATCCCGACCACTGAAGCGCCATCATCGGGGAGCTGGACGATGAAAAGGACGCCTCTCTCAACTTTGATGAGCTCAGGGCAGAGCCGCTTCGACCAGTCATGCACTAGTCGGGCGCATGGTCCGATCATGGAGGCCTCTTTGCACGGCAAAGGCTATAGGAGGAGTGCCTGCAAATGCGCCCCCGAGAGTGCGCCTCCCAGGCCTCTTTTTCTACACTCGGGCCACTCGCTCCAGAAACTCCCCTCTTAGTAGCAGCTTGAAAAACAGCGCGCGGGGATGAAAATACATCTCTTGTGCCCATCATCGTGACAATTTCTGTAAGAATTGTCGACAGCAGGTGGCCGTCCCTTTTGACCGCCCACGGATGCGCAGCCCCTCCCTCTAGTCCCCCCCCCCCTGCCTCTACATCTTCAAGCATTCTCGGCCATTTAAGGCAAGGCGGAAGCTGGCCCGGAACGTTCTGCTGGGCGCGGGGGGTCCTGGGACCGAGCCCTCCGAGGCCAGCCACCTGCTCCGCCCGCCGATCCCCATGGGAAGGGGCGACATGCCGCCTCGCGCCGAGCGCCCCGGGTGACCATTCCAAGCGATCTGTGCCAGCAGAACCGTACGGCAGATGGCGCATACGCCTTTCGACGTTGAAGCGAGGAGCAAGGAGTCGAATGCGGCTAGTAGTGGAAATCGCCACGGCCATCAGCCCTACCACGCGATGTGCGTGCGTCCATGCCACACATTCAGCGACCAGACGCCGGCGCTGTGGACTGCGCGACCAGGCGGGCGTGCACGGTGCGGGCACAGAATTGCACCTTGTACAGCGTGCCTGGAAACCTTGGTTTCCACGAGGAGGAATGCGTGTCAGGGAAGAGGCACAGGCCCAAAGGCAATCTAGCACCGCTGCCATGAGAGGGCTCGGCAAAGGGCCTCAGACCTTTCCCGTGCCCCAAGCAACACGTGTACTGCCCCATTGTTGCGTCAAGGCCGGAATGACCCGCTTTGGGAAGCAATTGTGGCCACAGGTGGGCTCCAGCGTCTCCCCGATTGCCACATGGGTTCATGTACGGTCATGGGCAAAGGACCTCGCCGCCGATGTGGCACGCATTTCACGATTACGTGGAGTGCCGATGGCGGCCGATCCCCATCATGCCGACCTGCAACCGCGCTTGACGGCTTCTTAAACAATTTTCACTGCCTTGACTGAGCATCGTACGCCTGCAGAGGTCCCTGTGGGCCTGCGCAGGGCTCCATAAGCTGGACCTTGGTCAAAGCTGCACCGTCCCATCCAACGTCAGCATGTCCGCGGGCCTTTCGGGATGCCCAGCCCAGGCTATATAAACCCAAACCACATTCGACCCTTTATCAGACATCTCAGTATTAAACCCTTTGTGAATCCTCAGACTCTCGACTTCTAGCAAAGTCTCCCTGCCTCTTTCACAATGAACGCCAAGGTTGCCATCCTCCTCGTCGCCGCCCTCGCGGTGGTGGCCGTGAACGGTGCGCTCCCAATGGGCGGTCCACTGCGCAGCCATTGGGCTTATAATGATGGTGTCAGATGTATTGTGTGATGCGGGGACGGTCGGGACGCGTTTCCAGTGCTCGGCCCTGCCCGGCTGCTGTGTCGGTGGGAGCGCCGCTGATGCCGAAGCTGACAAGGCTCCACATTCCGATGCGCAGGCCAGGGCAACACCTGCGTCCCTCTGGGCGGGCGTCTGCTCCAGACCTGCCAGGATGAGCTGTGAGTCATGGGCCGGAATTTGCGGTGTATTTGGGTGCCTCGATGGGCGAGTCGAGGCGTGCACACATGGGTGGTCCTGCCGAGGGGAACTCGCGATGCGATGTACGGGATCAATAGGTCGCCGACCCGCCGCTCGGGGGTGTGTGCGACCATCCCCGGACTGGGCGCCTGCAGGCCTCCAAAGCTCCATTTTTCTGTCAAAATGCATTTGTGTGTACACACGCACTGTTGTTGAATTGGAGCTGGCAAGCAAAGCGTGCTCACCATTGACTTCCTTGCCCTCCTTTCCACCCAACAGGAGCCTGCTGCAGAAGTACTACCCCCTGGACAGCAGCTCTCCCCCCACCGATGCCCAGCTGTCTGACATCAACGCCAACAAGCCCGACAACCTGCCCACCGAGGCCTGCTGCACGGCCGTCAAGGCCTTTGACGATGGCGCGTGCGCCTGCGACGCCAGCATCCCCCCTCTGCTCGGCACCCTCGGCCTGTCCGCTTCCTCCACCGGTCTGCAGGGCGTCGCCGGCATCTCCGGCAAGCTGTGCGACTTCACCCCCCACACCTGCTAGACAACTACCGTCCTTTGCTCGCATCTTGCGAGCAGATCAGTTGTTGGACCCCATGAAATCCCATTTTGAAGCGTGTTTGATCAAGCGCAAGTTTTCCCCGTCCTGAACCGTCGCTGCAGCAATCGAGAGCACGGACCCGCTTCTTGCATACGCCTGTGCCGTCGTCCGCCGTCTGCGTGCCGCTGCGTCCATTGCTGTGTCTTTGAGCGTCGTCTCTGTGCTCCTTTTGCCGTGCGCGTTGCATGGACGGGTGGTTCGCCAGTCCCCCGCGTGTCCCCATCGATGCCGTGCCTGGAATAGCCGAGCACGAGCCCCCTGTGTAACCAAGTGATGATAATGTCTGGGCGGAGTGGGGTGTTGAAGAGCGAGATGAGCATAGTACAGCTGAGTTAATCGAATTTCAAAAAGGTGCCGACAATATCATATTATATCCAAGCAGTGTGCGTGATTGGAAAGACCGCGTGCCGGGAGAGGTGTCGCGCTGTGGATGGAATCGGTCCATAAAACAACCCTGCCTGCGGCAGGACACTTCCTGGACACTGCGCAGAAGCTTGATGCTCTCAACTGGCCAGCTGCACAAATGCAATCAGGCTGCGCCCTCCACATGCTGCAAGAGGGCGGGGTACACGTCGTGCCTGGCTGCCACGCCCCACGTCTACAGGGACGGGAATGGAAAGCCTCTTAGTGTGCCTTGGGGGCAGAATCAGCCCCCTTCCAATCAACTGCTCACCCTTTCTTCCTCCACCCAACGCACAAAATCCAGGTGCTCGTAATCGTGAACCTCCGTGTACTCCAGAACGAGCTCGGGGCGGACCATGCTCAGGGCATCCCGGGTGTCCGCCGCCACGCCCAGCTTGTCCCCGCTCCCTGGGCGCCGGAGCGTGGTTGGATTTTTTGGATGGGGCTGCGATACGCCAGGAGTGCGCGCTGTTGACCATTTCTTTCTCGCGTACCAGAGTAGACCGCCAAGGGGATGTCCACGGCTGCCAGGTCGTAGGGCGGCACGCGGCCAGCGGTATCCGGGTACGCCCTAGACAGAGGTGAGGGAGACAGGTGTGAGTATGCTAAGGACCTCGCGCTCCAAAATTTACAGCAGACAGTCAGCGGATGGGCTGCTTAGTGACCCCTCACACCCTCTCTCTCTCTCACTCACCAGGCGTTGCACGTGTCGGGCTGCCAGGGGAAGAGCGGCGCGCGCGCGGGGCAGCTGTCCCCGCGATCAAACGGCTGGAAGACGGCCTCGTCGAGCGCGTGCGCCTCGCGCAGCAGCTGCATCCAGTGCTGCGTGTTGAGCACGCTCGTGCCCGAGGGCTGGTAGCGGACGTAGTCGTCAAACCGCGTCATGTTGAGTTGGTTCTCGTTGAAGCCGCAGGCCAGCACCAGGATGTTTGTGCAGGTCGCGTAGCTTATCCGGCAGAGCACGCGCACGACGGCGGCTGTGAGCACATTCGTCTGGAGGTGGGTTAGAAGAGAGGGGAAGGTGGGTGGGGGGGGTTGGGGGGCATTCCCGTGTATGTCGTGGAATGGCCGGCTTTTGGGAGGTGTCTCTCTAAGCCCCTTCTAGAAAGCACACTCTTCCAAAAACAACACCACCCGGAATCCCCCCCCCCCAACTCCCCTACCTGCCCGATGCCGTGGATCCCGGCGTTGCCCAGCCAGACGTCGGCCGGCAGCACGCGCAGCGCGCGGTACAGCGGCGTGTTGACCCGACGCAGGGAGAGCACCGGGGCCAGCAGCCCGGCGACGCTGATGTGCTTTGCGAGTCCCGGCTGGCGGGAGGCGGCCGCCATCATTTGCGTGGCTCCCTTGTAAGAGGGGGAGCAATGCCCGCGATTGTGGCAAGTGTCTTGTGCATGAAACGTTGAGGCGTCTTTCAAACTAAGATGTGCCTGACAACACCCTTGCCAATCACCTGGGAATGGCCAATGTAAGCAAGCCGCTCGTGGCCCGTATTTTTGAGAATGAAGTCCACAAAAGCAGGCAGATCGCGCTCTGTGTGGGAATGCATGGGTACGGAGTGGGTGGTGGAGGCACTGCTGGATAGAATTTCTGCCAAGCTTGCTCCTAAATTGGTGTCCAGATGCATTAACCCCACTCCAACTTTTGCACCTAAAAATTTCCCCCCCAAACAACACATGCCTGCCATGGTGCCGAATGTAAAATTCCAGTACGCTCGGCCGTTTCGAGAAAGCCAGGCGTGCTCACGGCTGTACGAATTGCCCCGGGAGTTGCTGAGCCAGACGTCCCACCCGCGATCGGCCGCGATGAAGGCCAGCGACTCGTCTGGGTCGTTGAGCACCCAGCACGCGCTCGAGTCAAAGATGCCGTGCTGCAGCAGGAGCGGGCCCCTAGAGGCACTGCTTGTAACAAAATGGATGAGGGATACCCTTGGCTTGGAGACGTCCTGATGATGATGATGAGTCAGCCCTTTTTGTCACCATTGCTGCACCACCCATCTATCGAGTGAGTTCACCCCCCAACACCATCCCTTAATAGACAGACACCCCCCATCTCTGTGCACCTGTTTGGTCCCAATTTTCCGTGCGGGATGCGATACAGGGTCAGGATGTAGCCGTCGGACGTCTGGACGGTGTGGTTCTCCAGCGGGTAGCCTTTTGGCAAGACCAGCTCTGCGAGTGGGTGGGGTGCTCCCCGGCCAATGGGCACACACGCCTGCCCCTCCGGACGGAGCTGCGCGTTCGCACACCCGCTCATGCCCGCTCGGCACGCAGAAACGCTCTCAAACATACACCACATCCACCTTCCATGGTGTAGATGGCGGGGCGAAAGGTGAGGCCGAGCATGTGACGAGATCGATCCAGCTCAAAGGTGCCCAGCGAGGCGAGCAAGGTCAGAAGCCCCATCACGGCGGCCCCCAGGAGTCCTGCCACCATCCTCAACCTGGCGCGTAAATACTACGTAATGAAATGGAATTGTGACTGCGAGGGACACCTAGACTATCAAGACGCCACCTTGGCGCCTGCGGGCCAGGCGGCTTCCTTTGGCAGGCGCACCCGGGGTGCTTAAAAACCCTTGAGCTCTGTTTCCACAATGTGCACGTTGTCATCGAATTACATGATGAGAGCTGATAACGGCTTGTTAGTATGGTAGAATGGAAAAATCAATAGAAATAGTGCACACATTATTTAGTAATTAATCACACTACGTATGGGTACATTATAATAATTGGCAGCACATCTCCACGTGCAAAACTTGCTTCATTGTGTTGAGCCTAGAAAATCATTGAAAATCTGCCTGAAAAGGCTTTGTCAGCTGAGTTGTTGGCCACGCTCACTACTGTTTGATCTCCAGCACGATCTTTCCAGTCGTGCGATGCGTCTCGATCTGCTCATGCGCCAATCTGCCAGTATCCAAGGACACGTGGTGCGCGGGAATCAATCAGTAATGAGTGAGGTTCCGATGACAGTGCCTAACCAATTTGCAGCGCGTGCCGCTTTGCCAGTCAGGTGCTAGAGGTGCTGCGCATTTCACGCGCCTATGAAATCGCATCCCCTCATGAACCTTTAGGGACACGACCTAGTACTAGTCGAATTCCCACCACCAACCCCCCAAACTACCACCCACTCGGCTTCTTCAAGGGGCATGTTCTTGGACACGATGGGCTCGAGCTTGCCTGCCTCCACCGTCCTTGCCAGTTGCTCCATTTGGGGGCCGTTTGGGCCCACCAGCACCACGCGAAACTGCGGGCCCCACCCCAGCCAGTGCCAGGCCTTTGCCTTGGTGGCAGTGTACATCTCCATGGCCCACCCCAGCAGGCCGTAGTCCCAGACGTACCCCCAGTTCCAGACCGAGACCAGCGTCCCGGTTATTTTTACCACCTTGAACGCCTCAATCTCGGCCTTGCCTGGCGTGAAAACGCGGGGTGGAGAGGGAAGTGGGACGGGGCCGCGCGCTGCCCTTGCTTCCGGGCGATTTTGTATGCAGTACATTGCCAGATTGACTCGATTGACCACTGATTTAATTGTCCTCAGTCGCCAGCTATATGTGGAGCACTCCCCCAATAAAAAATACCTCCCTCCCCCTCAACAATCACTTTCAACTCTTCGTCCGCGCACCTCCCAGGCAGTCAATCACGGCATCAAAGGGGGCATCCCTGAACTGAGCCACCAGATTGCCCTGGGTGTAATCACCACCTCGTCCGCCCCGACTTGGCGGACGCGGTCGGCATTCTTGCCGGAGCAGGAGGTGGTCACGTGCAGGCCCCGGGCCTTGGCCAGCTGGATGGCGTGCATGCCGAGCCCGCCAGAGCCGGCGGAGATGAAGAGGCGCTGCCCGGGCTTCAGGGCAGCGGCGTCCAGAGCCTGCAGGGCCGTCAGCCCCACGAGGGGCAGCGCTGCCGCGTCGGCAAAGGAGAGGCCCTCTGGTATGCGGGCCAGCTGATTGGCAGGGATGACCGTGTACTCGGCGTAGCTTCCCACCGGGTTCCCAAAACCAAAAGAAGACGACAGCCCAAACACCCGATCCCCCAGGGCCAGGTCAGACTCTGTTTCTGGCCCAAACCTCTCCACAAGTCCGCTCACGTCTCCACCGGGGACCTGCGACGGTGACGAGAGAGAACAGTTGCAGGTGCTTGCCCCATAGGCTCCGGCTCCGGTTCTGATTGCACCACGCTCAACTTGCGCATTTTGCGCCTCCAACACACCAGGCAGCGCACCTTTGGGAGCTTGCAAACAAACCTAATGATATTCATGCCAGATCGCATCTGAAAGTCGACGGGGTTGACGGAGGTCGCCTTCATCCTGACCAGCACCTCCCCTTTGCGCGGGCTGGGCACCGGCCAATCCTTGACGAGCTCAAGCACGGACGGCGGCCCATGCTTGCGGTACACAATCGCCTTCATTGTAGCAATAAGAAAATTGAGACTGTTTGAAGACATGACGATGGAGCTGAAGGGTCCTGGATCGGGGCACGAATCCCCTGGGGGGGTCCTGAGCCTTCCTCCGGGCGAGTGAGAGATCGGTGCGATTACCCCAGCAAACTACTAGACGCGAGGTCCACGATTGGCCGAACCAGGCGACTGGCCTTGGGAAATCTTCTCGGATATCAAGGACCAGAATAGAGCTCAGAGTGTGCATTACAGGTGTCAATGAAGAATAGTAGGTAGGTATCGCTATGATCCAGAAAGCCTCGCGAGGGCATGCATGCGCCCAGAGGGACAGGCGCATGCCCACTGTGCATTGCACCGGGGCGGCTACAAGTATACGAGGCAGGGAAAGTCTATTTACGCATGACGTGTACCCAGTGGGTGCGACAAGAAAAGCAGTGTTGGGAGTGAGCAGTGCATGAAAATGGGCCAAGATGTCAATAAAGCTAAGGAGTCGTGTAACACATTATAGATCAATCGACAAGACAATCTTCCCACGGGTGTGGCCCTCGTCAATTTTGTCATGCGCAACCCTGCATAGGCAGGATATGAGATAGAATTAGTCAACTGTGTGCGTGATTCGAATAACTTCCAAAGCACCCAACTTCCAATCCCTTCCCAACCATCCACCAAGGCATCACCATCGCCACTCACGCAGCATCCTTAAGAGGCAGCACCTCTGTCTGCACAGGCCTGAGCTTGCCCGACTCAAAGAGCTCGGCAATGGCCGTCAGCTGCTTGCCGTTGGGCGCCGCCATCACGATCTTGGTCGCCGGACCCAGACCCAGGCCGTGCCTGCCCTTCCACTGGAGGAGGTTGAACATCTCCAGCGCGCGCCCCGAGGAGCCGTAGTCGCGCTCGTACCCTGGGCTCGAGATCGAGACAAACGTGCCTCCTCTCTTCAGCACCCGACGGTGCGTGTACTGCTCCTTGCCGCCGCGGCTGTCGATGACGGCGTCAAAGGGGCTGTGCTTGTAGACTTGGGCGACCGACTTGCCCTGCGTGTAGTCAAAGACCTCATCGGCGCCCAGCTCCTGGACATAGTCAGCATTGCGACCAGAGCAGGAGGTGGTCACGTGCAGGCCCCTCGCCTTGGCCAGCTGGATGGCATAGCCGCCCACGCCACCGGCCCCGGAGGTGATGAAGATGCGTTGGCCTGCCTGGAGTTTGGCCTTGTCCAGCGCCTGCCAGGCCGTCAGCCCCGCCAGGGGCACGCCGGCAGCCTCGACCAGGCCCAGCCCCTTGGGGACCTTGGCCACGGCGTCCGCCTTGGCGATGGTGTACTCCGCGTATGTGCCCACCGGGTTGAACGGACCGCACCCATCCGTCAGCGCATAGACGGTGTCGCCGATTGCAAATTCGGACTCTGTGCTGGGTCCAAGCTTTTCAATCGTGCCGCAGATGTCGCCGCCTGGGACCTGCGGTGTGTCGGCGGGTGGGGGTGTCAGCCTCGCGTCAACATTGCACGCCGCCAGCTCGACCCCATCGCCAAGCGCCTCACCTTGGGAAGCTTTGTAAACAGCCCGAAGAGACCACCGCCAGTCCGGATCAAGGTATCGATGGGGTTCACGCCCGTCGCCTTTTGCTTGATCAGGATCTCGCCCCGCTTCGGCTCCGGTACGGGCCAATCATCCACCAGATTCAATACCGATGACGGGCCATTCTTTGTATACACAACGGCCTTCATTGTTAACAATGAATTTGTTTTTTTCAAATTTGTGGGGTCTCGTTAAGCTGGAATGTCACAAAATGGCTCGTAAACGAGCCCATTTTATACCGTCGATGGCAACGCTCTACCTGTACGGCGAGGGGAACGTTGCTAATTCTGAAAACACTTGTTCAAGGCGTTGATAGGCGAATTTGGGGCCATAGGACAAAGTACAGCCTTCCAATCGAACAAAATTCTTATATTATAACGTTTCCAGCTCACAGGAGGGCGAAACACCGAAAATTGACGGTTTTCCATGCCAGCTGTGCCTTTGAGAAAGGGCGGCGACGGATTAGGTGAGGTTATGCGCATGGTTGGATGAAGCACTTGTCCGGGCATTGGCGACCGGGCCGTTGTTCGCTGCACAAAAAAATATGCTAATCGCCTCGTCTCGCTTCCGGTGGCCCATGAGCCTTGCGCGTGTGGACGAGGGTGTGCGCGAATGTTAGCTTAATGGAGGACGGGCACGCGACGAGTCGGAACCCTGGGCTAGCTCCCTCAGCACTTCTCGGATGACATCGGCCAGATTCGCATTCTGGTCGTGCTTTACAGATGGTCATGCAGAATATTTGGTGGAACTTCAAACAAGCCAGGCAGCGTCGCGAGAGCCTGCGAGCGCGCAGAGGGACAGGTGTCCCGAGCCCTCTGTGCGGTGCCCCGGGGTGGCTACAGATGCACTGGGCAGGGGCAGGGAGGGGCAGTGTACACGTGGTATCACGATGATATGGTCCAGTTTTGGCTACAGTAATGTCAGTGCTGAGTGGGAGCAATGCATGGAGTTGGTTCAAGGCACCAGCAAAGCTCGCCATCGACTAAAAAATAACTCTACAGATCGATCGCCAAAACGATTTTCCCGCGGGTGTGGCCCTCGTCGATCTTGTCGTGCGCAACCCTGAGAACACGGAGAAATAGGAATATTGAGCAACGTGGGTGACAGTGACTCACGTTAGTAACAAAGCAAACACCTCCCGATCTCAATACCACCAACCAAGGCTTCACCATCACTACTTACGCAGCGTCCTTGAGGGGCAGCACCTCTGTGGGCAGCGGCTTGATCTTGCCCGACTCGAACAGCTCGGCAATGACCGCAATCTGCTCGCCATTAGGCGCCACCATCACGGCCTCGGTCGCCGGGCCCAGGCCCAGGCTGTGCCTGGCCTTCCACTGGATAAGGTTGAAGATCTCCAGCGCACGGCCTGGGTAGCCATAGTCGCGGTAGTACCCCGGGTTCAGGATGGCGACAAACGTGCCTCCTTTCTTCAGCACCTTGCGCTGATCATACTGCTCCTTGCCGCCGCGGCTGTCGATGATGGCGTCAAAGGGGCGGCCTTTGAAGGTTTTGGCGATGGACTTGCCCTGCGTGTAGTCAAACACCTCGTCCGCGCCCAGCTGCTTGACGTAGTCTGCGCTCCGACTGGAGCAGGAGGTGGTCACGTGCAGGCCCCTCGCCTTGGCCAGCTGGATGGCGTGCCCGCCCACGCCCCCAGCCCCCGTCGTGATGAAGATGCGCTGGCCGGACTGGAGATTGGCCTTCTCCAGCGCCTGCCAGGCCGTCAGGGCCGGCAGGGGCACGCCTGAGGCCTCGGCGAGGCCCAGCCCAGCGGGGACCTTGGCCAGGTCGCTCGCTTTGGCGATGGTGTACTCGGCATACGTCCCCACGGGGTTCACGGGGCCCCACCCATCCGACAGCGCAAACACGGTGTCGCCCACCGCAAACGCAGACTCGGTGTTGGGTCCAAATTTATCGATCGTACCGCACACGTCGCCGCCCGGGACCTGCGGTGTGACATCAAGTATGCGGGGGGTGAGGGCTCCACATAACACGTGGCCGTGTCCTAGGCTCGATCCAATAATTCACCCTGCGTCTCACCTTGGGCAGCTTTGTGAACAGCCCCATGAGCCCTCCTCCCGTTCGTAGGGCAGGATCGATGGGATTCACGCCCGTCGCTTTTTGCTTGATCAAGACCTCGCCCTGCTTGGGCTCGGGCACGGGCCAATCATCCACAAACTCGAGCACTGAGGACGGACCAAACTTTTTAAACACAATGGCCTTCATTATATTGGTGTATTATTGCTCGAGGGCTTTGTCGGGGTCGGTAATGCAATAGCATAACAATATGGGTCCTTGCAGAGCCCTTTTATGTGCTATTGATGGCACTGCCGGCACCCGACCGGAGCGGAACTTGATTCTTCTGGAAACACTTGTGCCGGGCGTTGACGGCCCGTATGCTGGTTCATGGGGCATGACATGCCCCTCTGATCACTTTGTACATATTAATTGAATTTTTCCGATGAACTGGAGGGCGAGATCGCGGGCATGGGAGCTCCCCTTGGGCCGGGTCTGCCTCTGAATGGAGCGCCCGCAGATGACGTGAGCCGAGCATGGTTTTCGCATAACATACCCGACCGGAGATGTCGACATGTGCCCCCGGTTACTGCATCATGGGCCCCTTGATCGCCTCGGTGCGAGGTGGGTGGGCGCCTTGTAGCCCCACGGGCCCAGGTGGCGCCGGGGAGCCCGTGGCATCCACGCAGCGCGCCCGCATGTGACTAACGCCGTGACGTCAGCAGGCACTTTGTCGTGTCCATTTCTAAACCTGAAACCAAGCCGCACCTCATAATCGCCGCCCTCCAGGTTTCCGGATCGGAACATCTGCAATTATCCCGGCCAGCATTCTTCTCCCGAGGTACGTCTATCGAGCGGGTGTCGGTGTCGGGAGGTGGGGCTCGGGCTGTCGTTGCGCTGTCACCTCAAGTCCATGGGCGGGCTGGGAGCTACTTAGGGGCTATTCGTTTGGGCTTGTATGGTGCAATGCGTGCTCTGAAAGAGCTGTCTTGCCCCAGCATTGCGACCGACCGATCCGCACCCTGCCGACATGCGCAGGCACCGCCGAGCAGTTGACACCCTCTGATTGGTGCATTGGTCGTTGAGGCATACCTCTACTAGAAGAGAACCGACAGCAAATCAAGGCACCATGTCGACCTCTCAGAAGCAGACGCTGGCCCCGCCCCCCGCGGCGACGGTGGTGGCGGTGAGCCCCACGGTCAAGGCCGTGGCGGGGTCGCTGGGCGGTATCGTGGAGGCCTGCCTGCTTCAGCCCATCGACGTGATCAAGACGCGTCTGCAGCTGGACAAGAAGGGCCGGTACACGGGCATCTACAACTGCGGCAAGACCATTGCGCACGAGGAGGGCGTGCGCTCGCTGTGGAAGGGCCTCACGCCCTTTGTCGGCCAGCTGACGCTCAAGTACGCGCTGCGCATGGGGAGCAACGCCTTCTTCCTGGAGATGCTGCGCGGCGAGGACGGCACGCTGACCAACACCTCGCGCCTGATGGCCGGCCTGGGCGCGGGCGTGTCGGAGGCGATGCTCATCGTGACGCCCTTTGAGGTGGTCAAGACGCGGCTGCAGCAGCAAAAGGGCACCGACAAGGCGCTGCTCAAGTACAAGGGCCCGGTGCACACGGCGCTGCTGGTCGCGCGCGAGGAGGGCGTGGCCAAGCTCTGGAGCGGCGCGACGGCCACCACCATCCGCCAGGGCAGCAACCAGATGTCCATGTTCTGGGGCAAGTCCGTGTGCGACGGCCTGCTCTGGGGCAAGCACGACAACGACGGCAAGGTGCTCACGCCCGTGCAGTCGGCCACCTCGGGCTTCATCGCCTCGTGCATCGGGCCCACGCTGAACAACCCCATGGACGTCGTCAAGACGCGCATGCAGGCCGCCAGCAAGGCCGGGCACAGCTACAAGGGCTTCATGGACTGCCTCATGACCGTCGGCCGGACGGAGGGCGTCGCCGCGCTCTGGAAGGGGCTCACCCCGCGCCTCGCGCGCACGCCGCCGGGCCAGGCCATCGTGTGGACCGTCAGCGACCAGATCACGGGCTACTTTGAGCGCCAGCGCCTCGAACAGGCCAGCGCCTGAACGGGATTTGGGGGCTGAGTCGAGCACGGGCGGGCGGGCGGGCAGGCGGCGAGTTTTTCACGAGATGCTGCAGCCGCGGCACATTTTCTTAAAAAGCCGCGGCAATGCATCTCTTTGTGACGCCGACTGGCGTCCCCGGCTCCTTTCTGACCGCTCGACAGAGAAATTGCCGGCACATTTTTCTACGCTAGCAGACCCTCGCCTGCCGCCGCGCCAGCCCCGACCCTCATCCTCCGGTGCTCCGCCGGCCCAACCCAGTTTTGCAATGAAGGCTCCCTTCATTGATGATGCGGGCCCGGCGCCTTTTTGTGAGAGCGATGGCCGGCCGATGAGTCCTTTCTGCCTCTCGACACCCACGCTCGCCCATTTTCGCTCGTCGTTTCGCTCCCTTTGCGCCATCGCTCCGCCCAGTCTCGCAGCATCTGTTTGCCAGTCCCCGCGCGGAGTTTCTCCTTCTTCCTAGCGCCCCTCCCCTTGTCCCAAAAACAATGGAAGGGGCTTTGCTTTTATTCGTATTTCCCACTGGAGAGCTTGAACGCTCTCGCTCTTGTAGGGTCCCCCATCGGCAATCAGACTCTCTCTGTTGCACACTGTTGTTAACGCGCTCCCGCAGCCAAAGACAAAGCGCCCAGCAGGGCACTGGAGACACAAAAGGTCAAGGATCTGCGCAACGTGGGATGCACGTACGCAAGAAGAGTCCAACTCTCGATGTGCAGCAGCATATTGGGCGCAAACCCGCGATGCGGCACAACTGCGTCGGCCCATTGCAGGCACTTTCCGCGGGGCCCGGGGCTGCCCATCTGTGGCCACGCAATGGCCTCACTTTCGGCTCCATATGCGCATGCAATCACGTAAAACCTCAACCCTTTTCAATCTGTTCGTCCAAGCCTCCATTCGGGGCGCGTAGGGCCGGGTTTGGGGGGCACCGGGCCCGGGATCGCCCTCCTGACGTAATCCCGATTTGCTTACGTACTTCGTCATCAATGTGACACGGCTGCTGACGTGTGTTGCGTGACACACCCGACCCCGCCTTACGCTGTCAACTTATCCAACCGCGGTGCTCTGCCAGCGCATATATTCCTCGCCCACTATCTTTTTGGCACCAAGCTCATCCAACATCTTTCCATTCGGCTCGGTTGCCTGATCACAACCGCACTCCCAGGGACACCTTCCCCACCCTCGCCGTAGGTGCGTCGCCCGCCCGGGCACGGATGGACCCCACTCAACCCTTGAGCGTTGCCTGCTTCCGCCTGGCGCATTGCGTTTCCGAGTACTTGAACATGCATGTATGCTCCCTTGTGCCCCGCAGACCCACCTACCATGGCTGCCAACGGCAACACGATCGACATCAAGGCCGCCCCCGGCCGCTTCGATGGCGTCAGCCGTCCCTACACCGCCGAGGATGTGAAGAAGCTGCGCGGCTCCGTGCAGGTCGAGCACACCCTGGCCCGCCTGGGTGCCGAGAAGCTGTGGGAGCTGTTCCAGACCGACGAGTACGTCCCGGCCCTCGGCGCCGTCTCCGGCAACCAGGTGCGGATTGGTGTTGTTGAGTAGTAGTAGTAGTAGGGGTAGTGTGTGGTTGCTGTTAAGCGGGTGGGGGTTATCATGTCTCCTCTTTTAGGCAAAAAAATCATCAAAATATTATGCAATCAAAGACAAATCACATAGTAAACATCCTACATTCCCCTCTCCAACAATGTGCAGGCCGTCCAGATGGCCAAGGCCGGCCTCAAGGCGATCTACATGTCTGGCTGGCAGGTGGCCGCCGAGGCCAACACGGCCGGGCAGACCTACCCCGACCAGAGCCTGTACCCGGTGAACAGCGTGCCCACGCTGGTCAAGCGCATCAACAACGCGCTGCTGCGCGCGGACCAGATCGAGAACGTGGAGGGCAAGGTGACGCTCGACTACCTGCTGCCGATCGTGGCGGACGCGGAGGCCGGCTTTGGCGGCCCGCTCAACGCGTACGAGCTGACCAAGGCCATGATCGAGGCCGGCGCGGCGGCGGTGCACTTTGAGGACCAGCTGTCGAGCGAGAAGAAGTGCGGCCACCTGGGCGGCAAGGTGCTCGTCCCCGCCAGCTACGCTGTGCGCAACCTGATCGCGGCGCGCCTGGCCGCCGACGTGGCCGGCGTGCCCACCGTCATCATCGGGCGCACCGACGCGCACTCGGCCTCGCTGCTCACGGCCGACATCGACGAGGCGGACCGGCCCTTCATCACGGGCGACCGCACGCCCGAGGGCTTCTACCGCGTCAACTGCGGCGTCAAGCTCGCCATCGCGCGCGGGCTGGCCTACGCGCCGTACGCGGACCTGATCTGGTGCGAGACCAACGACCCCAGCCTGGAGGAGGCGCGCGAGTTTGCCGAGGGCATCCACGCCAAGTTCCCGGGCAAGTGGCTCGCCTACAACTGCTCCCCCTCCTTCAACTGGAAGGCCAAGCTGAGCGACGAGGAGATTGCCAACTTCCAGAAGGAGATCGGCAAGCTGGGCTACAAGTTCCAGTTCATCACCCTCGCCGGCTACCACGCGCTCAACCACTCCATGTTTGACCTCGCGCGCGGCTACAAGCAGAGCGGCATGACCGCCTACTCCGCGCTCCAGCAGCGCGAGTTTGCCGACGCCAAGGTCGGCTACACCGCCGCGCGGCACCAGCGCGAGGCCGCCACCGGCTACTTTGATGCCGTCTCCAACGCCATCACGTCGGGCCAGTCCTCCACCACCGCCCTCGCCGGCTCCACCGAGGCCTCCCAGTTCCACCACTAGACGGTCGATTGTAGAGACGGATGATGGCAGAGGGTGGTGTGCCGGTGGGAGCGACGAATGCGCCGCTGCTGCTACCGTCCGCGCCTCTTCCAGCATCATCGCCCCTCATCCAACCACCCTTGTCTCGATTTTGTGCGTGGCCGCAGCGGCCCGCGGCAGATGTGGTGGGGGAGAGGAGGGTCCAGGGCTGGTTGTGATTGATTTTTTCTCTCCTGAAACAACCACGCGCTCCTGGCTCGTTCCCTTCCCTCGGGTGTATTTATCGCTTGTGCATCATAGTGATGGTTTTTAACAGCAAGACAAAGATCATGAAGAGGCATTCGAACAAGGATTGATATTCAACAGGCAAAATGCATCGTTTATGGCACATTGATACAAGTATAGCTGATGATATGTGCGGAATCAAAGTCGACGAATATGGCGACATATTCCCAAGTATGTCTCCCTGGTGCCCCCAAATCATGTCACCATCGTCGTCAAACGATCGAGGGTCTGACCGTGATCCGTGCGGACAAGCCCGCTGCCCCGTCGGGCCAGTCGATCGCTTCAACTATTCACTAGAGACTCGCGTATTCAAATATTCTCCAGCCATACCCCTTGCTGCCTGAGCAGCAGTCTACCATGGCGACGGGCCGGACAGCACTGTCGCAGCAGCACACCCCGGCCGGTCGCGCGGCGCGACCCGCATTCCGGTGTGCGCCTAGTACATTCAGGCCCAAGCCCAGGCATTGCTCCATTGCGCGCTCCACGGGCTCGAATGGGCGCCTGGAACTGTTTTCGCCCTGCAAGGTGCGGAGAAGTGATCATGGGTTGGGTCGTGCTTGGCAGCGACACTTCATTGACGAGTGTGAGCTCGACATTGCAGCCGACGAGAGAGCGCATGGCCGCCCCTCCTAAATTGATATATTTTCAAGAATAATCCCCAATAACAATCAACTCCCTGTGCCTCCTGTGCAGATCAATCTCTTTCTGAGGGTGGAGCGGCGGCGGGAGGACGGCTTTCATGACCTGGCCTCCCTCTTCCAAGTGGTCAGCTGGGGCGACGACATGGCCTTCCAGCCTTTAGGATCCAGCGCCGGGCGTGACGAGCTCGTCTGCAACGTGGCAGACATTCCCACCGACTCGCGGAACCTCGCTATCAAGGTGGGTGATGATGTTGACGGAGGGTGTGGTGTTGGTGCCCAGCGGGGGTTTCGAGATGTGAAGACCTGTGGCCATGCTAAAGGATAGCAAGACGCTCGTCTTGATTGCAGTCTTGATGCAGCACCTGCGGCGACGCATCACACCTCGTAAATTCAAGTATCACAAAATACTTCTCCGCAGGCGCTGGATCTCTTCCGACGCAAGACGGGCAGCCAGGAGCGCTTCCGCGTGTGGCTGGACAAGCGGGTGCCGCACGGCGCAGGCCTGGGCGGGGGCTCTGGCAACGCGGCCACGGCCCTGTGGGCCGCGAACGAGCTTTCGGGCCGGCCGGCCGGGCGGGAGGACCTGGCCGCCTGGGCAGGCGAGATCGGGTCGGACATCAGCGTCTTCTTTGGCAGCGGGGCCAGCTACTGCCTGGGTCGCGGCGAGGTGGTGCAGGATGTGACCCCCGGCGCCCCTCCCGCCCTCCCTGCCCATGCTCCTGGTCAAGCCAGCCAGAGGTCTGTCCACGCCGGCCGTGTTCAAGGCTCTGCGGTTGGCCAGCCGCAGCGCCGTCGACCCGCGCCAGCTGCTCGCCGAGCTCCAGAAGCGGCGCACCGTCACCCAAGACATCTGCGTCAACGACCTGGAGCAACCCGCCTTTGAGCTGTGCGCGTGGTTGGCGGTGGGGTGGGGGTTGCTTGAATGAATGCGTGGGATGTGTTTTTGTGAACTGAATGCTTGTCATGATTCGTTGCCAATTGGCGGCGTCAATTCACAGCCGCCATCAACACTTCATCATATTGCCAACGCCGTGTCCAGACTGGAGGAGCTGACAGAGATCCGGGCGCGCATGGTGGAAAGCGGGGCATTCAGCGCCGTCTTCATGACGGGCAGCGGCAGCACCATGGTAGGCGTGGGCAGCGACGCCCTGCCGGAGACGCTGGCCCACTGGCGGCGGGACCTGTTTGTGGCCCCGGCCAGGCCGCTGCTCCGGGATCCCTGGGGCTGGTACGCGCGGCCACACGACAGCCTGCTGCGCGCGCTGCTCCCTCGCGTCGAAAAGCCGACCGGCCTCGGTCTCTTCTGACTGCATGTGCCAACGATGGGGCGGGTGCACACTATTTATATCTGCAAATTTGCCTATGTTTCCCTAAATAAGAAGTTGCGTAACGTTGATTCAAATTTTGAAAGTTTTGACTGGACGATGGGCCGGTTAGGCTGCGCAGCCAGGCAATCGATCGTTGGGGGGACGCAGCGCGATCCAGCCGGCGTCGCGGAGCCTGCAGCACCGGACGCGATGGAGCGGCCACAAGGCGCTGGACAGCCTCTGGGGGCGACCACTGCACACCAATAACATGCACAAGCCTTATATTATCAATTTGACTGGAGATCATCCTTGTGAGCGCGCCTGATCGTGGAGGCGAGCATCGGGCTGAGAACGGCCGGAGGTCTCGTTGTTGAGGCTGGCATGGCACCATGGCTAGGATCCCGTTCATAATACCTTGCCTGGTGCTCCTGGTATGGGGAGCCATGTCAGTCATGCCCAGGCGGCGCCCTCAATTGCTGCACACCCGTGGGCTCGGGCGGAGGAATGGGCTCGAGGGCTCTGACCACGGCGAGAGCCCTGTGGCCAACGTCTCCGCCCTCAACTCCACGGACCTTGCCCCCGGGCCCGAGTCCACCCCGATCGAGGAGATGCGGGAACCTCTTCCGGCGTTTGAGAGCACGCCCATGCCGCCGCGCCAGACCTTTCAGAGCTTCCAGCAGAGCCAGTGGCAGTTGACGCAGGAGATCACCTCTGCCACCTTTGTGCAGCCAGGTAGGAGCGTTCACTGGGATGTGTTGGTTGAATTATGTGTTGTGTTGTGTCTGGATGATTGTTGTGAGGGTTGATGGTCTGGAGCTGGGGTGGTGTTTTGGGGGGCACTAGTTGGTCAGGGCAATACGACTCTGCTCGTGGGCACCCGCTTGCCTCCTCATTTTTGAGGGGGCATGATGGCACTGCGCGAGCCTTATAAATCTGCGCGAGCTTTATATATCTGCGCCCACCACGTGCATGAAATGAATTCCAAACAAATTATAAAGAATGCTGGCTGAGTCTTGGTATACATGATAGACTTGATAGAGACTGCTCGTGAGCTTCTCCTGCCTGGCTTTTCTTCCTTGACATTCCAGCATAGGACTATCAGAGCCCCTTTGTTCCTTGAGCCATCAACACGAATCACTCACCCCCCCACGCCCTCTTCTTACAACCTTGACCAGGTCACCCCGGCCCCGGCTTTGTGGCCATGTGCCTGGTCGCCCGCGACGCGCACGGCGACATCGGCGAGTGGCTGGCCCACCACCGGCGGCTGGGCGTGACGCGCGTCTACGTCTGGGACAATGCCTCCACGCCCCCCATGGAGGAGGTTCTGCACGAGCACATCGCCTCGGGCCTGGTTGTCTACTCCTACTTTGATTCTTTCGAGCACCCGACCAACGCGCCGCAGCTCTACGCCTACGACCGCTGCCTGGAGCAGGGCAGGGGCATGCACGACTGGATGGCCTTCATCGACGTGGACGAGTTTCTCATCTTCCGCGGCGGCGGCAGCCCGGTCCGCTCGCTGCCCCAGTACCTCACCAACTTTATGCAGTCCTCCGGTGAGAAGAAAGAAAGAGGGAGGGAGAAACGCGCTGGAGAGAGGCTTGGATGCGGCTCCTGGGCGCCTGGTTGCAATGCTCTGTGGTTTAAAATAAAGACAGCGTCAACTGGCAAACATTCATCGCCCTTTTCTTCAATCCACTCACCCACACATCAATCATAACTCACACACCTCCTGCTCCCCCCCAACCTCCGCAAGGCCTGGCAGTGCACTGGATTCTGTTTGGGTCGAGCGGGCACCGCGAGCGGCCCGACGGCGGCGTGCTGCGCTCCTACGTGCGCTGCCTGCCGCTGCGGCACTCGCAGCACACGCTGGTCAAGTCCATCGTGCGCCTGCCGTGCACGGCCGCGGCCTGGAGCCCGCACGCCTTTCGGCACAGCTGCCCGGACCTCCCCCTGCTGCGCACCGACCACAGCGTGCAGGAGGGCCCGCGCGCCGCCGAGCCCGTGCACAACGACCTCGTCATCCACCACTACGCCACCAAGTCGCAGCGCGAGTTTGAGCTCAAGATGCGGCGCGGCAGCGGCATGAAGCGCCAGCGCGGCTGGGAGTACTTTTATTTCGTGGACGGCTGGAGCGTGGAGTGGAACATGGACGCGCTGGCGGTCTGGGACGAGCGCCAGCCCTCGCCGGCCGAGCGGCGCATGGAGCGCGCCTCCGTGGCCGCCGCGCTGGCGCGCTACGCCAACGAAACGCACCAGGACCACTGGCTCCGAGGGCGCTGAGGGAATGAGGTGGTGTTTTTAGAGGGACGGGGGGGGGCCGAGGAACGGAGAGAGAGAGAGGTCTCTCTCGTATCACTCCCTCTTTTTTCTCTCTTACTCCGGAGCTCTCGAAAGCGTGCTGACGCGGGAGACGCGCATCACAAATCTCAAACTTAAGACGAGTAGATAGACGTTCACCTGACCTGGTGGATGCCCGACCCGGAACGCAGCCACTGTAACTGAGCTGTTGAGATCGCGCGCTTGACAAGCCAAGGGGGGGGGCAATTCAATTCAAGCTCAGTTCAACACAACTCACGAGGCCTTGGCCGGCCGGCCAAAGGAGGCGTCGGCCATGGACCGCGCCGTGCTTTCCTGCACCATGGCCAGCACGTCGTCCACGAGCGTCTGGAGCTCGCGCAGGTCCTTGAGGAAGAGCAGGCGCAGCACGGTCGCCGCGACGTCGCGTCGCGCGTCCCCCGTCCGGAAGCCCAGGGGGAAGCGCGCCAGCAGGGCCTCTGCGGCACTGCCCGAGGGGACCTGGCCGCTGGAGGACGCGTCCTCGGCCACGCACGCCTCCGCGGCCGGCAGCACCTGCCCCTCCAGCACGCTCGCGACCGCGTCGATGCCCTCGGCCGTCACCTCCCCCGCCAGCGCCGCCTCCTCAAAGCCCAGCGCGCGCTGCATGCCGCGCAGCGCCTCCAGGACGCGAGGGTCCCGCACGTCCTCCAGCGGCGGCAGGTCGGCCGTCGTCCACGTGGCCGCGGACTCGACCTCGCCCGCCGCAGCCGCCACCGCGGCATTCAGCTGCTCCTTGCCATCCGCAAACTCCAGTCCCACTGCAGTGTGAGGAGAGCCGGAGGGGCATGAGCGTGTGATGAGAATGGAGTTGAGGTATCACTGAAGCGAGGCTTACAGTTGCCTTGAATAGGAAGAGCACCTTAACACCTGCCACGGCAGCAACCATCCTGGAGAGCCTCAAAAACAACCAAGGCGCACACGCAAACACTCGTACCTGCGCGCGAGCACAGCCACTGGACGGCGTGCGAAAGGCTGGCAGGGGTGTAGGGACAGCTCAGGTCTTTCAAGTACTGACCAAAGGCCGCCTCCCAGCTGGGTAAGTCGGCGCTCCGGAGACCCTCCCGCTCCGAAACAGGATACTGCCGGATCTTCTTGTTTTCAAGCCATAATACGAGGCGTCGCACAAATGCCCTGTCTGGATCCTCAAACACCTCGGTGCTAAAATCGGCCGCATGCGGGCATTGCAGCGCCGCGAGGTACAAGGCAGTGCTGCCCATGCAGCCCGGGCCAGCGCTCGTAGAGCGCTGCCTTTAGGCCTTTATCGGCAATAAACAAATGTATGATGTAGCTTTATAATTGTAGTATGATAAATCTGCCCAATAGCGTCTGCGACTAGAACATGAGCCGGATGTTGCTCGGCAGCATTGGTGCCCACCTCATCCGCAGAGATTCTCCGCCGGGAGCGGAAAAGTGATCCACCCATGCAGCCTCTTCGCAACGGCGATAAGTCGTTTCAAGCGCGATTCAAGCGCCCATACATCCATTTCAATGACTCACGTGACTGTATAGCATAGAAAATTCTTGGCGAATGGTGGCTTTGCTACGAAGTTCGATGGCGACCATTGCCGGCGTGCGGCCTGCTCGGTGGTTTTGCCATCCCCAGCCCCGCTCGTTGCATTTGGGCCGACCAGCTCGTCGATGTTACAGTTCCAAAGGTGAGTAGAATTTGATGTACAAAACGTTTGCCTATTCACGTTTTGTTTGTTGGTTTTCGGAACTCTTGTTTCGACAGTGGCATGGACGCTCGCCAATTTCCGATTTTGCAGGCGCCACCCCGTTCTGGGTGCCGCACGACACCGGGAAGCTGGTCGATCTGGAGGAGACCCTGGCCTCCCGCGACGCCCTCATTCGTTCAAGGCCGTTTGAAGCGTTCAAGGCCGTGGGCGTGAGCTTCAACGATGTGCAGACGACGCTGGGAACCATGAACCAAGGTGCGTGACCTGGATGGGCGAGTAGGTGCAAGGGGATATGTACTTGTATTCTGCGAGGCTCTTCTTGAGACTCCCCAAGCTTCCCCGCTCACAGGCGACGCGCTCATCATCGCCCGCGAGCCGGACAACCCGTACGATCGCGAGGCCGTCAGGATTCTGTCGCTGGATGGCCGGCCGCTGGGGTACGTCGCCCGCACCGACACCCACCACTTTACGCGCCGCCAGGTGACCGGCAGGATCGCCAGCCTCGGGCAGGCGCAGCAGGGCAGCGGCCTCCTCGGCTACCGGGTACGGGCGTGTGTGTCTTTGAGAGAATGAGGCGACGATCGTGCACTTGCCAGGGCGCGCTTGTGCCCACCTAACCGAAACAACCCCTCCCAATCACTCCTCAGATAGAGTGCCAGCCCGCGATACGGTGCGTGGCGCTGACGGCAGCCCCCGCCCCGCTGCTGCCCTGGCTCGACCTGGCCCAGCGGCTGCAGGACGGCCCCGGCTGGGACGCGCTCCTGCGGCGCGAGCTGGCGCCGGGCACGAGGTGCCACCTGAGCGGCGCGCCCGCGACGCACCTGGTCGCGGACTGGGACATCTCGGACGCCTCGAGGTGCATGCGCCTCTCGGCGTTCCTCCCGGCGACGCAAGCCATCGCAGCCATCGTGACCTCGCCCTCGCTCAGGATACGCGCGCTGGAGGCGCTGGCCGCCCTCAACTACTGGGGCCTGGAGGAGGCCGAGATCTACCACCGCGCTCACATGTTCCAGGTGGCGCAGCGAGGGGCGGAGGCGGCGTGGACGGTGGACGTCGAGCTTCTCCGTGGCCTAGACCTGCCCGTGCCCGAGGGCCTGTCGGTGTAGCACTCGATGGAGCGCGGTGACAGGGGATACGATTCTGGAACAGTCAAAAGCCAGAGGGATGGGCGGCATCGAGATCACATGGGATGACATCACGGGCAGACACGGGTGTCGCGCAGAAGCACATGCAAGGCCCTCACGAAGGAATGGTCACGGGCAAGGAGGTAACGGGGCACGATGCAGGCGCACAGGGAGTCAATGATGAGGTGCTGGGTGGGGAACGATCAAGAAGGCAGCGCCGTGCGCAAGCACAAGTCAGTCTACAGATGCGTGTGCTGCGATCATTCGTGGCGCATCGAGGTATTTTGGTCTATCTTTAAAAAAACATGTGTGCCGCGCCTATTCCTCACGGTCAAGGTTGCCCGGCAGGGGCCACGCGGTCGGCTGGCCCCAGCCATCGTCCTCCTCCTCCTCATCGTCAGAGCCTTGGTCGCTCCACTCGTCCATGGCCTGAATTACGTGGGTGGATGACCATTGTCAGGCAGCTACAGTGGCTTGAGCCAGCCGATCAGCTTCACAAGGCCGCCTGATGCCAATCGCAGACATACAGACCAGCCAGCCGAGACAAGACTCACCATCTGCCAAGCACGCGATTGGGGAAAGTTGACGCCGACCCTCAGGGGACCCATGTAAATGGCTGGGATGGGGCCGTCGCGCTCGGGCTCGAGAGCGCAGGGGCGCAGAACAGAGACGGCTTCTTCTCCCTCCTCGTCAGACTCGCTGCATGTGGAATGGCCACAGAGCAGCATGTTTACCTGATCTATCCGATCACGTGCGTGCAAGGCCATGTCGCGCAGCACTGTGCCCGCATGATCAAGCAAAACTGCTCAATGTCACCAGTCCCACACCTTAACAAATTTGCCTACCTCATGGGGGTGCGGGACATGGACATGCGAACCTTTTTATGAGCGGGTCCTTCCACGGTGTCGCTCATGCAGGGCTCGTAGTAGCGCCGTGGGCGGGCGGAGGGCGTGGCAACGGGGGCCAGCGACGAGGACGCCCACCCCGAGCTCCTGGAGGTCATGCAGCTGCCGCTCGGCTGATCGCCATCACCTGCGACAGAGGCGCTTTTTCTCGTCATGCGCGCAAAATTCAACTCAATCAAACATTTAATGCCCATTATAGTCTCACCATGATGCATCATGCGCTGTGCCACCGTTTTCTCGGGACGGTGTTGGAACCGGTTGGGCGTGATGGAGCCACCAGGCTCCATGCCGGGATATGACGCAACTCCCTCGTATTCTACAATGCGCTGCTCCATACCGACAAATTAATTTAGAGATTTAATGATCGGACGGGAACGTTTTGATCGAAACAAGTGCGAGTTGTGGCTCTCGTAGGGCCAGTCATGTTGTAATTTCAAGTCCAATGGCCGTTCCCGCCATCATGAAGCCAACAACGCAGCACGATCACCAAGCTAAGCTGTCCCCGAAGTCGGGCAAAGTGGACAAGGCATTACGCTGCAAATCACCAATTTAGCCATGGAATAGTTGGCCTGTATCGGCCTTAATCGCGCAAGCCTAGTGGGCACTTGTGTATGGCCCGCTTAGATCACATGGCCACTGTTACTGGCCTGCCTCACCTCCTACGGCCTCCCAAAGCTTGCGTTCGCGGGCCTCTCATCGCGCACCCTTGCTTGCGTTGTTGATCTAAATACCTAGTTTTACAATGAAAGCTCAGTGCGGAGTGGGATTCGGGGCTCGTTGAGCCCACTTGCCTCGGTGCACCACCCCTTGCACAGCCCTGGGGGCTGCAGCCTGCTCTGCGCTTGCAGTAGGTGCTTGCTCCGCAGCAGGAGTCTTCTTCTGACTCTTGACCGACTTTGCAGCCGACTGCAGCGGGGCGACCTCTTGCGCACGTGCCGCCTCGAGCAGCGCCTGCGCATCCAGCTGGGGTCCCGCCCCGATGACGGCGCTCCGCTTGGCGGGCACCGCATCGGCCGGCCGCGCCTCCTCCTTCGCGAAGGGCGCATAGGGCGTGAAGCTCCCGGTTGTAAAGTCGACGCTGCCCCACTGGCCCACCGATGGGTGGCAGTAGAGCCCGGACGCGGCATCATAGTAGTACCCCGAGGTCTGGTCGTAGAGGTAGCCAGTTGCGGGGTCGTGCACGAACCCGCGCTGCTCCAGTTCCCCCGGCTCGCGTGCCTGTTCCGGCGAGTCTGCAGGGGCCTCCGCTCTAGGCTCCATAACGGGCGCGGTCGCCGGGTCCCCAGCCTCGTCAAAGGCCGCCGGCTGCCAGCCGGAGCCGTCAATGGCCTCCACCGCGTCGTCGCGACGGCTGGTCGTCGCTCGCCGCGTGCCATGGAGCCCCTCCTCGGCCAGCGCGACGGCAATCTCGCGGCCAAAGCCGTGCGCGACCAGCTCATCGACGCGCCCCCCCAGCTCGGCAGCGGCCTGCGCTGCCGCCGAGCTCTCGGCAAATGTCACGTACGCAGAGGCGGACGCGGCTGTTTCGGGGCAGTGCGCCGTCGATTGCTGGGCCCGCAGCCGCATCAGGCGCACATCTCTAACTGCAGCGGCGGAGCGAGGCCAGCAAGGTTGGTTGGTTGGGCTGATAAAGGTGCAGGCACGATCCAAGGATGAGATGGTCGAACGAAGCATGCCGGCACCAGACCCAGCCGCGTACCCTGCCCAAACGGCGCGCAGAGCGCGACCAGCTTTTCCTCGGCGATCGACGCGTCCAGATTCGTGAGCAAAACTGTGTGCGAGCGCGGCTGCCTGACGCTGGCGACGTGCGGCTCCCGGTCCGGGCGCGGCAGCGCGTCCTCTGGCGCCGACGGCCGCGGCTCGCCGCACTGGAAGCAGGCTCGCCGGCGCACAAAGTTGGTCGCGGGGCAGGCGGGGCAAGACCAGTCGCGCTCGGGCTCGGACCGGGCGGGTTCGGACCGGGCGGGCTCGGCGGGCCGGGCGAAGGCAAGCTCGACTGCTGAGCCCACGGCCTCAAAGTCCCGCGGCCGGCTTGATTCCAGAAACTCCCTCGCATGCTCACAAGAGTCAAACTCCTGCGTGGGAGAGCACGAGTGTGTGAGGGGGGTCTCGTGGAAACAAGCTGCCAGAGAATCGAAGCGTCATTCATTGCTCCTAGTTACGCGCGCTGGCGCAACGGCCACATTATGAGCCCGCACAGGCAATGCCCCCTCCTACTAATCAGCCACGCATCAGTACCAGGAAAGCAAAGCCCTTGCAGTGGCCAGTGGTCAGCTCCCGGATGACTCGCGCGCGAAGAAAGCCCGGCGCGGCGCCGACAGCAGCGAGCAGCAGCGCTTCATCCAGCTCCGCGTCCAGGCCCTGCCAATGCCGGACCGTAGGAGGAATGACTGCGTTGCTGCTCTATGCTAGCTGCTGGGCTCCGTTCTGCGCCACGCCTTGCAGGGACGCAACCGACCCCTCACAAAGGCATGACCACTCGAAGCAGCCCAGCGCACCGACACGTGAATCGTGTCCCGATCGGCGCTCCGCGGCCGGGCTGTCCCGTGCTCGCGCCGCCCCGCCGCTCCAACGTCATCTGGGCAAGCAAGAAAGCCAGAAGGGTACAACAGATTGAGGCCATTGTCAGGGCGGTACTTTTAATCCTCGATCTGCGATTCCAGCCAGCAGACCTCGGTGGCCCTCCGCCCCGGGGGCCCGATCTCGGCTCCTGCTCCTCAGCCGCCGATGCTTCCATCGGTCCGGGCTGGGGTCGCCGCGTCGCTCGGCGCCACGGCTCCCGTCGTGCGGTGGGCTCCCGCGCCAGCGAGGGCTGGCGCTCCTGTCGCGGCGGCGCGGGCTGCGGGATCGGAACCGTTCGCGACTCGCTGCCCTCGGACGCTCTAGGTCCCTGTGCTCCCGCCGCGGAGATAAGCTCCTATCCCGATGGCGGCGCTCGCGGCGACCTTCTCGCCCGTGGTCATGCGGCCGGTCTGGACTGGGCCGGCGGTGCCTGTCCCGTGCATCACGCTCCTCTGACCGCCGCCGAAGCGGTGGAGACCAGCTCAGGTCGCGCCGACTCCTCCGCGGCGCCGCACCGCCCGCCCGGTGCCGGTCTCCCCATGGAGAATCGGGTCCCTTGCTTCTCTCAGTCGAGGGCGACCTGCCAGCACGTTCGAGCCACCAGAACTGGATCATCCACCATCAATCGCGCCGCGTGAGCATACGATCCCAGGATACTTGTTCATTTCTCGCGGCTCCTCCTCCATGCCGGACCGGTAGCGCCGGGAAGGGGAGCGCTGCCTGTGTGGGCCTCCTGGCATTCCACCGACGCATGCGCGGCTGTTGATGCTGAACTGGCGATGTGTTAGTATTGTATCTCATAAAGTCGCGCTAGAGTGATCGTGCAGCTTGCCATGCATTCGTGTGTCGACGAGTGGGATTGCTCGATGTGCGGGCTTCGATGCTGGCGCACCCAAGATCGGTCGCCATCAGATGCTGATCATATTATAGGATGGATTCACCAGGCGCCAATTAAAAACTGCGCACTGCCGCCTGGCCCAGCAAGGAACGTCGTCACTTTCGCGATCCACTAACAAAACTCTCATCACTTGACATAATTTATCACCAAAAACACAAGCTCCCTAGCGAGGGGGAAAGTAGAGGCGGTCCTTGGTGCCCGCGGCCTGCGCGGCCATGCGTGCCGCGGTGAAGAGGTAATCGCTCAGTCGGTTCAGGAAGATGCCCACCGCCGGGTCGGTCACGCCGTCCCGGACCAGGGGCACCACGGCGCGCTCGGCCCGCCTGCACACGCTTCGCGCGAGATGCAGCGTGGCCCCGGCGTGCCCGCCCCCCGGGAGGATGAACTGCTTGAGCGGCGGCAGCCTGGCCGTGTGCCCGTCGATCCAGCGCTCCAGCTCGGCCGTCTTGTCGGCGTCAAAGGCCGTCTTCGCCACGCGGCGCTCGCTGGAGGCGTCGAGCGGGGTGGCCACCGCCGCTCCCAAATCAAACAGCGAGTTCTGGATGCTCTCCAACTGGACAATGATGTGCGTGGAGGGGAGGTAAAGGTCAAGAGTGAAGGGAAGCAGTAGTAATTCGGATTTCACATATTTTCAGACGGCTACATTAGTACATAATATTAGGCAGTCATTGAAGCTTCAAATTCGCGCCCACAAAGGAGCACGCACAAACAACAATCGCACGGCCCTCCTCGTTCCCCCTCCCACCTCTCGCGCAGTCTCCTTGTCGACAGGCTCGAGATACTCCAGGGCCATGCCCACTATCGAGTTGAGCTCGTCCACGGAGCCCAGCGCCTCGAACGTGATGTCGTCCTTGGGCTTGCGCTGGCCGTTGTACAGGGAGGAGGTGCCCTTGTCCCCCGTCTTGGTGTAGATCTTCATGCTGCAGGGGGTGATGCCCGAGGACGATCCTGGATCCTGGCCATCCAACGCACCCAAACGTGCACTAAGTACATAATGCACCGCAATGTGTCACCTGCAGCTGGATGACGAGATGGATCGCAGAGCCGAGGGAAGGAGCGAGCCGCGACCAAGTGCGCCAGCAGTACGGAGCTGCGAAACAATCGATCCAAGGCTCATGGGACGCCCAGTGGTATCACGACGCAAGGCCCTGCCACATGAATAAAATATGGAGTTGCGCAAAGGGGTTTTGGCCAGCAATCTGCTTGCGCTCGCGTCCGTGATGGGGGCGCGTGCGTGCCATGCATGGGATGTCGAGATCGCAATTTTTGCGGATGATGGGATTTCAAAGGGGGCCCTTAGTTAGGAAGGGACACGAAACCAGGTGGCCAATCAGCGTGCAGCAATCTCAAGTCGCGAATCTAGCCTGTCGTTTTCAACAATAATCATACATATCGAAGCGATGACTGTTCCCCAGCATCCTCGGGTGTTGATCTGCCCCGGTGCGCAAGACTGCTTGGGCGTCACGGCGCATTCTCAAGCGTACTGTTGCGCGTGCGCATCTTGAGAGGCGGAGATGATTATCTTATACTACCAATATTAACATTATTCCTACAGATCTAGACTCTGCTACCCACTCCGGAGAGCATGTGACGCAGTTTATCGAGCTCCCGGACCCCCGGAATGGTAGGCAGCCGGACGATGCATCCCGGCTTGCTGGCGCCTGCCACCGATTTAATTCGGTGACAAGCCAATGTTCCCACCGCAACCGCTCTCCATCACCCCTGTGCCCAGGTGAGCCGACTCCATTTCTGCAAATGGGCGACGCGCTTTGCGAGATCACGATTCACAGGCCCAACTACGGCTCCTGGTTCCTGGGGCAGTCGGTAGTGCAAGGTGGGTGACTCAGGAGTTGACAAGGCTGAGCTGACGGTGTTTTCCATACATTTAGAGAAAATTTGAACATGACAATTCTGGATGACATCACGTGTGAACTGCCTCGCTTGCAGATGGCGCGACGTGCGTGGCCACACCCGTGGACCCCCTCTTCATCCTCTTGCCGGCGCTGGAGAAAGCCGCTGGCCGGGGCTACTGCGACTCAGAGGCCATCGTCGAGGGATTGGGGCCTTTGGCGCTGGCGGTCCCGGCGCTGCGGCGCGCCAAGTTTGACGCTGTGTGTGAGACAAAGACCGCGGGCGACCTTTCTTTCTACCTCTTGAACAAGACCAAGGTAGAGGCTTTGCGAGGGAGCGAGGGATGGAACAGACTTGGCTGCGTGGTTTGGAAAATTTGTTCCCCGCTGAGACCCAGATGACACCAGTACTTGATGGCATCCATGCAAGCAGGCAATGCTCTGGCTGGAGGGCAAGGTGGCCGCGACTAAAGAGGGCCTCAAGCAGCAACGGTGCGTGGGGACAGGCATTGACTGAGAAAATTTACAGCCTTTGGTCTCTCTGTTTTTGAGAAAGGACTCCTACAGCACACAAGAGGTGATTGTGCCTCCCGCAATCAATGCACGTCGAGCCCCTCACGTTCTCGCAACGCCTCCTCAGGGCCTGGGCCAACGCTGGCCCCGATGGCGACGACTCACTCACCGCCTATGCTGTCGGCCTGCTTGGCGAGTACCTCTCTGAGAGCTGGCTGGCGGCGCTGCGGGAGCGACTGGGCGTCGAGCCGCCGCCGGTCAATGTAGGCGGCCTCGACTATGCCGCGATGGAGTACGGTGTTGCAGGCACTGAGCCCGAGGCCAAGAAGCCAAAGGTGCGCTGATGGCCGCTGACTGCACGCTAACCGCCGTCGTTTTATTGCTCTCATTAAGTCCGCCTCTCCCCACTTCTCACTAGGCGCAGGCAAACCCAAAGGAGCTGGCCAAGCTCAAGGCGGCAGAGGCTCGCCAGGCGACCAAGGCCGCCAAGCTGGCCAAGGAGGCGGCCGGCATGCGAAAACTCTCTGGATTCTTTACAGTGAAGCCCTCGCAATGAGGACGCGCATCGGTCTGTGGTTTGATATTGCAGGCGCTCTTATTTAATGGAGCACGCGTTGCAGTGAACACATCCTTCTGTGTGTATCAAGCAGTGAATTCTATGGCAACAGCAGCATATTTACCTCAGCTGCGCATTTAAAAATAGACAGCTCAAGCCGTACAGGCTTTGACGGCCGAGAGAGCGAGGCCCGCCTCACGCAGGACGGCGAGGCTCTCGCGCCGGCGTTCGGTCGAGAGGCCCACCGCTCGCAGCTCGGCCGTGGCCCGCTGCATTTGCTCCAGAATAGCGCAGACAGCCTGGTCGAGGACGACCTCCTCCTCGCTCGCCGAGCCAGCCGGCGCTGCGGCCGGCCGGGTGCCTGCGGAGCCAGCCGGCGCAGCTGGCGCCTCGTCCACGCTGCGACGCTGCGCGGGTCCCTCCATGGGCTCTTGCTGCTGCGGCGCCTGACTCGCCCTCGCCTCTTCTTGCACTGGCGCGTGAAGGCCGGTCCTCGCCGGCGGCGTTCTTTCCTCTGCAGCCGCCGCCTGCTCAAGCCGCACCGGCAAGTTGCAGGAGACACAGAAGACCTGGGCGCGATCCCGGGATCGCACCAGCACCGTCTGGCACCTGTGGCGGGAGAGAGATTGTGTTTGGTGCTACTAAGGAGTTGTACAGCACAATCTCAACAGATGCAGCCCATCGCTTTCGCAAGACTGCTGGCCGATCTATAAAACAGGGTCACAGTACATCAGTCTGCGCCACGAGCGCTTCTCGTTCCTCCCCAGTTATACCTGGGACAGGCGTCGCCCAGCAGAGTCCACCCACGCAGCATGTGGTCTGCCAGGGCCTCGCTGGATCGCTGCTGCTGCCGCTCCGCGATTTGCACTTCACGCATGCGCTGCGCGAGGGAGGGGACCTCGTCGGGGAGCGATTGCGGGGAGAGCGCGGCGTCGTCGACGGAAGACTCGGCCTGAGGCGCCTGCTGCCGCTGGGAGGCGGCGTTGGTCCTGCTGTTGCATGTGACACACAGTGTCTCCTGGGAGTGCGGCTTTCGCATGAGGGGCGTCTGCATCGCCATGGATGGGATGGTTGGGGGGTCAAGGTGCTGATCACACCTGGAATATCTACCGCGCTGGGGTCCCGGCAAGGAAACTCTGCACGACCGACCCCCCGGTGCATGGACTGCGCCCGCGACAACGGTCATGCCACGCCGCAACGCACCCCACAAGCCTCGCAGCCATCTGCCAGCATGGCCCATCCCTCCAAAAGGAGCTGGCCCATCGCTGCCGAGGGATTGGGCGGGGGCTGCGTGGGAGAATTGACCTCCATCGCGGGCTGCCCCATGAATCGTAGACTGATGTCGAGCGATCAAACGTAACGCGTGTGTGAGCAGATGCTACTGGGTATTCATGTCGATTTCTGGTGGCCCTGGTGGAGTTTATTGCGCGGATCCCATCGCAGCGTTCCGGTCATCGTCTCTCCGACGACGGGACGGGCGGCCTCGATTTCGTCCCTCCGGTCGACGGTTGATCTTCTTCCCATCTCCTTGCCATACTCACAAGCAGAACTTTCAGTAAAATACCTCTTGTACGCATGAGTATCAATGAGGCTTGTGTCATGAAAAATAGTCAAATGCTTTTGTGAGCAGGGCAGGAACAAAATGATGGCAGCTGGATGGCCCGATGGCTGATCAAGAGCAAGGACGGCACCCGCGTGACCAGACCTCCCAGACCAGCGTCTTCATCGCCGACCCTTGCCCTTTCCACGGCCCTTGCCCCTGGTCTCCCTGGGCCCACTGTCCCTTCCCTTCTTGCCGCCCGTCGCTCTCTGCGAGCCGGCAGCCTTGTTGGCAGCAGACTTGCCGCCCCTGTGGATCTTCTTGCCCTGAATCTTGAACCGGGTCCGCTCCATGGTCTTCAGCGCCGCCTTTGTGAGCTTCTTGTGTGGCCGCGCCTCAGGGGCGTCGGCGTGTCCCGCTGGCGCGGGGTAAGCGCGTGCTTGGCTGGTCCTTTGGGGCCCCGCGCTCGGGTGGGCATCCTCGCCTCCCTCGCTCTCCTCCTCCTCCTCTTCCTCTTCGTCCTCGCTATTCAGGTCCAGAGGTGTGATCCGGACTGTGCTCTGGACTCCCTCCTGCACGTCGTCAAACACCTCCACCACGGGCTCTACCCCCTCCGCCCGCGAGAGAAGTGCCGGCTCCTCCTCTTCCTCATTTTCCAAGTGGAACTGCTCCTTGAGCGCTTGTCGACGCTGCCAGGGTTTGGAAAAAGGGAAGACTTGTAATGTGAAATGGAACAAGATACATAGAATTCGTGTCAAATCCACCTGTGACCCTATTTTTGTGCTCCTAGGGCATCTTTGTCGCACAATCTGCCCGCCAGCCGGCGTACCTCTGCCCTTTCTGCCAGACGCTCCTCCTTCGCCTGCTTTTCCAGCTGTGACAGGGCATCCTTGCGCCGCTGCTGTTTCCGCTTTCTAAACCCAGTGAGATACTGCCTGCAGGGAGAATGGCCAGGGAATCGAATGAGGGGTCCGCATTGTGCTGCGCTGCGGCCAGACAACGCCGCCAGGCCGACTACATATGGCGACACACAACCAAGCAACTCCCTGAAACTTCATACTTGTGGTCTTTGGGGTCAAATACAATCTCCAACGACCTATTTCGCTGTGTACGCTTGGCGAGGTGCTGCGCTCCCAAGTTGGACGGTCGCTGCGGCACCACGAGCTCCTCGTCGTGGTGGCTGTGCCTGGGCGGCCCCATCGTCGCCACAGAGAATTGCGCTGCCGTCCAGATGTTGAGCAAATTATTTTGGCTTTTCGACACATTGTCATGTGCTCACAGCGCATGCCGCTTGCGCGTCGGACGAGTCTCGCTCTGCATGGCGTTGTGGCCAAGCTGGGGGATCTGGATGGATGGCTTTCAGATTCTAATTCGTCAGGTTCCCATGCGGGTGCCTATCAACTGCGTTTGTGTGGATGTACACATCTATTGCCCTGAATCCATGCTGTTGGCGCGGAATATTACGTTGCTGGGCGTTGAACGCTGCAATGTGGTAGAAACTATTGCGTCTGTATACAGCACGCCAACCAAACCATGTGAGTGTGCCTCGGCTTCCCCGCCCTTCACACATGCGACGCGCGTGAGCAAATTAAATATACACGAGGTGTAATGAAATGAGCACATGCTTACTGTGCCAACAAGGGTTTGCCAATAGTACAATACAGTCGGTCATGCAGACTCGACGACGCCTCGATCGCTGCAAAGGGCAGCGCTTTCCACCCCCTCGTTGCCTCCCGCGCGCCAGCCAGAGATCACAACGCCCTCTGTGCCAAGAAAGGCCCTCGCGCGGCGCTTCAGGGGCACACCCCAGTCTGATCGGTAAGGGTGTTCGTACGAGATGCGCACATCGGACATGTGCACTTTTACCGCCGGCCCTTCGGCCAGCATCGCGTGCGAGCGCGGCTCCGCGACGAGCCCCCGGCAGCCAGGCCGAAAGTCGACGCCCGGCCAGGGCCACGGCGTCCTGCTGCGCAGGTGCAGCGAGCTGTTCACGACGCGCAGCCCGGAGACGTCTCCCGAAAAGACGCTCCCGCCTTCGGAGAGCGCCGCCACGCGCTCAAAGAGGACGTCCCGCACGCGCCCGGCGCTCGCGCCCGGAAAGCGCGCGCACGCCACCGCGTACAGCGGCTCGGCGGCGCCCCACCAGGTGCTGTACCGGTCGTGCACCGTGGACAGCTGTACGTCCGAGAAGTGGATGCGGGACACGGCACCCTGGTCCCGCAGCTGGATGGCCAGGCCGCGATGCGAGTCCAGGATCTGGAAGAGAGTTGAGAGTGGGGGCGATTTCAGACTGTGTCTGCGGCCCACAGTCAAGCGCCTGGTCATGCCCTGATCTGCTTCGATACCAGTTGTTCCCCTTTGCATCCTCACGCACATCCTGCGAGTCGCAAGCACTGCCCGGCCCAGCCACCGACCTTGACGTCGCGGACCGTCACGTGCGAGACATCGGCGCGCGTCTCGCTGCCTATCTTGATCGCCGCCGATCGGGACTGCAGCGTGCAGTTGCGTACGGCGATGTGCCGCGTCGGCCAGCCGGGCTCCAATGTCTTGAGGCAGACGGCGTCGTCGGCCGTCGCGATAAAGCTGTCCACCAGCGCCACGTGCTGCGAGCCGTCAATGTCGACGCCGTCTGTGTTGGCAATCTGCCAGTCGCCGCGCACATCCAGCGCTCGAAGCACGACGTGCGAGCTGCGCACGACGTGCGTCGCCCAGTAGATGGGGTCGCGGAGGCGGACGCCCTCGATGACGACGTGCGCCGAGTGCAGCACCCCGAGCAGGCGCGGGCGGCACTCGGTGGGCTTGAGGCAGCTGGGGTCCGCCCAGTTCCGGACCAGCTTCCTGTCGGGGGCGGCGCCCACCACAAAGTCCCGACCCGAGCCGTCCAGGCGGCCGCCCCCCGTCAGCGAGCAGCCGGTGCAGTTTCGGAAGGCGAGCAGGTACCAGCTCGACTGGTCGACGCCATAGGCTTTACGCTGGAATGAAGGATTTTATGGGTTGTGATGAACTAAAGCAAGGTCGCGGTCTCATCGCCTCCGATGATGAGGTGAGCGGGTGACTGACGTGGGGTTTCGGACCGCAGTCATCATGGACAAGCACGAGTCACCTCCACCACCGCGCCACCCTTACATCGTGCCTGGCCCTGAGAGTGGCATGTGGGGGGATCACAATGTGGATGGAGCCATGCGCGACGAGCGACGCGGCCAGGAATGTGCCGGGGACGTCTAGGACAAATGTGCCTCCTGCCGAGCAGGCGTCCAGCCCTGCCTGGAGCGCCCCAGTGGCATCCTCCCGCCCGCTCGCGTCCAGGCCCTCGAGGCTGGACGCGAGACAGGTTGGGTTGGACCTTGCGTGGGCCGCCGATGCGTAATGGATCAGGAGCAGGAGGGCGTGAAGCAGCATATCGAGAGGAAAAGCCAGGATCGCGGACGCGATCTTCGTAATCAGGCCCGCCCCTGTGGCAGCGTTGGAAAGTCGGACGTGTCATCGGGGTTACTCATGCCGAAGCTTGCCCGGAGCCACTTTTCCCACAGTCTATGTAAAGGGGCCTCACACAGCCCTGCCATGCTTAAGTTTTCGGCATCGACCGATTTGATCAGAGTTTTTAGAGCAGGTATTCCTGCCTCAGGGTCCCCACACAGCCCCATTCCTCCAGCTGCCACCCACACCCGTCCCGGAGCTTCCACCCGCTCCCCGCACGTCACCCGCGCCTCCCAATCCAAATTCGCTCCCAAATCCTTTAGTGCAACAATCATGCCGGGAGTCGACGCATCTTCCTTCCCTGCCAAGGTGAGGGCCCTGATCGGCGAGGGTTTGGGGAGGCGTGAAGGTTTGTGGGGTGTAGTCAGCTCGCTCCGGCATGAGCGCCCCTCGCGCGGCGACGCGGCGGGGTCGGGCATTCCGTTGCCGGGCCCGGGTTGACACATTTTTTTCTACGACCCCCCTTTGTACAGGTCAATGGCATCAAATCCGGCAGCTACCCCACGCCCAAGGGTGTCGAGATCCTGGGCGCGTACAAGCCGGAGTTTGAGTCCATCCTCACCGGCGATGCGCTGGCCTTTGTTGCGGATCTCGCCCGGAAGTACTCCGGCCGGTGAGTGGCGGTTGTCTGGGTGGCAATTTTTTTGTTGGTGATGAGTTTTGATTGTCAAGAAGGGACACTTTTTGTGTCTCTGTCGTCCGTGGTGCTTTGGTCATGCTATGTGTCACAGCCCGTGGGATGGGCTGTGATCCCAGCGCGCTTGCGTCATGATGATGCATGGCACACACCATCACGCCCGAGTCACCATCAATAGCTCACCCATTGCCCTCCCTCCCCATTCTCCTTCCTCCTGCAGCGTGACGGAGCTGCTCGAGCGCCGCAAGGCCACGCAGGCCCAGTTTGACGCGGGCGCCAAGCCCAACTTTTTGGCGGAGACGCAGTCGGTGCGCGAGGGCGACTGGAAGGTGGGCCCGCTGCCGGCCGACTTCCAGGACCGCCGCGTGGAGATCACGGGCCCCACCGACCGCAAGATGGTGATCAACGCGCTCAACAGCGGCGCGAGCGTGTACATGCCCGACTTTGAGGACAGCAACTGCCCCACCTGGGACAACATGGTGCGGGGCCAGATCAACCTGCGCGACGCGATCCGCCGCACGATCACGTACGACGACCCTCGCACGGGCAAGCACTATGCGCTCAAGGAGCGTGTGGCGGTGATGACGGTGCGGCCGCGCGGCTGGCACCTGTGGGAGCACCACGTGCTCGTGGACGGGCGCCCCGTCCCCGGCGCGGTCTTCGACTTTGCGCTCTTCTTCCACCACAACGCGCGCGCGCTGCTGGACCTGGGGTCGGGCCCCTACTTCTACCTGCCCAAGATGGAGCACTACCTGGAGTGCCGGCTGTGGAACGACATCTTTGTGGACGCGCAGGCCTCGCTGGGCGTGCCGCGCGGCACGATCAAGGCCACGTGCCTGATCGAGACGCTGCCCGCGGCCTTCCAGATGGACGAGTTTTTGTACGAGCTGCGCGAGCACTCGGCCGGGCTCAACTGCGGGCGCTGGGACTACATGTTCAGCTTCATCAAGACCACGCGCAACGACCCCACACGCGTGCTGCCCAACCGCTCGCTGCTCACCATGGAGATGCCCTTCATGCGCGCCTACACGCTGCTGGTGATCAAGACCTGCCACCGCCGCGGCGCGTTTGCCATCGGCGGCATGAGCGCCATGATCCCCGTCAAGGACGACGAGGCGAAGAACCGCGCGGTGATGGACAAGCTGCGGCACGACAAGCTGCGCGAGGTGCGCGACGGGCACGACGGCAGCTGGGTCGCGCACCCGGGGCTCATCCCCGTCGCGCGCGCGGTCTTCGACGAGCACATGCCCGCGCCCAACCAGATCGCGCGCCAGCGCGAGGACGTGGCCGTCACGCAGGAGGACCTGCTGGCCGTGCCCGACGGGCCGCGCACGCGCGCCGAGGCGCGCCAGAACATCAACGTCTGCATCGGCTACCTGGCGGCCTGGCTGGGCGGCAACGGCTGCGTGCCGCTGCACAACCTGATGGAGGACGCGGCCACGGCCGAGATCAGCCGCGCGCAGGTCTGGCAGTGGGTGCGCTGGGCCGTGCCCCTCGACGACGGCAAGCCGCTCACCGCCGCCGACGTGCGCCTCATGGTGGACGAGGAGTTTGCCGCCATCGAGGCCAAGCTGGGCAAGGAGGCCACCGCCGCGGGCGAGTACCTCGACGCCGCCTTCCTCACCAAGCAGATGACCTGCGGCAAGGAGCTGCACGACTTCCTCACCCTCCCGGCCCAGGACATCCTCCTCTCCATGGGCAACTGAGCATGGTTGGAGAAGTAGTGGTGTCCGTCTGCAAGGTCTCTTGATATATCTATTGATGCGAGCGAGGGTTTTGTTGAATTTGTGAGAGGGGTTTGACTACCCCCCTCTCCACCTCAACTAACTCCTTAAGCTTGCGCAACTCGTTCTGAATGTATGTTTGCATGTGTGCGATGCAAGTGCTGCTCGTTCCTCCCCATTCATTCCGTTGCTCCGCGCGTCCGTTCCTTTGATTCCCACACTACGCGGCATTCCCGCACGCCTCCTCTTACGCTGTGGAGGTGCGGTCCGCGTTCGTCCAAAGGGTCTTGTCTGTTGAGACCTGTAAAAAGCCGCGTGCTATAGACAAGAAGACAAAAAGAGGGTTCTGGTTCTTGAAGAAGGAAAGAGTAACCACTGCAGCCACAGAGAACTGAATTTGCTTGGCACCGACCGCGTTTTCACCTAGATGCGTGCGCGCTTGACGCTTACAATGATGTCAAAAGGGCGCCGTTGGCGCCTCCAGATCCGAAAGCAAGGCAACACACCGTGGTACATCCACCTTCTTGGAACATTCACCCCGTCCATCACTCAATCAACTAGTCGTGGTGTTGCCGCGTGCCCTCCTTGGTTGGCGGGAAGCGGGTGGGCGTGTCGATGATGTGCAGGCAGGTCAGGATGACGCCCACGGCCATGGCCACCACAACAAACACGATCAGCGCCTCCAGGAACTTGGTCTGCGTCTTGCACACCGGGTCGCAGACGGTGTAGTTGCTCGTCCGGTTGCGCGCGGCGTACTTGCTCCATCCCAGCGTGGGCGCGGCGGCCGCGCCCAGCGCCCGGCCCCGGCCCTCGGCCGCGAGCGCGTGCGCGCGTCCGGTCAGCGCCACCACCACCGTCAGCGGCGCCTCTGATTCGGAGGAGGCCACCCCCGCCAGGCGCGTGGCCTCGCGCAGCAGCAGGCGCTCCTCCGTGCGGTCCCCGCCGCAGAGCACGACCAGGCTGGGTGAGGCGCCGCTCTCGCCGCCGAGCAGCGCCTCCAGCTCCGTGGTCGTCGCGGGGACGCCCGAGGGCAGGCCCTCGCACTGGCCGACCACGTGGGCGCCGGGGGCGCCCGCCTCGCGCAGGGCGCGCAGTGCGCGGGCGACCACGTCGTCGCCGGACAGGGCGTTGGGGTGCTGCGTCCAGGCCGCGGCGCCCATCATCTCGGCGCGCAGCTCGCCCTCCAGGCTCGGGTCGTGCCCGCGGCTGACCAGCAGGATGGCCGGGCCCGAGCGTTTGCCCGAGGAGAGCAGGTTCACCAGGACCTCGCCCGATGCTCGCGCCTGCACGAGCAAGGGTTGAACTTTGTAAGACCCGTCTATTCGAGGATGAAATGAATAGGTATACCGTCGATCCACCCACTCGGTGTTCCTGCCGCTGCCGCGCGACGGAAACACAACCCTGCTTCGCCCCCACATGACCGCACCTCGTAGTGCACTCCCGGCGAGGAGATGGCGCCCTCCGGGCCCCAGGCCCAGATGGGGGCCACATCCTGGTTGGCTAGGACCAGGCTAGATGCCACCAAGAGGAGCAGGGCTCGCAAGCCGGCGCGCGCCATGCTTGCCGAGCGACGGGGGGTCGAGTCCACCCTTGCGGGCAGGTTGCTCCTAGCTCCGCGCGCCACCCGTCCCAGATCGCGCGGGGTCGATGGCTACGATATATTTTCAAATGAGCGTAGAGGCGGGTCGGGGCACAAGCCCAACGAGCCAATGGAGAGACTGGGGGATGGAGGTACGCCAAGGGTTGATCTCATGGGGATTGGGAGTCCTCCTGGGGTTTTGGCTGAAAGGGGAGGAGAGCCAATGAGATCGCTTTGCAGCCTTGCCTTTCAAAAATGCAGAGTATTTACAGGATCGGCTCCCTCTTTGCCCGAAGATTTACATGGAAATTGTGCTTTAGTAAATTCCTTATTTTTGTGCCTCTTCCTGGGGGAATGGTGTGGAGTGCTTGGCGTTAAATTTGACAATGCACTTCTCCCGTCAATCTCTCTCGCAAGGTTGATAGGTTTGACCCGCCAGACTGTCAGTCAGCGTGAGCTACCGTTCTCATCTCACACCTTTCCACTCTTGATACTGTGATTACTACAAAAAGAAGATTCCCAGATCAACGTGGCGGGCCAAGACGAGATTGGATGGAGGAAGAATCAGGGGGGGATGATAGGGAGGTGCGCAGGGCCAGTGCCGAGGGCACCCATCCGATAAAGCTACAGATCACACAGGCAGGGGATCACGATTAAAGGCATTGCTAGGTGTCTGCAACCGAGGGCACAGGGCTAGGGACGGACACTTGGGGAACGGCTGTACTCTGATGCGCATGTGTGTGGATGAGGGAGCGTGCATAGCTGTCGAAATGCGTCGGCAGCCGGTGCCGCGGCGTGGCCGCCTCAGGCGTGCCGGTCGCGGGGCGTCGCCTTTTGCTTCAGGTCCTTCATCGTGCTCTTGACGCGGGCTGGAGGAAAGAAATGGGTAGAATAGGGAGGATGGATGAGGGGAAGGGGGGAAGGTGATTTATTTCAAGGCCGCTGCATCTCCCACTCCTGGACCCAACCAGTCCAACAGTCCCCCCCCCCCCCCCCCCCCCCCCCCCCCCTCTCTATATATAACCACCAACGCACCATACAGCTTGGTCTCGAGACGCGTGAGCTTGGAGGCAAAGGACATGGACTTTTCCTGGCTCTTGACCAGCTGGCGCCGGAGCTTGACCAGCGTCTCCTGGCCCTCGGCCCAGACCAGCTTGGTCTGGACGAGGTCGGACGCGAGCCGGTCGTGCTCCTCGCGGAAGAGCTCGTTGACGTCGGCGCGGTTGCGCGCGACCAGTAGGTCGCGCTCCAGCGCCTCCAGGCGGCTGCGCAGCTCGCCCTCGTTGCTGCGCCGCAGCGTGGACACCTCGCCGCGCAGCTCGGCCAGCTTGGCCGCCAGGTCGGCGCGTTCCGCCTGCGCCTCGGCCAGGCTCGTCACCGCCGAGGCCAGCTCCGCGGAGCTGAAGGCCGCCAGGTTGCGCGCCGCGGCGACCTCGTCGTCCTCGGACGTCGTGGCCGAGGCGGGCGCGGCCGCGCCGCTGGCGCTGGCGCGCTCCAGCGCGGCCAGCCGCGCCTCGCGCGACTCCAGCCGCTGCTGCGCCAGCTGCAGCGCCGCCTGCTGCGCCGCAAACTCGGTCTCCACGTCGCGCAGCCGCGACTCGAGCGCGTCGCGCTCGGTGGTCAGGCCCACCATCGCAGCCGACAGCGAGGTCAGCTCGCCGTTGAGCACGTCCAGCACCGCCGGCTGGGCGGGCGGCGACGGCGGGGCCTGCTGCTGCCGCGGGGAGGACCTGCCGGCCGCGGCGGCCAGCGGCGACGCGAGCGGCGCGGCAGACGCCTGAGGCGGTGACGCGGCTACGGCCACGGCCGCGGCCACTCCGGCAGCTTCCAGGACGCGGACGCGGGCCTCGTGCTCGGCCACCAGGCCCTTGGCCTGGGCCAGCGCCCCGCGCGCCTCGTGCAGCTGCGCGCCCAGCTCGGCGCAGCGCGCCCGCAGCGCGCGCGCCTCCTCCCCGTGCATGTCGACCGTCGCCTGGAGCTCGCGCGCCGCGGTTTCCAGCTCGCCGCGCAGCCGCGCGCTCTCCTGCTGCGCAAACTGCAGCTCCAGGCGGAGCGCGTCCACGGCCTCGTCCGCGGCGGCCGTGGGCGACGTCGCCGGGTGGAGGCCGTCCTGCTCGGGCGCAGGAGCGGGCGCGGCGGAGCGCTCGCGCTGGAGCGCTGCCTTGGCCTCGGCGCGCTCGGCGTCGGCGCGCTCCACGGCCTCCTCCATGGCCTTGAGCCGCAGGTGCGCGCTTTCCAGCTCAGCCTGCAGCGCGGCCGCGGACGCGCCGGCGGGCTCGGCGGCGACGGCAGCGCCCGCGAGCGCGGCGGCGCCCGCCGCGGCGCCCGCCGCGCCGGCGGCCGCGCGCTCCAGCTCGGCCGCGCGCCGCTCGGCGGCCTCCAGGCGCGCGGCCAGGTCGTCCCGCTCCTCGGCGGCGCGCTCGGCCAGCGCCACGGCGCCCTCCACGCGCCGGAAGGCCTCCTTCAGCCGCGCCTCCCAGCCCGAGCGCTCGCGCGAGGCCTGCTCGGTGGCAAAGGCCGCGTCGTGGCGCGCGCCCTCCAGCGCCTCGCGCAGCTCGGAGGCCTCGTTCTGCGCGCTCTCCAGCAGCGACATGGCCTCGTTGGCCAGCGCCTCGGCCTCGCCCAGCTCGGTCTCGGCCGCCAGCAGCCGCTCCTCCAGCTCGCTCTTGCCCTCGCCGCGCGCCTCCACCGCCGCCAGGAGCTGCGCGATGCGCGCCTCCTGCTTGGCCGCCTGCGCGGCCGAGGCCTCGGCGCGGCCGGCGGCCTGGCCCGCGTCGGACTCGGCGCGCGCCGCGCGCGCCTCCGCCTCGGCCGCGGCCGCGCGCGCGGCCGAGAGCTCCTCCTGCACCGCCAGCAAGTCGGCCCGCAGCTGCCGCGCCTCGGCGCTCGAGCTGGGCGGGGAGGGCGGGGCGCCGGTGGACGAGTGCTCGACGCCCGTCGCTTGGCTGTCCAGGCCGCGAGGCTTTTCTTCTTTGACGTGATTGGCACTGTTGACACTGTTTTCAACAGTCGCGCTCGTCTCCTCGCCTGCGCTCGCTCCGGTGGTCGCCGCGCCAGACAGCCCGCCCAGCAGCGCCGCCGTCCCGACACCAACCGCCGCCGCCTTGCGCTCCGGGGGCAGTGCCAGGGTCACGGCGGCCAGGGGCTGCGGCGGCGTTGCGCGCATGGGCGAGGAGGGGCGCGGCGTGGGGAACTCGTGGACGGATGAGATATCGGAGCCTTCGGAGGCGAGGTCGTCCTCGCCCTCCTCGCCCTCGCTGTCGCTGCCGCCGCCCTTGCGCACCACCTCGGCCGAGACGACCAGGGACATGGTGGCCACGCCGCGCGCGGCGCCGGGGCGCGCGCCCAGCGGCACGCGCACGTCGCGGCCCATGGGCTTGCCCGACCCGGCGCCCACGCAGGGCGACAGGTCCAGCGACAGCTTGCCCAGGGTCACAAACTTGCCGCCCCGCTCCTCCTGCTGCACCTTGAACACAAACTCCTTGGGCGCGTAGGACCCCTTGCCGTCCGCCTCCATCGTGGACACCAGGCTCAGGTCCTCCCCCGGCCACTGCGCCGACCCTGCGCGCCGGGAGGTGTGGATGCAGGGGGACAGTGATTTCAAATGATCACACACCGAGCAACGCACATGTCTAGTCAGTTCCTTTACAAAACAGATTCCACCCGTCCAGCGCACCGTTGTGCGCGGCAATGGCCGGGCTGGTGACCTGCACCTTGGCCTGCCGGGCCCAGACCACCCGGCAGGACGCGCCGGGGTTCAGGCCCGTCAGGGACGCTATTCTGACCGTGAACAAGACCTTTGTGCTCCCCTTGGAGCCCCCCGTGAAGGAGGATTTCAGCCGGCGAAACATGCCGGGCACCGGTAGTTGCGCGTGGTTGTTGGCACCGCCCTTTGCTCGCGAGCTGCCGGCTCCGCCGTCGCGAGACAGGTCCTGTCTGCCCAACAAGGGCCTGGATTCCCTGTCGAAAGTGTGCCTGGCGGAAGCAGGCTGCCTTGGGATGGCAGCGCGGTGCCTCCCGGAGTTCGATCGCGCGTTTGCCGCGGGAGATCCCCAATGGTGACGCCGCGGGTGCGGGGAGCGTCGACGGAGAGGCCTGTGGCGGCTGGATCACGTTGTTGGTGGGTTTGGCGTATTCTGGCCCAGAACACGATGTGCACGTAAGACTAGTTTCTAGGCTAAACTTGTGCACTGGTTTCCGCTTGGCAAAGGAGAGATTCTGATGTGAAAGAACGGGCTGTACATACAATTTGGGTGAACCTGAATGCGGACAAATCAAAGATGGCAAACACAGACCGTCTGTGTTTCTTAAAACTTACAAAAGCACCGATCAAGCGTAAAAAACATTTAAGAAATAAACGGGTGCCACTGTTGACAAACCACACAGCTGGATTTCACACCACCAGGCCTCACAAGCCCGCGCGCGTCGCCTCGAGGGCGACGACGCTCAGGCCGCCGCGCTCCGTCGCCAGCGCGATCCGTCCGCACCGGCCCCCGGCGCGATCGGGCAGCGCCAGCACAGACGAGACCGCGCTCAATCGCTGCAGAACAAGCTGCGCCACGTCGGGCCAGCTGCCGCCGCCCCAGGCCCACAGGCGGCCGTCGGCGTCGCCGGCCATTGCGCGCGGGGCGTGGCCGCGCCCAGACCCGTCACCGGGGCGCCCAGGGCCACCGCCGCCAGCACCGACCCGCCGAGCCGGGTGTCGAGCACGCGGAGCCGCCCGTCCGTCGCGGCGGCGACGACGTGGCGGTCGTCCACCCATGCGAGCGAAGAAACGGCGTCGGGGCCGAGCGATGCCCGCCACGTCGGCGCGGGCCCGGCCCGGGCGTCCCAGGCCGCGACCGTCCCCAGCTCCGACCCCGCGAGCAGCTGCTCGTGCGCGGCCGCCAGGCACCAGACGCCCTCGCCGGCCAGGCCCTCAAAAACCTGCGCGGCCGGCTGCCGCGGGCGCCGGCAGCGGCCCCGAGCCGGGGCGCGGCCCACGGCGGCCGTTCCCAGTCCCACGCCGCGAGGTTGCCGCTGGCGTCGCCCGCGACCGCGCCGCGGCCGCCCATCGCCGCCAGCGAGGTGACCGCGTCGTCCCCCCGGCGCCCACGCGCCCAGCTCCCGGCTCGTGGGCACGTCAAACACATGAACAAGCCCGTCGTAGCCGCCTGCCAGCAGCGCGCCGCCGGCGCCGGGCGCACGAGCTAAGCAAGCCAGCGGCTGACCAGACAGCGCCGTGCACCGCACCTGGGGGCAGAGGGGGGAAGACATTTGAAAAGAGTGGAAGAAGATGCAGAATGTTCATCCCGCAAAGCCATTGTCTGGACACGCGTCAGTCTGTTGGCCAACGCACCTGCTCCAGACTGCCCAGCTCAAAGACGCGCAGCTCGCCCGCCTGCGTGACCGCCGCCAGCAGCTCGCGGCCGGGCGCGTCGCGGGCAGGCCCTGGCGCCTGGAAATAGTCTGGGTAGTCGGGCAGGACGAGGTGCGCGAGGGCGGCAAAGGCATGCCCCGTCTCGACCTGCGCCAGAGTCTCGGCCTGGACAGGTCCGTCCTCGACGAAGCAGCGGGGTTCTGCCGACATCGCCGCGGCATCAAAGGTCTTCCACCACGCCTGCGGCCTGGGCAAAGGGCTCTCGGTGCGAGGTGTAGTGCACACAGCCTCTGGCCGCGTCTTTGGAGACGCGCAGCGCTCAGGAACGGCATCAGGACAATCAGGAGGATTGATTTCGTCTCGTGCAAGCACGGCCTCGCTTTCGTCCGCGAGCGTCACGATCTCACTCTCGCCCTCATCCACGCTCGCGTCTCGGCCCGACGACAGGGAAAAGCGCCGGTCGAAGAGCGAGCGCACAGCCTTGCCGGACCGGCTCTGCACGGCCGAGCTGACCAGCGAGTCCAGCTTGGGGCTGCGCAGCGACCTGCTCCACGAGCGCCCCATGGCCGCCCACGACTGCGCCGGGGCCGCGTCTGGCGCAGGCTCCGCAGAGGCAGAGGTGGTCAAGTCGGAAAGCGACGGCGCTGCTGCGGCAATAGGCGGTTCCTCACCCATTACATCATCCACCTCGAGCAGCGGCCCCGGGTTGACATCCAGCTCGTCCAACAGCCGCTCGTGCTCGGCAGCCGTGCGCGTGGCGTCAAGAACGCCCCCTACTATGCCCACACCCGCGTCGTCTTGTCCCACCGAGCCGCGGCAGATGGCGCCCAGGCGCGCCATGCTCAGCCCCCCGCCCGCGTCGGCGCCCTCGCGCGCCCAGGGCTCCCAGCCGGGCGCCACGCGGCGCCGCGGGTGCGGCTCCGCGAACAGCTGGCGCGGCGCCTGGCCGTACTCTTCTATCTGCAGGCGCAGGAGCGCCGCTTCTTCTGGGGACGCGGCCGCGGCGACGTCGGCGCCGCCCTCGTACGTCACCGCCCGGAACAGGTTGCCGGCGCGGAGCGCCCCTGCGCCGCGCTGCTTGGCGCCAAAGATCAGGTCGATCCAGTGGTGCAGGTTGGCCGAGACGTAGGGCGCCTCCAGCGCCGCGCGGTGCAGGGTCAGAAACCGCGCGGGCGAGCCGCGCGCCCAGGGCGGCAGCTCCACGTCGCCGACCGGCTCGCCGTTTTGGCGCTTGCCCAGGCCCAGGCCCAGTTTATTCGTTAAAAAGTCGCCGTGCGCGCCTGGAGCCAAAAAGAACTCGGGGATGAGCTCCTTGACGTCGGCCGGGTGCTCCAGCACGCCGCGCCACGCGCCCGCCACGCTGCGGAAGAGCCGGTCGGGCGCGTCGAAGCGCCCGTTCTGCAGGCGCAGCATGTGCCCGGGCGCCGCGCGCACGAGCCAGTAGAGCACGTAGGCCGGGCAGGAGTAGTGCGAGCCGTACAGAAAGGGCGGTTCGTCCAGGTGGCCGCGCATCTCGCGGTACCGCGCCCAGGCCGCCTCCAGCCGCGCGGGCGAGAGCGCGCCCACGGGGCGGGACAGGTCGCGGAACGCGGCGCGGTCGTCCAGGTCCAGCTCTTCCGACTCGTAGTCGCGCAGGACCCAGGGAAACACAGGGTACTGCGTCAGGTCGGCAAAGGACCGGCCCGCGATCAGGTTGAGGAAGAGCAGGTAGTCGAGGTTGGTCAGCTCGCCGCGCTGCCAGGCCTGGGTCGCGCGTCGCAGCGCGCCGCTGTCGGGCTCAATGAGGAAGGTGGAGGGTTGAGGGAGTAGAGGCGGTACCTTGTCCGGGCTGGGGCGCGTCGACGGCGAGCGGGAGCCAACTGGCGTCGCCGCGTCCCCGCCCCTCCCCCCCGTCTCCCCCTCCCCACCCATCTCCAGCGCCGCCAGGAGGGCCTGCAAAAAGCGCTCGCGCTCGTCCCGCGACGCAAACACGAAAAAGGCGCTGCCCTGCCCGGCCGCCCAGCCGTCGTCCAGGAAAAACACCTCCAGCCCCACGTCCTGCAGCGCCGCGCGCCGCCGCGCGACGCAGGCGATGCTGGCGAGCGCGGCGCTGCGCACGTTGCGCCCCGCCGGGTCGTGCTGCGGCTGCGCGTACAGGCGCGCGCTGCTGAGCGCGAGCGCGGCGCGCTCGCGCGCCAGCGGCGACACGAGCCAGGCGCGCGCCTCGTGCAGGACGCGCTCCGAGGCCAGGCTGCCGCGGAGGTGCCCCGGGTCAAAGCGCAGCGAGGCCGCGCGCGCCTCCAGCACCGCGGCCAGCGCCGCGGCGCGCTCGCCGTGCGGCAGGCGGCTGCCGGCCAAGAGCACCTGCGCCACGGGCATCACGTCTGACATGGCCGCAAAGGACAGCGTGAAGCGCCAGGTCAGCGCAGCGCGGCGCACGTCGTGCGCGTACGGGACGTCGGCGCCGCCGGGCTTCATGCGCGTCGAGCGCGTGGCGGCCAGCCGGATCTGCGACCCGCCGGCCGCCTCCAGCGACTCGACGCTGGCAAAGGGCAGCCGCACGATCGGCACGCGCACGTCGTCGGGGTCGAAGAAGACGGAGCAGGAGGCCAGGCGCAGGGAGCCGGGCAGCCGCGCGCGGCCCGACCAGTTGCCGGGCACCTCCTCGGGCCAGTCGCACTCTGCCACAAAGTCGTCCACTGTGAAAAGTTGGTAGGTATGGGTGAGGTGGGTGTGTGAGAGGTCGCGTGAGAGGGTCAAGCATGGTAAGCTGCTATTATAGATGACACTCGTACAAAACCAAACCACTCCGCCCCATCATCAACTCCACCCCAATCCAACTCCACCACCAGCCTCACCATACTCTTCGCCGTCCTGCAGGAGCAAGAGGTTGAAGCGCGGGCCCTTGCCGCTCCCGCTACTCAGGCTGCTCAACATGCTGGGCTGGCAGCTGCGTGCTGGTCTTGATCGGCAAGGGAGGAACTACCGCCTGAAAATCTGCCCCCACGCGGGGCCCGCGCTTGGTGGGGAACGAGTTGCGCAGGATGCTAGGCACCTCCCGTCGCTGCTTGTCCGTGTGGCCTGGGGGCTTGCTGGTCAGCTCCTCATATTCCTTGATCTGGGCGATCAGTTTGCCGCCCAGGGCGTCGGGCTCGGGTGCGCGGTCCCCCGATCGGGTACGCTTGCCCAATTGTGCAGTGCTCTTCTTGTGAAACTCGAGGATGCGCTTGAGATCGTCCAAGTAGGGGTCTTCGCTGCCGGACTGGGCTGGGCTCATGGCACGACCAAGCCCGCTCCTGTCCCAGGGCCCACAACGTGCGACGGCGCGCCCCTGCCTTGCGCGCTTGGTACCCGGTTAAAAATTTATTTAATTTTGGTGAAACCATGCGGCATGTCTTGCGCTGCTGGCCTGATGGCCATCGGAGGGCGGTGCGCCCAGGAAGGATCCCGCCCGCTCCTCCGACATCATGTGGGCCCTCCTTCCATAACGCCGGTCGGTCCGTTCCCAACCGCGCCACTGCGCTGGCAGATGGACCCCGCCCAGAGGCCCATTCAGGAGCCGGGAGCGCCCTCCTACCCATTTACACAATTAAGATACGGATCACATTGTAGGTCGGCCCTGGTCGCGCGGCGGGACCTTCACCGACAATGGGGGAACCCTCGGGGTACAAGCCCTCTTGGTCGCGGCCTGTGGAGGATGAGGGGGGTCTTAGCCCGGCCGAGAGGCATCTCATGGAGATTGGAAAGCGAGAGCACCGCGACACAACGGCTGCAGCGCAGCGCGCGGCCAAGGTGCGCGGGCAACGCGGCGCCGGGTGTGAGGGGAGCTGACCGCCATGGTGTTCTCTCGGGGGGTGCGGCACGCGCCCTTGACGCCTGCTCGCACCGCATTCCGCCGCCAGGTCGCGCAAGAAACGGTGGACATTGGCAAAAACACGCTGGTCGAGCTGCACAGGCAGGGGGAGCAGCTTGATCACATCGAGCGCCACTTTTCCAACGTGAGGCTTCTTGTGTATGGGGGTTGTTCGTTGGGGTGGTGTGCCTGGCTCGTGGGCGGGGCTTGGTTTGGGAGATACAGAGCACGCGCATCACATGCTCTCTTTCTCCATCCCTGCTCGCCAGCTGGAGGAGGATGTGCGCGAGGCGAACGCGATCGTCAAGTTCATGCAGCGGTGGTGCTGCATCCAGCTCTGCTGCTGCTGTCTGAACCTGGACCCCGAGAAGAAAAAGGGCGTGCGCCCGCGACACCAGCGCATGCAGATGTGAGTTTGGTGTAGAGGGGGGCAGGTGGAGGGGGGTAGATTGTTGTTGCAATGAGAGGGGGGGGGGACGGCTGGGTCTCGGACCGCGCACGCACCACCTCTGCCTCATGTTCACGCCTCTGTATCTCCCTCCCCCCCCCCCCCTTCCAATCACAGGCGGTACGAGCAGGAGATGTACGAGCGCGAGGAGGTGGCGGAGGCGCACATGGCCAAGGCGGCCGCGGTGAACCGGCTGGGCGAGCCCGACGCGCCCGGCGAGAACCCGGACGCGGACCGCAGCGAGCTGTTCAAGACGGCCATGGCGGTCAAAAAGGAGCGGGAGGCCACGCCGCTCGGCTTTGGCAACTTTGCGGGCATGGCCGAAAAGGACCGCGCGGAGATGGACGAGGAGACGGTGAAGCAGGAGGCGCTGCTCGACCAAATCGGCCGGGCCGTGGAGGGCATGCGCGGCATCGGCGAGCAGATGAACGAGGAGCTGCAGGCGCAGGACGCGCAGATCGACCTGCTGCCGCAGCGCGCCGTGCAGATCCACAACGACCTCTCCCAGCTCACGCGCAACGTCCGCAAGATCAACTCTTAAAAGGAGAGGGGTGGGTGGTGGAGGGTGGGTACTAGATGGGTGGGGACCCGCCCCACTCATTGAAAGCAAACTCCCACAAATCCATCTCTCTGTATCTACTCCTGTCTCAAACCCCCACGGCTTTCCCATTTTGTTCGACCTCTGGCCCACCTCTGCAACAACAGCTCTTGTGTGAAAACACACACACACACACACACGATCTGTCAATTCGACGATGACCAGACGAGCACCTGGGGCTCCAATGAAACAGAGTCGTTGAACGAGAGACTCCATTTCGTTGGCCCCAATTAGTTTATGTGGGAGAGACAAGGACCAGACAGCATGCCGCCAAGCGCGTTTCTTGGAGGAAGAAGAAAGAATGCAGCCCGGCGCATGCACAATGGTTGCGGACGCCAGGTAAATTCAAGAGAGCAAGGTCAGTCTGTTGCGGCCACGCGTCGGAGCTCCTGGGAGCCGCTACAGCAGGGAGGTCGGAGAGCATCGGCGGGCGACGCGGCGTCGTCGCAGCAGGGGCAGGCGCCCGAGCCCTGGCCGCAGCCACGCGGCCCGCCAGAGCAGCACGAGCCCGCCAGGCGCCGGGCGCAGGGGCAGCTGCCCATGCAGGCGCAGCGCGTTGGCGTCGCGGGCGCCACAATCGAGTCTGGCTCCCCCGGGCGCGTGCGCAGGCGCGCGCTGGTGATCGCCTTTGGCGGGCGCAGGTGCGGGCCCTGGTCGTCGCTCAGCAGCCCCGCGGACCGCAGCAGGCGCGCCATTTCCTCGGCGCAGGCCGAGGAGGTGGAAGAGGTGGGAGGGGCGTGCACTCGCGAGGCGCAGCAGGGCGATTGTGCCGAGGGCGCTTGCGCGGCGCCGCCCTTGCGCTCTGGGTCTGTGCGCGCGGCGCCGCTCTCAGGCACCGGGCCGTCGTCGTCGCCTGCTTCCTCGCGAGCAATCGACTCGAGCGCTTCCGCGAGCTCTGCCTCTGCATGCTCAGCAAGCTGCATGCGCACCACGCCGTCCCAGCCCAGGACCTGCTCGAGGACAGAAGAATCGCGGCTCTGCACCGCGGCGGCCACGAGCGAGAGGCCCGGCCGGGGCGCGCCGAGCGCGCGGGCCAGGCGCAGCGTGGCCAGGCCGGTCGCGGCAGGGACGGCGTGCAGGAGCGAGAGCCCGTCCCCCGAGGGCGCCGGCCGCCGCGCCGCGGGCGCCGCGCCCGCCAGCGAGGCCGCCGTCGCGCTCTCCACCATGCGCGCCAGCGCGTGCAGCGCCGCGCGCGCGACGGCCGCCAGGCCGCGGCGCAGCGCCCAGAAGACCAGCCGCGCGGCCGCGCGCTCGAGCACGGCCGCGCGGCGCAGCTTGCCCGGGGGCGCGCCCACGTACTCGTTCACCGCGCCCAGCGCGCGCAGCACGGCGCCCGTCGGCTCGCTCGTCGCGCGCAGCCAGGCGCGGAGCTCGGCCGCCTCGGCCTCGGTCTCGACCACGAGGCAGGACGCCGCGGGGCTGACGTAGGGCCCCGCCTGCGCGCTGACGTGCAGCACGCCCGGCGCCGCCAGCGGCCGCGCCAGCTCCAGAACCGCCGACTGCTCGCGCGCGGGCGCGCGCGCGCCGCAGCACGACTTCTGCCCGGCCTCGGCCAGCCGCGCGACGCAGCAGCCGCAGCACCGCGCCTCAAACGCGTCGTCGCCCGCGCCGCCGGCGCGCGCACGCGCAGTCGGCGCAGGTGACGCGCGTGGGCGCAAACGCGCCCTGCAGCCGGCACAGCACCTCGCCGCCGTCCTGCAGCAGGTTGACGCCGCGCACGCGCAGCGCGGGTCGGCGCCGCGCCGCTCGCGCTCCCCCTGCACGGAGAGCACGGGCGGCGTCACCTCCAGCACGCCGGGAACGAGGCGGTGCTGGCCCGGGCCGCGCAGCGTCCAGCGCTGCACGGGCGCGCCCGCCTGGATGAGCACCATGGCCGAAGCCACCTGCACCAGCGCGCTGCCGGCCCACCAGGCGCCCACGCGCGACCAGGGCCTCCAGCGCTGCGGCCGGCGGCCGCGCGTGGCGCGCCTGCACGCTGGCCTGCAGCGTGAGGTGCAGGCAGCCGGGGCGGAGGTAAGCCTCCTCGCCCACGACGTGCTCGGGCGCCTCGGTGCACCAGCCGCGCAGGCGCTCGGGGAGGTCGGCGGGGAGGTCGGCGGGCGTGGCGCCAAAGATCTTGATCGAGGCGCAGGGCAGCAGCAGCAGGTCATCCGAGCCCGCGGCGGCCGGGTCCTCGGCAGACAGGCCCGAGGCCAGGCTCGCACTGGCCTGGCTGGCCGGCGCCCGGCCAGCGCGCCGTCGATGCCGGCCGGCGCGCGGAGCGCGTACGCGCCGAGGTCGCCCCAGGCGTCGACCTCGTCCAGGAGAAAGGGCGCCACGGCCCCGCCGTCGACCACGCCGTCGCACAGCGCGTCCTCGCTCAGGCAGTCGCTGATCCAGGCGCTCAGCTCCTCCACCATGCCCTCGGACGAGCTGCTGGCGAGCGGGTTGTCGGGCAGGGCGCCGACCGGGTCGGCCAGCGGCGACAGGCTATTTCCGTTTGTCGCGCGCTGGCGGCGACGGCTGGGGACGCCCGTCAGGCCCTCGGAGCCGAGGGGCGAGAGGGGGCGAACGGGCGCCGCCGAAACGCGCTCGTCGTGCGTCCTCGCGTGGCTGCTGCCGGAGACCTCCGATTTCGCCGGCAGCGGCGATCCGCTGTGGCTCCGCGAGGATGGCGGCTCAGATGGGCTTGCAGCGCGGTCGCTCGCCGACTTGGACGCCGCGCCTTCCTTCTTGCGTCTGCGTGGATGCAAGGTTGTATGGGCTGCTCAGTTGCTCATTCCAAATGCCCCAGAAATCAATTGAAGCACCTCTGGATGCCTTGACCGAAACACACGACCGACCGACACAGGTCCTCAACTACACACAAACCTTCGTGCATTGTGCTTTTCCAGTTGCTTCCTGCAGGAGCGCCGCTGGCCGTCAAAGTCGGCGAGCGGGTGGGCCAGCCCGCAGCGCTGGCAGAACCGTACGAGCTCGCCATCCCGGTGAAAGTCCATGGCTTTGATGTGCACCTCGCATATCCTGAGAAGATGGGGATGCCGAGGGTCAACCAGTGAGACTTCATTCGTGGGCTCATGCTTTGCCACCGCCGTTCTTTATTCCCAGTTTGCTACAAAATAAGGACATCTTTCCGCTCAAAATGAAACACCCCTCCCCCCTTTCTCTCTCCAAAGTCACCTGTTGCGCTGATGATAAAAGCTCAAGTGGGTCAGGGGCTTTCGGCAGTCATCTGCCTGGCACAAATTCTCACGGACGCTCTTGCGGATAGTCTTGGTCCGCGTCGAAGGCAGTTGAGGGGATTCGGTGCCGGAAGAGGGTGTCGGAGCCGTCGAGCGAGCCTCGGCGGGCTCCCTTGCGCGAGCCACCGGCTCCGCACGCATGCGCACGGGGTTCCAGCTCCAATCTGCCGGGTCCCAATTCCCGCTGGCGCCTGTGCGCAGTGGCAGCGGGAGCATGAGACCATATATATATATATGCATGCCAAAGATACAAATGGACATCCCCATTGGTGCCGCCAGGGTACGCACCCTCGATAAAGGCAGCCATGCTGCTCGAGGGAGCTGTACCAGCAGCCAGGCCGGGTCGGGTACCCAAGGCCAAGCGAGCCGCAATACGCCTAGATGCCGACGGTGCGTATAGCCCGTGTGACCTCACACATTATTGCTGGGTCCGAGGTTACGCGAGAGGACCGCGCCGTCCACGCGAGGATGCAGGGCCTCGCTGGTACGACGCAAAGAGGGGGCTACCTCGATATCCCGTAGCCGCTCTTCTACGTCCAAGTACAGAGGTATCTTCAAAAAGAACGCGAGTCTTGTCCTTGAGCCTCCCTTGCTCAACCCGGAGACGCGAGCATGGTCCTGCTGCGGGCGCTTATCTCCGGGAGCCCGGTTAGATCCCAGGCTGAGGATGGCCCGCGCGGGCGATCCATCGGGAGCCAGGCCAGGCGGGCAATTCGCCCCGTGTTGCACCTGGAGCCTGCGCACTGGGATGGCGCACTGCGACGGCATCAGCCATCAAAAGTTCGCTCAGCATCATTGCGAACCATCGACGGTCCGGGATCGTTGCATCCAGGTGTTGAAGGGAGGTTGGTTATTTGAAGCGCAGTTCACTGGTCTCAACAGCGCACGAAGAAGCCAGGTGCGGCAGCGCTAGCCGGTATTCACGTTCGCGTCCGCCATTGCATGGTTGTCGAATGAATAGAGGACGCATTGCGCTCTCCAAAGGATCGCGCAAGCTTCTCGCGTCGGCAAGTATCTCCGGGAGCACCCGTGCCATGTTGACTGCCGAGCCCTGTTGACCCGGCCCTTTGCCCGCCCCGCAGACCCCGATCGCGGCGCCATGGTGAACCCCAGCTCCAACAGTGCGGTTGTCGCCGGGGACGCCGCTGCCCAGGGTGGCGGTGGCGGTGGCGGTGGTGGCGGTGGGGTGTCGCTGGGCAAGGGCGCCTGGGACTGCGACACAAACTCGGCCATCCCCCCCGAGAAGGAGGCGATCGTGTTTGAGGAGATCGCCACCATGGACCTGCCCTTCGAGGGCATCCCCACCGTCCCCCCCCGCAAGGACATGGACCACTTTGCCTTTTTCTGCGGCGGCTGCCGGTACCTCGTCTCCGGCCAGCCCGAGTGGACGGTGGCGCAGGTGAAGCAGGCGCTCTTTGAAGGCGGCATCGCCCGCGCCAACAAGCCCGAGGGCGTGCGCAACACGCCGGGCATCCAGCGGTGGCAGGACCTGGCGCTCGTCTACGCCGGCCAGCGCATGGAGAACGAGAAGACCATGGCCGACTACCACGTGCCCCCGGTCAGTGTGTGGCCACTGTTTGGGGGAGGGGGGGTCGTGGTTGTGGGAGATATGCTCTGTCTTAGTGCCCGTCTCACGGCGATGGGACATGGGATGGGGGGCTTAGCTACATTAGGCCCTAGTTTTCAAAGGCTCATGTGCGCTTGGAAATGTATTGTCTTGCCTTGTTGCTCTCGCAGGGCTGCAAGACGATGATTGCGATCGAGGCTGCCAAGCTCGACCAAAGGAAGCCCGATCCGGACTCGGCCTACTGGAACTAGTGCACAGCCCCGGTGCTGCTGTTGCTGCTGTGGTGTATGCTGTAAAAAGGGACGTAATAATGAATAGGTGCTTCAGCAGGGACGAGAGGGTGCATCGACGAGGTACACATGACACTCACTTGTGCAATCATGGAAGTAAGCGCGACTTCATTTGCCTCAGCGTCGAGCGCAACCCTTGCGTTGCGCGCTAGGCTCGCTCCACATCCTCGGCACCCTCTTCCACCTTGGTCGCCGTGCTTTCCAGCCGCTGTCGCTCGGCACGCAGCTTCTCCAGAAGCGCCAGCTGGCGAAGGTGCCTTTCCGCCCGCACATCCTCATACAGCCTCTGGGGGGGCACAGCGATGTATGTGCTGAGTGCAATTCCAGATCACGGGCGCGAGAGAGGTTCCACAGGCATTATTGCAAGGACACTGAATCCCAATTATTCAATCGTCCCAGGAGGCCATCCATCCATGCCCACTCTACTCCCCCCCAACTAATATCCACAACTGTCCCTCACCCCTGTGTTGAAGGCGCGCCAGGCCCCGGAAAAGGCCTCATCCAATATCACGAGGCCGCCGAGCAGCACCGCCGCCGCCGAGCCGATGAGGACGAGATCCAGCGAGGACACCCGGCCCCGGAACCGGTACCAGGCCGCCACAGGGTCCATGGCACGCGGAGGGCTCCGGGGCTGCGAGTACGCGTGGCCGCCCTTGGGCCCCCATCGCGGGGGAGCATTATAAGGTCTGCTGCTCGTGGTGTGGCGCCAGCCTCCTGATTGCGAGTTTTAGAAGGCACGTGGAGTGAGGGCCCGCCTTTTCGAATGACGTTATACATTATCCATACTAATTCATCTTCCACATTTCCCAAATGCACGCATCCTTCGTACCCTTTTTCAGGTGCTCATAAGCCTCAGAGATGGCCCTGAAACGGGCCGCAGCGGCCTGTTGCTCGGCAGGCGGTGCGGTGGCAAACCTGCCAAAAAAACAAGGCTCAACTCCACAGTGACGAGGCTGGCGCTCATAACAAAGCCTCAATAAGCCATCCCATGGCACCTGGAACGCACTTGTCTGGGTGGCAGGAGAGGGCCTGCTTCCGAAAGGCGGCCTTTATTTCGTCCCTGCTGGAACCAGGCTTGAGTCCCAACACGGAAAACGGGTCCATCACCCGCAGTCCATGACAGCCTTGCTCGACGAGTAAAAATCAATCAAAGGTTGTGTATTGTCATCTGTAATGTGGTTTCCCATGACTAACTGGACAGAGGGCCCATTTCTTACAAAACATTCCGCCATCACGAAACCCCCGCGGGCGAGCCTCGTCGCGGGCGACCGCGGGGATCTGCTGGGGTTGCTCGCAACCCGGGTGGGCAGGATGGTGCGCCCCTGGAGCGCCGCGTGCTCAATACTCCCCGTATCCCCGGCCCAAGCCCGCTGAAACGCTATACAGCGAGAAGATCCCGGGATCTGTCGGGCCCTTTCATTGGTCGCGCTGCCTGGCCAATGTCGCGACCGTTTTGGTGTGGGGCATGAGAGGAGCGCCCCTTTTGCCGCACCACCGCACCTGGCAGTCGTGCATGGCACGTAGATAGATGCCTTTTTGTGCTCACTGTTGATCGTCACACCCGGTTTGCACCCGCCCCGGAGCATTGCGCGGGGCAGGGTTCCCCGCAAGGGACACGATGGACACCCCGACGGCCAATCTGGGCATGAGCACGCTGTCCATCCACCGCGTGGCTGCGACTCTGGAGAAGCTCATTAGTCGCGTGGAGGATTCTGGGTCCCCATCGCAGCTGACGGAGGAGCTCTCGCGGAGGCTGCACATCCAGCACTCGGTCCGTGGCAGGAGCTGAGGATGGGGTTTGGTGCGGGCAATGCCTAGTGGTGCATTGGAGCATGGGCGTGGTGAAGGGAAGGAGGGTGTTCGATCTAGTGTATGTGCTTTGGCTGGGACTACTGGCGAGTATTTTCAAATAAACGTTGATTGGGGGTGCTGCCGGGAAAGGAGGCGGCAATGATGGGTGTACTCTTCTCAGGCCGTTCTCGTTGTTCGCGCGGTCACTTTTACACACCCAATCTTCTCCCCCCCTCTATCTCGCAGACGGACGCGAGCGTGGTGGAGGAGGACGAGGATGTCTCCCCCTACCCCGCGTATTACCTGTGCGACCTGCGGCACGACGCGAGCGTGGGCCTGCCCGCCGGGGCGCTGGCCGCCGGCGAGGGCCTGGTCTCCAAGTGGCGCCAGAAGGAGCGCCTCAAGACGACGGCCGTGGCGCTGGTGGTGTGCCTCAACATCGGCGTGGACCCGCCAGACGTCGTGCGCGTCTCGCCCTGCGCGCGCACCGAGTGCTGGATCGACCCGCTGTCCATGCCGGCGGCCAAGGCGCTGGACGCCATCGGCAAGAGCCTGCAGGTGCAGTACGAGCGCTGGCAGCCGCGGGCCAAGTACAAGATGCACCTCGACCCGACCACGGAGGACGTCAAGCGCCTCGCGGTCTCCTGCCGCAAGAACGCCAGGGTGCGGTTTTGTTGGGAGAGAAGGGGGAGGCTGTGTGTCGCTGTTGCGCTAGGGCGGGTGGAGTGGATGTCATGGGTGAGTGAATTTTCACAGAAGCATGCAATTGATCGCATCACGAATCGTCAGCACGCCAACGCATCCCATCCTGCTCACATCTGCTCACACACACGTGTGCCCACCCACCTTTATGTTCACCCACCCCCTCTTTCACACACAGAGCGAGCGCGTGCTGTTCCACTACAACGGCCACGGCGTGCCGCGCCCGACGGCCAACGGCGAGATCTGGGTCTTCAACCGGTCGTACACGCAGTACATCCCGCTGTCGCTCTTCGACCTGCAGTCGTGGGTGGGCACGCCCGCCATCTACGTCTTCGACTGCAGCAACGCGGGCCAGATTCTGGCCAGCTTCCGGCAGTACATGCTGCGCCAGCAGCAGCACCAGGCGGCGGTGGCGGCGCTGGAGGACGCGCGCGGCGGCGCCGCGCCCGCGCCCGAGGACCCGATGCGCAGCAACATTTTGCTGTGCGCCTGCGGCGTGGACGACGTGCTGCCGCAGTCGCCCGACCTGCCGGCCGACCTGTTCACGGCCTGCCTGACCACGCCGATCAAGGTGTCGCTCAAGTGGTTCTGGGCGCGCGCGGCGCCGCGCTGGCGCGACGCGCTGCCGGACGACGAGCTGCGCACGTCGCTGGCGGACCGCGTGCCAGGCCAGCAGACGGACCGCAAGACGCCGCTGGGCGAGCTCAACTGGATCTTCACGGCCATCACCGACACCATCGCCTGGAACGTGCTGCCGCGCGCGCTGTTCCAGCGCCTGTTCCGGCAGGACCTGCTGGTCGCGTCCCTGTTCCGCAATTTCTTGCTCGCAGATCGTGTCCTGCGCGCGCACGGCTGCACGCCCGTGTCGCACCCGCGCCTGCCGGCCACGCACCAGCACCCGATGTGGCAGGCCTGGGACATGGCGGCGGAGATGTGCCTGCTCCAGCTGCCGGCCATTTTGAGTTCTGGCTCCAGCGTGGAGTACGTGCCCAGCCCCTTTTTCGCGGAGCAGCTCACGGCCTTTGAGCTCTGGCTGGAGCACGGCGGGCGCGACCGCGCGCCGCCCGAGCAGTTGCCCGTGGTGCTGCAGGTGCTGCTCAGCCAGGTGCACCGCCTGCGCGCCCTGGTGCTGCTGGGCCGCTTCCTGGACATGGGCTCCTGGGCGGTGGACCTGGCGCTGAGCGTGGGCATCTTTCCCTACGTGCTCAAGCTGCTGCAGACGACGGCCGTGGACCTACGCGCGACGCTGGTCTTCATCTGGGCCAAGATCCTGGCCTGGGACGCCAACCAGCAGGTGCAGGCCGACCTGACCAAGGACGGCGGCTTCAGCTACTTTGCCAAGCAGCTGGACGCGCGCGGCGGCGCCGCGCCGGGCGCGCCCGCGGCCTCGGCCGACTCGCGCGCGCAGGCCGCCTTTGTGCTCGCCTCGGTGTGCCGCGGGCACGCGGGCAACCAGCGCCTGCTGGGCAAGGAGGGCCTGCCCAGCGTCATCCTGGCGCAGCTCCCGGGCGCGCTGGCCGCGCTGGGCTGGGCCGGGCCCGAGGCGCCCGGCGCGCGCCGCAGCCACGCGCTGCTCGTGCGCTGGCTCGCGCTCGCGCTCGGGCGCGCGGTCGAGAACCAGCCCGCGCTCTGCCGCGCCGCGCTGCAGGAGAACGCGCACAGCGCGCTCGCCTCGCTCGTGCGCTGCGGCGAGCCCGAGGTGCGCGCCGCGGCCTGCTTCGCGCTGGGCGCGCTCATCCTCACCGACCCGGCCGAGGAGGAGGACGAGCGCGCGCCGGGGGGCGAGGACGCGCCCGACGCCGCGCACGCGCGGTTCCGCGGACGAGCGCGCCATCGCCTGCAGCCTGCTGGAGATGGTCTACGACGCCAGCCCGCTCGTGCGCGCCGAGGTGGCCTGCGCGCTGGGCCGCCTCGCCTCGGGCCACGCGCTTCTCTTCCAGGCGGCCGTCAGCGCCTTTCGGCGCCAGCAGCAGCCGGCGGCGGGCGCGCCCACCGCCATCCCGCACGGCGGCAGCGCCTTTGCCTGCGGCCGCGGCGCGGGCACTGGCCCGGCGGCCCTGGGCGCCGCCGGGGCGCACGCCAGCGCGCAGCGCGGGCGCGCCCGCCGCGACCTCGGCGCCCGCGGCCGCGGCCGGCGTCAACGGCACCGCCCAGGCCATCAAGGCCAACGGCGCTGAGCCGGGCAGGTCCGCGGGCAGCTCGCCGGCCGCGACGCCAGAGGCCCAGACGCCGCCAAAGGACGCGCCGCTCGCGCGCGAGCCGTCGCCGACGACCACCCCCGCCGCCCCGCGCGGCCGCGGCCTGACACCCTCGTCGTCGGCCGAGGCGCTCACGGCGCCCCGCGTCCTCATCGGCTCGGGCGGCTCGTCGGTCGGTTCGCCCGGCGTCCTCGTCCGCGACGGCGACGTCTACGAGCCGGCGCTGATGGTCGGCCTGGACGACGGCGCCTCGACCGGGGCCGGGCTGTTTGCGTCCCCCGGACGCCGCGCGCGTGGGGGCGGTCTCTACCCGGGCGTCCTGGGCGCGCTGTGCACGCTGGGCCAGGACCCGGCGCCCGGCGTGGCCGCCGCGGCAAAGGACGTGCTGCGGCGCGTGGGCGTCGAGTTTATCGTGCTGCCGCCCACGCCCGCGCCGAGCGGGCCGGGGCACAAGCACGCGCGCTTCCACACGGGCACGGTCAGCGCGATCAGCAGCCCGCGGCCCCCGCTCTCACACGCGCAGACCACCTCTGCTTTGGGTCTGGGCGCCACCAGAGGTAGGATGCGGAAGGTTTTAGGAATGGAAGGGGGGAGTGCATGGGCAGAGGGCCTGTGTGTGTGTGTGTTGGTTGTGTTTGTCGGGTAGTAAAACAAATGGGGTCCACAATTCTGTGTGTGGCCGCGTGTCAGATATATTGAAGTCTGCCAAGATGTCCCACACAACTAGTGTCTGCCACCGCAATCAACTCTCCTCCCTTCTCCCACCCCGTCTGCGCAGTCGACAGCGAGACGCTGGCGGCGCTGGACCGGGTGTCGAGCCACGTGCTGCCCAAGGCCTGGCAGCCGCGTTCTTGGCTGTCCGGCACGGGCGCGGTGACGCCGAGCAGCGCGGCGCCCAGCCGCGCGCTCGGTCAGCGCGGTCGGGTCGGTGGCCGGCAGCCCCACGAGCTCGCCCTCGCCGCCGCACATGACCTTTGTCGCGACGCGTCCCACCTACTTTTTGGGCGAGGTCAACGCGACCGGCGAGGTGCCCGCGGCGTACGAGGAGCTGCCCAAGGGCATGCCGCGCTCCGTCGCCGGCAGCGTCGCGTCCCTGTCCGGCAGCGAGGCCGGCGCGGGCGGGCCGCACGCCGGCGCGGGCGGCGGCGCCGCCGCTGCGCCCGCCGGCGACGCGTCGCCGCTCTCAAAAGAGTGGCCGTCGCCGACCTACGCGCAGGCGGCCGAGGCCTTCAAGTGGCCGCTGCTGGCGCCGCAGGCCCTGGAGGAGCCCGGCCCGCCGTCGGCGACGTGGCTGCACGAGCCGCCGCCCGAGTCGGTGCGCGCCTGCCTGGCGCGGCGCGAGGCGGGCCTGGCCGCGTGCCGCCAGCTGCCCGTCACGGGCCCTGGCCGCGCCTGCCTGCAGGACGTCGTGCACACGGTGCAGACGGACAGCGATCGTGTGGCTGCGACGATGCTGGACGCGCTGCGCCCGCTGCTGGTCACGGCCGACGCCGAGGGCGGCGTGCGCGTGAGCCGGTACGGCAATGGCGCCCTGGTCAACGCCTGGTCCATGCCCGGGACGGGCGCGCTGCCGCAGCAGCAGGCGCGCGCCGCGCCGACCGTGGCCCTGCACCAGCTGAACGAGGCCGGCAACGAGCTGCTGCTGACCTGCGGCGCCGACGGCGCCGTGCGCGTCTGGCGCGACTACGCGGCCAAGGGCGCGCAGCGCCTGGCCACGGCCTGGCAGGCGGTGCTGCTGCCGCGGCGCGGCGCGCCGGCCTGGCCGGCGACCTTTGCCTGGTCGGGCGCGCGAGACGACGCTGGCGGCCGCGGGCGGGCGGCTGAGCGACCGCGTCTACGTCTGGGACGTGGAGCGCGAGGCCTGCGTGCGCACGGTGCGCGGCGACCTCAGCGCGGGCGCGGGGCGCGAGCTCGCCCCGGAGACGGCCTTTGCGCCCGTGCCCTGCATCGACGCGCTGGCCCTGCCGGCCGGCGGGCGCAGCGCCAAGGTCCTGCACGTCGCCGGCAGCGGCGGCGCCGTCCACGTCTACGACCTGCGCGTCGCGGGCGACTGCCCGGTGGCCTCCCTCTGCCACACGCCCACGCGCCTGGCGGGGCTCGTGGTCGAGCCGGGCGGCGTGCCGCACCGCGTCATCCTGGGCTATCCGTCTGGCACGCTGGCCTTTGCCGACATGCGCGGCGGCACCGGCGGCGCCGGCGCGGCCCAGGGCGGCGGCGGCACCGGCGGCAGCGGCGTCTGGAAGGTGGTGGAGGCGCATCGCAAACCCTATATGTCGGCCATCGTCGGGCACCCGCACGCACCCCTGGTCGCCACGGCCACCACGTCTCAGGTACTAAAAGGGGGAGATTATTGGGTATGTGTGTATGGAACTCTCTCTTTAATGGAGACCCATTATTGTGAAATTCACTTCTCTCGCTTCCCTGCCCCTTCAACAGGTGGTCAAGGTCTGGTCGCCGGACGGTGACGCGCTGGGCGTCATCAGGGCGCACACCTCCTTCCTCTCGCACCGCCCAGGGCCCATCACCTGCCTGGCCTGGGCGCCGTACGACCTGCACCTGGCCTCGGGCGGGCACGACCGCGTCGCCGCGGTGTACCGCGTCGCGGCCGGCGCGCCGGGCAAGCCCAAGCCGGCCCCGTCGCCGGCGCTCGCGGCGACCCCGCAGGCGTCGCCGCGGGTGCCCAGCGCCCCAGAGACCTGATGCTGGGGCGCGTTTTTATAAGATGCGAGCGCGCCTGGAAGCAACTGTGCGCTCACTTGGGTTCCTGCGGCTATTCAAAAAGTACCTGCCTCGGGTCATTGCTACTGGTTTCTGCTCGTTTGCTTGCCTATCAGCAGTCGTGACCTCTTCCTCAAGAGGACAGGTGCCCGCGTCTGGAGCGCGCAGCAAGCACAGCTCCCGGCTGCGCTGCTCCCTGCCCTCCCCTCGACCGAGCTTGAACGATGCCGTATGTAGAGCTGACTATACAGTTGCAGCGCAAGATGGGGAGCAGGTTTGAGACAGACTGAAATGCAGGTCGCGACGCAGGGGCAAACAGTCACAAAAAAGATGTCTTGGGATGCAGTGCTGCACATTAAATGGGTATGAGCTGCAGTTTGAAAGTGTCCGCTTCAATCGCATGGACGCTTGTAAGCACACATGAGGGATAATTGGCTACTCGCTCGCGAGGAGAATCCAGTATCTCTAGCATGGCCAGGAGGCAAGAACACGCGGGCCAGGACTTGTGCCTCAATTTAAGCGGTACGTAGCCACAACCAGAAGTGAGGCGAGCTTGGCTTTGATGTTGGCGTGGCAGTTGGTGTGCAGTCGCTCCAGCGTCCTCACCACCCGCCGCTGCTCCAGCCGCGTCACGTACAGCCTGAAATGTTATAGAGTGTGAACATGTGCCTTGAGAGTGCTCAAGACTTTGAATGGCAACTGTCAGCACCGCCTAATCATGATTAAGAACAACAACAGCAGCATTTGCACTATGTCACCAATGGCATCTCCAACCCTGATCGCGTGACACTCGCGCCCAGTACCTGAGAGCCTCGTCTGCCGTCTGGGCCACCAGCTTGGAGGGCGAGCTGGTGCACCTCGCCATGTCCATGAGCAGCGAGCCGTTCATGCCCCCGCTGGCAGAGCGCGGCCGGTCGAAACGAAGCATGTCGTCGCCGTAGCTCACCACCATCTCTGCCAGGGCTTCCAGCGCCATCTTGGGGATGCGCAGATCCGAGTGCTTCAGGCAGCGCTGCATCAGAGCCGTCATGTCGTCCCTGGGTGGTTGGGAGGGGGTGGGGGGTCAAGGGAGTCAGCTTTGTTTTCGTCACGCACTCAGGCCGCTGGGCATTCTATGAGCAGGGCTTGTTGGTGAGGCATGGCTCAATTCGCATGTATGTGCACTCCTCGCCTCCGCACACACAAGCCTGCATCTCCAACTCACAAGCAGTCGTGGACCAGGCTGGGGTGGTACCGGACCATCCTTCTGAGCAGATGCAGCGCCTCCAGCAAGGCGGGCAAGGTCCCCTGTCGAAGCAGGGCCTCGGTCTGGGCCATGCCGCGCTCGGGATCAGGCAGGGGGACCAGGGAGCTGGCGCCAGCGCTGCCTTCGAGATCGGCTCGCTGCGAGTTGGGGGGCTGAGTTCCGGCGATGTCGCCAGAGGCAAGTGCGCCGGACGGGTCGCCGCGCTGCGACAACCGAGCAGAGATGAGACGCGCCGTCGTGGGCGCGCTTTTGAGAGAGGTCGTTGAAGGTCGTGATCTGGGTGTGCTGCCCTGGAGGGCTTGGGACAATCCCGCTTGGATGGCAGAGGAGCTGACCCGGCGGGCCGTTATGGTGCCTTCCTGGCCCTCCACACCTCCTGTGCTTCGTGCAGAGACATATCCAGTCCCCCTCGCTGATTTGAGGCCAGAAACCGATCTGGCAGTGACCACCGCTGCTACCGTGCCGGTGGTGCTGGGGATCAGGTCATCATGATGACTGGTCCGAGCCGCCTCCACCTGCGCCGCAGGTTGCTCGACCGGCACCTTGAATTCGCAGATCGGAGACGATCTGGCAGCGCAAGCAAATGCATCGCACTATTTATACCTTTTCCGCGGCACCCTTGTCCGCATCCGACAGCTGCTTAGCTCCGCAGGCGCACCACCTCCAGAACGACATGTTTGACACGGTCGCCCGCGACTATTGCCGGATGGGGCCGGGGGAAACTCAAAATTTCATGAAAACGTCCATGATAATTCCGATGATGTATTGGCTCACTCACTTGGGCAAAAGGTACTCCTGTCGGAGTGGGGTCGTACCTGAAACTTGGCCGGACGATGGTCCAGACCGAGAGCCGAATCTCCCCTGGCCGTGTTGATTGCTGCCGACAAGCGGCACGCCTCTGCTTGGCAAGAGTTTGCAACGCAGCAGCAGAGGGATCCTTGGATAGACATACGCACATGATGACTCAAAATCTATAGAGTAAGCAGCAAATGTTGGAGTCGTAACGGCGCACATGGCTTGGGTGGGCGGCCACTGAGGGAATGTCTTCCCCGGACGACAGCCGCGAATCGCTCCTCGCGGAGCAAGCCCCGGAGACCAGCTCCAGTCCCCGTGTGGCCGATCCCGAGACTGAACGGCCGGAGGATGATGCTCTTCAAATCCTTGCGGAGCAAGGCATTGATCAAGAAAGGTAAGCTCGTGCAATGCATTGAATTGGCTGCTGGTGGCTGACACGGGCCGTGCTGACTGGCTGCTTATGATTGCAGGGCTGCAAGCGCTCTTAAGGCAACCTCGGAGGAAGCACAGGATCTGGGTCCAACAGCTTGGGCCGAGGCCGCGCTCATTTGGTTGGCCGTCGATCAAGAGCATGCAGGTGCGTGTTGGAAGAAGCGGAGTGGTTGCCATTTGTGATAGTCTTGTGCAACCTTCTCCATGCGAGACAAACCCCCCTTCCACGCACAGACGAGTCCCAGAAGATGGCTGCGGCCATGGAGGAGTCACTGGAGCAGAGCCAAGAGGAAAAGGAGGCGTCCGACGTCTACAAGCTGCCTCCTCCGCGTCTAGCACAGGCAAGAATTTTGGTGAAAATTGATTATCTACGACTCTTGCCTATCATCGGCACCGTGGCATGCAGACCAGAGTGTCTTTATGCATGGCCTCGCCGATGCACATTGCCGCAGGTGTTTGGGGATTCTCCTTTGCTGTCACGACTACGAGAGGCCGAGCCGTCCATCACCTCCTTGGAGTCGTGGCCACCCGAGTTTGTCGGCTTCCTGGTGCTGGAACAGCGCTGCATCAGCTGGTATGCTGGAGGCCGGGCCTACTTTGAGCAGGCGGCATCCAGAGCAGTGACCGAGCTGGCCTCTCAGCCAGGATCCTTTTGGCCCCACCTCCTTGCGCTCTTGCGGCCCCTTCAAGGAGAGGTGCAGCAGGCGGTGTACTCCATGCCTCCCGAGCAAACCGACGCGATCTATATACCTCCAATTTTCCAGCAGCATTCCTGCCCAGCTGTCGAGATCATTGACCTGTGCGACTGAGCTGAGCCCTCTGCACGCAGCATCGTCCGGGATGGCCAGCGGCTCCCATGGTCCATGCTCTTCCAAACACATGGATGATAACACGGAGACGGAAATTTCGGATGCTTGATGCTGTTTTCGCGCATCAATTTATAACAATCGTTCAACTGACCTCAATCCTCTTTTGCTTTAATTTGTATGCTTGAAAAGCTTGATTAACATTGCCACAAAGAACGAGATAACACTCTGGCCAGCGCTTTCGCGCGAGGCCCGCTCGCGGTGCGTCATGCCCGTCGGTGGCAAACTCGTGCTCAAGGGCGGCCTTCAGGTGACCTCCAGTGGCGTAGAGAAGAAGAAGAAGAAGAAGCGGAAGGACAAGGAGTCGTCTGCGGGCGACGATACGGGTATGACCCGACTGGGGAGAGGTGGTCGAGAGAAACGACCAGGGCCTGGCGGTTCCTTGCTCAGCGAACTCGCTTGTACACCCCGTTGCAGGCAAGGCAGCGGCAGCCATCACGACGCAGGGAGAGGGCACCTATGAACAGGTGTTTTCCCTCGAAATGGAAAAGGCCAGGGCAGGCAAGGTGAAGAACACGCCCTGGGGAAGCTCCTTCCGGGCACCGCCGCAAGTCTTGCACGGTGCGTTGTGCAGGTGGAAGGGGGCAAGCGATGTGGGAGAGCTTCTACATGAAGTATGTGGACTGATAGTGGCTACCCTCGGACCCCCAGGTTACGACCGCAAGGTCAAGGGCAAGACAGCGGAGGAGAGGCTTGACATGCGGGCAGCCATGAAGGCCGACAAGGTGCGCCAAAATTCCGTGCATGGTCTGGGACTTTATGTTTCAAGCCCACAATCATGCATACTAGAGCCCTCAGGTGGTTTCCAAAATTCTTTCTATCTGCAGTTCTGCAAGTAGGTCTGGCGAACGCTTACTGGGCTACAATTATTCATGGACTTGGCTGCCGCACCGCCCCACTATTCTACTGACTGCATCCTCGGCTTTTCGCATGTTGACAAAACTGGTGACAGCGTGTAGCAGAGATATGTCAGGTGCCATGATCGTCAGATTGCTCATTGGTGCCGCACCGGCAGCGCCCGGATCTTTGGCGGGCGCACACGTTTGCAAGACCCACCCCGCGCCTCCACCGTGTTTCAAGGGGCGTTGATGGGCGCATTCTCCTTCTGGTCCTCGCTCCACTTGCGCTTGAGCGAGTTGGACCGGACGAGCGCCGCGTTTGCCGCGCCCTGGCCCGCCCGCCAGGCCTCGTACCGGTTGGAGCCCTCGGCGCCGGCGTCAAAAAGCGCCAGCTCTTCGAGGGACAGCCGCGCCTGCAGCGAGGAGGCCTCCACATTGTTGTCGATCGTGATGGCCCGTGACAGCAGCTCCTGCGCAGATGTTTGGGGGAGAGCTTGTCAGTCTGAGTGGGTCGATGCCAGAGCAGGGGGATGCGACTTTTGCTTGGCAGCGGGACGGGTAAATAATAGAGGGGACATAGCTTGATGTCCTTGGGCCAGCAAACAGATTGTTCATAATGCAGATTACTAGCTCAAGAATACACGCTCGGTTCAGAAAAATGTATACTAGCATACGCAAATAGAACACACAAACTCCCTCTCCGTCCACTGACACCCCCCGTCTTCGACCTCACCTTGTACCGGCTGCGCAGGACGGAGAGGATAAAGGGCGGAAAGGTGTCGTCGGCGTTCTGGCCGTCCACCATGGTCTCGTGCAGCTTGGCCGCCACCGTGTAGTAGTGGGGGCAGCGGACGCGCAGGTCCTCGCACCCGGCGCCGGCCTTCATCTTGCGCCGCATCTTGCTGCCGTAGAAGATGGGCAGCTCCACCTCGGCCTGCCGGCGGTTGGCCAGGCTGGCCGCGAGCCAGAGCGGGACGTCCACGCTCGCGCCGGGGGCGAGCTCGGGGCCCTCCGCGCCCGGGTCCAGCACCGTGCCCACGCCCGAGCAGCCAAAGGGGAGCCGCACCGTCACGGCCGTCTCCTCGGCGCAGATTGCCTCCGCGTCGTAGTAGCCCCACATCACTCCTGCTCGGCGGCGGTAGGGTCCAGGAGCAGCTGCTCCACCAGCTGGATGATGCTTTCCTGCTCTTCCTCGGAGAGCCGGGCGTCGCAGTCGGGGATGCACTGCGGGCGGGCGGGGAGGTGCGGAGAGGTTGGCCAGCGAAGGGGGTGTCCGCATCTCTCCCAGCGCTTTTGGCTGAGAAAATCCTCAGATTACCGTACATCATCGCACCTGGAAGAGCTCGAGCGCTGTCCTGGGGGCGTGGTTTAGGAGCTGCAACTGCTCTAGCTTTGAAAATTTGAAGCTCTGCGTGGTGGAAGTTATGTGGCACATGCTCAAACTTCGAAATGCTCAAGCCTTGTGATACAAAGTCGTCACCCCGTCCCCATCCAAACCTCTACGCACCTCAACAGCGTTGAGGAAGGCTTGCTGTTGCGCCCGGGGCACGTTGGCGGGCGTTTGGGCAAGAAGGCTCTGATAGACCTGCAAGGACACAACAAAGGGGAGAGGCCGTGTGCCCGACTTTTCTCCATGTCGTGCATGATGCCTCAGTTTTTAAACGAAACCTGCACCATACGAACCCTGATTTCGGAAGGGAGGGCGCTGCTGACGACGGCTTGCTTGTTGGCTTCGCGATCTTTCAAAACGTCGAGGACCTCCGCATTGCTCAGCAGGCCTCCGTCTCTTTCCACACTGTCAGAGAGGGAGCGCGTATCGAGCGTCAAGCATCATGATAGTACGTCATTATGGCATGCACGAGCTCTGCTAGACAGCTTGCGGGCGCTCACATCTTCATCAATTCATTCGGGGCCCCGCTCGTCCAGCTGTGGGCAGGAGGGTGAGTACTCCTAAAAAAGCTCCGATCTGGTCGTGCCAAACTCGAGGCGAATTCTGAAACTCTGTCAGAAATACTATGCGAATTCTAACGTGCCATCAAGGACCTATGCGCTCGCGAAAGGGCCCCGCTGCTGTTAACACTTCGCCTGTTTGGATTTTGAGGTGCGAAGCGCCAAGCCGGCCGACCATGATTGGATTATGGGTATCAATCCTGCTGGCGATCTGACCATCGTACAAAAACTGCCATGCGTGGCTGTGCGATGGCTGATAAGCAGAATTTAAGGCCTGTAAGCCGATATCTATATCATTAATTGGTCGACAACCGGAGATGCACCTGCTCTGCATCGATGGACTGTCTGCCTGCCCAGAACGGCAGTATGGCTGTTCCCTGTACAATCCTGTGCACCATCTGCGTCCGTGCAAGGATGACCATCCCAGGCTTTACTGTAGAATGATGAGTACGTGAAGCTGCGCTCCTCAACATGTGCTGTGTGCGCTTGCGAGGCCTCTGATCGACTACGAACAAGTGTACTAGACTTTAAGCAGGCACGATGCAAGACATTGGAGTAAGCAATAAGGTATAGAACGGTGCAAAGCAACAGTAATAATGTACATAGGTTGAGGTATCACAAAATCTGCCGAAATTTGATGGTCTCTGGCCCCTAGTCTTTGACGCAGCTGGGCAGATCTGGCTTGGGCGCTCAAGCCACTCGGGCATGCTTGGCGCGCATCATGCTCGTCATTCCGCAATGACGAAGAACCCTCCACACCTACCTCCCGCAGACCGTGCATAGGGCGCTCTTCTCATAACTTGACCAATTAAACTCGGGGAGGGACCGTTTTTATTGCCGGCTGCTGTCGTGAAGCGGATCCGTCCTTGGAAGCCATGTCGTGGAAGGGCCAGCTCTCGAAGAACCTGCAGGAGCTGAGGCACGTCGAGCTTGGAAATCAGAAAGGTCTATATCGGTTTTGCACTGCGTGCTCACGCCGTACCATTCCCCCTTGCCCTGCAGGGTCTTGCTCTGCCAAACATCAAAGGCTAGCCAGGGTGCCCGGTAAGGACGTGGGCGACTCGGGGGATGTGCGGACACTCTTGCAGGAACCCTTGTGTCATCCTTTCCATCCCCCAATATTGCAGGGACTTTCTCGCGAAGAACTACAAGGACCTGAAGAGCGCCAACCCCCAGTTCCCCATCCTGGTCCGGGAGGCTTCGGGCATCGAGGCCAAGCTGGTGGCCCGATACGGTGCGTGCTTGGTCGGGTTGTTGGGGATCGATACTGCTTTGCTGTGGCATTGAGAGTCGGCTGTGTGATGTTTAGAAAACAGAGCGTGAACCAATCATTCCTGGCAATGCACAGACAAGGGCGTGGAGAAGTCGGTCAGCGTGGATGGCCTGTCTGCCACCGAAGTGGGAAAGAAGCTGCAGAGCTTGGTAAAGCAAGCTTGAACCGACTCCAAGGATTTCTCTGTTGAATACGCCGATTCTGTAATAGATTAAGTTATGGCCCCGAGTCCATCACCAGGGAGTGAGAGCTCCAGGGGTGGCCCCAAGGCTACCCTCGGGCCTGCCCCGGCAAGCCAGACTGCGCGCTTGCCTGGCGTCGATCAAAGAGCCTGGCGAGGAATGTGCTGGGCAGTGTGGGCAACTGCGAGGATATAGACTGCAAAATCCACGTCAGGAAGGAGGCTTGCGCCGGCTGCGCGCCCGACGCCGCTCCCGGGCGCTGGCCCGCCTCCACATCAAAGACATCTCGCGAGGCTGTGGGGCCCCTCGCCAACTGCACCGCTGCGCAATAGAGCAGCGCGTTGCGGTTTCCCTTGTCTTTTGATTGGGCCTCGTCTTGCCTGCGCAGATGGGATCGAGGTTGGGAAATCGAGCGCGCAGAGCAGCAGGATGAGCGACAACAAAAATGCTCACCCCAGACCGCACCGGAACTTGTAGTAGTTTTGCAGCCGAAGCTGGCACTGGAACCCGGCCCGCGCATAGATGTGCTGCGCAACGCTGTTGATCTCGTGCACGTGGAGGTAGATGCACCGGCACCGCGTCCGCTTGGCGTGGCGAATGGCCTCTGCCAGGAGCCGGCTGCCCACGCCACATCGCTGGTAGGCCTGTGGATGTCGGGCGACAGCCGGGGTTTGCACATGCGTCTCGACGCCAAGCCAGCAACCTTAGCCACAGGTACAATGCCAGTAGCTCATAGCGACGGTCTTGGCAAGTTCAAAAACCACTCTGCCCTTCAATTCTCAAAAACGGCCGCCGCCTATTCCCCCGCTCACCGGATCCACGCCAAAGGTGAGCAGATGGAGAAGTACGTCGTCCTTCATGAGCGCCATTTCCAGCGCGCTCTTCTCAACGGCACTGAGGTCGCTCACTCTCGCGTAGCAGGCGACCAGAAAGCCAACGATGGGCCCCACCTCGCCTGCAGCCGTCTGAACGGCGGCCGCCCAGGACGGCATGCTCGCATTCCCATGCACGGCGTGCGCATAGTAGTCATCCTCGTACTCGACGGGGAACAACTGGGCGTGGAGCTGCCTCAGACGAGCTTCGTCCTTCCGAAAGAGTGGCCTGGAAGGGTAGGGAAGCGAGGTGTCTCAAGTGCTCTGCCCGTCAACCGGCCTCCCCGTGCCTGTGCCAAGCGCGAGCCAGGCGCCTTGCAATTCCATATCCGTATTCCTCGACCCATGTAATGCACCTGAGGATGATTCGATCCCCGCTCTGCATTCCATGTGCTTCCAGCTGCCGCGACAATTTCCTGACGCTTCGCCTTTCGCTCAGAGCATTGATCGAGCCAGACGCCCGAGTGCGCAATGGGAGCTAGAGGAGGCTTGTGAATTGAAGAAATGGCAATGCGATCTGATTGAAAGGGAGCGACCCGGTGCGCACACGCTACCAGGTTGCGAGCGTCGTCACGCCGCTGGATCACATTGCACCGGATGTGCCACAAAATAGAGCAAGGCTTGGCCCCTCATGACAATCACCTTCTTTGCCAATCTCGTACCTTCCATATCGTGCCACCCTTTGTCCATCACACGATCAACTGCGCCAATGTTTACATGCCAGCAAGCGAGAAAGGTTCAATCCCTCAAGAGTACAGTCTGAAAGAGTAGGGCGGCGTCCGCGCCACGTCGGGATCAGGCCTCGTCCAGCGCGGCGACGCCGGGGAGGACCTTGCCCTCCAGCAGCTCCAGGGAGGCGCCGCCCCCCGTGGAGATGTGGGACACCTTGTCCGCGACGCCCGCGCCCTCGACGGCCGCGACGGAGTCGCCGCCGCCGATGATGGTGATGGCGCCGCTGTTCTGGGTGAGGTCGGCGAGCAGGTGCGCGACGGCGTTGGTGCCCACGGCAAACTTCTCAATCTCAAACACGCCCAGGGGCCCGTTCCAGAGGATGGTCTTGGCGTCCTTGAGCGCGGCCGCGATCTGCTCGTTGGCCTGCGGCCCGACGTCCAGGCCCATCCAGCCCTCGGGGATGGCGTCCACCGCGACCACCTGCGTCTCGGCGTTGGCGTCAAACTTGTCGGCGACGACGACGTCCTTGGGCAGCACGATCTCCACGCCCTTGGCCTTGGCCTTCTCCATCAGGCTCTTGGCCAGCTCGATCTTGTCCTCCTCCACCAGGGAGGAGCCGGTGGAGTAGCCCTCGGCGCGGTAGAAGGTGAAGGTCATGCCGCCGCCCAGGATGAGGCGGTCCACCTTCTCCAGCAGCGACTCGATGACGCCGATCTTGGAGGAGACCTTGGAGCCGCCCACGATGGCCACAAACGGGCGCTTGGGGTTGGCGACCGCGCCGTCCAAAAAGTCGAGCTCCTTCTGCAGCAGCAGGCCCGCCACCTTGGGCTTGAGGTAGGCGGTCACGCCCTCGGTGGAGGCGTGCGCGCGGTGCGCGGTGCCAAAGGCGTCGTTGACGTACAGGTCGCAGCCCTCGGCCAGCTGCTTGGCGAACTCGGGGTCGTTCTTCTCCTCCTCCTTGTGGAAGCGCACGTTCTCCAGCAGCAGCACCTGGCCGTCCTTGAGCGCCGCGATCTTGGACTTGACCTCGGGGCCCACGCAGTCGGGCGCGAGCTCCACCGTCTGGCCCAGCAGCTCCGACAGGCGCTCCGCCACGGGCTTGAGGCTGAACTTGTCCTCGGGGCCGTTCTTGGGGCGGCCCAGGTGGGAGGACATGACCACCCTGGCGCCGTTCTTCACCAGGTACTCCACGGTCGGCAGGCTCGAGCGGATGCGGGTGTCGTCCGTGATCTTCAAGGTCTCCTTGTCCTGTTGGATGTGTGCGTGATAGAGAGGCGCCGTTTGATTAAGGGTAGAGTCATTGACGGTGCGCGCAAAGTTAGAGGAGAAAAAGGCAGGGGCTTGTGCGACTCTCCCTGCACCAGACATTGACCAGTCCAAAATACTATTGGCCCCAAGCAAAATCCAAGCCTTGAGAGACACACAAAGATACTCACGCAATCCACAAACCCTCTGCCAACCTCAAACCCACCTGGGGGACGTTCAGGTCGGAGCGGATGAAGACGACCTTGCCCTTGAGGTCGGCCTCGCTCAGGGTGGAGACGGAGCGCTTGGTAGCCATGGCTTCAGGTGTTGTGCTGCGCGCGGCAAAAGTGTAGGGTGGCAGAATTAGATGCATAATTTGCATGCAACGAGCTTTCATCACAAATAAACAAGGGGCACGGCGCGCAACGGGGACGGGTCGTCCACGAGCTCGGCCACCCGATCGCGGAAGACCCACCGACCCTCGCACCTTGGTCTTGATCGCAAGGTTGGAGATCAGGTAATTGAGCCCTTTTTAATATCGTGAATTACTGCGGTTTGGGTTTGAGAGGCCACCGTGCAATAAATGTGTGTGCGCGGTTGGGGAGACGTGTGCAGGCAGCTCCCTCTGCGCGTGCTCGATCCGATTCTTCTAGGCAGTGGCCGCCAGCTTTCGTCGTCGACGGTGAACGATATGGGGGGAGAGACGGCATTTATGGTTGTGAAATTGATGAAACGCAGCCTTTTCCACACCCCCTTTTCAGAAGCGTTTGCGCAATTCTTTGTTTGTCCAGGGGTTCTTACAGTTTCTGCCAGCCCCACGGGAATGAAACGAGAATGTGGAAGCGCAGCGATGCGCAACGTAAAGCGGGTGCGAAGCACTACAGGCAAGATTCCCATTGTTGCCCATTTCTATCGAGACAAACCGCAGCAACAGAAAAACTTGTTGAAATGCCCATGGCCACAACGCGGCTGCGGCGCTGCCTATCGCGGCACCAGGCCGCTTGGAAGCTCGACAAATTTCCCGTCGAGCCCCACAAACGTCATGTCAATATTGGGCCAGTCGTGGTTGTCCATGTACATGTCCATCAGATTCTCCTGGTCAATCAGCTTGACAAGGAGGATGTTGCAGGTCAGGGGCCGCTCCAGCAAGACGGACAGCCTGAAGGGTGTGGGGTGCGCCATGAATGAATGAGGGGTTGTGGCCCACAGACAGCGACGATCGCGCACACGGCGGCAACGCATCGCACACGACAAGCGCAATGCATCGCCATCCCACAGCAATCACGTGCGCCCCTCTCACCGTTCGCGAAACATGGTGTGGCCGCCCACGAGCTCGCCGACATCCTCCAGGTCGGTGAGCGACCCCTGGCTGTCCAGATCCTCCTCGTCCTCCTCCTCCTCCTCCTCCGTCGTCGAATCGCCAAGGTCCTCACTGTCGTCCGGTCCGGTCTCTGACGCGCCCTCATCCGAGTAGCCATCAGAGCCTTCGCTCCCGGCCTCGCTCGCTCCTCCTGGCGCCTGCTCGACTCGCTCAGCGCCTTCGTCCGCAGAGTCGTCCGTGCCGCTGCTCTCCTGCCCCTGCTGGAACATGTCTGCCGCGATCGCCAGGGCCAAGCCCACGTCGTTCAGGAGGACGTGGGATCTTTGCGTCGCGCGGGCCTCGGCTTCTGCGGCCGCCGCCGCCGCCGCCGCCTGCTCCCGCGCCCTCGCCTGCAAGTACCGCCGCGTGCGGGAGCCAGAGGCCATGGCCAGCCTCTGCCCCAGCTCCTGGGCAAAGGCGTGCAGCGCGGTCTCGCCCTCCACCGGGCGCGTGCTCTTCGGCGGGTCGATGGTGATGGGCGCGTCGTGACCGAGCCGCTTGAGCGTCTCCTTGTTTTGCATGTAGAATTCGCGGCCCTCTGTGACGTTGTTGAATCGCGCCCAGAGCACCAGCTGCCAGTCGACGGCCGCGGCGGCGGGGGGGGGCGTCTCGCGCCGCGCAAACTGGATCACAGACCCCGCCACCTGCCGCGTGTGCAGGCTCAGGGGCGGCAGCTCCCCCAGCTCGGACAGCTCCCGGACCTGGTCCTCGTCCGCGCCCGGCGGCAGGTCGTACGCGGTATCCGCCGCGCATGCTGCCTCGCGCAGCGCCTGCTGTACCTCCTCCTTTGTCTTCCCAGCCAGCAATCGGTAGTCGATCGTGCCGGCAAACACCACGAGCTTGCGCACAGGGCACGTCAACTCGCCATTGCGCTCTAAAAGGATCTTGTCCACGATTCCTGAACGCAGAGGGGGCGGTGGGAACGCAAGAGGATGAGCAAGACAGTGTGCGGGTGCTGTGGATGACAGGCAGCGGCAGGGCGCGCGGCACGTGAGGCCAGTGAAGGCTTTTCAAATATTCAGCGCCTTGCTACCGACGACAAGAGCCGTTTGCATGCCAGCACAACCCTCACACGATACAAACAGCAAACCCAACCGCGCCGCACCGACGCCATAGGTCGGCCGAGCCTCTTCCAACTTGGGCAAAATGGACGCGTCCAGAATCAAGTCCTTGTCCTCGGGGTTGACGAAGAGCGCCGAGCGGCACTCAGCCAACCGCCGATTGAGCAGCTCATTGGTCGCACGCAGGCGCGCAATCTCGCTGGCCTCCTCCTGGGGAGGGATGCCCCACAGCAGCACCCGCCCCGGCGCCTGCCCCTGCCACACCAGGATCGAGAGGGCGTCGGGTGACAGAGCGCGGCAGGTGAGACGGTTAACCTCCACCAAGCGCCTTGTCGATCCAATCTGTCAGACCCCGGCGCCGGCTCCCTCAACCTGTCGTACCGCGATGAGGGCGCCATAGAGCTCCCGGAAAAAGGTCTCCAGCTCCAGGTCTGACCAGGCACTGAGGACGGGGATGGCATTCGCCTCGCCCGCCACGTGGTGCGCGACGTTCTGAAGCCACAGGGAGGCGGCGTGCTGGCACCGACGCTCCATGTACCGACGCAGCTTGCTGTACTCCACGTCGCGTTGCACCACGTTATCCTACGCGTGATGATTGCGGATCAGGAGATGTGTTTATCGCACATGACTACAGCATGGGCATAAGTGGCCAACCACTCTACACACACACATACACTGCCAAGCCACCTCACCAGGAGCAGGGCTAGGCAGTGGGCGGAGGAACGGACGTTGCTGCAGTAGGGGTTGCTGCTGCGCCGGAAGAGGTTGTCCACCTGGAAAAGAAAGGGAGAGTCATCTTTAGCAACCGAGCCATCTCACGCGCAGGACTCAATAGCAGCGGGCAAACACGCGTCGCATGCTCCTCAGCGCGACAAAGCCACCTACCCAGTAATGGCCTGGGTCGGCATCCACGCCCCCGGTCGTGAGCACGCCCTGAAACCGCAGGCTGCTCGCGCTATAGGTCTGGTAGATTGTCTTGGCCACAGATTTGAGGCAGCCAGTAAACTCCTTTTCCACCTGTGTGGCCCAGGGATGGCGCGAGGCACAGCCGTGCTTTTTCGTTTAATCGTACGTAAATTATTCTTCAAAGCAAGGTCATCAAAAACACAGCCGCTCCCGCCCCGAACACCATAAGAAACACTTGCAACCAAGGCCACCACCCTTGCTCACATCGAGGTGCAGTCCAAAGTCCCGGCTCAAGCGAAAGATCCATATCTTGTGACTTGAGTCAATCACGTCTCGGAACCATTTACAGGTCTGGCGCAGCAGCAGCACCTCGTCCAGCGTGCAGCGCTTGCAGACCTCCTCAAGGCAGTCCCGGCTCAGCCGGGAAGCCATGTTGTCCTCCTCCATCGACTGCTTTCTTTTGGGCCTTCTCATACCACTGAGCACGCATTCAGGGACATCTAAACCAATTGAATGCCCTGAAAACGCTTGGGTATTGACTGCCGTGCCCGTGTAGCCAGTTCGCGACCGTGTGCGGGCTCGACGTCCATGCAGAGCGGGCTCGGGGGATCCTGGCCAGCCTGGCTGGATCGGCGGTACCCCGACCGGAGCATTATCTGGTCGACAGGGTACTGCGATTCATGACGCTGGAAGGTGCGATCAGAGATCAGCTCTGGGCGCCCCCAGAGCTGCTTCTGCGCGACATATTTATGTGAAAATTGGCGCACGTTGCTTTAGCCTGGGAAGCACTCGGAAGCAGACGCCGGGCGTGTGACGGCAGGGTCGCTCGCTGTGGTTTGGGTGCCCAGCTTGCGTAAAGGCCGTCCCAGTCGGCTTTTAAGCCAGGGATAATATACAGGAGTTGCCCAGGATGGCATCGCAGCAGAGCCCAGGCGTCGACCATGGCAGGGTGCGTTCGCATGCAGACGGGGATGGCCTTGCGCGCTTAGTAACGAGGGCCGTCACATTCATGCGACCACGCTAATCGAGCGGACATGTCCTCTTTACGGTGCAGGAACCCTGCCCCGACAGGTCCGATATGCGAAGGAGCCCGCACCATGAGGGTCCAGACCCGGGTGTGCGTGCGTCTGTGTGCAGGCACATGGACCCGGCGTCTGTCAAAGCTTACAGCTTATTTCACCATACTACTGTGCAGGATCTTGGATGACATTGGTGGTGCTTTTGGCATGGGAGCGGTGGGAGGCGGTCTTTGGCACTTGTTCAAGGGCATGAAGAACTCCCCTCGGGGACAGAGGTTCCGCGGCGGTCTGGATGTAAGTTCTTTTAAAAGGGTTGCACGCGTGGTGGGCTTGTGTTTTATTAAGTAAAACTGCTTGACCCCCTAGCGTGCCCTCACGTCCTTTTCATCAAACGTCTCATTGCAGTCTATTCGCCGGGAGGCCCCGAAGATCGGTGGAAGCTTTGCGGTCTGGGGTGGACTGTTCTCCACGTTTGACTGCACACTGGTGGCCCTGAGGAAGAAGGAGGATCCCTGGAACAGCATCGCGGCTGGAGCCTTGACGGGTGGCTTCCTGCAGCTCAGAACAGGGCTCAGATCTGCGGCCAAGTCGGCGGCCTTTGGCGGGATCTTGCTGGGAATGATCGAGGGCGTTGGCATCCTGCTGACCCGCGTCACGGCCCCGCCGCCGGCGCCGGTTCCCATGGTGGAAATGCCGGGCCCGGCGCCCGTCAGCGGCAAGTCCATGGGCGCAAACTCGACGGAGCTGCCGCCCATCGCGCCGCCCCCCGAGCCAGAGGCCGCCGCCGAGGCGCCGAGCTCCGGCGGGTGGTTTGGTGGGCTGTTTGGGGCCAAGAAGGAGGAGGCGCCTGCTGCGCCCACGTCACTCAATGAGGACGCCTTTGCGCCGCCACCGATGCCCGACTTTGGAGCGGAGCCCCAGTATCGCTGATAGAGCGATCACTGGGCAGGGTTTGCGGCGGCAATTGAAGCTACGACCTGCGCTGCTTGCCCCCGCACGCTGCCTTTTTCTTAAACGTCCTGCTGCGGATTTTGGAGTTGCCTCTCCAGGGCCCCGAGATGAAAGGTTTACAAAGACAAATGTCTTGAGCGTCGTGCAAGCTGTCATTCGATTATCAATCAGTGGGGGATCGATTGGGGACAGGCACCAGCGAGCGTGCCGAGCCTGTCCTGCCTATCTATTGGGATTGGCCCGTAAGGACATGGTGGGCGCGGCGTAGGCTGCTAAGCAGTGCTTTGACACCACCCTGCCCGGCCAAACATTCCGTCTAGTGCTTGAAGTGGCGGACGCCCGTCGTGAGTAGTGCCACGCCATACTTGTTGCAGCAGTCGATGGCGTCCTGATCCCTGAGGCTGCCGCCCGGGTGCACAATGGCAGAGATGCCCGCCTTGCAGGCAATCTCCACGCTGTCGTTCCAGGTGAAGGGGAAGAAAGCGTCGCTCGCGAGCACGGCACCCTGTGTGTGGGGAGAAACGGGCTTGTCATTACCACTACTACTATGCATCCTTGGTTCATGGTGCAATCATATGCACATCAACAGCCCATGCGAGCCCCTCAACCCTCGGCGCACCTTGGCCTCCTCGCCAGCCTTCTCCAGCGCAATCTGCACCGACTTGACGCGGTTCGGCTGGCCGCTGCCCATGCCCAGCAGGCGGTTGGCCTTGGCGACCGTGATGGCGTTGGACTTGACGTGCTTGACGCACGTCCAGGCAAACTTGATGTCGGCCAGCTCCTCGGCCGTCGGCTGCTTCTCCGACACGACCTTGAACTCAATCTGCACAGCGGTGGGTGGGGTGGGAAGGGAGGTAAATATCACAAAATTTTGGACAATCAGCCAGGCCGAGCAGGCTTTGTCACTTGCCAAGCTGGGCGATACAGACATGCATCCAGTTTCGGTAGCTAAACTCGCCCACGCAGATGCATGGACCCAACGGCAAAACAACAACCACCTCCCTCCCCTGGGCGTACATCCGCCGGCGCAAGGCTGTCGGCGTCCTGCTCGAGCCAGCCCGCGGCGATCTGGCGGAAGCCGGTGCCCGAGGGCGCGCGGGGCGCGGCCTCCAGGATGCGCAGCGTCTTGGACTTGCCCTTGAGCGTGGCCAGGCCCGCCTCGGTGTACCCCGGCGCGATGACGATCTCGTAAAACATGCGCGTCTGGTCGTCGGTGGGGCTGCGGAACTCGCGGATCTCGCGCGCCAGGTCCTCGTCCACGACGCGGTTGAAGGCGACGATGCCGCCAAAGGCGCTGATGGGGTCGGCGCGCACCGCCAGGCGGTAGGCCTCCAGCAGGTCGTCGCGCGTGGCCACGCCGCAGGGATTCGTGTGCTTGACCACCACGCAGGCGGGCGTGGGCAGGTCGCACACGGTGCTGTACGCCGCGTCGGCGTCCAGGTAGTTGTTGCAGCTCATCTCCTTGCCGTGGTGCTGCTGCGCGGTGGCCACGCCGCCCTTGCCGTGCTCCGCAAGCGACAGATCGGTGTAGAAGGCGGCGGCCTGGTGCGGGTTCTCGCCGTAGCGCAGCGTGGACCCCAGGCGCATGGGCAGGCAGCGCTCGGGGGCGGGGCCCGACCCCACCTGGCCCCACATCCACTCCGCCACCGTCGCGTCGTACGTGGCCGTGTGCTGGAAGGCCTTCCAGGCCAGCGAGCGCCGCAGCGACGCGTCCGCCGTGCCGGCCTGGAGCTGCTCCAGCACCGAGGCGTAGTCGGACGGGTCGACGACCACCAGCACGTGCGCGTGGTTCTTGGCGGCGGCGCGGATCATCGAGGGGCCGCCGATGTCGATGTTTTCCACCGCGACCTGCGAGCCGAGCGCAGGAGGTGAAGGGGTGTGTGGTGTGTGTTTTTCATAGCATTGGCTGACAGGGCGGGACTGATTTTGCAAAAAGGTGAACATGCTGCTCCACAACGATGGCCCCAATCAGCTTTCGCACACCTCATAAGCCGGTGCCTGCTCCGCGGTGACGGTTTGGCGGAAGGGGTAGAGGTTGACAATCACAATGTTGATGGGCGCAATCTGGTGCTGCTCAAGGGCCGCCATGTGGGCCGGCACGTCCCTGCGGGCCAGGATGCCGCCGTGCACCATGGGGTGCAGCGTCTTGACGCGACCTGCAAGCAGAAGGGAAAGAGCGTTCAGGTGTAATGTAAGAACTGAGTACTTATCCAAAACAATCCCGCTCCAGCTCGCGCGACTTTGATCTCCGCTCTCAGACTATCGCCCAGCCAGCGTACCATCCAGCATCTCGGGAAAGCCAGTCACCTCCTCGACCTTTTTCACCGGCAGGCCGGCGCTGGCAATTGCCGATGCGCTGCCTCCCGTCGAGACAATGTCATACCCAAGATCAATCAGGCCCTGATTGAGGAAAGAGACGAGACTTCATACCAATTACATTGCTGGCTCTGCTCCTTTGAAGGGCCACTCGTTGCCTTACCATGCAGACGACAAAATGGTGTCATGCCGCCTGCACCAAGTGCAGTCCACCCACCCTACATCCTCACCCACCCACCTGGACAAAGGGGAGCAGACCCGTCTTGTCCGAAACAGACACAAGAACCTGGCCCTTGGAGGCAGAGGCGGAAGCCATGGTGGATGCAGCCCGACGAGCGGTTGTCAGAAACTCCACAGGGGTGGCACGCCCGGAGCGGCGCCCGGCAGCGAAAGACCTAAGACCAGTACACGCGTGGACAAAGAGTTTGCATCGCCAGTTCAGACACGCAATGATTGTCAATATTCGAGTTGCCGCGCAAACACCGCACCTGGCACTCGGCTTGGCGCCCGTGGGCGTGGGCAGCAGCTGCAGCCCCGAGCAGGAGCCGTGCGCCGCAATGCACACCCTCGCAGATGTCGCGCGAGAGGAGCAAGCAGCGGCGAGCATAGTTCAAATTTGGAGCTGGAGAGTGCAATGCAGAGTGTATTGCTGTCCCAGGGCGTCGGAACAGACCTTCCTAGTGCAAGGTGCCCTCTCCGGGCATGCGTGCATATCCTGCTGCGTCTGCTGGGTCCCTCTTTCGGAAATGCTCAGCTGGAAGGCAGATGGATCTCGGATCTTGGACTCCTAGAGCAGAGCCCACCGTGGCACCTGGCCGAGAGAAGCGCTCTGTCGCAAGCGACACGTCGAGAGATCTTCGACTGAGCTTTGAAAAGCACTGAAGGTTGCCAAAATCCCAACAGCGCCCCCGCTCCTTCGTTCTCTCCCGGATGGCGGTGAAGCAGTTTTGACCTCTCCGGCCAATTGGCCCTGGTACAATGGCTGCTCGCCCCGCTTCGCGCTCAAACCGCAAAGCATGACAAGTAGGCTCTATTTTTGAAGTTGAGGGCGCTTCTTCAGATGGCATCGACAAGGCAGGCGGGCCTGACATGGGCGATCCCGGATCCCTACGAGGAACCCCCGGACTCGCGGGCCGGAATCCTGAGGAAGGAGCTTGCGGGCATCGCGGCCTCGTACGGCGCGCGTATGCTGACCAAGCAGCTCGGCTCATTCATGACAAAGGCTGAAGTGGCGGAGTGGGTCCCTGTGATCTCCAGACTGGCTGGTGAGGCGGCGGCCCTCCTGTCGCCCTCCACGATGACGGCGCACGGTGACATCAACCCACAAAACTACATAGAGGTGCGCAAAGGAAATGCATGACACCAGTTAACGAGCGTGACTTTGCAGCAGACTGTGACAGACTCTCCTCTCTGTTACCTTGCAGGTTGTGTGCCTCCCTGGGGCTGGCGCTCCAGAGGATAGCCGGGCCATAAGCGGGGTGGTGCTCCAAAAGAATGTCACCCACAAGCGCATGGGCACCAACGTGCAGCACCCGCGCGTCATGCTCGTGATGGGAGCACTGGAATTCAAGGGCACCTCGCTGTCTAGCCTCGACAGTCTTTTGCAAGATGTGAGGATGCGCGCGCATGTGGAGACAGGCGCCAGGAGGGTGCCTGTGCCAGAGCCTCACTGGTAAAATTGCAGCCAACCGCCTGACCCCTTACCTTTTGTAGGAAAAGCTCTACTTGGAAAAGGTTGTGGCGGGCATCGCTTCCTTCAAGCCCAAAGTGCTCCTCGTTGAAAAGACTGTCAGCAGACTTGCCCAGGCATGTCGGGTGCAGCAGGCGTGTCAAGGTCCCTGTCTGCTTTAAATTGGCCTGGGAAGCGCTATTGACAGGCCACGAGTGCGACCTGTCTTACTGCAGGAGATGATGTTGGAGCAGGGCATCGCACTGGTGCTCAACGTCTCCTTGGAGCAGCTGGATCGCCTGGCCCTGTGCTTGGGTTGTGAGGTGCGGCGCAAGTCTGGGCGTGCCTCGCAGACTGCGCACGTGAGGAACAGTGCCCCGAACGCTGACCGGGCTCATTCTTTCCAAACAGGTGGCGCCTAGTGTAGAGGCTCTGTCTGCCAGAAATGTCGGCTTTTGCAAGGACTTTGAGCTGGAAAGCTGGGTGTCGGACGAGGTATGCATCGAGCTGGATGGGTTTGCCGACAGGACGCATGCATGCTCGTATATCCCTGACCGACGACATACCCAATGCATCATCACAGGCTTCAGCATCGCAAGCCATGCCTGCTGGCCCACACACAATCATGCTGTTCTCAGGGTGCCCTCGCCCCCTTGGCGTCTCGGTCACCCTCAAGGGACCTACGGCGACTACACTCGAGAAGCTCGGAGACCTCGTGAGGGAGCACGTGTTTGCCGCCTACTGGAACAGATTGGAGGCATCCATGCTGTCCACGTGGTTTGTTTCTGCCGCGCTCACCGGAGCAGCAGACGGCGCACTGCCAGACACATTTGTGAAGGATGCAGTGGAGGCCGCAAAGTTCTGCCACAGTTACCAGACTGTGCAGCGGGCTTTTGATGGAGCGTCCTGGATGGCTTCGCCTTACATTTCGTTCTACAACGACACGCGGGACGTGGGCACGGCATCAGGCGGCGCCTCCCCGCTGGCAAATGGGCCTGGAACGGGCTCGCCTTCTCGGAGCAGCATGGAGGTCTCCACTGAGCGAGAGGGCGATGTGAGCGGTCAGCCTCGATGTGCCGACACCCAGTTGACGACTAGCTTTGCACCTGCGTCGGGGCTGAGTCTCGGACATTGCCTGCGGCATTTGCCAGTCACGGTCATGTGCAAGAACCCAACCAAAGGCGTTCTCTGCGAAGCTGCGCACGAGCTCCTCATGCAGTTTTATGCCAAATCAGGTGCGATGGGGCTCTTGTTTGGACTGATTCTACCTATTCGGCGCCTAGAGCGTGGCTTCAGCCGCCAAACATCCACTAATATTTTCCTGTGCACCCCCTATGCGTCTTGACACAGACCTGTCGCTGGGCGCGTTTGTGTCACAGGCAGCCCCTTCAGGAAGGAAATGCCCGCACCCTGACTGCGGGGAAGGCGCATTCGTCCACCTCAGAAATTTTATGCATGGAGACAGCATCGTGACCCTGTCTTGCAAGAGACTTGCCGATGAAGAGAGGCTTCCTGGTGCGTGGGCGCTCCAATGAGTGATAGGAGCCCGTGATAAACTGTTTGATACTAGTACACATGGCCATATAAAATAACCGCCAAACATGCCCCCACACTCCATGTAGATGATCGGCTATGGGCGTGGGTGCGACCTTTGCAGCCTTCCAAGGGCACTTCTATGCGAATGCCTATCGATGCGGACACGGCGTGCATTTCCTTTGCCCACATTATGGCAGTCCTACTGGACCTGAGAGGCTTGAGGTTTATGCACAAGGACTTTCAGGTGTGCTGAAAAGGGAGTGCCTGTCATGTTGTTTCGCAATGTGGAGCGTATTCCGCAATTAATTACCTGGTTGGCATTATATATACAGCACCGGCGCAGTTATTCGCAAAAAATATATATGAAACACGACCAAAACTGTCAAACAATTTACGTGACTTGCCCATCTTATGCAGGATGATTTCGTCACCTACGTGGGTATGGGAAACGCTGTCCTCTGTTTCCACTTCTCTCGGGCCAAACCGTACCTCGTCGATCTTCCGAGCGTGGCCATGGAATGGAGCCGTCAATCCGAATTAGCGTGGTTGAGAGCGGAGACCAAGGAGTTGATAGAGGTGCGAGATTACCCCTTATTCTTCCCGCCTGAGCAATGGCTTTACAGAAGAGTTACAGGACTAACAGCGCCTTGCATGATGTCTTCTTACAACTTCAGGAGGCGGACGTGCACTTTACCAGCATCGAAGAAGCGATTCGCGACCTGTGGAAGGCGGCGCATTCTCAAAGTGGCGAGGATGATTGGCTGCTGGCATGCTCAAAATCCCGCGAGGCAATCATGAGCGTGGTGCGCAAGGGGTGCATAGCGCAACTGGCTTAAAGGACGGTGTCACACACCGAAGTCTCACTTGCGGCACTCTAACGAGTCACTTGCCTCGCCATATTTGTAGATCAAAGCCCTGAATCAACGCTTGCTCAACGACGCCCAAGCTGTGCCCCAGAGCGTGCCCAACCTGGTTTGGGAACTCAATCACGCTCGGCGCAAATTAGAGCTGCTGGTGAGACAGTGGCTTGAGAAGCTGGGTGTCGTCCAGCCAGAGTCTGCGCGGACGATAAGTCCTATGAAACCTCAAGATCTGGAGGTAGACTACCCGGCAGCGCCGCCCAGCCCCCAGCCCTCGCCTGATACGAGCTCAAGCAACGAGGAGAGGAGAATGCAGCCAACGCATCGCCGGAGCAAGAGCGCAAACTTGGCGGACCAATACACGAGGATGTACTCAAACGCGAACAAGAGTGGCCAGGACCTTTTGGTGCGCTATGCCACACCTGCTCTCCGAGAGTCATACGATGAGAGTGGTGGCCTTCTTGCTGAAGACGGTGGGGACACGCAAACTATCCCTACCGGTCTGGTGGCCAGATATGTGGCCCGCTTCCAAGAAACTGCGTCAGCAACAATTCCACCTGAGTGGTCCGGTGACCGTTCAAGAGAAATTGTCCGAGATTCGTCCATGAGGAGAAGGTCCATGCTAACGAATGTGGAGGTTATCGATGATCGCAATTCCCAATGGGCGGACATCTCAGGTAGGTTGGTGCTGAGCGACAGGAACACGTTGTATCTGGTGCTCAGTTGGTTTGTATTGTTGAAACAAATTGTGTATGGCATATGGTATCCGACTTTGAAGATTGACGAGCGGGAAGCCACTCAATTCCACAATCAATTGATGCTCGCAGAAGCACCCGAAGAAAATGCGGCTGAAGGTCTGGAGGGATTATTCACAAAAATCAGGTCGCTTCTAGAACCAGCAAAAATGGAAGAGCGCCCAGCTGATCAGGTAAACTGCTGGCATACTGAGTCTTAGTCATTTAGCCCGAGATGAATGAACAAGTTTGATGCACGCACGGAACCCGGCTGCCGATTTGGGTTTGATTCTTTATTTTCTTTTACACGATCTGAGCTCTCTTGTCCAGGCGCAGAAGGAAAGGGACAGTCACTTTGATGCTTGGAAGCAAATTCTTGCCGACGGTCCTCCTGGCAACCTCAAGCCCGTAGCCACCACGCCCCTGGCCTCAGCGACGAAGAAAGAGAATGGCACACCGAAGTGGGGCGGTCATTCTGGGGAGAAAAGTGCATTGAGCAAGTTACCCCTCAGCACTGGTGGAAACAGCCTTCTTCCTTCGGAGGAGGGTCGACCGCTGACCATTTTTGACGGCGAGTTAACTTCCTTCGTAGCATACGCTCTCTCCACAAAGTAAGTTGGGAATTGTCATGGGTTCTGGCGCATTTGACGAGCTTTCTCACGTACGAGGCACGGCAGATTAATATCATATTTATGCTTGCGACAGGCAATTTGCGGAGTACATCGAGTCTGAGGAGGCGGCCAGAATGGCCGGAGCAGAGGATAAGGACGGCTTACCTGTTCGCGAAAGAAAGCTTCATACGCTGCGACACGATGAGCAGCTGGACTGCAAGGTCGTTGCACCAATCATTGCAGGATCGACTGAGTTCCAGGTTCGTTTGTGCTCTCATTGGCATATCCGTCACACAATCCTTCCCGCTAGAGCAACACCATCGTAATACTGTCTCCCATCAATGTTCTTTGCAGGTGTTAGCCTACTACGCGCCGCAGTTTGCAGCTTTGCGGTGGTTGTGCATCCAAGGCGGCGAAGAATCCTTCCTTGCTTCCATCAGCCGCTGCCGAAAGTGGGAGTCGAAGGGTGGGAAATCGAACGTCTACTTTGCCAAGTCCAGAGACGAGAGGTAATTAGCGGTTGTTTGGAGTACAATTTGTGGACTTTGTGTGGGTCTGAACAGGGTAGCACTATAACATGAATGTCGGTCATCCATTGCAGGTTTATAATCAAGGAACTTTCGCGGCTAGAAAAGCAGTCTTTTCTCGACACGGCTCCCTTGTTCTTGTCTCACTGGGCAAAATCGGTGGAGACTCGGCAGGCCACCAGCTTGGCAAAAATTCTTGGATTGTTCCAGGTTTGTTTGATGGCTCAGTTTAACGACATTGGGGCAGGGTATTGTGAACGAGACTTTTCCGTCTTGATAGTGGCATTACCAATACAACGCTCATCGACAACAGCATAATCAATTACCTCGGTTTCACCGATTATTTCACGCAGGTTACCTATAGATCCGCTTCAGGAAAGTCGGATTCCGTGGATTTTCTTGTCATGGAGAACATTTTCTACGATAAACAAGTCCAGCGCGTATATGACTTGAAGGGTTCGGAACGTGACAGATACGTTTCCCAAGCGTCCGAAATGGGAGGTAAGCAGTCGACTGTGTTATTTGTCAATAGAGGTGGGCGATGATCAACATGAGCTTTCTGTCTGACCCCTCACACATATTCCGGTCTTGCACAGGAGCTGTTCTATTGGATGAGAATCTAAAAGAAATCAGCTTGAAGTCCCCGCTCTCCTTGACGTCGAACACGTATATGTGGCTGAGGGATATCCTGCAGAGAGACACAGGTGGGAAAGTGTGCGGCTTTATCGTCGAAACAGTGGTCAGGAGAAGGACCCAGCACATTTAAAATTACCCACCTTTGTTGCTCCTGTTGCAGAATTTCTATCGGAGCTCGATGTGATGGACTATAGTCTGTTGATTGGGGTAGACAAGGATCAGCGTGTGCTAGTCGTAGGATTGATCGATTTTATTCGCCAGGTACGTCGCGCAGATGATGTAATTTGTTGCAGATGCTAGGGCGTCGCCTATCATGATGCATTCGCCACTATACACACGCGCAGTTTACTCTGGACAAGGCATTGGAAATGTACGTGAAGAAGTCTGGTCTACTTGGTGGAGGGGGTAAAGACCCAACTATTCTCTCGCCCAAGCAATACGCGAAGCGCTTCCAACAAGCAATCCCCTTCTGGTTCGTGTCTGTACCCCTAGCTTCTGAGTAAGTATGCAGTGCATGTACAAAACCTTGCATTGTATTGCATTAAATGATTGTGAACTCAGGAGACTAGAGAGCAAATGGACCGGGAGAATCCATTCAAAGGGCCCCGACCTCCAGCGAGCACTTGATATTCATGGAGCACAGTTCTGCCATCAAGAACCGGAACACGTAGGGCACAGCAACCCTCTCGATGAATTTGCTAGTCTCGCACACACGGCAGTATACCGTGCTCTTGTAGGAATCCGCCGTCCCCTTGACTCCGACCGCTTCACCCGCCGCCAGCGGTGCCGACATGGTCGAGAACGTGAGCCCGCACTTGGTGCAGACATCGCAGACGGAGTAGTCACTGCAGCTGTGCAGTCGGTCGTGCAGCAAGTATGCGGCGCCATGGGCCAGCAACGAATCGCGCTCCATTTCTCCAAAGCGGATGCCTCCACCAAATTTGCGGCCCTTGATGGGTTGCTTCGTGACGTTGTTGATGGGGCCGGTTGACCTGACCTGGAACTTGTCAGAGACCATGTGGCGGAGCCTCTGGTAGTAGACAAGCCCGATGTAGATGTCCACATCAAAGGGCTCGCCCGTGATGCCATTGATCATAGTCTCTCCTCCATTCTTCATGAAGCCCGCCTTCTCCAGCATTTTACCGAATTCCTCAGTCCTGTCCGCGGGCTTGCCCTCCTCGCTGCCCTTGAAGGGAGTCGCGTCAACAAATTGCCCACTGACAGCGCCGGCTTTGCTGGTCAGTGACTCGATCAACATTCCGATTGTCATACGCGAAGGGAAAGCGTGCGGGTTGATGATAAGATCCGGCCTGCCAATGGACAATGATTGTGCCGGTGAGTTAGTGTGACAATGATTCAATGTTGACAGACACCGCCGTGTGGACACCTACGTACCGCATTCCAGTGCGCTCGCAAAATGGCATATCCACATCATCGTATTTCCGGGATAAGACTCCCTTTTGTCCGTGACGGGACGCAAATTTGTCACCTGTGACAAGGCAAAAAATAAGAATTAGATATTTTGCATTTACTTGCTATTGGATGCACACGATAGCTATTGCTTGGGTATAAAACACACAGCCCAACCTACCAATGACGGGGTTACGATTGAATCGCATGCGGATGTTGGCGTGCTGGAATTGTTTCGCGTCTTTGCCGCCAATCAACGTCACTTGTTCGATGATTGCCGTCTCTTCGCCCTTCATCTTGGACCCCCTGTGCTTTCCAGTGAGTGGTTCCACTGTGCTGTCGTATACCTGTCCTGGCCAAATGGGGCAGCCCACATGGGGCAACCCCTCGACGTCCAGCAGTTGCGCATCAGCATAGGTTCCAACAGGCCGTAACCTGCGACCGGGCGGAGAAAGTGCTCAATAGTTGCGCATTGGGTGCCTCCGCTTCCCTTCGAGCGTTTCTGTAAACAGCCACCTGTCCGCGGCGCGCACCCTTTAGAAGCCACAGCGGTGGAGAATGGGTTGGTTGCGATAACTTGGGGGAACTCGTTGCCAAATGCTCCCTTGGGCTTGGTTCCGGAATCTCGCCTCACACTGTCCGAGTCCACTCCGAAATACACCTCTCTGCGAATTGTTGATAAAAATGTGAGCCAGGGTTTGCCCGCAAGTTGCTATCTTTCACACCTGACAAGGAGAAAGCCCCATTGCACTAAAATCCCGTAGAACTGCAGCTCACCTGCCCTTCTCGTCCTTGAGGTCGACCCTGACAGATTTGTACACCGACGCATGGGCAAACCCGCGCTCCACCGAAGACTTGTTCAGGATCATCGCATCCTCCATGTCATATCCTGGAGGGGTAGAGTTTGGAGGGCAATGAATTGACGGCGCTGTTGGCTTCAGTTGCTCCGTGAAGCAAGCAAGCAAGTCACAACAATTCACACCTGTGTACGAGAGCACTGCCACAACAGCGTTTGTTCCGTTGGGGTATTCGTCCATATGATACTTTTTGTACCTGGAGGGAGCAGGTGTGACTTGGTCAGAGTTGATGTCAGGTATTTCAGCTCACAATGCCCTCGCTTTCGCAATTTATTGCAAACCTCACCTCTGCGTCTTGGCCAGCGGCGTCTGGGGCATGTGAATTCTGTACGTTTTGTTTTCGGGCCGGTTCTCCGTGGCGTGACACGGGAAACCCATCGTCTGCTTGGCCATCTGACACTGGTACATGTTCCTCGGGGACTGATTGAAGTCGGAGTAGGGGGTGAGGGATGCCACCACTGACAGCATGGTGTAGGGACTGAATTCTGCGGGTGTGAAGTTTGGAAGGAGCAGAGTTGGGTTTCGTGCGTTAAGAATTCTTCGTCTTATCGAAGGTACATGCGGGACACGGACGGACCTGTATGGGTAAACTTCAGCTGCTTGCTTCCACCATCAGATCCATCCGGACAGCGAATGGCCATGTGGCACTGCTCCAGCGTGCCGATCCACTCGATAGCACCACTAGCCATCTGTTTCACTGGCCGAATCATCCGCGCGGCCTGTTGGATTGGGGAACGGACATTGTTAGCAGCTCTGAGCACTGCAGAAAAGGACACTGTAGCAACAAGACAGCCACACTCACCTGCGTATAGAGGTAGATGCCAGGATACGAGCCACCGCGCTCGTACGGGATGTAGGCCACTTCCATGTTGTACGGCACCTTGGCTTCCTCATCCGAAAGTCCGCTGACTGCCTTGTCTGCGAGAGTGATGGATAGATGGGCAAGCAGTGGGTCACATGCACCCTTTTACCAGGGCACTTGAATAAGACGCCAGCAATGAACCCGGCCGCGCATGCAAACCTGGGATGGCCTTGGTGAAGCGCGCATAGGAGGCCGCTTTGAGACCACGAATGTGTGAGACCACAGCCCCAGCGATGGACCGTGGGATAGTGCCCAGGACCTTGCCATCCAGCATGACTGACAGGCTCTTGTCCGGCGCAGAGGCCTTGGCAGAGGGGCCGGCCTTCATGCCCAGCTCTTTGAGGACCTGCACACATCCGGGCCGATGTTTGCATAACTGAACCAGCTCGGCACGTGTATTTGAAAACCAGCGAGAGCAGCCACCCAAATGCCATATCCTGCGCACCGTGGACAGGGCCCTTTCGACCCTTGCAGCGTCCCGCGGCTCATAGGAGACGACGCGGGCGTCGGCAGTAAGATGGTTGAGCAGTCCACAGGGGGAACCATCCGGAGTGTGAACCGGGCAGAAGAAGCCCCACGACTCGGGCAGCAGCTTGCGCACCGTCGTTGTCCGCAACTCTGCAAAGTAGGCACCACGATGGACGGATCGGAAGTGCGAAAGGTACCTGCGTCCAGAGGGATGTCAAAATTGGGTGAAGGGGGTGCAAATGCTTTGTGAGGGGCCTCACCCACTGAATCATTCATAGTAGGGCTCAGTAGGATCTATTGGAATAATATAGCGTGCAGCATTGTGGCACTGCCACTAGCAGTCTTTAATGAAGGTCATCAGCGCCCAACAAGATGTGTGCAGTTGCGCTCCCCGCCTAAAGCTCCCACCTGTGGAAGTTGAGGCGCTCCGCGATGACGGTGAATCCGGTCGACTGGCTAAGATCCAGCCCCGACCTCGACAGCAGGTTGCCGGTGTTGAGCAGGTACTCAAACTTTTGGCCGACGTCTGGGGCCTTGTCGCAGGTTTTGCGGATGTACGCTTCGTCCGCCATGTTGACGTATCCTGGGATGCGCTCCAGGTCCCTGTTGATGGTCGCGATGATGCTGTCCAGCGTGGTCTCCAGCTGCTCCTTGACAAACTTGAGCAGCAGGTGGCCGGGGAGCAGCAGCTCGTGGTGCGTCAAGGCGTCCGCGTTGTCATCGCTGCACTGGCGATTGGCGAGCGCGTAGAGCTTCAGGAGCATCTGAATGGCCAGGTTCAGCTTGTCACCGTCCTGGTTGAGGTGGATGAAGAGGTTGTCGCGCAGCAAGTCCTCGCCGACCTCGTAGTTGGTCTTCCAGGGCGGCGAGCGCAGCGCGGCGCGGAAGAGACCGCCCAGGTACTCCACGCACTGGACCCTGGTCTGCAGCCCGAACCGAGCGGCCTGGTGGAGCACCAGCTCCGCGCGGTCGGCCACAAAGGCCGCGTGCCCGCCCTCCTTCGAGGCGCTCAGCACGAGCATGTCGAAGAGCTCCTTGTCGCTCAGATCGCAAAAGCACTTGAGCAGGATGCCCGCCGGGATGAAAAACTCTGCGAGATAGTGGATGAGGGGTAGTTTTAAACGCAACGCAGTTGTCGACATCATATAAAGCGTCTACTTGAACCATCACCCGCTGTCCCTTCATCCCATCAAGAACAGCAAAGGAGCCCTCACATACCTGCGCGTCGCAGCGTGATCGCAAACACCGCGGTGCCGTCGTTCATGTAGTGGCAGCGGTTGGTGAGGGACGACTCGTCCGGCAGCACGCACCGCACGAGCGTGGCCATGTCGGTGAAGGAGGGGCCGCGCTTGTGGTAGGCGCCGCGGCGCAGGGCCATGATGTAGTGGCGCCTGTTCTGCACGAGCATGCGGATGATGCGCTCGTTCCCGTTGCAGATGAAGTAGCCGCCAAAGTCCGTGGTCTCCTCGCGGTTCTGCACTAGCGACTTTTGGTTCATGGTGCGCAGGCAGCATTTTTCCGACTTGACCATGATGGGGATGGAGCCAAAGCCCCTCCGCAGGCTCCTGGCCTCGATGGCCCCCTCTGCCCTCCACATGATGTCCATGGAGAACTTTCCCTTGTAGGTGATGCCCCGCTCCCGGCACTCGCGCGGCAAGAGGCGCTTGCCCACGTCGTTGTGATCGGCATCCTCAATCGCGGGCGGGTCGATCTGGGGGTTGGCGACCCAAAACTCGTACCGCACACCCTCGGTCGGGTGGAGCATCTCAACCTTCTTGATGCGTTTGAAGACATTGTCCATGCCATCCGTGAGAAAGTAATTGAAGGAATCGATGTGCGGCTGAGAGAGGGCCTCCAACTCGGTCGGGACCGGCTGGTCCAGCGACGCCTTGAACGGCTTGCTATCCACCATGTTACATGCCTGCAAAAGTAAAATGCGATTGTGGTCATTCGAGATGTACTTCGTTCAATCCAAATTCACAGGTGCGAGTCCACAGTCGCACGACGCTCTACTGGAAAACTGCATGGGCCCACTGCAAGGCCCACCACAGGGGCCAACTCGATCTCATACCTTGCCCAAGTTACACCCTAAGAATTTCAAGTATAATTCTTTGGCTTGTGTAGCAGCATGCGGCCGGCGCCAAGTGGGCGTCCCGGGGCCGTAGACATTGCCACACCTTATCCTGATTGCGGGCTTCCCGCCACCAGATCTCATCGGGGCAGTTGCGAACACGTCCATGAGCACTGCTCAGATCACAGGCCATTGACCGCGTGGAGGCTGTTGGCCGGCTGTACGGCACTGCGGGGAATTCCTGGATCTGCTCCGATAGGACTGGCTGGACGTACGACCGCGAGCGTGGAGCGGGGACCCTCGATGCCCTTGCGTTCCGTGACCCAAGTGCTGTAGCGTGCTAGAGTCCCGCGTGGCGATGGCATCGCCGGGGCATCCCACGGTGCAGTGGGTCAAAAAGACGGGCGAAAAGGTGGACTTGGTCGCATTTCACCCCATCCTTCCCTGGGTGGCCTACGCCCGACGTGACAATGTGGTTGCCATTTGGGACTACCTGGCCGATCAGGTATCCGATGGCAGGGGTGCTATATTTTGTCTAGTGGCATGCGCGTAGGGTCTCCTTGGCAGTGGGCGAGCATTTGACCGTGATCAACATCACAATCTTTTTCTTTCTCGCGCGCTCTCCCACTTATTGCCTCGAGTGAACCCATATCGCGCAGGACATTTATGTGACGCGCTTCGGGTCGACGGACCAGGCTGCGAGCCTGGAGGGCGCGCTGAAGCTGGACGCCTCTGCGGTGGTGGGGCCGGAGAGGTCTGCGCCCTCTGCCATTGTGCACGGAAAGAGCTCGGCTGCGGGCACGGTCAAGGGAATTGGCTTTGTGGACGTGGACGTCTGCTTCTGGCAGCTGGCCCGCCACAACCTTCACAACGCAGATGCCCTCAGCGCGCGGGCGGTGCCGACGATTGGTGCGCAGTGCTCAGGCGGGATACGATTCGAGTTGTCTTGTTCAATAGCTTGATTCATAGGTCGCTCATTTTCTGGTCCCATTTTCCGCTTTTTCCACAGCTCCCGCCAAGCACAAGTTGCTCACGGATCGGTGGCTGCTTGTGGTCTGCGAGGGCAAGGTTGTGCTGCACAGCATTCAGAGCGCCTCCTCACTGGAGGTGTCTCGCGCGCTGCTGGACGGCAAGGCCATCTCCTGCGCCACGCCGGTCCTCATGCACAACTCGGGCCTCCTCCCCTCGGGAGCTGGCTCGCACAAGCAGGCCTCCTTCCACCCACTGCTGGCCGTGGGCACGTCTGCAGGGATCATCTTTATCGTGGAACCTGTGTCTGGCACGGTGCGTGGGCGCGCATGGAGAGAGAGTGGTGCTCGGGCAAGGCACTGCGCGGATGGGATCCTTCTGCATCGCAGTGCTATCAGGCACCCGCCCGGCTCACGCACTAGGTCTGCACCTCTTCGCTGCAGATCCAAGCGGTGCTGACGGGGGGGCACAAGAGTGCAGTGACGACGCTGCAAGTGCTGCCGAGTACAGAGGCGCGGGGCGCTGACAGGCTGGTGAGCGGCAGCGCAGACGGCACGGTAGCAGGTGCGGAGCGAGGAGATGGATTTGTCATCGTCTTTCAGTGGTTTCCTGGCAGTGTTTGAAAGAGCCTGGTGTCACTCTTGTGCATGAATTCAATGTTCTCTGCTCCGCGCCCGGCAGTGTGGGAGCCGTCGACGTCCACGTACACGCCTGGTGCCCGGCGCGAGATTTCTCCTCGGCACTCGTTCAAGGCGCACGACGCCGCGATCCGGGACATGACGTTGGTCCATGTCTTCAAGGGTGAAGACATCGTTCTGCGCCTGGCCACGACAGGTGATGAGAACATGAGAGGGCATGTTGATCTTTCGTGTTGAAAATGGCAGGGTTGGAGGACAAAGTTGTGTGGCCTTTACCTGACTGGCCCCCGCCGTGCCATGCGGTAGGTGATGATCGTAAGGTCGCGCTCTGGATGGTGGACAGCTGGACGTCTGTGGTCAACTCCCAGCCTCTCGCCAAGACATCCTTCCACTCTGTGATGTACTGTCCCTGGGCTGGCGCTGGGCTGGGGGGATACCCCTCGCTCATGCTCGCTTCAGGTGCGTAACTCGTCGGTGGATGAGTCTTTTCGATTGTGTGACACGGTTGTGTTCCCAGGGACCTGCTGTTCTGAATACTAAACAATTCCGGACATCTGCTCATATTTCGTTGGACATCTGACGGCAGGTGAGACGCCCCTTGTGCTGGGCATGGACCCGGACACCTCGGTCACCAATGTGGCGACAGATGTTTCTTCCTGGCTCGACCCCGGGATGAAAAAGGTCGTGAAGACCTACTCGGCCAGCGCGCATCCCCAAAAGTGCGTGACGTCCTCGTGTGTCGAGGTCCACACATCTGTGACTGCGGGTTTTATGCACTGGATTGCCAAGCACTGGAAAACGGGTCTTTATTTCGTGCCATTTGCATGGGCTCGCCAGAATGCTTGCCATGCACACCTTGACCAGCCCATCCCACTTTCTTTCACCCGCAGGCCGGACCTGTTTGCCCTCGCCACCAACACGGGCGTGGCGATCCTCGGCTTCCCGGCGTCGGTGACGCCCCCGGTGCTCGCGCTGCCGCACCAGATCTTGTCGCTGGACACGATGGCCAACATGCCGGAGCAGGCGGAGGAGAAGACCAACAAGGCCCGGGCCGCGCAGGCCTTCACCTGCCTGGCGGCCGCGAGCCAGTCGCTGTGGGTGAGCCACCTCAAGCTGGAGAGCGTGCCCAGCAGCGAGGGGCCCTCTGGCGAGAAGGGCGTGCGCCTGCTCCAGAGCGCTCGCGAGGCGCTCATCAAGCTGGAGCACGCCGGGCCCGTGAGCCTGGGGTGCAGCCCGACGGGCAGGAGCATCAGCGTGCTCTGGCCGGAGCAGGGCAAGTATTGCGTCTACAGCCTCACGCTCGCGGGCGCCTGGGAGATGGTCGACTCTGGTGCGTGGGGGTGTCTTGGTCGTGAATCGTGTTGCATTTGCCCGAGTCTAATCAAATGCCCGAGTGTGGGATGGGAAGTCATCGGTGTCTGGCAATTTCTATGAAAGCCTCATCATGATCTCGCCACACACACGCTTTGCAGGCGCCGCGACGTCGCTTGTGTGGAGCACCCTGCAGCCGCAGTACGCCATACTCCGCATCCCGCAAGCCGCGCCAAAGGCGCCCAAGCAAAAGCGCGGCCTGTTCAGCGCTTTTGGGCGGAAAAAGCCGTCGACGCCAGAGGCGGCGGAGCAGGAGGCGCCGGTGCCGGGGTCGTACGTGGGAGCCACGGTGCAGGTGCACTCTGTGGATGAGACGCGGGCCGTGCAGTGGGTGGTGAGCCAGGGCATCACCATGGATGGCACGCCGGTGGCGATGCACGGCGGCGCGCTGCTCGGGATCGTCCTCGAGGGGCGGCCCGCCGCGGAAGGGGAGGCCAACCTGCGGGATGGGATCCAGTTCTTCAGCTGGACCAACTTTACCATGGTCGGGGCTGCGCTGCCCACCCCGAAATGGGTCAGGTGAGGGGATCTTTATTCTGGAGTGGGACTCTCGTGGTTGCGTGCCAATCGTGAGGCTGAGCATGGCGGCACTATTGACACCATTTCCAACCTGCACGCTTGTTCCTGCCCCAGCTGGGAGCCCGACTGCACTGCGGTGGCGCTGGCCTACGACGAGAGCGTCGAGCTCTGCCGTACAACCCCGCGCTTTGAGCAGTACGCGACGCTCTCGCTTGCCGAGTCGACCGCTGCCATATGGCAGAGCCGGCAACTGTATGTGGTCACCCCGGACCGCGTGTTTGCTGTTTTCACCGACCCGGCCCAGGCCTTTGTTCAGGTGAAGCAGGGTGGGCAGGAGTTGGATCGTGTAGATGTCAAAGGAAGAGGCTGATGAATGGAAATTTGTGGCTGTTGTCGCGGCATGTTCGAGCGCGTATTTCTCAATTATCTTGCCCTCTTTGACCCCGCTAGGTCATCACCTTGGCCAGCGTTGAGGGCATGGCACTGGCACAGACCCTGCCCTCTGCGGAGGCGAGCCCTCTGCCCCACCAGGCGCCGCGCCCAGCGGGACCGCTTGTCATCCTGGGCATCCGACACTCGTACCTCTGGCTGGCGGACTCGCTGAGCCGGCCCTACCTTGTCAGCCTGCGGCACGCCGGCGTGCGCCTGAGGTCCCTGGCGGCGCGCTCTGAGCTGAGCACTGCACGAACCATCGCCGAACGAGGTGAGTCGCTTTTCTTTTGCTGCTGGGGAGGCGTTTGGTGTATCTGGGATCCGCCAAAGGCGTGTGGAACTAGGCCGGGAGGGGAGAGTATTCTTGCGTGTGTGTGCAGTGCATTGGGCACCATTTACAAAAGATTTTTAATCAACAATGCCCGCCAACAGGGCTCGGAGGGGTCTTCCACGATGATGTCGCTCGTTACCTTGTGGCCATGGGCGGCCACGAGGGCGTCGTGGAGGCGCTGAAGCTGAGCGGGCTGTCGCCCGCGCTGGAGACGCAGCTGGCCATCCTGGTCGAGGACTGGGACCGCGCCGCCGCCGCGTTCCAGGCCATGGCGCTGGGCATCAAGGACCGCAACCTGTTGCAGCTGGTCCGCGATGTAGGCGGTCAGCTGCTGGACTCGCATGCGAGTCACGCTGTGGAGAGCAAGGGTGAGAGAGTGTGTGTGCGAGAGTGTGCGGAAGTTGTCGGTCACCAATGCGCCCTGTCATTGGTGTGCGGCAACAATGGGCACTCATCATGTGCCATGCTTGCCTTCGCCTACAGATGCAGGATTTGATCCGGTTGCGGGCATTCTCGAGGAGGAGAGCAAGCGGCGGGAGGGCGCGCTGCCCGAGTTTGACGTGCCTGAGGCAAAGCAGAAGCACAGGAAGGCCAGGACGCCCGTGAGCGATGACGAGGCGGGGAGCGATGACGAGGCAGAGGAAGAAGAGGACGACGACGATGCGGAGGAGGTGGAGCCCACTGCCATCGACTGGGACGCCGAGCTTGACCGCCCGGTCCTGGATCCATTTGAGGACAATGTGAGCGGCGCCGCGCCCGCCTTGGTGACCTCCTCCATCGCGGTTCCCGACGGCCCCGAGCTCGATGGGCTCATGGCGCAGGGGCTGGACCTGGCCGATGCCGCCATCCACGCCAACCACCTCGGTATGTCGTTGTGTTTTATTCGCATTGAAGCTTTTGCTGGGAGTGAATGGCTGGTATTGTGGGCTGAATGAGTCATTTACTTGGTAATGCATGCTACTGGGCCCTACAGAAGTAGTTCCTCTCACGCGGCCAACCTCAATCAATCTATCAACCATATCCCCGACGCAGATGCTGCGCGGATTGTGCTTGGCGTGTTTGTGCGCATGGCCGCGGGGCTGCCGCGCGCCTTCCTGGGCGAGCTGGTGCTCCGGCTGGGGCAGTGCTCCATGACCGAGAGCGCCCGGAGTCTGGCGCGCGCCGCGGCCAAGGGCGTGTCCACCAACCTGGCCGCGCCCAGCGTGGCGGCGCCCCTGGCGGCGCTCATCGGGGGCCGCAACAGCCAGGCCGTGGTGGCGACCCTGACCGAGTCCGAGCTGGCGCCGCTGGCGGCCATCTTTGCGGGCGTGTGGGGCACGGAGCAGCGGGAGGCGGCCTGCTTGGCCTGGCAGCGGCAGCTGGATGCCGATGAGCCGCACGGCTCCGCTCGCTTTGTTGTGACCCCGCCTGTCATTTGAGGCATTGCGTATAATGGTTATGTAGGCACAGAGGAGGAGGGTGCCAGTTTCACCACGTGTGCGGCTGAGGAGGAGCATGTGCAGCAGGCGCCTCTGAAGCGGCCAGCCCGCCTTGATCGCGCGCCTGTTTCTTTAGCAATGCAAACAAAAGCAAAAGAGAAAAAAAGAAAAAAGGCAACTGTCTGAATGTTAGGCGAGTACTCTAACCAACTGAGCTATGCGGTCTGAAGTTTGGAATTGAGATGACCACACACGGTTTCGATCCGCGGACCCCTCGCGAGCCAATCGACAGTTGGATGTGGGTCCAATTTTGGGCTACATGTCGTCATGCCAGGATTTCTGAAAAGCCGAGTGGTACCCGCGCACACTCACCCACAAACTAACTAATTTCACAAACGAACGCGACCTGAAAGAACATCCACGCTCCTTTGGACTAAATCAAAGTCAATCAACGTTACAAATCCTGTTGGTCAGGCGCAAACGTCGCTGCCTAACTGTACTCGGACAGCTGGACTTGGTGGTACACAGACTCTGAGACCAAGGGCAGATCCACATAGTAACCCCTGTCATTTGGGAATGGAGTGATCAGTCTCATATCACACGCAGCACATGTGCCGGGAACAACCATGCAAGACTCCATCGCGCTCACCTGAGGGTCCAGAAGACGCAGTAGAGGATGGTCGAGAAGCAGGAGACCCAGGTGATCATGTCCCACCAGTCCTTGAGCGGGCTCCAGACCACTTGCGGGGGGATGTACGTCCTCAAGATGTGCACCAGCATCACCAGGATGTCCAGCATGACGGCCTAAGAGCGGGAAGGCGGAGAATGTTGGCACAAGGCGCAGGTTGCGGCACAGGAGCAAGCATCGATTGGGGGGCCGAGCACTGAACATTGATGTTGTCATCCCGCATTTTGCACCACAAAGCGCAGCTGCTGCAAAGAAATCCATCAACATACTTGCATGGCGTTGAACCTCACAAAGTGATGCAGATTTGTGTTCTTCACGACAGCCAGAAAGATGATGAAGAAGATGACGAGGGGCGCAAACTGCGACGAAAAATACACCTTGTGCAAGGGTCCTGCGCAGAGTTGGGGTAGAAAGAGGGACCATGAGTGCACGGACAGCCTGGTCGCCAACCGGCCCCGGCTCTCCAGCTCCGGACAATTGGACCCCCCCACCCTGCCTGCACACGCGCACACACACTCTGGCTGCACCGATTCCAACCACCCACCTGCCATCATGTAGATGAAAATTAAATTGCGAAACCGGCTGTAGATGAAGCGGCCCACCGAAATGGAGTCGATCCAGGGCACCATGTAGAAGAGCGCGGCCACCACCCTCCACAGCATCGTGGGCGGGCGCTGCAGCGCCGCCTTTTTGGCTGCGCTGTTCTCAAACTCATCTGGGAGAGCTTGTGTGTGGACGGGTCTAAGCCGCGCGGTCTCTATCCTTGGCCTCGCGCCTGCAGAGCCGTGACACCAATGCTCATCAGCCACGGCTGCAACACAAGAAATAACCCGGCGACCAAGAAAGCCCCGCATGCATGACCCCACGTGCCTGAGCTTGCGCGGGACTGCACAATTGATTGCAAGCTCGAGGATGGCCTGCCGGCGGGAAGGGAGCGGGGGCACGGGAGGAACGGTCTGGGCATCGAGGCTGGCTGCTGCCAACCCAGACTCCGTGCGGGAGCGACCGCTCGGGTCGACATTGCGCCGAGCTGCATCCGTCAAATAGTCAGAGGATCGAGTGCCGAACAATGCATTGAGCCCAGAGAAGGAGCCTGTGTGAAGACGCTGGGGCAGGCACGACACTCGTCTGTGCGTGACGATGGCGTGGGGGCGCGAGGAGAATCTCGGGACTCTCGCCCTGGCTCAGGCCCGACAGCATTTGAATGCCGAGCGATCAGCTCGGCAAGCACATGCCTGTGCGCACAAAAATGTTGATAAGCCCGAGTCGCATGATATCTAGTCGTGATTATAGCCGCGCTTGGCCATGACGGCAGTGGATTCACAGCTCCTGGATGTGGATGGCCTCCTGCTGGGAGAGGTCGGAGACCTCAGCAGGCGATGGCAGGATCTGGGCGAGGAAGAACTCCGGCACGAGATTGAGCGCTATCGCAATGCAATCATGTCCATGGGATCCCAACTAACCCAACTAGGTGTGTGGGTGTGTGAGAGCGGGGGGAAGGAGGAAGATGAGGATGGGTCAGTCTATTCCTATTTTGGGTGGCCGAATGGTGCAACACCAGCTGTGCGAAATGAGCCTGGCACCACACATGAGCTGCCATGCACAGCACGCCCCCCGGACCTGCAACTGCAGGAGTGGGTGTCCACATTGATCCTCCCCAGAAGCTGGAAGGGGGCGATGCCTCGAAAGCAGCCGAGACAGAAGACGCTGGAGCCCTGGTGGAGGACCTGGATCCTGCAGAGTGGCAGGTAATTTCTCGAGCAAGGCCTGCACGGTCAGACAGCGCCAATGAGTCTGTGCATAGTAATAAATAATTCTCTCCTGCAGGTGCCGCCGCACTGCATCCCCATCCACGCCAACGTCACCACCTACGACTGGGGCCCCCTGGTCGAGGCCTGCCAGTTTGATGTCATCATGATGGACCCGCCCTGGCAGCTGGCGACGGCAAATCCGACGCGGGGCGTCGCGCTCGGGTACTCCCAGCTCACCGATGCCGATATTCAGGCCCTGCCCATCGGCCGGCTGCAGAGCAACGGCTTTTTATTTATTTGGGTCATCAACACCAAGTACCACTTTACGCTGGATCTGCTGGACCGCTGGGGGTACAGGTCAGCTGGGAGGGTGTCTATCAGGGGGAATGATGGAGAGCCATGCAGGTTGCCCTCGGATGTGCCATTGTGTACCGGGCAATTCATGCTCGTCCATCGCCAATCACAGGCTGGTTGACGAGGTTGTGTGGGTCAAACTCACTGTCAACCGACGGCTGGCCAAGAGCCACGGGTTTTACTTGCAGCACGCCAAGGAGGTGTGCTTGGTGGCCAAGAAGGGGGCCGACCCGCCGGGGCTGCAACACCGAGTGGGCTCCGACGTGATTCTAAGGTGAGGCATGCGCCTGGGCGGGATGGTGGCGGGCATTGAAATGCTGCACCCTTGTGTGTACCCCACGCCGCAATATTCTGGCTCTTCGCGCCTCTGCAGCGAACGCCGTGGCCAGAGCCAAAAACCCGAGGAAATTTATGAGCTGATAGAGCGCCTTGTCCCGGGAGGTAGGTTGCCAAGAGAAATACTTGTGCCAGTTTGTTTCTGCTCCTGACCCATTTTGAGGCACACAATTACGTATCGCTCCTCCTCTCACCTCTTGCACACCCCACAGGCCGGTACCTGGAGATCTTTGGCCGCAGAAACAATCTGCGCAACCATTGGGTCACGATTGGCAACGAGGTGACCGGCAAAGGGCCGCCCGCGGAGGACGCGGTTGCAGTGCAGGACTGCGGGATGGTGCCGGGGGCCGTCTATGGCCGCGCCAACTGACTCGACGACGGTGCCCTTGCTTACTTGTGGAGTGCTCTCACTGACCGTTCAACAGACATGACCGTGACAATCAAAGGGTGTGTAGACAAGCCTCTACAAAGCTGCCACCAGCTCAAGAGCCCCCTCCGCGGCAAAGACAAGGCAGAGCAGGTGACAGAGGAAGCGGACCGGCGCGGGGCCCAACCGAGGCACGATGGCAAGCGCACTGAACAGGATGGCCAGCAGCCGCACTTGGGCTCTCAACTGCTTTACCTCACTCTCCAGCTGCCTGATCCGAGGTGCCAGCAGCCGCGATTCGTCCGATTTCTGCCAAGGCAGTGGTATGGATGAAACTGTGAGCATGAGATATAAAGGCGTAATCCGATGACTAATCGTGCATCGCTCAAGAGATGGTCTGGGCCGGTCAGACATGGCAGTTCTCCACAGAGCAACCAGACGACGACGCATACGGACCCATCCATCCATCTTTTTCATCTGCTCCATGCCCACCTCTTGGTGCGACTGGGCAACCGATTTCTGGTTTTGCTGAAGCGTCGCGACGGTCCGCCCCAGGCTCTGAATCTGGAGTTTGGCTCCCTTGATCTCCTGCAGACGCGCATGGTAGGGAATGCTCCGTACATGTCACTTGCTGCATACAAAGCCTAGCACTGGGCACCTCTTCTTCCCGACCCAACCTCACCTGGACCATCACGTCGTAGACCGTTTGGCCGCCCTTGCGCTTTGGGGGTGCCCGTGGCAGCGAGGTGCTCACCTCCGCCGAGACCTTTTTGGAATCCGGGGACGGCTGCGGTGGTGGTGCTTTGGTGGTAGCGGGGGACGTTGCCCGCCCAGGATCGCCCTCGAGCTCAGAGGGGTTTATTGTCCGGTTGGAGTCTGGCTGCCCGATGCTCTCAGAGGCGTCTGGCGTATCGGGCTCGCCAGGAGATGGTTGCAGTGGACTACTGGCATTCACCGCCTGAACGGCTTTGGTAGTCGTCGATGCCAGTACTTTGTCTGGAGCAACCGCCTCCACGCTCGGATCCGCAGCTGTGCCATTGCCGTGGTCGGGAGGGGAGTTGGGAGTCTGCGGTGCTGGAGCCACCTTGCCAGATTCAACGCTCTTTGGGTCGCCTTGGTCCCCACCCTCCTTGTCGGCCCTTGCGCTCTCCTCCTTTGCGTCCGTGTCTGTCACCTCGAGCGCATCTGCGACTGCCGTCGCGGCCGCCAGCTCATTTTCAAGCTCCTCCGCGGCATTGGTGCCTGCCAAGGCGAGGCGTGACAAGTGAGGCTCGCGCATCGCATCACCAACCCATGCATCCATCTCTCACCCTGGCGCCGTACCGTAGACGGCTATCCCGTTGATGGCGCAGACGGGCTCGGATCCGTGGTGCGTCCTCCAGCGTACGAGCAGGTACCGCACCCAGCCCTTGTCCTCCAGCCGAAAGTACTGGACACCTTGTCGGCCAAAAGGCAATGATAGCTTGATTAGGATCATTCCATTTCTATTTGTTCGATAAAAAAATCACCACACATGCCAGGAGCACACGCGCGGCAGAAAAGCGACAGCCACACTCATTCCCACCTCGTTGGTTCTGCGCGGTGAAATTCCCCGCCAGCTTCCAGGTAGTGCTCTCAAGGCCGGCCGTCAGATTCGCGCCGGCTTCCTGGCGTGGGTGACTCTCCCTGACGTAGACCTCGAAGGCTTTGACTCGGGACGAGTAGAGCTCATTCTGGACCAGCTCAAACCTGCGGAGGGGCGCGGCGGCCTCGTTGTTTTGGTCTATATTAGCACCATGCAGCATACTCATTGGTCTTACGCACGCGCCATTCTGCCCACCGGAAACGTACACAGAGATACGGGAGACGGCAGACAGCTCCACCATTGTCCACTTGTCAGCCTTGCAGTCATTTCGCAAAAACGTGTCGGAATCATCATCCAGCAGGGCAGAGGGTTTCCTGGCTTCTGCATTTGTGGCCAGCACACGAGCGCCTGCGACAAGTGGCATCGGAGGGGCGGCGCGAGTGAGAAGACTGGACGAATAAATTTGTTCCATAGCACAACAGGGTTCACAAGCGTCAGGCTGACACGCAGCGTGCAGCCGCACACTGTGTCCACTCATCCCCATACTCAGCCCCCTCTCAACATTTGGAAGGAAGCGCACCTTCCTTTCCCAGGGCCATGCTGCTCAAGGACTTGATGTCCACATCCTCGCAGGCGCTCTTGCTGACCTCATCCGTGTCGGCAATGGAATCCGGCGTGGCCTCCTTGCGCTCATCCTCACTGGGCTCCGCAGGTGCGGGGCTGGCAGCAATCGCCGACGAAGCGTCTGGCGCCTGCCGCTCGCCTGCTTCAACTTCCTGACCTCCATCCGTCGTCTGTGCCGTCGATGGACACTCACGCTCGGTCTCGACCAGCTTGACCTCGTGGGAATCGGTGTCGGCGGGCAAGGGTTCTGCAACCTTGTCGGTCGGAACGGGGAGCGACTGCGCCCGTACTGACCAGCTGGAAGCTTGCCATTGCAATAAACAGATGTGAACCACTAGAATCAGTAGCAAACTACGATTGCAGAGGGGCCTCACCCCCACCAGCTTGTGTGCCATGCATCAGGTGGATCACTTGAGAGATAGGCCCACCCCTCGCGGTGTGCTGGAGCTTCTAATCTATTATTTTGGTTGCGTCTAGTTTGAATTTGGCGCTCGAGGAGCAGGAAAGTTTCTGTACTGTCGCGACACAACGACGGAGCATGTGACCGGTTTGATTCCGAAGCCGGCCGGCGTTCCGCAGCCATTCTCCGATCGCAAATGCTGCCTTCAGAGGCGACAAGCCAGGCTGGCCTCGACTCTAGACCTCCATTCTCAACCTCGATGCATTGTATGATGTAGCATCCCTTCACTGGCCGCCATGGCGCCTGCAAAGCTCAGCATCCTGATGGTGAGCGACTTCTTCTATCCCGACACTGGTGGCGTGGAGACGCACATCTATCAGCTCTCCCAGGCGCTGATGCTGGAGGGCCATCACGTGGTCGTGGTGACGCACAGTCGCGACCAGGCCCCAGGCATACGCTACTTGACAAACGGGCTCAAGGTGTGCTTTGTGTGGGGGGGGGGGGGGGGGGGGGGGGTGGATGGGGCACACGACCCAGGGATTACTAGGGGACTGTGACGCAGAGACATGGAACAGGATGTCGTTCAACGTGTCTTGGCAGAGCTCCGAGTGGCGTCCCCAGAGTCCACGCGACACACACCACACCACTGCTGATCGGCCCCCCCCCCCAGGTCATCTACCTCCCGAGGCGCCCTCTCTTCCTCGGCAACACCATGCCGAGCTTCTACGGGCTCTTCCCCGCGCTGCACCGCATCATGGCCCAGGAGCGGATCGATGTCGTGCACGCCCACCAGGCCTTTAGCACCATGGCCCACGAGTCCCTGCTGGCGGCGCGGCTGGCCGGGGTGCCCGCCGTGTTCACGGACCACTCCCTGTTCGGGTTTGCCGACCTGGGCTCCATCGCTCTGAACAAGGCCATGAAGTTCACGCTCGTGTGCGCCAATGCGGCCATCTGCGTCAGCCACACCAGCAAGGAAAACACGGTGCTGCGGGCATGCCTGCCCCCGCGGCTCGTGCACGTCATACCCAACGGTGAAGCATGTAGAGGAGCTGGGATGGGGGCGTGATAAAGGTTTAACACACCAGTAGTTGCCACTCTCCACAGATATGAGTTGCTCTCAAGCTTGTCACCAATCGATCACCTCTCACATTCACCCCCATCCAGCGGTGGACGCAGCCTTGTACGCGCCAAACCCCGAAGCGCGGCGGCCAGGCCGGGTGACGGTGGTGGCCCTGAGCCGCATGGTTTACCGCAAGGGCATCGACCTCCTGATCGCCATCCTCCCCGTCATTGCGGCGCGGCACCCTGACGTCGATTTTGTCATCGGCGGCGACGGGCCCAAGCTGGGCGCCCTCAGACACATGGTGGAGGAAGCGGGGCTCTCCGACCGCGTCGCCCTGCTGGGCCACGTGCGCCCGGACCAAGTGCGGGATGTCTTGGTCCAGGGGCACATATTCCTCAACTGCTCCCTGACCGAGGCCTTTTGCATGGCCATTGTGGAGGCTGCCGCTGCAGGTGATTGGGCGGAAAATCTGAGGGATTTCAGAATGGGCCACTTGCGAGGGGGGATGAATTTGAATGAGAGCATGCTCATCCATCGAGGCTCGCAATCAGCATCGCAAGCATTCACCGCCAAATTTGACAGGGCTCCTGGTCATTTCGACGAGTGTGGGGGGCGTCCCAGAGGTCTTGCCGCCCTCGGCGCTTCTCCTGGCGGAACCTTCGAGGCAGGGGCTACTTCAGGTCAGAGGACGCTGCAGGTGTGCACATAATAAGCTTTTTCTTGCTCAGATCCCAGAGACATCAACTCGTTTGCAATACTTTTTCAACGCGGCAGACGTTTGAAGAGGCAATGGAGCGGTATGCGGCCCTCGATCCCTGGCAGCAGCACAGGGCCGTGAAGCAAATGTACAGCTGGAAAGCGGTGCGCCAACGCACGGAGAGCGTCTACCACAAGGTCGCCGAGGTGCGGTGGTGGCGCAGCGCGTACAGTGAGGGGTCGTTGACTGGCGCGTGCCGTGGCATTGCAAGGGTAGTAAACATTATGTGCGCCCACCGCAGTCGTCGGATGGCACGGACATGCTGACGACGCTGCAGAGGATGCGGCAGGCAGGGCCCTGGTACGGGCTCATATGCTGCTGCGTCCTGGCCCTGGGCTGGCTGGTCTGGCAGGTGCTCGACTGGTGGAACCCGCCGGGCAGCATTTCCCGTGCGCCCCGCTTTCCAGTCCGCATCGTTCGAGAGGCCGACAAGGAAGCATCGGCGGATCCCTGCGACGTGATCCGAGCTTCGCGCTGCGCCTGATGGAGGGAGGCAGCGCTGTGTCCGCCGTGTGGAGTGCCATCAAGCTGCAGTGCCTCCAATTGATACCACTGCTCGTGGCACCAGGCTCGCCCAGTTAATTCACGTGTTTGTATGTTCACATGGCAGCGATGCTGTGAAAAAAGGGGCACAAGATTCCACAAAAGTCAAGTGTACAGCTTCCTGGGGGTAAAATTGCAGCAAAGGCACTGCCGCGTGTTTAGTGGTCCTTGGTCATCGTGTTCGGGCTGTTCATCTGCAGCTCCAGTGGCGAGCTGGACCTCGAGCTCCTGTCATGCTTTCTCATATGCGTAAACATGGCCACCGCCAGCAGGTTGACCACCAAGCGCCAGATGTGGACCTTGAAGCCCTGCCATGGTGGCGTTGCAAGTATCGGTGAGAGGTTCCAACTACAGCAGCGACTGTGCATGCGGAGCACAATCTGACAAATCATCCCAGTTCTCCCCATACCTCCATGGCTGCGTGGTGAGGCACCGCGAGCTGCACGACGACAATGCCCAGCGACCAGACCAAAAGACCCCACTGCAGATTGTTATGGGTGGGACGTTGATTGGTGCGAGGCAGAGTGTGCTGATGATACATGACCGTGGGCGACTCAGAAGCGTTGACCCGTTGGGGTCACAAGCAATCAGTCTCTGCAAGGCTCACGTACAACAGAACAGAACAGCCTAAGACCACGCAACGCACGCTGCGATGGACCCACTTGATGTGGGCCTGCCATTGCTGAGGCAGGAGGGGAAGCAGGCCCAGCTTCCGGAAGCTAAGGATGCCACCCAGAGGCGCCACCATGGCCAAGCCAAACGTCACCAGCCCGGTCTTGGCGTGGAGACTGGCAAAGTGCTCCTTCCCCAGACGGTTCTGCGTGACAAGGATGCGATGGAGGTGCTTGGAAGTCATGCCTACTCGAGCTCTCCGTGAAATGTGTATGACTGAGACGTCACCCTTGCACACACCCAACAGCCACGCAACGGCTGGCCCCCACATCAGATCTGCATCTTCTCACGCCCACCCACCTTGTTCTTGTAAATGGCTAAAAATCCAAGAAATATACAGGTGATGGAGACTATTTGGAGGTAGGCATGGTGGAAAATGGCCGAGGTCCGGGCCTGACCATCCAGTGGCCGGAACCTGACGGCCGCGAGCAGGCCCTCCGTCATGAGGCCGAGGAAGCCCACAGACATGAGGACGGGGTGCCAGGCGAAGAGCACTCCGCTGAAGACGCCGCTAATTTGCGTCAACAAGACGCTCACAATGCAAATGGCAGCCAAAGACCTGACCTTGAGCACGGCATCCTGGCTCGAGGCCAGACGCCGGACCAAGGGATGATCGGCCACACTGCCGGCCATGGCGCTGCTGGGTCAAGATCGCCTACAGAGACATGCAAGATCCAAGGGCTTCTACTTGATGCAAAGTCGGTGACCTTGCATTGGAGGCAGAGGCGCAGCAATGAGCGTAGACGCTGGAAAGGCAGGTGCGGGACAGTGACCCACCCGCTTCCGGACGATCGCGTGCCCGATCGCATTTGGGACGGACAGCCACAGCGGTCGGCTGCGCACATTTGAATTCTTAAATAGTCACAAGAGGGGTCTATAGATATGTCAGTCCAGGAAGCTCTTCAAGAGTAGTGGGGCTCCGTACCGAGCTTGCACGGCCCTCTGCGTCACATTCACGATCCGTGCTTGGACAAGCTCGCACGCGTCCGGTGCGAGCGGCGCTCGGCTCAGGGTGCGCAGCGCCGACGCCACGCCCTCGAGGTCCAGCCTGGTCGCTTGGGTCAGGCGCCATGCCATGGCGTCCGCCACTCGTATCCAGTCGGCGTCGGGGCCTTGCAGGCTCAAGACGACGGCCTCGGCGGCGCCAGGCAGAGGCGCCTCCACGTCTGCAAGGACACGCCGGAGCTCGACCGGCAGGCCCGCCATTCGCGCGGCCGGTGCCGCGCCCGCTGATCGGCCTTCCAGGTCCTCGTCGCGATCGCGATCGCGAGCCGATTGCGCCGCCTTGGCTCGCCGCAGCCTGCCCACCGCGAGCTGGAGGCGCTGCCGCTGCGCCGACGTGAAGCTCGACAGGATCTCCCCCGCCACCTCCTCCGGAAGGTCCGCCAGCACGGCCGGGTCGATGTCGCTCGCCGCCAGCACCGACGAGGCGGCGCTTGCTCCTCCTCGCCTGCACCACAAACAGATGCTTAGGTGGGTACTTGCGAGTCAGAACATGTGACAAAGCATCGGCTGCAAGGTTTTTTCCCATCTTTGTCACTCAGTCGCACCTCATGGGGCGGAAGGATGGCTTTTCCTCTGGCTTTTTGTTCACGAAAAAGGCAAGAGAGCCGCTACGCTTTGGAGCGCGGGCCTTTGACAATGGGTGCCCGCCCGTGGAATGCGTGCCATTTCGTAATTCTGGTCCGCCGAGCTCCACGGCGAGCGCGGCCGTCTTTTTTGCTCGCGCTGCGATGGTGGAGTATGTAGGCATGTGTTGGGCATTATTTCAGGTCAGCAACCTTGTATCTAGTGCTCTATCACCATTCTTGGCTCCCTGATGACAAAGATCCAAACCAATCTGCGCACCGTATGACACTTCCAGCTCCCGCCGGAGTTCCCACGGCAGCTCCCGGAGCACTGCGGGGTCTAGCTTTGAGGCCGAGGGCAGCGCAACCAGCGGGGAATCGCACTTTGTCGGAGGTGTTTGATGCAGCGAGCGCGCGTGTGTGGGTTCACTGGTCGCCGCGGCAGGCGGTGGGGTGGCTGCGCTCGTGCTGGCGTCTTCGCAGGCCAAAGTTTCCAGCCCCTCTTGCGCGTGCGAAAGAATGGTCGTTCTGGGCAGCGCTAAAATCATCTCTTGCTGCAGCTCCCAGGGCAGCGCGGCGAGCTCCTTTGCGTCAATCTGGGTCAGGGACCGGCCCTGGAATCTCGCCAGCGATTGCGCTCGAGTGCCTGCTGCCGCCGTGTCCTTCTTGCTTTGGCCAGGCGTCGCCAAGCCGGGTTGCTCTCCGGACATTGCTCCCGGGGTGGGGTTGCCATGTGGCCTGATCTGTGGATTGCCCGCTGGGTCATCGTGCTCGGTCAGAATGGCGCTCTCCTCGGGAGCAGGCACGGGGTCTGGACTGGCAGAGGACCAGCTGACTGAGGGCTGCGCTTCTAGATGCGAATCGCCCTGGTCTTGCTGCCTCTCCGGGCCCTTATTAGACCCCGCCGGCCCGCCTGCAGCCGCCTCGGCCCTCTTGCTCCTCTTCATGAGCTCCAGCACGGGGTGTTGACCACCGGCTCCACGCTTTCCAGGCGCTGAGGTACTGGCGCCCATCCTTTCCAGCTTGGTCACCTGGCGCATTGGGAGGGCCGCGCGGAAGGACGCGTGATATTTTGGTCCAATTGTACAATTTTGAACCCCCATTAAACACCACCCACTGCTCTATCCACTCTCCCACCGTCACCCACATTCAGCCCAATGCCGCGAATCTCGGTCGGGGGGCAGTTGATCCCGCGCAGCAGCTCGCAAGCGGCCTCGTGCAGCGCCGCCGCCGACTCTGGGGCGCGCGCAAAGGTCAGGCTGCGGGACAGGTTGTCGCAGATGCCGCAGCCGAGAAACTTCATCGGTTCCCCCTCGCCCTCCCTTCTCTTCTTAATCTTGAGCGTCAGGCAGCGGCCGCGCAGGCCCGTGGCCTCCAAGCGAGCCCAGACCTCGTTCGCAAGCTGGAGCACAAAGCGCTCCGCGTCCGCCTGCCCGTCGAGGCGGACGCCCCAGTTGACCTCCGCCCCCAGGGACCGGCGCGGGGCCACCGGGATCACCTGCCGCCTGTCGATGCCGCGCACCGCCTCCCAGAGCGCTCTGCCGGTCTTTTCGCCAAGCGACGCCTGCAGCCGCTCCTTTGACCATGTCTGGGGTGGAAAGTTGTGTGTGGGGGGAGAGGGGGGAAGGGGATGAGTGAAGGTTTTTCAATTTGGCTAAACACCAGACACGTACACTCTGTGTCACCCACACTCTGTGAAACGTGTCAAAACCCTACAAAAAGACACCACCCACCCCACACCTGTAATTCCACCACAGAGGAGATGCCGAGCTCTTCCAGACGCTTGGCCGTGGCCCAGCCGACGCCCGGCAGGTCGCCGAGGGCCAGCCCCGCCACGGTGGCCATGACATCGCCCTCGTCCATGCGGTGCTGCCCGTCCGGCTTTGCCCGTTTTGTGGCGAGGCGCGCCAGGAGGAGGTTGGGCCCAATGCCCACCGAGACGGTGCAGGCCGTGGCCTTGAGGATGGCGGCGCGGAGGGACTCTGCCAGCGCAGAGGGCTCTCCCAGCCCCGTGACGTCCATGAACGCCTCGTCGCAGCTCAGAGGCTGGACGCAAGAGCTGCAGCGCATCATCTCGCGGTATGCCTTTATGGAGAGTAGGAAGGGTGGCGGGTAGTGAAATTATTTGGTTGCCTGATTGAATGGTGCAATTCATAGGAGCCCTGAATGCAAGCTGCAGAGGAGCCCTGCCCACATGACCACCTCCCACACACACAAACGTACCTCCTCGGAGATTTGCTGGTACCGATCAAAGTTGTAGGGAGCGACGATGAGGTCGGGGCAGAGACTCTTAGCCGTGGCCATCATCATCCCGGCTCGAATGCCGTACTTTCTAGCCTCGTAGTTGGCAGAGGAGACCTCGGCCGTCCCTCGGTTATTGGAGTGGGAGATGGCCAGGGGTTTGCCCCGGAAGATGGGGTGATCCGCCTCGATGGCAGAGGCAAAGAAGCAGTCCAGGTCGACGTGGAAAATCGTCCGGTCAGCGGCCCGAGGGTTTGGGGTGGGGCCCTTGGGCCAGTTGCCAGACAGAATCAGGCCCTCCAGCCGCATTTTCCACATGCCTACAGACGTGTGTGGCGGGTTGGTGTCATGAGTTGTTGCGTTGTGCGTAGGATGTTGGGTATACTTTCAGGCCAACAGTCCCCATTCTGCACCCACGACGCCATTTCGCACCTATGAAGTGGAGACGCGAGGCAGCAAAAAAGCTGGACACGAAATTGGGGTCGTCCCTGGAAGACTTTGGGGCCCCCTTGAGCAGGTCGCACGATGCACGCAACTTGGCCGCCTGGGCTTGGGCCGCTGCCATTTCCGCCGCCGAATAGGTGGCTTTTGGCGCCGTTGTAATCGTAGCGGAGGTGACGGGCTCTGCGGCCGAAATGGCTTCGACCAGAGGAGCAGCATCCGTCCCAGGGACTTGTAAAACTCCTCTGCCATCCTGCTCATCCCCTCCCGCTCTTGAATCGCGCGCGCCTCCCCCAGGATCAAAGGACATTATCTTCTTCTGCCCAGGCGCATCCCGGAGAGATGACAGCAGATACGGTGGCAACTGCGCAAAGAAAGAGGGGAAAGAGAGTGGCCGCGTTGCTCTTCGTACTGAACAGGTTTCATCCGACCTACGCAGAAACCTCTTGCTCCCATCAAGCCAAGCCTGGCATACCGGGAGGAGGCGCCCGGCCTCGATGGAGTCGGTGATCCAGTCTGCCCGCACAACCGGCTTTGGCGCCCTGGCAACGGAGAAGTCGGATCGCTACCCTTGTCGGCTGATTTCATAGAAGAGTTCCGGTCATACTATAAGCGCATCATCATTGCCATACCCTGCACCTCATCCCCACTCTCATCTCCGATGAATGGCCAACCTGGAGCGCTCAAATTGCTTGACTTTCGCCGCTGTCAGGTGGTTGCAGATGATGTGCGTGTGATTGCTTGGCGTCGGGTACGTCACAAACACGCCGCCGTGCTCTGCCATCAGCGCCTTGATCTCCTGTGTCGCCAGAATGGGATTGCTTGTGTTGTGGACAACCTGGATGTCCATGCACAATAGCCAACAGCATCCAAGCAAGCAAGGGAAAACACCGAGTGCATTCGTTTTCCCCCGGAAAAAGCGCCTATACTTGCCCCATTACTTGATCAAACATCCAAAAATCTGACCCAATTATCAACCTGCCTGATGCGAGGGAACGGTGTACCCATTTACGTGCACCGCCACGCCTTCGAAAATCCGGGTCGAAGCAGAGCCGGCTTGGGCACCAAACTGCTCATCCAGCTTGAGCATTTTGTTGTGAAAATAGGTCCTGAAGGACCCACCATGGTGCATGCTCTCGCCGTCCGGTTCCTGGACGACATCGGGGTGGCCCCGCACGAACGAGCCCCGGCCCCCGCTCATGCTGCCACCGGGCTCTCGCGTCGCCACTTGGCTACGCGTTCACACCATTATATATGAGATAAAGAGTGATGGTGTGTAGAAAAGCAAGATATCGTATAAATAAACACCTGCGATATGCCTCAAAGTCAATCAGGCCCAGCTCCTCGGATCACTTTTCATGTTTTATGGCATGTCGGTCTCGGGTGATCCTCGCGCCTGTGCCACAAAATGCATGCCCACAAAGCTCGGACACGCCAGGGACTGTTATGCAAAACTGGACACCCTCGATATACAATCGATATAATAATTTACCTTTGATGCAGTGTACCATGTCGTGGTGTAGAGTCTCCTTGTTTGACTAGGCTACAGCATGCGGGGCTTGGTCCGCCAGCGACTTTTGGGCGGGCGGGCCTGGCGATGGGCCTGTGCGGCGCCAAGCTGGCCCAATCGATCATTTGAGGCTGGATGTGTTCTGTGGACGGAGCGCTCGGGCTCGGCACTCCAGCCGCTACCGTCAGCATGGTGGTCAGGCAGAGGATTCGCCTCCTCTTCCCAGGTACAGGGTGGTGGGCACAGGCTGTGGACTGTGTACGCATGTGATCGTCTGCTTACAAGGTTGCGCCAGTCCATGCACAATCGGTGACCACGTATGCGTTTGCTGGAAGCTTGCATGTGCGAGGGAGACATAGACAGCATATGGATTTCCAATATCTCATTAAATTCTAATCACGCTTGCAGTCCAAGGACAGGCTGGCCCCGCCAAAGCTGCTGCAAGTCCAGGACATTGACTTTGCGGCCCTGCTGGCTCGCCCGGCCGCGGCCCCAGATGCGCAAGCCACGCCGCCCGAGGGCGTGGCCCGCGCCTCGACGGCGCTCAACGCGCTGCGCCGCAGCGGCGCGGCGCGCAGCCGCGCGCTGGCGCTGTACGTGAACAGCGCGCTCTTCCCACGCGCGGCGCAGGCCTTCAAGCAGGCGGTCGTCGTCGCGCGCCAGCGCGGCGGAGCTGGCGGCGATCGGCGCGCTGCCGCGCGAGGCGGCGCCCGACGCGCTCTTCGCCGCGTTTGCGGCGTTTGTGCTGCGCGCCCATCGCGACGAGATCGAGTCGTACCGCGCGCTGCTGCGCACGACCGACCTGCGCGCGCCGCACTCGTGGTTCCCGCTGGCGCGCGCGCTGCGCCGGCGGCTGGTCTACCACGCGGGCCCGACCAACTCGGGCAAGACGCACGCCGCGCTGGCGGCCATGCGCGCCGCGCGGTCGGGCCTCTACTGCGGCCCGCTGCGCCTGCTGGCCATGGAGATCTACGACACCTGCAACGCGGCCGGCACGCACTGCAACCTGGTCACGGGGCAGGAGCGGCGCGAGCTCCCCGACGCCGCGCACACCTCCTGCACGGTGGAGATGGCCGACCTCGGCGCGCGCGTGGAGGTGGCGGTGCTGGACGAGATCCAGATGATTGGCGACGACGCGCGCGGCTGGGCCTGGACGCGCGCGCTCATGGGCGTGCCGGCCGACGAGGTGCACCTCTGCGGCGACGGCTCGGCCGTGGAGCTGGTGCGCGCGCTGGCCGCGCAGATGGGCGACGAGTTTGAGGTGCGGCGCTACGAGCGCTTCACGCAGCTGCGCGTGGAGGAGGGCGGCCTGGGCGCCGAGGGCTACGCCGGCGCGCGGCGCGGCGACTGCATCGTGGCCTTCAGCCGCCGCGACATCTTCGAGATCAAGGCCGCCGTCGAGCGCGCGACGGAGCACCGGTGCTGCGTCGTCTACGGCGCGCTCCCGCCCGAGACGCGGCGCCAGCAGGCGCAGCTCTTCAACGCCGGCCGCGACGGCTACGACGTGCTGGTCGCCTCGGACGCGGTGGGCATGGGCCTCAACCTCAACATCGGGCGCATCGTCTTCCACGCCATGCGCAAGCGCGAGGGCGGCGCCGAGCTCGTCCCCGTGTCCACCTCCGCGGTCAAGCAGATCGCCGGCCGCGCCGGGCGCCGCTCCTCCGAGTTTGCCCAAGGACGCGCCACCTGCCGCGACGCCGCCGACGTGCCCCTATTACGAGCCGCCGTGGACGCGCCGCTGGAGGGGCTCAACACGCCCAAGGCCGGCCTTTTCCCGGAATTCGAGCACCTCGAGGTCTTTGCCGGCCAAAACCCCGACGACAGCTTTGAGTGAGTTTGTTGATTATTTTGTTGTTTTGGGGGGGTTGGTGACAGGATTGGGTTTACTTACTTATTTGGGGGGATACCTGTTCCTGGTCGTATGGCTACCAGATAGTTGAAAGTCAGTCTTGACGCGGATGACATCAACTCTCGCTTCAGCCCTCCTTCCCCTCAACTCCCCCCCAACTCTCCCCCCTTTTCTCTAACTCAGGCAAGCGCTGATCAAGTTTACAGAGCACGCGGTGCTGGACTCGAGCTACTTTCTGTGCAAGCAGGAAGGCATCCTGGCCGCCGCGCGCCTGCTGGCCGCCACGGGCCTGAGCCTGCGGGACACCTACGTCTTCTGCATGGCCCCCGCCAGCGCCACCGACCCGCACCTCATGGGCGCGCTCCTGCTGTTCGCGCAGCGCTACGCCGCGGGCGCGCCGGTGGTGCTGGACCTGGCGCTGCCGGCCGAGCTGCCGCGCAACCCGCTGGAGCTGCGCCGGCTCGAGACCGCGCACGCCATCGTCAACCTCTGGCTCTGGCTCAGCTACCGCTTCGACGAGGAGGCCTTCCCGGGGCGCGAGGAGGTGCAGCGCCAGGCGGCCGCCATCTGCGACACGCTGCACCGCGGGCTGGAAAAGGTCACGCGCCTGACCAAGGCCCGCCACGCGCGGGGCGGGCGCGACGCGGGCCGGCGCGCCGGCAGGGCGCCCGTCGACCTGCTCCTGCAGCGGCCCAGCCCCGAGCACGAGCGCATGCTGCAGCCGTTTGAAGCCGTCGCGCGGCTCCTCAAGGAAGATCTTCTCGACGACGGCGCGGAGCGCGCAAAGCGGCGCCCTGCCGGCCGGGCTCTGCAGGCGGCGTGATGAGTGGTTGGTTATTGTGTGTTGGCATGCGCGCAATTAGCAGCTGGCTCGGTTCTTAAATGTGGAAAGGGCGCGCCGTCTTGCACGCGCACCCTCCTGCCTCCTGGTCTCTCTTGTTGCTCGGGCAACCTATTTATTCTGCACAGTCGTCGCCCTCCTATTTCATTTGCAAGATTACAATTTCATATGAATAAATCTTGTCACAAAAAGTGGGCAAAGGTGTCTGAGAGTCGGGCACCTTTTATTGGTCAGGCCTGCGCCGCGTTTGGGTTTTTTTAGAAGGCCCACTCTTTGCGCGTCAGCAAATGGGGGGATAGGTTACCGTTGTGGAAGATGGGCACGGGCGTTCAAAGGCTGGTTCTCGGCTGCCACTGCAGGCTGGTGAGAACCAAAATCGCCCGAGCCGTCGCTGCGTCGTTGCAAAATGGAGCGCGGCCGCCCATGCCTCTCGTGACCAAAACTCCGATGCCGTAAAAGTGGCAGAGTCACGTGCCGCCGCTCTCTCCGGTTGGGTTCAAAACATAGCCGCCTCACATAAACATACGCGCGGTTTCCAAGCCTCGCCCTAACTCTCCACCTCAGTCGCGGTCCTGGCCCGGGATGGTGGTCTTGTCGTTGATGCCGCGCCAGAAGCCGCGCAGGCCGTCGACCAGGCTGACCGCGGTCGTGCGCGCGGTGCGGAGCAGGGTGTGAAAGTGCTCGGGCGGCAGCTGGTGCAAAAAGGACTCAAAGGGCAGCCGGCTGACCGACTTGCGCACGCCGCGCAGCATGAGCGCGTTGCCCGCGACCGACGTCTGCCGGAAGCCGGCCTCCACGGCCTGGCCGTCGGCGCCGGCGTAGGCGCCCCAGTGGGCCTGCGCGGCCAGCGGCGCGACCAGCGGGGGCATGTTGAGCCCCACAAAGCCGTACTCGAGGTCGTCCAGCGCCTTGTCCACCAGCGCGCGCGAGGCCTTGTCCAGCTTGTTCTGCGCCACGACGTTGGCCGCAAAGGCGCCGCGCACGCGCGTGTTGACGAGCGCCACGGCCGCCTCGAGGTAGGACGCCAGGTCCGGCTCAGAGACCTTGACAAAGGTCAAAAAGGGCGCCCGCGGGTCCTTGAGCAGGGCCAGCTCCAGCGCGCTGCCCCTGTCGGGCGCGCCGTCCAGGACCGCGACGGACCAGGCGGGCGCCGGCGTCGCCGCGGCCGGCAGGTCGGACGCCGGGCGCGCGGGCGAGGTCCAGACGCGGTCGCCGTAGGCCTCCACAAACTCGGCCTGCCGCACCTCCATGCCGTCCTCCAGCGCCGGCGGGCGGCGGTAGTCCTTGAGCTCCCGCTTGACCACGGAGATGAGCTCGTCCGCCAGTTCCCAGTCGGCCGGCAGCACGACGACGCGCGTGGCGTGCGGCGCCGCCGAGCCCGCGTAGGCAAAGGCCTCGGCCAGCTGGAAGGCGTTGTGCTTCATCTGCGTGCCCGTCCACTTGCCGGGGACGACGATGGTGGGCGAGGGCCCGTGGACCGAGCCGCTGATCGTGACGGGCGTGGGCGCGCCGCCCAGCAGCTCCGCCACCGCCTCGGGCGTGAAGCCGACCAGGTGCAGCCGGTCCACGCCGGGCAGGTCGGCCAGGTCCGGCACCGTGGCCTCCGCGCCGTCGACCACAAAGGACGCGAAAAAGGCGTGCTGCGCCAGCGGGGTCATGATGTACTCGAAGAGCAGCTGCAGCGGGGCCAGGCGCGGCGGCAGGGCCAGGCCTACGACCGCGCCCTGCACAAAGGCGGCGTGCATGCAGGCGGCCAGCAGCTCGACGGGGCCGTAGCCCGCGCCGCTGACCAGCACGAGCTCGCCCTCGCCGCCAGCCGGCGGCGGCCGGCGGGCCGCCGACCCCGAGCGGTCCTGCCGGCCGATGGTCACCTCGGTGCTCAGCGCCCAGCCCAGCAGGCTGAGCCACGTCTGCACCGTGCCCCAGGGGAAGGCCTTGAGCGTCTCGCTGTCCTCGCCGCGCCGCGCGACCGGCGGGACCAGCAGGGCCTCGCCCGTCTTGACGGGGCCCAGCGTGGCCAGCAGGCCGTCCAGGTAGTTGGCCAGCGGGGCCAGCATGAGGGTGAGCTCCTGGGCCGCGATGATCTCGCGGTCGGTGCCGCGGACCTCGGCGGCGGCACGGCCCCAGCGGGCGGCCGCCTGCAGCACCCGGCTCCGCATCTCCAGGGCCGCCATGTACTTGTCCTCCGCCGGAAACTCCGCCCAGTCCCTCTTGCGGGTGCTCATGGCAAGCAACAGCCGGCTAGGGGTCTCCTGAATCTCCTGGTCCTCCATGCTTGGATACCTCGGAGGCGTTGCCGACAATAGTCCGACGCGGCGTGCGCACGGTGAAGGGAGACGAGCGCTGAGGGACGCCTGCAACTTCTTGTTGAAAACAAGATAGTCAAATAATAATAATAGCGCTGCTGTGCAACCCTCCAACAATGTTATAGTCGGCCGCATTGCTTCCGACCACGGTTGATCACCATCGGGCTGCCGGCCCTCCGAGACGATCGCGCGCCGACGCGATCATTGGGTTAGTCGTTCGTGAGCACGCCCTATCGCATGTTGGGCCGAGTCGCTGGCCTCAAACCGGTCCTGATGCAAGGAAAAAGTGACCTTGCTCATTCTTTCATTCCATCACAGGGTACACAGATTTAATTTCAGAATTTTCTTTATTCCGGGAATTGTAATGCGCTGATGGGATGTGGAGGCAGCAAGTACGCAGAGCGGATCGATAGGGAAAGCCCTCCCAAGGCCCCGTTAAAGCTCCCCACCCCGGAGCAGCGCCCTCCTGACCAAGTAACCCATGTCGCTGGGTTTGAGATTGATGACCTCGTGCGATCGACTCGCTGTACGTGGCGTCGGGACCCTGTGGGTGCCAATGTGGAGATACCTCTGTCGCGTTCTGCAGCGCCTTTCATTGGTCGCGATGTGGCGCACATGTAGCCTGCTCACTCGTGTTTCAATCCTCACCACAGTCGATCGCGATGATATTATAGCCCTGCATAAACTTTTCGAGAAGCTGAGCAATGAGCTGCATCAGGTGCGAGGGCGTTTAACAGGGGGTCGAGATCAAGGGGAGGAAAAGGCATCACTACCAAATTTTGTGGGTTCTCCAAGTTGCTGTAGCATCCTGTGAGTGCAATATCTATGATTGTTGTTATCTGTGCAGGACAATGTCATCCACAAGGATGAATTTCTCTGGGCTGTCTTCCACACCAAGCGTGACAGCCTGTTTGCTGAGCGGGTGCGCGGGGGTGAGGGAGCGACGTTTGAGGCAGCGCATTTGATTGCAGAGGCTTAGTGGCATGAGGGCCAACAACCCGCTCATCTGCCACCAGAGATAAACCATCGCTCAAACGCCTGCCTTCTTCTCAACTCTCATCCCATCTGGCTCCCTCCCCCATCTCAGGTATTTGATTCCTTTGACATGAAACAGAACCAGGTTGTTGACTTTGAGGAATTTGTCAAGTCGCTATCCATCTTCCACCCAGACACCCCCCTGGAAGAAAAGGCTGCCTGTGAGTGTGGATACGCGCAGTGACTGGACTGTCTAGTGGGATGGCCCTGCCGGAGACTCACATGACTGACACACTGCGTGAAGACGGAAAGGGGGGTGCAAAACCCACGCTCATCCAGCTGCTCATATTCACCAGCGCCCATCCGCTCACATCTCCCCATCCCTCTCGCCCGCGCAGTCGCCTTTAAGATCTACGACATTGGACACACGGGCGCGATTGAGCCGTCTGAGCTCAAGCGGTTTTTGGTGGCCACCATGGCGGAGAACCCAGACATTGACTTCGATGAGGCAGCCCTGGAAGCCATTGTCAACACGGTGGGTCGGCTGTGAGGGTTTCAGGGATGTTGGTGGCAATGGATGGGGTATTGGGACACGATGCTTTGAAGTGGTTTTCAGAAGAGCGCGCGATATAACCCGACCCCATCGGCATAGCCACTACCCCCTCTCACCCACCCTTTGCGTGGCAGACGCTGGCCGAGGTCGACCTGGCTGGGGACGGGCGGATCAACCCGGAGGAGTGGCTCGCGCTCGTGCGACGCAACCCCGACGTCATCTCCTTTATGAACCTGCCGGTCCTCCAGGAGCTGACGTCGCGCTTTCCAGCATAGAGAAAGAAGGAGCTTTGTGTTGCGCACGTGAGCTGTCGTGCAGGCCGCTAGTCTCTTGTTATGACGCGGGAGATGATGAGATGGCTACGATAATCACAGTGGTGAGTTCACCCCCTCCCGCCCTTTGCTCTATTTACCAGCCACTATGCCTCAGACCCTTGCGTCTGCAATTAAAAACAGACCCAACAAAGTAAGCAAAACCCAGTCAAGAACATACGATCGTCATCCAGATCAGCTGTAGCGGCGGTAGGTTGGGTCGTGCATGGTGGCCTCGGCCTTGGCGTGGAGGTCGAGCGGCTGCGGCAGGTTGGTGGCCACGCCCGAGTGGTAGGCGATGGTGGCGACCGAGGCGGCGACGTTGACGGCGACCTCGCGCAGCAGCGTGAGCGGCGGATAGAGCGCGCCGGCCGCGCGGTCCTCGTCGGTCACGGCCTCGGCCACGGCGCGCGCGGCGGCGAGGAGCATGTCCTCGCGCAGGCGCGTGCTGCGGGCGAGGAAGACGCCGTGGCAGAGCCCCGGGAAGACCCAGGCGACGTTGGCCGGGCGCGGCTCAAAGGCCTCGCTCTCGCCCTCGAGCGCGGGCGGCAGGGGCACGCCCGGCGCGGACTTGGGCAGCGCGTCCGCGAACAGCGCGCGGCCGTCGCTCCACTCCCACGCGTCGGCCGCGCTGACCTCGGCAAAGCCCGCGATGCCGTCGGCGTCGCGCTGGCTGAGCGGCATGATGACCGGGCGCGGGCAGTGCCGCGCCATCTCGCGCACCACCTCCTGGCCAAAAGCCCAGGCCGGCGGGCGCGCCTTGCTCAGCCCGATGAGCACGGTCGGCTTGACCGCGCGCACCGCGTCCAGCAGCGTGTCGGCCGGCTCGTCGTCCTGGATGTAGGGCAGCAGGTGGTCGGCCACCTCGTACACGTCGCTCTCGCGGTCGCGCACGAGCAGGCCCTTGCCGTCGACCATCCAGATGGCGCGGCGCGCCTCCCACACCGTGCCGCTGCGGTGCTCGCGCTGCACCGCCTCCTCCAGCAGCTCGGCCACGGCCGCCAGCTCCGGGTCCTCACCCACGAGTAAGAAGCGCTGCGAGCTGAGCGAGCCGCCCGTGGCCGGGAGCGCGGCATACAAGCCCGCCAGCACCGTGGCGGGCAGGCCGTGGATGGCGTCTGCGTAGACGGGCATGCTGGCGCGGTGGTTGACCACCAGCTCCGCGGCGGTGGCGTACTCCATGTCGGCCGCGTCCACAAAGACGCTGTTGCCGAAGCGCCGGCGCACGGCGGCCAGCAGCTCCTCGCGCAGCAGGCGCGCGGGCTCGCCGCGGTCGCGCGGGCGCGGCGGCCGACGTAGAGCGGGTCGGACAGCAGGCGCTCGTTGTCGGTGCCGACGTCGAGCACCACCGGCAGGCAGCGCGAGGGTGCACGCCGCCCGCGGCCGTCAGCAGCGCCATGCGCGACAGCGGCACCGCGATGGACTGCACGCCCCAGTCGCCGCGCGTGCCCAGGTCCGCGCCGTCGGTCAGGCTGACCAGCTTCACGCGGCGCATGGGCCAGTTCTGCAGCAGGCTCGCGACCTGCCCCGCGTCGTCCAGCCCCACAAACATGCCGCGCGGCAGCGAGCGGAACATGAGGCTGTACCGGTCGCAGTAGCGCGCGATGGTCGGGTGCTGCAGCAGCGGCAGCAGCTCCGACAGGTGCCGGCGCAGTAAAAAGTGGAACAGGCGCTCGTTGCGCTCTGCGAGGGCCAGCAGGTAGGACACGCGCTCGACGTCGCCGCGCTGCGCCCTAATATTCGTCAGCACGCGGTCGGCCTGGATGTCCTGGCCCAGCACCGCCGCGGGCAGCAGGCCGCGTAAAAACAACTTGTCGCGCTCCTCCTTGGTAAAGGCCAGGCCCTTGTTGTACTTGTTGTTCCGCATCAGGTCCACGCCCGTGAGCACGGTCGAGGCCCAGGGCGGGACCGCGTGGGAAGAACCCAGCTCCTCCACGTCCTCCCAGTCGTCGTCGCCCTGGCGCCCAAAGCCAGTGTGTAGCCGGCTCGACGCCCAGGGGGCCCGGCCCGCCAGAGAACTCCGAAGCCCACGAACCGGGCGCAGCAGGGACTGCGCCATGTCGGATGTGCGCCTACACAGGCACGAAAATAATGCAGTGGGACCAGAGCGGGAGAAAGGTCGCGATCAGGGTCCCGCGAGGGCCTGGCTGCCGATGCGACTCGACGAGCACCAGCCACGGTGCCCCGGTCCGGACACACACGCCAGTCCTCGCGCAACCGGGAAAGCGGGGCGGAAGATTGCTAGAGATAACCCAGTGGACCTGTATGGCCCCGGTCTATGGTCCCAGGACGGGTGCGTTTGCCTGATTAAGGAACGCGACGGATGAGCTCCTGGGATGGCCTGCGAGACTGACAAATGGGCCGACTCAGATTCGCCACCTGGTGGATGGCTGGGGGAGCATGCATGCAAGCTTTTTTTATTCACTCGTCATGAAGAACGCTGGCCCAAGTGTTTTGAACAGTATTTCGACCATGTTAAAACCTGAAATACGACAGATCTAAACACGGCAAGTGATCATGCTTGCGCGCGCGGTCATGCCTCCGCCATGGCTAGCTGGTTTGTACCGGTCCCCACCTTCCGCTAGCTCAGTCCAACATGCCTCAGGGTGCTGCGCGATCCAGACGCACAAGACTTCATGATCATACTCGTCCCAGTAGAAAAGCGCTCGTGAGCGTGGCGCTCTTGCGCCTTTCCTTCGATGCCCGCTCCTCCCCCAGCCGCATCCCAACATTCTCAGGCTCTGCGTCCCACAGCACACCCCTCCGTCCCAGATCGAGCCAGCGCTGCCCCAACAAAGTGACTCGCGCCAATATCAAAATGCACAAGGCGTGAGAATCACATTTCATCACGCTTTCATCACGACCACTCGTGGGGCACCACGCTTTCAACGCACTACGCGGAACCCTAGCTGGGGCCTGACGCTGGCATGGGGCCGGGCCCCCCAGGCGCCTCCCCCGCGGCGGGCGCCTGCTCAATAGCACCCGACCGTGGCACATTATCGCTTCTGAGTCCCAGATTGCACCGACCATGGATGGATCGCGGCTGTGGACCCGGCGATCGGCTTTCCGACGAGGATCAGCGTGACACGAGGATAATCAGGGTTACGGGGTCTCCTCGGGGTCGACTGGTAGCCAACACAGCCCATCACTCATCAACCCTCACCAGCCCCAAACCCCACAAAGGCTCCCCTCCAGGTTAATACCACGTCAACAATACATCTTTTGACGTCGTATCGTCACTCGGATAGTCAGTCGACCCCTTTCCCGTGGCTTGTGAGCTAACCCTCGCCAGCATCATGTCGCCCCCGTCCGATGAGAAGTACACCCTGGCGCCGGTGTTCGGTGCGTATCGGGGCTGAATACCATGCTAGATAAAGGGTTTACGCCTGGAGGGCTCTGAATTCGCTCGGACCGCCGCGTAGGAGCTGGGGTCTTTAGCCCCCAGGCTCGCCACCCGCCCGGGCGTGCTTACCGACTCTCCCCCGCCCTTCCCCGCCACAGGCACCAGTGGCCAGATCACGCAGCTGCTGGATCCCGCCATGTTCGAGCGCTTCAAGGACCTTGACCAGGTGCGCAGGCGGAACGGAGTTGGGGGAGGTGACGTGGGCGGGAGCGGCCCGGATGTGGATGGGGAGGACGGAAGCCGATGATGCCGGACGGGCGCCGCAGCCCGCCACGCCAGCCGGTTGGGGTTGATGCCTGCCAAGGTTGCCTGGCAGAGGAAGGTTCACAGGGCAGTTGTAATTAGTTGGTATAGTCTGTTGTACTCGATTTTCATTGTCATGATGTAGTAGTAGTAGTAGTAGTATGGGGAATGGTGCGGAACCTGGGAATGGGCACCGGACCACCCTGGCGTTGACTCGCCCCGGCGGACAGCATGGTCTCGCGCCCGGGCGATACCGCTTGTGTCATTGTCTTCTTCCAATTGGTGACCACGCTATCTGACACGTAGCATCCCTCTTACTCATGAACTCATCCTCCTCCCCCACGATTTCTACGCAGTCTGGCAAGATCTGCGCCGAGTACATCTGGATCGGCGGCACGGGCGAGGACCTCCGCTCCAAGACCAAGGTGCTGTCCAAGCTGCCGAGCTCGCCCTCGGACCTGCCCGACTGGAACTACGACGGCTCCTCCACGGGCCAGGCCCCCGGCGAGGACAGCGAGGTCTACCTCAAGGCCCGCGCGATCTACCGCGACCCCTTCCGCGGCGGCGACAACATCCTGGTGATGGCCGACGCGTACGAGCCGCCGCGCGTGCTGCCCGACGGCACGGTCAAGGAGCCCGTCCCGCTGCCGACCAACACGCGCCACGCGTGCGCGGAGGTGATGGAGAAGGCCAAGGACCAGGAGCCCTGGTTTGGCATCGAGCAGGAGTACACCGTGCTGGACTCGCGCACCAAGTGGCCGCTGGGCTGGCCCACCAACGGCTTCCCCGGCGCGCAGGGCCCCTACTACTGCGCGGCCGGCTCCGGCAACGCCATCGGGCGCGACCTGATCGAGACGCACCTCAAGGCCTGCCTGTTTGCGGGCATCAACGTGTCGGGCGTGAACAGCGAGGTCATGCCCAGCCAGTGGGAGTACCAGGTCGGCCCCTGCACCGGCATCGACGCGGGCGACCAGCTCTGGATGTCGCGCTACATCCTGCTGCGCCTGGCCGAGCTGTACAATGTGACGGTCACCTTTGACCCCAAGCCCATCCCGGGCGACTGGAACGGCGCCGGCGGGCACGTCAACTTCTCCAACAACGACACCCGCGCCGAGGGCACCGGCTGGGACGCCATCCAGAAGCAGGTCGAGAAGCTGGGCAAGCGCCACGCCGTGCACGTCGCCGCCTACGGCGAGGGCAACGAGCGCCGCCTGACCGGCAAGCACGAGACCTCCTCCATCCACGACTTCTCCTGGGGCGTCGCCAACCGCGGCTGCTCCATCCGCGTCGGGCGCATGGTGCCCGTCGAGAAGTCGGGATACTACGAGGACCGCCGGCCCGCCTCCAACCTGGACCCCTACCAGGTCACCCGGCTGCTGGTCGAGACCACCCTGCTCATGTAGATGAGTGGCGTGGTGTGCAGCGGGCCGTGCCAGCGACGCGCGGCACGCTGCCAAGTAGTAGTGAATCCGCCGGTCGAGGGCGGGGCAGCGAGGCGGGAGCGAGGTTTTGACGCACGCGGGCGGCCGCTCGGCCGCCCGGCGCCGTGGTTGCCCAGTCCGGTCAAGAACAAGGTCTGCGCCTCGCTCCCTCACCTTGGTGTCCCCTTGATAGCCGTGTTTGTATGGGCTGACTCTCCCGCCCTCCATTGTAACATCCGCGAATGACAAGAGTGGCACGCACGCAAGCAGAGAGGGAGTTTGTGCAAGTTTGGATGCCCTTTGGAAGGCCTCTCGTGCACAGCGTCACAGTGACAATATCTTGCAGTCTCTCTTTCTTCTTCTACCGCGCTCCAGCGCTGGCCTTGGCGCGGATTTTGTCCAGGTCCTCCAGGTTCCCGCTGCCGATGTATTGCCTGACGGGCGGGGGGGTTGGGCGGGTGGGTTGGGCGTGTGTATACGCGCATGCTTGCACCAGGGTCTGGTCATGATCGACAAGAGAAGCCACCTATAACTGCCAACGCCTGCACCAGCAACTCTTCTTCGTCACTTCGGAAAAACACCTGTACACACCCTCTGCGACCCCAGCCACCATGCGCCCTCACCTGTACTGGTCCAGCTCGGCAAGCGCTTGCTCTTCGGGGCGCGTCAGCAGGTCGGAGACGCGCCACAGCTGCAGCGTGCCCCCGCCCGTCGCGTCCTCGGCGTCGTCCGACACGCTCATCAGCGTCCACGGGAGCGCTGGGTTCCACTGAAAGTCCACCACCTGGCGTGAGGGTGGGAGAGGGAGGAGATTTAGACTGTAGTAAGCACCCAGTCTATTCCAGCATCACAAGCAGAGTGTTAAAAACGAATCCTAGACATGAACCATCAACACACCACCGCCAATCAGCCCTCCACATCAGCTTACCGGGGTCCGGTGGCCGGCGTGGCGGAAGACGAGCTCGAGCTTGTCCGGCGGGCCGAGGCTGGCGCGGCGCCCGGCGGTCTCGCGCACATCCCAGATGGACACGGCGCCGTCGTCCGAGGCGGTGGCCAGCACGCCCTCGGCCTGCGGGCTCCACTCCACGCGCAGCACGGCCCCGCCGCCGGCGGCGCGCTCGCGCAGCGGCGCACCCGGCAGCCGGCGCGGCGTCCCAGACGCGGACCGAGCCGTCCGCGCCGCCCGTGGCCAGCAGGTTGCCCGCCCAGTCCACCGCGTGCACGTCCACGCCGGCGCCGTGCGCGTCGCGCACGCGGCGGACGGGCGTGCGCGGGCCGCGCGTCCCACCAGAGCAGCTGCCCGTCGTCGCCCACCGAGGCCAGCTCGGCGGCCGAGCCGGGGCGCCAGACCACGTCCTCCACGCGCAGCGTGTGCCCGCGCCGCTCGCAGGTCGGCGCCAGGCGCGCGGGGCCCCGCCCCGGGGCCGCCAGGCTCGTGCCCAGGTCCCAGGCCAGCACGCCGCCGTCGTCGGCGCCGGAGGCCACGCGCGGCTCCACGCCGCAGCAGCCGAGCGCAAGGGCGCCTCCGCGCGGTGCCCGCCCAGGCGCGCGTCCGGGACCGAGGCCGGCCCCGCCTCGGCCGTGCCGCGCACTGGCTGCGTGCGCGTGTTCCAGACCAGCGCCTCGGGGCCGTCCGTGGCGGTGACCACCACGTGCGGGTGCGTGGGCAGCTCGCGCAGCCGGTTCACCTCGCCTGGGTGCAGGAGCAGTGCGCGCACGCGGTCGCGCAGCAGCAGCGGGCTCGGCTCCAGCTCGGACCAGCCGCTCACCTGCGCGGCCGTCGCCGTGCGCGGCCGCGGCACCTCCGCCTCCAGGATCAGCAGCTTATTGGCCGCGCTGCCGTCCGTCTGCTCCGACAGGAAGAGCTGCTGCCGCTGGTAGCTGCCGGCCGGGAAAGGCGCGGCCGCCGCGTCGCTGGCCTCGTACTCTTCCGCGGGCACCAGCCGACCCCACCTGAGGAGGGGGAGTTCGCGTGTATATCATGAACACGACTCTAGCCATGGGGACCAGCACGCGATCGAGCCTCCCATCCTTGAAAGGAAAGAGGCCCTGAATAATCACTGGCGCACCGGCAGGAGAGGCAGGGCCACGTCAGCTTGTCGTGGATCAGAAAGTCGTACAGGTAGGGGGCGACCTTTTTCCAGGCCAGATACTGGTCGCTGAGCTTGAGGCGTGGGGGAGCCTCCATGGCGCCGGGCGCGCGTGCTTGCACAAGAGCTCTGTGCCAGGTCACAGGGCCAGGCTATCCAGCCATGACCGCTACAATGATCACCAGCACCGCTCCATCTCGCGCAAGCCCAGCATTTCCATCAACTTAATAGAACGAATACTTTCAAATGCTGCTTGTTTCAACTGACACCGTGACACCCACTCTGCACAGGGTCCCATCTCCGGCGGGCATCCGATCGCATATCGGACCTCATCCGATCGGTCACCAGCCAGCCTGACGTCACCCATGCCTCCTGATCGAGCTGGGCGATTCGGATGGTTAGACCCGGGACCTGATCTGCGGCATGCAAGCCAGGCCAGTAGGTTTCAGCCTGCTGCAGGTGCTGGGCGCTGGAAATTATTCAACAACGTTGATAGTAATTTATTGGCCTCAATGACTTTATTGTTGGCGTTGAATAGGTGAGCGAAGCGCCATCCACAGCTAAACTTGGGGCGCCCAATTTTCTTGCTGGAATGCCGTCCCTGGGCGTCTGCAGCATGGCGCCGCAGCGGACTGGATTCTCTAGTCCAATGGTGGCTACGGCGCGCCAATTAACGAGGAGCGCAAGCTGCCCGGCCCCGACGAGGGTTTCGCGTGGTGAGTCATGCTCTCGGCGCGGCGGTCGATGTTACCGGCTTGCCGGGAGCTCCCTGTGCCGGCGGAGTGACGGTATCGACCTACCTCAAGCACCATTCTCACGTATTCGCCGCAGGGAACCGGCATGCGCGACGCCCGTTGCGCGCCCTGAGCGAGGATGACGGTGCTTTCGGGAGCGGGCCTCAGGATGACTGGTGGCCGTTGATGCTTGAGCGCGAGCGTCTGGTGCGTGGGCGTGCGTGAACCCGTGCCTCGTCCAGCTCTGAGGCGAGATCACTCGCTTGTCCCGCTTTGTTGGAGGTCGAACCTCTCACCCTTCTGTCGCACCCGCAGGAGCGGAGCCTGGCGGCGAGCACCGGGGAGGCGACGTGGCTGCAGGCGTACGAGCAGATGACGGACACGGGTCCGCTTGCTTGGATGTGGTCCCCGCCGTCGCCGGGGCCGGGCGCGCGGTCGTCCTCGCTGGACGAGGCGGCGCCCTGGGCCCTGGAGTCGCCCGCGCAGCCGTGGGTGGGCCTGGGCCCCGAGGCGATGGGCGCGCCGGAGGACATCTTTGTCCTCCTGTTTGGCGTGGGCGAGTCGGACATGGAGGGCATCTACAGCCTGCGGGCGGTGTCGCCCGAGGGCCTGCCCGTGGACACCATCGTGGCCTTTGCCGACGAGGTCGCGGCGACGCGGTACGCGACGCTGCTGGAGGCGAGCATGGAGCACACGCCCCACGTCTGCTCCATCCCCTGGCACGAGCTGGAGGACTTTTGCCGCGTGTCGGGCTACTGCTGCCGCCTCGAGCCGGCCGACTCCCTGCTCATGCCGCCGGAGAAGAATGTCCAGATCACCGACTGGGAGCGCACGCTGCGCCTGCGTCAGGGCGACCTGCTGGCCTTTGACGGGTTTGCGGGGGCGCTCGACAGCGATGTCGAGGAGGACGTGCTTTCGCTGCCGACGTCGGACGACGAAGAGGCCGCGCCGCACATCTGCTTTGACGTCGAGTCGGCGCGGGCGATGCTGGAGCGCCTCTACTGCTCAGCGGCGCCCTGAAGAGCGGAGTGGGAGGCTTGGCATCCCACACTACGCTCTCACCACCCGCTCACGCACTCCAGCGGTGGCGTCTCCTTTCCGAGCAGAGTCTGAGACAATCAACTACCAGCTCTGCTGGCTCTTTCCAGCGAGTCGCCACCCGCTCCTCACAAGTTTTGACCGAGACAGCAATACCTCACTTATCGCTGGGCAATTTCAGGGCTGGCGGCTCGCCTCTCTGGTGAGCGCCGCTGCCCAATGCCGCCCCGCACACCCCAATGATGATGCTCCACTCACACTGCCCGCCCGCCCTTTTTAGTAGCGGCGAAACCGGCGCCATTACTGAATTTTCGCAACCCTTTGCAAACAATACACCGACCCAATTTTCTGGGGGCATCACGCTTCTCATCACGTCGGTTCCTCTGTGCTCTCCCCTTCTTTCCCGCTCTCTTCTCCTCCTCGTTTTGTCCCTAGCGGTAGCGCCTCCTCTGTTTTTGTATCTGTCCCACGCCCAGGCCTTGCGATCTCACTCCCTTTGTCGATCACTCTCAACGCTTGCGGGATCAAACCATTTGTATGGCAAGGCCTCGTGCTCCTTTGTTTCTGAGCGTTGCCCATTTTGTGCGTTTTGGGCAACGCCGTTGTGCTTGCAGCAATAGCTAGATCGGTAGATAGCCTCTTTTTTTCTCCCACGCGTCCATTGCGACGAATGACGCGGTATGTAAACCCAAAGCATGCCGCACAACGCGGTGAAAGCGCCGGGACTGATTGTGAGGCTCAGGTCGGGGCCGCAGGCCACTGCCGAATCTGCCAGAAGGCCCCCGCATCCATCGCGGGAAGGCCCCACTGACGGATCGCATCGAGCCCAGGCCCGTCCACGCCCTCCGTCAGTTCCCAAGGCCATGCGGCATTGCCCGCGTCCACCCAATCTATTCCTGTATTATTTCACCGTGTAGCGCGGTGATTGCGGATTGTCTAGGAAAACCCCGGAGGGAGCGATCACCCTCTTCCCTGTATCTGATCGCGACAGCGCCAGAGCCCTTGCCACAATGGCGGATGCCCCGGGTCCTTCGGAGCCACACCACGAGGGGTGAGTAGGGCGATGAAAGCTCCCGTGGCAGCGTGGTGTGCCGCGCGTGGTGACTGGCTGATCCAGAGCCTGCGCCGGATCGGGCCCTCCCGAGCGGCTTTGAACAGGCCGCTGCTCACTGTCACCAATATCCATGCCCCCCCTCTAATTCAACAGTGAGAAGAAGGACTTTAGCACGGCCATTTTGGAGCGTAAGAAGAGCCCCAACCGCCTGATCGTGGATGACGCCGTGAACGACGACAACTCGGTGGTGACCCTGCACCCCAAGACCATGGAGACGCTGGAGCTCTTCCGCGGCGACACGGTCATGCTCAAGGGCAAGAAGCGCAAGGACACCATCTGCATCGTGCTGGCGGACGACACGTGCGAGGAGGCCAAGATCCGCCTGAACAAGGTCGTGCGCAAGAACCTGCGCGTTCGCCTGGGCGACGTGGTGTCGGTGCACCAGTGCCCGGACGTCAAGTACGGGCGGCGCGTGCACGTGCTGCCCTTTGAGGACACGGTGGACGGCATCAGCGGCAACCTGTTTGACGCGTTCCTGAAGCCCTACTTTGTGGAGGCCTACCGCCCGGTGCGCAAGGGCGACACCTTTCTGGTGCGCGGCGGCATGCGCACGGTGGAGTTCAAGGTCGTGGAGACCGACCCCTCGCCCTACTGCATCGTCGCGCCCGACACGGAGATCTACTGCGAGGGCGAGCCCATCCGGCGCGAGGACGAGGAGCGGCTGGACGAGGTCGGCTACGACGACGTGGGCGGCGTGCGCAAGCAGATGGCGCAGATCCGCGAGCTGGTGGAGCTGCCGCTGCGCCACCCGCAGCTGTTCAAGACCATCGGCGTGAAGCCGCCCAAGGGCATCCTGCTCTACGGCCCGCCCGGCTCGGGCAAGACGCTCATCGCGCGCGCGGTGGCCAACGAGACGGGCGCCTTTTTCTTCCTGATCAACGGCCCCGAGATCATGAGCAAGCTGGCGGGCGAGTCCGAGTCCAACCTGCGCAAGGCGTTCGAGGAAGCGGAAAAAAACTCGCCGGCCATCATCTTCATCGACGAGATCGACAGCATCGCGCCCAAGCGCGACAAGACGCAGGGCGAGGTCGAGCGGCGCATCGTGAGCCAGCTGCTCACGCTCATGGACGGGCTCAAGGCGCGCAGCCACGTGATCGTCATGGGCGCGACCAACCGCCCCAACTCGATCGACGCGGCGCTGCGGCGCTTCGGCCGCTTTGACCGCGAGATCGACATCGGCGTGCCGGACGAGGTGGGGCGCCTGGAGGTGCTGCGCATCCACTCGCGCAACATGAAGCTGAGCGAGGACGTGGACCTGGAGGCGGTCAGCCGCGAGACGCACGGCTACGTGGGCGCCGACCTGGCCGCGCTGTGCACGGAGGCCGCGCTGCAGTGCATCCGCGAGAAGATGGACGTTATCGACCTGGAGGACGACAGCATCGACGCCGAGGTGCTCAACTCCATGGCCGTGACCATGGACCACTTCAAGACGGCCCTGGGCCTGAGCAACCCGTCCGCGCTGCGCGAGACGGTCGTCGAGGTGCCCAACGTCACCTGGGACGACGTCGGCGGCCTGGACGGCGTGAAACGCGAGCTGCAGGAGACGGTGCAGTACCCGGTGGAGCACCCGGAAAAGTTTGAAAAGTTTGGCATGTCCCCCAGCAAGGGCGTGCTGTTCTACGGGCCGCCAGGTTGGTTGGTTGATTGTTTGGTTGGAGAGAGGGGTAGATTGTGGGTGAATGAGGGGATGATGGTGATGCATTGTGCATTTGTGGTGTGTGGGTGCTGGGACCAAGATCAAACGTCCTAATCCCCCCTCCCTCTCTCTTCTCTAGGTTGTGGCAAGACGCTGCTGGCCAAGGCGATCGCGAACGAGTGCCAGGCCAACTTTATCTCCATCAAGGGCCCCGAGCTGCTGACCATGTGGTTTGGCGAGTCGGAGGCGAATGTGCGCGAGATCTTCGACAAGGCGCGGCAGTCGGCGCCCTGCGTGCTCTTCTTCGACGAGCTGGACTCGATCGCGGTGCAGCGCGGCAACAGCGTGGGCGACGCGGGCGGCGCGGGCGACCGCGTGCTCAACCAGCTGCTCACCGAGATGGACGGCATGAACAGCAAGAAGACGGTCTTCATCATCGGCGCCACCAACCGCCCCGACATCATCGACCCGGCGCTCATGCGCCCGGGGCGCCTGGACCAGCTCATCTACATCCCGCTGCCGGACGACCCCTCGCGCCGCCAGATCTTCAAGGCCTGCCTGCGCAAGAGCCCCGTCGCGCCCGACGTCGACCTCGACCTCCTCGCGCGCGTCACCAACGGCTTCTCCGGCGCCGACATCACCGAGATCTGCCAGCGCGCCTGCAAGTACGCCATCCGCGAGTCCATCGCGGCCGACATCGCCGCCGGCGCCGGCGCGGGCGATGCCATGGACGAGGACGCGGCCGACCCGGTGCCGGCCATCACGCGCGCCCACTTCGAAGAGGCCATGAAGTATGCGCGGCGCTCGGTGTCCGACGCCGACATCCGCAAGTACCAGGCCTTTGCGCAGACGCTGCAGCAGAGCCGCGGGTTTGGGTCCGACTTTCGGTTCCCTGGCGCGCCGGCGGCTGGAGGGGTGGGTGCGGCTGGCGCCGCGGCCCCGGCCGCTGCCGAGGACGCGGCCGTCGCCTCGGCGGGCGTCGTCGACGACGACGACCTCTACGCGTAGTAGTAGAGAGAATATGTGGGATGATGTGTGTGTTTTGTGTTGCGCACCGTTAAGAATTGGTGACGACGAGAGTCGTGCGCTGGCATTGACACCACCCATTCAAAGAAATGACGTGCTCCTCGTGCGTGCGCGTCATTATGATGATGTTTTCTCTCTTCACGTCCACTCTCCTCTGGTGTAACGCAATTGACGGAGACTGCGTGTCTTTCTTGCGAGAAAATAATGTGTCACATGCGCCACTTACACACAATGACTTAAAGGAGAGATAGTGCCAGCCAGAAATTTGCTCAATAGCATTTCAGCCCATACCCAATCTCGTCGCTTGGTCAAGACCACGCATCGCTCACTTGCCCCAGCCAAAGAGGCGGGACACGACGCCGGAACCGGACACGCCGCCCGCCAGGCGGTGCTTCACCGACGGCACCTGGAGGTGCGACAGCGCCGTGTCCAGCACGATCGGCCGGATGGCCAGCGGCTCCGGCACGGGCGGCAATCTGCAGGGAAAGGGGGTTCATAGGTGATGCACACGTCACAAGAACATCCTCTCGGTATTCGTAACAAAAGCATTCAAGCCAAAGTGGAAACACCTTGTACATAGAAAGTCCAGACTCGTGTCGCATCCGCCCTCCAACCCAACCCCCTCACACACCTGGCGATGCGGATGGAGGCCTTGGTCTCGCCGACAAACGCCTCCTCCGCGGCCCAGTCGTCGACCAGGTACGCCGGCGCCGCCTCTGCCGCGCCGGCGTCGGCGCCGTCCAGGGCCATTCGCTCCACGCCCTCGGCCGCGGCCGCGTCGCGCGCGGCGTGCGCCGCGGCCTCCTCGGCGGCGGCCACGGCGCGGAAGGCGAGCGCGGAGCTCTGCAGCCGGCGCAGGCGCGCCACGGCCGCGGCGTCGACGGCCTCGCACTCCTCGTGCCGCGCCACGGCCTGCGCGCACAGCTCGCCCGCGCGGGCAAATAGCGACCCGGCCTGCCTCCACTGGCTGGCGGCGAGCGAGACCTGCGCCATCGCCTCGCACCGTGCCGCCGTGTACTCTGCCGTCTGCAGCGTTGTTGGTGGTGAGGGGGGTTTGTGTGTTTAGGGGGGATTGTCTGCCATTGATCAAATCAGGCAGGAGCAAAGTGGACAACCCAAACATATCTCCACCTCTCCAAAGCAACAAAAACATCAAACTCCACCCTCTCCACCCACAAAATTCTCTGCACCCCCATCCCATCTCATCACCTTGGCGGCCGCGAGGTCCATGGTGTCTTCGCCCAGCGCGCCGCCGACCTCGACGGCCAGCTCATGCAGGCGCAGCGCGGCGCCCAGCAGGCCGTCGTAGGCGCGGACCGCCTCCTCGGGGCGCGTGGAGGCCGGGCCGCCGGCCTCGATGCCCAGGCGGCGCTGCTGGCCGCGCCGGCGCGCGCGCGCGACCGTCTCGGCCACCGCCTCGCCGCGCAAGAAGGTGAGCTCCAGGATGCGGCCACGCAGCGCGCGGTCCAGATCGCGCAGCGCGTCGGCGTCGTCCGCGCGGCCCGAGGCCAGCGCGGCCGCGACGGCGCCGCGCGCCTCGGCAAAGGCGCCGGCCGCGTGGTCGAGCTTGGACAGGCGGTCCTCCGCGGCGGCGCCCCGGCAGCGGCGTCGGCGCCCTCCGTCTCGGCCTCGGCCGCGGCCTTTTGCGCGGCCAGCAGGGCCCGCACGGTGCGCGGCTCGGCGACGGTCGTCTCCAGCCGGCGCCAGCAAAAGGTGACGGGCTCCACCGCGGCCTCCGCCTCGCGCGCCTCGGCAAAGCCCAGCGCCGCCAGCCGCGCCGAGAGGTCCGCGTCCGAGGCCGCGCCCTCGCTCGCGCCGCCCGAGCGGTGCGCGCAGTAGCGCAGCGCCGGCTCCACCTCCTCGAGCAGCGCGCGGCAGGCCGCCTGCTGCGGCGCGCCGCCCAGCTCGGAGAGCCGCAGCAGCACGGCGCGCGCCGCCGCGCAGCGCGCCCGCCGCCGCCACGTACCGCTCGGCCTCCAGCGCCGCGCGGCCCGTCATCACGTCCGCGTAGGCGCGCGCCTCGAGCGCCGTGCGCGCGTCGCAGCGCGCCTGCGCCAGCGCGAGCAGGTCCCGCGCGTGCGCGGCCGCCTTGGAGAGGCGGCGCTTCAGGTGCGCGCGCATGGGCGCCGCGGCGTCGGGGACGCTGTCGGCCTCGTTCTTCAGGTCCATCGCGTGCGCCCAGGCGCGCTCGGCGCTGACCAGGGGGATGTGCACGTGCCTGCGCGCCGGTGTGAGGTCGCCGGTGTCGTGAGCGGCCGCCAGTCTCCCCTGAATAATGACCCATCCGCTGCCCACCCCCTCCCCATACCTCTCATCCGTCACGGCCTCGCCCGTCAGGGACTTTTTGATGTACTTGGTGCGGCCATGCAGAAATTTGGTCTTTTTGTAGATCCGACGCAGGCGCCGCGAGCAGTATTGCCTGCGCACAGGGCGAGCGGGAGTGTCGTGCCAAAACGAACGCCCCGGATATCGTCCAACGCCCATCCTGCAGCCGATCGTTGGCCACACCGCCTTTCTACATTCTCACCTGTACCGACTGTACTCGTGATGCTTCAGGCCGTGGAGGTTTTGCGCCTCGTGAATGGCCGTCAGGATGGGGAGGGAGTAGGCGATGGGCGCCTGCTCCGGCGCCTCCTCGTGTCCGTCCATGATGGCCAGTCCCGGACCTCCGCGATGAAGCCGGAATGCGTCACATTCGCGTGCGTGCTGGTCGCGAGGGCACAAGAGTCGGTCTGCAGCCAGCCATGCGCGATTGCACCGATCACGCTGGACGGCCAGATCTCGCGCACACCGCGGTCGAGCAAGATGGCACTGAAAACTGGCCTGCCACGGAGGTCGGCGTTTTGATGTTACAATGAAATGTGCCGCATGCATGGTCGACAATCTGCATTGACAGATGCAGAATGCCTCTAGGCACGAGGGCGTTTGGCGGGGCTGGAGCTGTCCATGGTCCGGTCACTTCGCTTACGGGCACCCGGCGTGCCAGCCTTGTCCAGGGCCGAGGTGAGGCGCATGAGCGTGGCGATATTAAGCATGCTCTTCTGCCGGGCATTTCCAAGCCCTGGCAGGAGCTTGGCCGCCAGGACTGCGATCCGACCCTCCAGCGCCGCCAGTCGTTTCGGCAGCGCTTGCGCAGACAGCCCCGCCGCCATGGCAAGAGAATCCAGTGCGACCGGCTCGCTCCGAGCAGCCGCGCATAAATACACTGCGGCCGCTGCCTGCGCCAGCGGCGGCCAGCCCTCCACCAGGCCCTGCGCCTCCAGCCAAGCGCACAGCGCCGCCAGCTCGCTCTCGGGAGCGGGGCTTGAATCCGCAGGTTGCCTGTCTCCGGCCTGGGCCCGCGACCTTGCCCAGAGCGTGCCGGCCAGCTCAGCAGGCCTCACTGGCGGGGGATGCACGTCCAGCTCCTACATATTCAGACACATGCATTCAAGGATTGTTGTATCTTCTACCTCCGCTCAATTGTTCGCATGCGAGAGAAATCTCACCACTGTTGGCACCAAGCACCTCCCCACGCAATGCCCAGTCCATTGAGCTTCTCCCACACCTTTTTCAGCTGAAGGTAAAAGCGCCGCACGCGCGCGTCGTCGGTGCCCAGCGCCTCTGCCACAGCTTGTATCGTGCAGAGCTTGCCCTCCACCCGGCATGCCAGGTGGAGCAGACCAGCCGCGGCCTGTGGCGTGGATAGGCCCTTGACGCCGCGGGCCGCTGCCTGCGCGGCGAGCCCGCGGGCGGTCGTGCCGACGGATGGGGGCAAGTGCAGGCTGCCCACCGCCTCGGAGATGGTCTGCCCCAGCCTCCTCTGCAGCAATGCGCACGGTAGGCTCTTGGCGCCAGGCACTGTCGGATGCACGAGACAAGCAGCCCAAAAGACAGACTGCCCAAGCCAAAGAAAAATACCGCTCCTCGCACCAGTGCTTTTGCGGCGGCGGGTAGGCTGGGGGCGTCGGGGACGCGTTGGCCCAGGGGCTGGCTGCCATCGGCCGCCCACTCCACCTCAGACACCAGGGGGTGGCCGCCCAGCACCCGACCGCAGGCGGGGCACACGGTCTCGCCCTCATCCTGCCTGTCCAAATCCCCCGCTCGAATCACATACAAACACCCCGGACAGGTGGAAATGATGTGGGCGTCGCGCGCCTGGGGAGCTGGTCCTGGCTTTTGCTCAGTCTCGTCCATGACGTCGGGCGCCCGTGCCGGCCCGTGGCCGGCCATTTGCGCCCACTAATGCGCTGCCATCGAGTTGATCATGAGCATGTGTACCAATTTAATGAGTATAAACACATGTGCATGATGGTTTTGTTGCTGGAGAGCATCGAGTTGTTCTCACATCATTCGGTCGCACGGAGGTGATTTGGTTTGGAAGTAAGTTTGGGTAGTGCGCGACGCAATATTAGAAAACGGCTTCACAAGTGCTGCGCTTTGCTTTACCAAATTCAGATTGGCTAGTTGCCTATCTAAGGGTTCATTTTCGGCAGAGATGACCGCATGCTGAGGCGCGTGTTGGGGTATCACAGGCAGGCGCTGTGACGAATGCCCGCCTTCTACCTGAGGCCAAGAAGAGTCTGTCAGGTAATGGCTGGCATTATCTGACACAGGTACATAGAAATAGATTATTTGTTTCGATCAAGAACTGATGACGCTCTTCGTGCCGACCTAAGGAGTGCGGTGCTTCTTCTTCGGTGACACCTCGGAGAGCATACCTCGTAAGCCTGCGGGAGACATGTTCGCCGTGTAATGCCACCTGGTTGTGACGAGCGCAAAATAGTCTGGTCGATCACTTGACCGGATGAGTGGTCAAGAGAAGACTAATACGCGCCACATACATGGGCGTAGGGGTCATCCCTAGGGCGACCCCTTGCTTAACCCGGCCCCCCAGGGCAGAGCTAGCTTCTTGGAAAAAAAAGGCGATGCCACTCCAACATTGCTTGACCTTAAACTTGTACAAGATTTGTTTTTTGAAGTCTGCACTCGATCGGCGGTCAAGGCATGCTAGGAAACGTGAATGATCACCATCGGCGTGCCTTCCCTCCACCGCGCGCTGGGAGGAATCGGCAGCAGCCCCGGTCATGTCGGAGGGCGAAGCCAGTGGCACGGATCTTAGAGCCTAAGCCCTGCAGTATCACCTTGTTCATACAAAACTTGGACCATCATTTGCATCTCTTTTGCTCGTGCAAGCTACCTTGTCTCCCCAGTCTCTCCCCCTTTTCGCCGTATCATCACAACCATGGGTTCCGACAGGAAGATTGGGTTTATCGGCGCCGGCCAGATGGCAGAGGCCCTGGCCCGTGGGTTCATCAACCAAAACATGGTGGAGGCGGGCAACGTGGTTTGCACGGACCCCGTGGAGGTTCGGAAGGAGGTGTTCCGGTCATTTGGGACGCAGGCGCTCGACTCCAACGTGGCCGTGGCGGAGAACTCGGAGATCATCTTTGTGGCCGTGAAGCCCCAGTACGTGTCTGTGGTGCTCAAGGAGATTAGCTCCAAGCTCACGGAGCAGCACCTGATCGTCTCCATCGCCGCCGGGGTCACCCTGGCAGCCCTCGCCGTGCGTGGGGTTGGCGTCTTTGAGGGAGGGCTTGGCGGGATGGTGATGGCCCGCGGATGGCCTGGTCTCTCATAATCACAACACCAACAACCACCCATCATGTGCTGCAGGAAGCGGCGGGCCCCACGCCCCGGATCATCCGCGTGATGCCCAACACGCCCTGCCTGGTGGGCGAGACCGCCGCGGCCATGTGCCTGGGCCAGCGGGCCGGCAAGGCCGAGGCCGACCTGCTGCAGCAGCTGTTTGAGAGCGTGGGCCGCATCTTCCGCGTCGAGGAGAAGCTCTTGAGCGCCGTGACGGGGCTGTCCGGCTCCGGGCCGGCCTACGTCTTCCTGGCCATCGAGGCCCTGGCCGACGGCGGCGTGCGCTCCGGTCTGCCGCGCGACGTGGCCCAGGCGCTCGCGGCCCAGACCGTGCTCGGCGCCGCCAAGCTGGTGCTGGAGAGCGGCAAGCACCCGGGCGCGCTCAAGGACATGGTGACCTCCCCCGCAGGTGCGAGGCCGAGAGGAGGAGGAGGCTCCTCAAAAATGGGTTGCCTGACGAGCCAGCCATGCACGTTTTCAAGCCAATCGACCTCACGCTCCCCCCAATATACCGCAGGAACCACCATTGCGGGCGTGCACGAGCTGGAAAAGGCTGGAATCAGGGCAGCGTTCATGAACGCTGTGTACGCTGCGACGCAGCGCGCAGACGAGCTCGCAGAGTGAGGCGCTCCATCGCCTTTACTGCTGGCCGCCGCCTAGTGCTTGCACCGTACTGGTGTTTTCCATAGCGATCTTGTCCCTTAGCTCTCTTCCCCCCCTCCTACCTATGAAGCGCACCATCATCGTTCCATAAATGCCAAGTCTCTTGTGATCGCACCTTGTATCTGGCTTCGACTCTTTTGAGATGTGCACCCCCCAGTGCTAGAGTCTCCAACCTGGAATGTCGAAAATGGGGCACCTGCTGGGCTCATGCAGCGCCAATGAAATGGTTCACCGAGCATTCAGAGCGTCTACACAGCGCTTTTGTCACCCCAAAGTCTGTGTGCGACCCAACGCGTTCCGGCGGGAACTGCGGATTCCCGGCCGACAGTTGGCGACAGACTGACCGCGATGGCATGACCCCTCCCCGTCCATTGGGTTCACCCCCAGCCAGGCCCCAACCACCATCCCCATCCTGACCAAACTTGTATCGGGGCGGTTGCGGAGGGCCCAGAGAAAAGGACGGCTTCATCGAGGGCGACCGGGAACAGGATCCGCGCTGCTGATCATCTGTGGCATTGGCAGAGTGCTCGAGGTCCCTCGAGCAAATCGTAAACGGGACTTTCATTGCCCCGCACTCCGAGCCGCCTCCTCCCCCTTTCAAGAATAAATTCTTTATTTTTACCCATTACAAGGGTTTTAGCACCTTGAAGTGCGGCCTTCACCGTCCCCAAACGTGCTCGACGGCCATGGTGGTTGCCTAAGTCGAGGAGACTTGCCACCCACCCACCCACCAAGGGACCGCCCCGGGCCTGTCATGTCCAGCTCGAGGTGCGATTGATTGCTAAAGAGTGGCGTATGATTATCTTAAATCTGAAAATGAGCGTGGATGATCCAGGTATTTGCCCTCGCCTCGCAGAGCCCTTGCCACGCCGGGCTCGACACCCCCCCTGGAAGGCAGGCATGGCACGAGCGGTGCGACCATCAGGGCCATGAGCCTCGCTTCAGGAGACTTGGGCCCCCTTCTTGAGACCCTTCCTCAGCTCCCGGCGCTCGCACGTAGGTTCTCGAGGCCAGGATCTTGCGACAACTGTTCTTGGGGTCCATAGCAGCTGTAGGGAAGGAGCATGGGCGGGCCCGTCAAGACGCGCCTTGCACCCAGATCCAACCACCAGCCGCGGACTATGCACTCACAAGCGTTCGGCGGCTCCCTTTTCCAGGATTGGATAGCTTGCTGTTCAGCAGCCCGCGCTGGAGGGCGCTGCTCGATGCCGAATCCCCGCGCGGCGAGCAGGGCAAGACAGCTGGCGGCACCAGGACGGAGGAATCTCAAAAACCAGCGGCGCGAAAACGACCCTGGGGTGAGTGCCGAGATGCTGGACGTGTTGTACAGTAATTCAAAGGGGTCACACGTGGATAAATGTCTCAGGCGCCCAGCTTTAGCCGCAAAATTGGTCATAGGCTGCAACTGCTTAAGGGCAGGTCGTGACTAAGCACCAGACGCTCTGCACCCCCTCACACACGCACCCCACCTCCACCTGGCAGAGACATCCCCGCTGGGCCTGTCCTCCCCTCGGCTCTTTGAGGACTCGGCCGGGAACAAATCGGCGCGCCTGGACTTTGGACCGTCGCTCTCGCCGGGCGCGCTGCCGCAGGGGTTTGTGCCGACCGCGCAGGCGGCCGCCCCCGGCACCCTGCTGTCCGGCAAGCAGACCGATGACATTTTTGGGGAGGAGGATTTGTCCCCGGTGGACGTCTTGTGCCGCCACGACTCTGGGATGAGCAGCCTGCTGCGGGGCCCCGGCGAGAGCTCGCAGCCCAGCACGCCCCGCAGCGTCGACCAGACCTCCCCCGGCAGCCACTTGCTGACCCCGGGGGCGCGCGGCTTCCAGCCGCCGGCGCACAGCGCGCCCGCGGGCGGGCACTACACCCGGTCGCGCCTGGGCGCCGCGGGCGGGGGAGGCGCCCGCGCGGCGCCCGGCGCGCTCGGGCCCGCCCCGGCCCTACTGCGAGGCCGCGCCGCCGCCCCGCCGCCGGCCGCACTGCCCGACCAAGAGCACCAAGGCGGTGCCCACCGGCGAAAACGGCGTCTTCACGAGCCTCTTCCGCGGCGTGACAAAGCATCGGCTCACAGGGCGCTACGAGGCGCACTTTTGGGACGCCTCGCACAAGCGCGAGGTCAAGGGCAAGGGCGGCCGCACTCGCGGGCGCCAAGTCTACCTAGGCGGGTACACCAGCGAGGAGGAGGCCGCCCGCGCCTACGACCTCGCCGCGCTCGCCTTTCTCGGGCCCAGCGCGCCCATCAATGTGCGGTGGTTGGCGATTGGTGATTGGGGAGGTTGGCAGGATCTTCGAGTGCTCCTGCGTACAAATATTTAAACGTTCCTCCAGTGCCTGTGCACGATCCACAAGCTCTGTCTGCTCACCCTCACCGTTGCGCCTACCTATCATTCGCAGTTTCCTCTGGAAGACTATGCGGCCTCGCTCTTGGAGATGGAGGGACTCAGTTCCGACGAGGTCGTCTCCCGCCTGCGGCGAGGCTCCGTCGGCTTTGCGAGGTCTGGATGGCTCAAAATAGGATTGGTGGTCATTGCATCGCTGCCCAATTTCCCTGACTCTACGTCAATCTCCCGCACATTGTCGCGATACCCTCTTACCAATCCCTCCTCCTCCTCCCCCATCGCTTCCCTCAGAGGCGCTTCGCAGTACCGCGGGGTGACCAAGCACCACCAGCACGGCAAGTGGGAGGCTCGCATCGGCCGCGTCGACGGATCCAAGTACCTCTACCTTGGTACCTTTGAGAGCGCCGAGGAGGCCGCCCGCGCCTACGACCGCGCCGCGGTCAAGTTTCGGGGCCGCAAGGTGGGGCGGGTGAATGGGTGGCGGAGGGGGGGCCTTGGCGTGGTTCTAGAAATCTGTTCTCTTGGTAATCTGTTCTCATCTCGACACTTCCCCTTCGCTGTGCCCCCAATTCAATAGCACACAAAACACACCACACAGACTCCAAAATCTCGAAACACATCCACCAGAAACCATCCAATACCTCTTCAATCACGCAGGCAATCACGAACTTCAAGCTCTCGGATTACGAGGAGATCCTGGCCGACCCGGATCGGTACGATGTGGTCCTGCCCGCCGTCTCCGGCCCGCCGACCGGCTTCACGCCGCCCGCCGGCTACGCCATGCCCGGCGGCGGCCGCGGCGTGCAGACGCGCTCCTCCGGCCGCGCCCGGCGCGGGACGGCGGGTTCGCGCACCGGCTCCTACGACGATGAGGCGCCGGCGGGGCCGCTCCTGCCCTTGACCCTGGACCCCCGCCTCGCCGCCTCACTCGCCAGCTACGCGCGGTGCGACGCCGCGGGAAACCTGGTTCTCCCCCTCCGCGCCGCCGCTTGACCCGACGCTGTGGAGCGGGCAGCCCGCCTTTGCGCCCGCCGTCTGGCAGCAGCAGCCGCCCGGCGCCTGGGGCCCGACGCCCGGCGCGCAGCACTTTGCCTTTGACATCCACGCGCCCCAGCAGGGAGCTGCCGGGGCCGAGCGGCCGGCCCGAAGACGCGCGGCCGAGCGAGGCGGGCGCCGACGTGGCGGAGAGCCACGGGCGTCACGAGGCCGGGCCCCTCAGCGACCCCGCAGAGGCGTCGACCGCGTGCCAGCCCCTGCCCATCGCCAACCTGTCCCCGGTCAAGGTCCACTCCAGACCCGAACCCGCGCGCCAGCCCAGCGTGCCCTCCCCGCTCACGGCCACCCTGCTGAGCCCGCTGGGTCTGCGGGACAGGAGGATATCGTCCCTCCAGCAGGCCGGGCCCACGGGCGATGCCGAGTTTTGGGCGGCAGTGCAGGTGCGAGGCGGGGTGGATAGAGGTTTTCTAGCAGACTTTTGGTGCATAGTTACCAGTGTTCCTCATGTCTAGGGGAGCCCACTCAGCGCTCCTCACCACGCTCCACCCACATCAACCCCCTCCCTTTTCATCAGTGGCTGGACTCGCTGGATCTGGCACCAGTGGTCAACACCTCGTCGCGACACGCATCGCCCGGGACCAAATCGGTCGGCGCCCCGCCCACCGACCCTACCCCCCCCTAATTGACGCCCCCTGGCTCCAGGGATGACCCCTCTCACCCATTGGTACATTGCTCCATTGCCCGTTTCTGACAAAGAAGCGTCATTTGAGTTGCCCGTCATTTCCCTCCTTCTTTCCGGCCGTATCCGCGCCGCCCCATTTCATTCGTCCCTCTGCCCAGGCACATCGCCGTTTCACCCTCTTTCGTCCTCGCTGCCTCTGCGATTGCTGCCAGGCGGCAATGCATACTGTACAGGATGGAAGCAAGGACACTAGGGAGTCAACATCAGAGGCGTCGAGACGGGGTGCCCGGCGCTCCCTCGAGGACTGAATGACAGGCTGTGCCCCGCCCGCTGGCGTCTGGTGCCATCCTCCTACACGGAAGCCATTCTGGCACACACAGAAGAGAAGAGAAATGAAAGAGGAGTTGTATGTCGTCGTTGTTGTATGAGTGCGCGTCGATAGGGTTCTGCCTCTCCTCGGCTGGGGCCAGGGCCTGCCCGGCCCAGTTTCGCGCCTCCAGGTCTCTCGGTCATCGTCGTCCGTCGGTCGGTCAGGGGTTAGCTCGCGCGGTCAGGGGAACCTGGATCATTCCAGCGCCTAGAATCGGAGCTGGAGGAAAGGGTGCTGGAGGAGCTGGAGGGCCGTCCCGCGGCGGCCCGGCTCGCAGGCCAGCAGCGTCCTGAGGAGGTGCAGTATCGTGTCCAGGTGAGGTCGCAGGCTGGGGTCCCCGCGCCGCATCAGGAGCGAGGCGAGGTCGAGCGTCTTGGCCACGGCCTTGACCGACTTCTTGCTGGTCGCAATCTCCGGCCAGCGCAGCCGCGAGGGCTGCTGAAAAGCGGGGAGCGGGGGCTGGGCCGCGTCGCTCGTGGGCGGTGGTGAACCGTGCATTGCCGCATCGGCGTCGCCGCTCTGCGTCGCGGTATTGCCCACACCAGGCTCCTTCGTTGCCGCAAAGGTGCGCTCCTTTTTTGCGGCTGCGGCGCTCTTTGGGGCAATACTCATCCCGCCGCCTCCATTTGCATGCGCACTGCCGCCGACCTTGTCACTCGTACCAACCGCAGCAGCGCCGCCACTCACGCCCGCAAACCAGGCGCGCGCCTCGTGGTCGCGGGGGATGCGCCTTAAAAGAGAGTCGGGAATGGGTCCCAGCACGCGCTCCATCATGGCGACGTGCTCGGCGTTTTCGTGGGTGGCAAAGAGCGCGTCGCCGGTGAGGAGCTCGACCAGGAGGCAGCCCAGGGACCAGAGGTCGGCCGGCCAGCTCCAGCCGGCGCCGAGCACGACCTCGGGCGCGCGGTAGTGGCGCGTGCTGACCACGCCCGCGTGCGGGTCCGCGTCCCAGGCCGCGGAGCCAAAGTCGATGAGGCAGAGCGCGTTGCTGGCGGGCAGGCGCTGCGCGAGCCGGCTGCCGGCGGGCCACGACACGCGCGCGACGCCCAGGCCGCGCTGCAGCACGTTCTCGGGCTTGAGGTCGGTGTGCACCAGTCCCAGCGAGTGCAGGAAGGCCAGCGCCTCGAGCAGCTGCCGCGCGGCGTCGCGCACGAGGTCGAGCGGGAAGGGAGCGTAGCCGTTGCGGCTGAGGTGGTCAAACAGGCTGGGGCCCAGGCGCTCAAACACCATGCACACGTGGCCGCGGTACTCAAACCACTCCAGCAGCCGCGCGCAGCGCCAGCGCCCGCCCGGGTCGTGCTCGGCCAGCGTGCGCAGCACGCGCAGCTCCGTCATCGCGGCCTCGCGATATTTAGGAACCGCGCGGATAACCTTGACCGCGACGTAGTCGCCGCGGCGCCGGTCCCAGCACTCGAGCACCTGGCCAAAGGTGCCCTCGCCCAGCTTGCGCATGATCTTGAAGCGCGGCGTCAGGTTGTCGCCCACAGAGTACTGGAAGTGCCCCGCCGCCGTGGCCGCGCAGGGCGGGCCGCTCGCGCGCTCGGGGAAGGTCAGCTGGCCGGGCGAGAGCGGCGCGGGCACGCCCGCGCGCTTGGGCGGCGTGCGCAGCCGCGGGCGCTTGGGCGAAGAGCTCGAACGCGCGTCGGCGGGCTTGGGCGGCGGCGGCGCGGAGCACCCGGGCGGGCTGGCCCCGCCCGCCGCGGGCGCCTCCGCGGCCGCTGGCCGCGCCTGGGCAAGCTCGTTGGCGACGGGACGGGTCGTCGGGCGGGGGGCCGCCCTCGTCCGGGGGGGCATGGGGGCCGACTCTGCGGGGAGACAAGGGAGGCATGATCAGCAAGCCGGCAATCGGGCAGGCAAGCCAAGGCCCCGACGGCCCCGCTGCTCCGCAATAGGACCGCAAGGCGCGCGACGCACAGTCGGAGGATGGTCGGGTCACCCACGCATGAGGCTTGGTGGCTCGGGCCGCGCAAATCTCATCTGAACAGATTTTTCCGATGCTGCCAGCTGTCGATGGGTTTGTCGGGGGACGGGGGAGGATGAAGCGCACACAGCGACGCCACGCACGCCGCCCGCTCCGCAAGACCAAAATTCGAGAAGAAAAAATCGATGAATTAAGGCAGGCGAGTCGCCCGGGGCGCCCGTGTGTCCGAGCTTGGTATCCCATCCTTATCCCGGGAACAGCCCGGCCCGATCCTTGCCGACCAGCGACCAGTCGGGGCCAGCAGATTTCGAATGCGACAACGCATTCTGCCGGGCGATCCGGCACTCGCGGTCGCGCACCAAGCGCGGAAGTAGGGCAAGCCTGATGATTGAGATGAAAAATAGCCTCGGTGACAGTAATTAGCGCATCGCTATGTTGCCTGCCTGTTTGCGGGAGCGCTCGGTGGTGTAGGGAGAGCCGGGCGAGGTCCTGCCCAACTCGACGTTTCGGGGACGAGAGATCACCAAGACTGAATATACCGACATGCAAGGTACATGCATTTCATGGGATCACTTCTTCGGCAGGGTACAAGCGCAGGCTCTCGCATGCATCTGCCAGGCTGCGCATAGTCGAGGTCTCACTGCCCACCAATGCTTGCCCTTGCAAACCCCAGCAGGCGACGATGAAGTCAGCACCGCTGCTCCAGGCGCATCCAGCCTCGTCAAGGAGCAAAAGAGGGCGCGTCAGGCAGCAGCACTGTTGCGAAACAAGCCCAAGAAGCGGGATGGCCTTGCCGCTCTGCTGCAGGCCCGTGGCGGTGCAAGAGGCGGGATTGCCCCGGTGAGTGCCATGCTTTCGTAACGTTTCAAAAGGGCATCTGATGATTGTTTGTATAATGGTAGACTCGTGAGCAGCTCGAGAATGTTTCCCGTATGCTCAACCGTTTTGCCATTTCTTTTGCTGCAGGCGGCACCAGAGGGCGCAACCACAGCAGCAGTGTCAGCAGGGCCAGAGATGCTGCCGTCACAGGCAGAGTCCGGCGCCTTGAGCGCCAGCATTTGTCGATGTAGTGATGCCGATGCCTTGACGTGTGTGGATGCAGGAGTGGCGGGGGCTTGCCGATGAATTAACCCACGCGGGCAACTTTGCCGTGGAAGAACTGGTGAGAAAGCGGATATCCTTGACGCCTCCTGCCTGCGATCTTACAATCCATTCTTGTGCCCTCCAGATCCATCAAGGACCTCATGCTGGAACTGGAGCAGGGGGCAAAGGAGGATGGATCCCGGCACGGCGCTGAGGAGATTGTGCTTGCGCTGGCCGGCAAGCTGCAGGGATTGTGCGTGGGGCTCGTGGGACAGGTGCACACTGCTCGAGGGAAATAATGTTATCGATATTGAGAGTGACTTTTCAGTGAGCGGGCATCAGCTGGGAGCACTCTCAACCCTGACACCCACATCGCAATTTTATGCCTTGCGCTTGACACCCCATTCAAATCTCCGCTCCCCCTCGCACTCCACAGAGACATTGACCCGTCGGGGCACCCTCTGACGGAGCTGTATGTGCCCTTGTCAGAGCTGCACAAGGCCCATTTCGATGCCGAGCAGCCGCAGGAAATTCAGGCAGTGGCGCGGCGCGTGGTCGCACAGCTGGTCTTGCGTCTGGCCGTGGCCGATCGCGCCGCAGGTCGGCGGCTGTGTTGTTCTTTGGGTGGATACCTTGGGGATTTATGTATTGCCTAAGCAATTCCCTTTGCGAGCGCAAATTGTGCGCTGGTCGCCCCACTCCCTTTCCCTATCCACGCGCCTAATCCCGCGTCGCACTCCACCCCATCCCGCAGAGCGCTCCGCGGAAAGCTACGCCATGCCGGAGGACGAGTGGGAGGCGGCCTACGACCTGCTGAGCGTGCTGGGCGCGACGCTGACGCCCGTGCCGCACGGCGTGCGCGCTTTCCACGCCGACGGCCTGCTCCGGGCCTTCGGCGCGCGGCTGTCTGGCGACCTGCGGCGCATGGCCGTCGAGGCCTGGGACGAGGGCGACGACGAGGGCGAGGACCTGCTGGCCAGTCTGCAGCGCCTGGAGTCGTTTGCCGCCAGCGTCGGGGAGGAGTCGGGTGAGTCCCCGGCGCCAGACGAAGACGGCGCCGGGCCCGCCGAGAGCCTGAGCCGTCGGCGGTCGCCGCCGCTCGCGCCGCGCGGGCGCGCAGCGGCGAACGCCCGCGATCTCGGTCGCGCAAAGGTGCCGGCCAGGCGGGCCTCGCCCTCTGTCAGCGGCCCCGGGGGCGCCGCGGGGTCGTCCCGCAGCGAGCCCGCGCTGTCGTGCGAGGGCAGCGGGACCAACGGCTCGGTCCTGGCCGCGAGCTCTGGGCGCACGGCGCGGACCGCCGCGGTGACCTCCTCCTTCACGGCCCACTCTGCCAGCACCGGCCGCCACCTGTCCAACCTCTCCCACATCCGCATGAGGTTGGTTGGTTAGAGATTAGGGGGGGGGGATTGATTGGGGGACGAAGCGGTTGCGCGGGCGCAGCGAATTCACTGCGCATCCGGTCTGCTGGGTGCAGATCGGGAAGCTCACACTGCCCCCTCTCCACCACCATCGACTTTGCAGGCACAACAACACGCGGGTGCTCGGCTACCAAGTCCGTGCGGCCTCCAAGCCCGTTGACGCGCGGCAGCGGGCCCAGTCCAGGGCCTCGGGTCAGGACGAGGCCCGATCCTCGCGCGGGCCGGCCCGCTCCCGGGACCCGGCTGCAGACGCTGGTAGCTTGAGAAAGAAGCCGACGATCGGGTACGGCGAGGGCTTAGATTAGGGTTTAGATTGTCCCACACCTAGCATCTCACGCAGCGTGCCACGACCAGTTCCGGGCCTGCTGTCGATCAACGTTGCCTCTGACCAAAGATACAACCCCTCATAACCACCAACCGCTTACTATCGCAGTGGGCCGGCGAACGAACGACCAGCAGACCAAGGGCTGGTGAGCATCAGGAGCCCAGAGATGGCGGGCCCAAGCACCGCATTTGTGCCGGACGACTTGATCCCGGGGACCATCGAAAAGCGATCCGGGCGCCGCGCCAAGGACCCCGGCGCGCACGCGGGTGACATTGCCAGCGGGTCTGGCCTCGACCCCGCCGCAAAGATTGAGCGCCCCGGGAAGCTGGTCGCGGCGCTCTGGCTCGACCCGGGCGCCCTCGTGCCGACCAGCATCGAGGCCACCCCGCCCACTTCACCCGGGCAGTTTGGCCCCGGCGCCGCTGCGCCGACCGTAGCCGCCGCCTGCACCTGGCTCGTCTCCGGCACCATGCGCGGCGCCGGGCCGAAGATTGGTGCGCTCCCAGATCTCGAGCGGCGCGCCTCTGCTCCCGCCTTGGGCACGGCCCAGCGGGGCGAGTCGACCTTTGCTCCGCCCCGTCTGCCGCTGCAGCCCTTGCCAACAGCAGAAGAAGAAGATGATGATGAAGGGGCTGCAGTTGCTTCCCAGGTCGCAGGGCAGCCCATGCTCCCGGCGCCAGCTCAGGACCTGAGCACACCTCCGCCCAAGCGCCGCCCGGTGAAAACGCCGCCGACGGTGGCCCCCATTGCTCTTCTGGGCATTGATCCCGAGCAGCGACCGGCCGATGTGCCAAGCGAGGCGCCGCGGCTGAACGAGACCGTGACTGCGACAGCAGAGCCTATTCAGCCGGCGCAAGAACCGCAACTGCCAACATTTGATGGCGTCGAGAACCAAGGAGTGGCGAATGAGTCGCTCTTGGCAGGCTCACCCACACGGGTGCCTCTGGAGACGCTGTCTCCAGTACGCCAGCAGCCCGGCGATGGCCCAAGCATGCCTCCTGCTCAGGAGGAAGACAGCGGCGTGGATGCGTTGCCATCCACAAGCGGCCGCCGGAGCCGGGGGCGGGTCCCGCGTGCGTCGCCCATGTGGGGAGGGGCAACCCTCGAGAGGCTCCAGAGCCCTGTGGAGGAGGCGCCGGGCGCCATTGGCGAGGCGGCTGAGGATGTTGCAGGAAGTGACTCTTGTGCTCTAGCGCCTGCGCCGTCTGCCAGCGCGCCCTCAGACACCAAGTCTCCTGAGGACGTGGAGAAACCAGTGCCGAGACGGGTGACGAGGAGCGGGCGCACTGCAAGTGACCGCCCCGTCGGCGCTCCCAAGCCCCTACCAGCGGCCGTCGTTCAGCGCCAGGTGAGGCAGGATTGGTTTATGTGTATTAAATAAGGGGTTCAGAACGGATCTGCTGTCAGCGTTTGTTCCCAAGGAAGGGCAACAGGGGATTGCGTGCATCCCTAAGTATCAACCTTTCCTCCAAACTCCCTCTCCCCCCCTCTTCCCCCTCCCATCTGTTCAGTCAAAGGCCATGCGCGAGACTCGCGAGCGCCTAGAGTCCTCCCGCAAGCGGCCTGCCGCCAGCGCAGCGCGCGCGTCCGCTGCCGGTCCTGCACAGGGGGAGGCGCCATCCAAGGTGGAGGAGCGGTCGACCGGCACGCCCAAGCGCCGAAGGGCCGGGTCCCTTGCTCGAGCCTTGCTCAGCGCCGAGAAAAAGGCAAGCATTGTTAGGGTGCGCTGTTGCTCATCGATGTGGCCCAATCCTGTATTTCGCCTCATTGAGAATGCATTCTTCTGGTGTGCAGGTTGGAGACCGGCCCCGGATCGAGCCCTTGGCCAAGCGGCGAGACTCGTTTGGACCAGTTTTGGCCTCGCCAGGGCCATCTCCGTACAGTGGCCTCTTTGAGCTTCCCACCTGCGAGGACGAGCCACCTGTGGCGCGTCACGATGAGCCATCTCCAGCCAACGACGAGCCCCAGACTCCAGACAGTAGAGTGGCCAGCGGGTCAGCTCCAGCGAGCAAAGACAACAATACAGGACCAGCTGACGATCGCCTGCCTCTGGCAAAGAACACAACGGCGTCCGAGTCCACTCCAGCGGCAGAGGCCCAAAGTCCACAGCCGCAGCACGAAGAGCGGCACGCGTTGGACAGGGAGGAAAGCGCGGCATTGACAGACAGTTTGCTGGAGATGGATGCGGCGGACGACGGCGACGAGATTGCATCCCGAGCCATGGACGAGGCGGGTGCTGACGCCACGACTGCCGGATCAGAGGATTCTATGGCGCGTCCCAGGCTGACTCCGGGGTCAGCCGGCGCCGGTCCTGCCGAAGCCCTTGCGCCCGCCAAGGCGTTCTCAGCAGACCCTTGTCCCAGCCCAGCCACACCCGCGCCGCCCCACAGCCCGAGCAGTGGCTCTGTCGAACCGCGCGCAAAGGCCGGGCATGGCGACGACGAAGGGAGCGCGGTGTGGGCGCAGATCGCCTCGCCGTCCGGTGCTGGGCCCGTGGTGCGGCGGTCGTCGCTGCAATCCGCCGAGGGTTGGCGCTCGCCGTCCCCAGCGCTGCAGAGCCCCGGCGGCTTTTCCGTTGCTGCCTTGAAGCAGCTCTTGAGTGCCTCTCCTCAAGGTATAGGGGCTGGTGGTAGTGGTGTGTAGTTGTTCAAGAAGGCGGGTTGGTTGCCAAGAGCAATTGTTGTATCTCCTTCTGCCCTTGGTTGGTATAAAAAGCAAGTCAATTCCTGGCACGCACGCTCTTGCCACATCACAGCCGACCCAACCCAATCCCTCCACACAGTCCGGAAAGGTCGGCGGGAGAGCGTGACAATGCTGCAGAGGCTGTCCCTAGACATCTCCAACCCTGAAGACTCGTTGGGTTTCTAACACTAGTTGCTGAAGTTTACTGCTGACTGCCTTTTGGGTGTGGACAGAGGGTCAGCCTCCGCCAGCCTGCCACGACTGTGCCTTTCATCGAGACCTCGTGCGCGCCATTGCGCCCCCACTGTAAAGGAATAGGCTTGCTACAGAGGGGCCAGAAGGACCCTGAACCAAATGTCAGCTGGCTACATTAACAATAGTGATAATAGAGCAGAGGAGGCCTGATGGCCTGGGGATCGACTGGTTGCAAATGAGTCGCCTCTTGTGCCAATCAGGGATATTCGGCGCGTGCTTGCATCACCGAATTGCATTACAGCAGAAGAAAGAAAAAATTCCCATGCCCGGTCAACCTCCCGCTTTGGGACTGAGCGTGGGCTGGGAAAAGAGCAGTGCCATAGTATTTGAGAGTGGCCAATTGAGAGTTTTGCATGTTCCTGCTGTCGACCGACACTGATCGCCGGCGCTCATTCAAGCCGGGGAGCCAAGTCAAAAGGGCTTTAAGGGACGCTGTACAGCTGCAAGATGTTATAGAGGGGCTGTTTCGGGCATCAAGGGGCCCTCTTACGGGGTTGGAGTTTAAGAGAGCCGGATGCAAACGACGATTGGTGTGAGAAAAACGGACGTAATTGGATGAATAGGGCTAGAGCGCAAGGGAAAGATAAGAGCAAGGGGTGCGGAAGAGGTCAAGGTGAAGGCTCGAGAAGCTGGGGGCGTTGCTTGATGATTGAGGAGACCAAGGTTGCTTGAAGTCATTGTTGTTAGGGATCCGCTTCGAGTGCCCGTGGCGGTCCACAGTCCCTCTTTCCTCACAAAACCGCGACGCATGCCACCTCATCCCTCTCATTGGGGCACGAGCGCGCCCGGGGTCTGGGCAAAGGGGTTGTACGCCAGGGTCGCGTTGAACTCGCCCAGGATGGCCGCGTTGTTGTCGACCATGTCGGTGATGCTCTTCACGGTGGGCGCGAAGATCTGGTAGAAGGAGGCGTTGAGCGCGTCGAGCGTGGACTGGATGCTTCCCGCGTCGGCGACGTTGCCCGCGGCGTTCAATGCCGCTTGCATCTGCGCGAGCATGGCGGTGCTGGTGGCGTTGAGATCCACCGCAGCGTCGGAGATATCCACGCTGCCCGGCTTGTAAGGAGAATAAGAGCCAAAGGCGGTGATGCCCGCGCAGACGCCGCAGGCGATGAAGAGCGTCAGCACCCAGCCGCAGAAGATGCGGATGAGGGCGCGGTAGTTGAGGCCGCGGAAGCCCTCAAGCAGGCCCACGCCGATGAGCCCGCCCGTGATGGTCATGGTCGTGGAGACGGGCAGGCCGTAGCGCGAGGCGATGGCCACCGTAATGGCGGTCGCCAGCTCGGCGCAGAAGCCGCGCACGTTGGTGATCTTGACCATTTTGACGCCCAGAATCTGGATGATGCGCCAGCCAAAGAGGGCCAGGCCCACGCTGATGCCCACGCCGCCGATGACGAGCACCCACTCGGGCGTGGCGGCCTTGCTGCTCACCTCGCCCGTGCGCCAGATCTGGTACACGGCCGCAAAGGGCCCCATGGCGTTGGACACGTCGTTGGCGCCGTGCGTGAAGCTCATCACGCAGGCCGAGAAGACCTGGAGGTAGCGGAACAGGCTCTCCGTCTTGGCGTCAAACAGCTCCGCATTGTCGTGCACGCCCTTGACCGTGACGTCCGTGTCGGCGACGGCGTGGATGTCCTGGCGGACGTTGTGCAGGATGATGTTGCTCACCGGGTTGTACTGGACCTTTTCCCAAAACGTCTTCTCCGCCCACGGCTTGTCCTTGGCCGCAAAGCGCAGCGCGTGCAGCTCCGCGTTGGTCGGCTGGCGCGCCAGCTCGCCGTGCGCGGGCTCGCCGTCCGAGTCGCCCGGCAGCGCGCCCGGCGCGGCCGTCTCGCCGTCGAGCGCCGCGCCCTTTTTGCCGGGCTCGCTGGCCGTCTGGGAAATTGCAGGGCGCTGCCCGACCTCGGCCAGCGAGCCGACGTGCTCCTCCTCCAGCACCTTTTTGCGCAGGCGCGGCATGACGATGATGAGCGTGAAGAGCCCGCTGCCCACGCCGCACACCGCGCCGACCCAGGCCGCAAAGCCGTCGCCGCGGTCGGACCAGGTGTCGTTCTTGGCGCCGGTCTGGATGATGAATGCCACGATCAGCCAGACCATGCCAAACACGAGCACGGGGAGCACGTAGAAAGCGCGCGCGAAGCTGTGGTCGGAGCGCAGCACAAACTGGCGGATGGAGCCGAAGAGGATGACGGTGATGAGGCCGCACATGATAGGCGAGATGACCCAGGAGAGGAAGATGGGGACCATGCCCCCGATCCAGGGGAAGTCGTCCTTGTCCTCGCTCCAGATCACGGCCCCGCCGCCAAAGAGCGCCAGCGACATGCCCACCGTGGCGCCCACCGTCGTGTGCGTCATGCTCACGGGGAGCGCCATGTAAGACGCAAAGTTGTCCCAGAAGGCCGTGGTCATGGAAACCGCCAGGAAGCCAAACATGGCCACGTCCGGCACGGCCGAAATGGCGCTCAGGCGCGCGATGCCGCTCTTGATCGTGCTCGTGACCCCGGCGCCCAGCAGCACCGCGCCGGCAAACTCCATGATGCCGGCCAGGATGACCACCTGCCCCAGCGTCAGCGCGCGGCTGGCCACCGTGGTCGCGAAACTGTTGGCCTGTGAGCGTGTGAGGTTGGGGGGAGAGAAATTTGATTGGTGAGGAGAGAGTGGCAGAATGTCTTTGATAGTGGGACCCCAGTGGCTAGCTATTTTGATGGGCCTTTTGTAGTTAAACGACCCAGTACACAGAGCACTGTGCTTCTTGCATACATACACACATATTATTATAGATAAACAATTATAATTACACATCCTCCCAAAGAAAAAATCACTCAGACGTACCATGTCATTGGCGCCGATGCCGACCGCCGTCAGAAAGGCAAACACCACGCTGAGCCCGAAAATCTGCAGGGCGTGGCGGCGCAAGGGCTTTTGAGTCGAGCGGTCCAACCGTCTTCCTCGTCGCACAAAGCAATCGCACATCGCGGTAAAACTCTGTTAAATAAAGAATACAGGCCGCTCGATTGCTACTCGAGCGCGTACCCATGTAAACTGCTCCAATTCGGCCATGGCTGCTGGCCTAGGGTTGGCTACCTAGGTAGAGACACACTCGGGAAGCGCTTGAACGACCACTTGAGCCCTGCGCATCGGAGCGCAGCATTGAAGGATCGTAAAGACAAGCTTTGCGCCGGGTCGCGCGATCACGCAGTGGCTGCGCTGGGCACGCTGGTCTGAGCACCCGACAAAACCCGGTCACACCTGTGATCAGCGGTACTGTGCCACCTAGAAGACCCTTTGCGCCGCGCAGGACCCCCAAACTGCCTGAAAGACTGCTTCCAAGCCCATCGAGAGGCTCTTTGGGCCTTGTGGGGCGTGGGCATCCGCGCTCGGCTCGATCCCATGAGGGGCATCTTGCCCAAGAATATTCCACCACGCCTGCGCAAGCTGCGGCTCCCAAAATCCTGGAAGCCGACCCGCATCTTCAAGTCTAGGATACGGCCCCTGGTCGGGCTGATTGACGGTCTCATTAGTCCACTCTAAGCTCAAATTTCCTGTGTGTTTAATGTGCGCCAGTATCGATAACTCTAGCGGCTGGATTTCGTGGTCGCTCATTTCAAACAGTGCCCGAGGTGGCAGGAAAACCCTAATCGATTTGGGTCCCCACCTTGCTGTCGCGTGTCACTGTGGAGGACTGTGCGGGCAAATCGATAGAGCAGGCCCTCTCGCCGTATACAATCGGCAACGAACACATAATTATGCTGATGACAGTGAAGAAACACGCTGTCGCGCTGGGAGATGGCAACCCTCGACGCTGACAGATACCGATTCCCCCGATCGGACACTGGTCAGACAACTGTCTCTGGAATGTGCCAGGCAGCTGGTCGAGTCTCGCTGATCGCCGGTGCGCACACCTGTCGTGCTCGTATGATGGCATGTGACGTTGGATGCGTCTCGTTGGATGCCGCTAGATGTGTTTGAGACCCGCGGGGGAGGTCGAGCGCGGTCGGAGCTCTCGTGACCGTCCTGCTCCACGACTCGCCAGACCATGCCGTATCCGAGGGCCGCGCGCCTGGCGGCAGGGGCAAGGCTCCCAGGTCCGGCCACCTCCCAGCATCGTAGATAGATGAGCAGGTAGCATATCTCCATGCTGCTTGGCATTACAGGGCGCGGGGAGGTTACGTGGGCTTGCAAGGGCCGCTGGTCCGAGGTCTAGCCTCGGCCACATGCGCCCCGAGGAGTACCACAGCCACCGCCAAGCAACCTGGCAAAGTTTCCACCCCGCCCTCCAACCCGCTCACCGGTCGAGGGAGCATGGCAGTTGAAGAAACCAGTGTAGTAGTCGACTATATGGACCAACTGTAGGCAAGATATCTGTACTCAAGTCCTCGCCATGGCCGCGGTCTGCTGCCGCAGCAGCCACTGTTTCGATTGCTCGCTCCAGCTCGATCGGGAGAAGTTGCAGAGTGCCGCACGCCAGCTTGGCCACAACTCCCAAAGCTTGCGCTGCAGAGAGACCCAGCCCACTTGGCTGGGTGGACGTGAGCACCCAAACCAGCTCTTCGTCCCTGATGATCAAATGGGTTGGATGTAAGCGCGATACAGTAGCAAGAACGATATCAACCCGCAGAAAAACTGCTGATCAGGTAGCTGAAAAGCACCGTACGCTGATTCAAATGAGGGTTCCAAGGAAGGTGGGTCGCCAGAGTGTGCTTGCCCAGTATCCAGCAAGCGCCCCAGCCGCCGCGTGAGCCCCGCGAGCGTCCGCCTCGGGGTCTGAAAGTCTATGGAGTGCGCGCGGCTGACGTCCCCCGCGGTCTGCAGTCTCCCCGCCGGCTGCACACGCTCATCGTGCGTGTACACTGCGTGTGTCACGGGATCTAACAGGTGGTGCGACCCCCCACTCACAAACTCCACCAGCACCCACACAGTGCCTGCGGGCAACTCGGGAGGATTGTGTGGCTCTGGGAAGGCCGGCATTCTGGGGAGGCAATGACACCATTGAGTGTTTTTACGTGATTACGAGCATGAACCAATGCAAGTCCCCCTTTACCTGTCTGGCCGGGGCACGAGGCTCTAGCTGGTGGTCTGCATGCGCTCTGGATGCACCGCTCCAGAGCTCGAACAATCGGCAAGTGCCGCTCCCAGGCTGGCAGAGCAGGAATTTGAGATAGATTGGGTGGCAAGGTCAGCATCAAGTCATCCGAAACTAGTTCAACAAGAGTGTCTCTGATCGCGCGGTCACCTAGGGTCGATTCGTTCTGCAGTCTCTCTTCTAGTCTGGCGACCTGGTGCCGATAGGCGCCCACCGCATCTTGCTCTTCAGCCAGGCGCCTCGCCAGAGACATAGTGGCCTTTTTGTCCGTGCTCGCAGGGGCCGGAGCCTCAATGAGGGCCTGCGGCTGTTTCTTCAAGGCCATTTTCAGCGCGGCCTCCATCTTGCCCACCTGGGGGCGGGGTGAGGTTGGAATTTACTACCTTAGAAATGGATCCAGCAGCACCGACTCACTGAACACATTGTCACCTGCAAGCGAGCCCCAACCAGCATTCGACATCCTTATCATCTTGCCTGCTGTGCCAGCAGGCGCTGGGACTTGAGAGCATCTGCCAGTCTAGTCTTGAGGGCCTCGTTCTCCTGCCTTGCCGCGGTGGCCTGGTGCTTGAACCTGCAGCTTGCATGGAGTTGTTTAGTACGTTGGACAATATCGGTCTTTTCTTTCATTACGACCTAACATATCCATACAATATTTATCAAGCTCACTCTCCAACCTTTGGAAGCGGTGCCCAATCTCGGCCCGTTGGGAGCGGAGTCGAGCGATGGCGCACTCGGCATCCAGCAGCTTTTGGGCAGCGCCGCCCTGGCGAAACGATGGGTCCTGCTGCATCAGAGCACGCTTGGCGGCTTCCTCCACGCGGGCCAGCTGCGCTGTAAGTCTGCGTTGGGAGTGTATACTTTCGAACATTCATATTGCAATCGTATCGAGTTTTGGGATTCTCCTGGGGCCTCCTGTACTCATCCCCCAGCCAGCGAAGCGCACTCTCGGACTTTCGCCTCCCAGGTGGTGGACGTTCGCCGTGCCTCGCCGAGCTCATCCTTAAGAGCCAGCCAATCATCCAGCGACACCTAAACGAGCCAAAGGGAGGTCAAGGAGAGTCAAGAATTTTGAGAGCTAAAGCATGGGTCTATCGCTCAACTATCAAATTGGACGTCCTGTCGTTCCGGTTCCGACCTGTTTGGGGGTGGAGCCTCGCACTCGGCCTCGCTGCCGAGGGTCCACAGGGCCACTGGCGGCAATCAGGCTACAATTTCTCCTACTAGGGATCTCATCCGTCGCATCAAATAGAGTAGACGCATCGTCGGGAAAAAAGTCCATCATCGAGAGCTCCCCAGTTGTAGACGACCCATATCGTGGCATCGATTTGTCTCAGGTCGATGCAGCTCGCATGGCACTGGTGTCGCTCTGAATATACGTTTTCAATCTTGAAGGAAGCAGTGTTGGGGTCGGACGGGGCCGTTCGATACAATAAATGTGCAAGTCTTTGCAGAAGAGGCTTTCGGCTAGCCCATCGGCGACGGTCCGGATCGGACCCCGCGGAACGATGCACGAATTAAAGTCCAGGCGCCCATTTCACAGCATCTGAGTCTCGAATAATTCGCAAGCATGCACCAAGGTCTACTCATATCATTGCCAATCTGGGCAAGAGTGGTCTCGAGAGACATCTGCGCCCATGGTCGTCGCTGGTGTGTGCACCCCTAATCCAGCCTAAAGCTTCCCATAGGAAAGACATTATTCACCAAAGAGTAGAGATGCTACAGTATGCTACGAATAATAAGGTGTGACAATCTACAGTCTACAGAGACACGAAGGCTGCATCGCTCGCACGCGCCGCTTGTCATCGAGCCGCTCAGAAAGCGATCGCGATCACTGCGTTGAGAACGAGCGTTCGCCCGGCACTGTCCCTAGTCCATCACCGCGCTCCTGGAAGCCCATTTTCTATTCACTCGTACCACATAGCTTGATAGACACCGCGAATACCACTCCACAGCCTCGCGTCGCGAAAGCGAGCGCCATGCCGCACACCATCGAGCGCACGGCGCTCCTCAAGATCTTGCTCCACGCCATCAAGTACCCTGCCTTTGGCGTAAATGGCGTGCTGATCGGCAAGATGGACAAGGGCAGCGTGACGGCAGTGGATGCAGTGCCATTCGTGCACAATTACCTCTCCTTGGTGCCGGCGTTCGAGGCTGCCCTGTGCCAGGTCGACGCCCACGTCAAGGCGAGCGGCGGCAAGCTGCAGCTGGTCGGCTACTACCAGGCCAACGAGCACTCCAAGGACACGCAGCTCTCTGGCGCCGGCAAGCAGCTGGCGGCCAAGCTGGCTGCCCTCTACCCCGGTGCCATCGCGCTTGTGGTGGGTTGGCAGGCGACGGAGGAGCGAGCAGCGGGGGGCTTGTAGAGGATTGATAGGGCCGAGTCATGGGTTCTTGATATTTAATGACCTAAATCGCCCTCAAACACTTGCAGCTGGACAATGCGGGACTGACGGAGCTGCTCAGGGCCGAGGATGGCAAGGCCGCCGCCCCGGCCCTGTTCAAGCTGCACACCCCGGACGGCCGCGGCGGCTGGGCCCTAGAGACCGGCGCGGAGGCCCTCAAGCTCCACGCCGCGGGCCTGGTCCCGCAGCTGGAGCAGTACATGGCCGAGGGCCGGCACCGAAAACTGGCAGATTTCGAGGATCACTTGGACGATGTGTCCCTCGACTGGCTCAATCTGACGCTCATCCCCGCCCAATGATGATGTTGGGCTAGAGACTTGCGATGGGGGTTTGTCAGGAATCTTGGAAGAGTTAGTGCGAGTTTTGGCTTCCTCCTACGCTCTCTTGTATGTGCCTGGTTGGGGTTGTTTTAGCTCTTTGGCAGCGGTTGAAGCAATGCCGATATGTACTAGGCTTGGTGATCTTCTGCTGCATGAGGGATGCCGATGACCCTTGCTACATGCCACGTCATTGACGAGGGTGTGGCGCACTCCTGGTATCCATGAAGGCCTGCCTCCGGAGGGGTGACTCTTACCTGCAGATAACTCTCAAACAAGTGCAATCCCTCGTTCTGCACCGGGAGAGCACAAAATTTACTCTGGCCTGTACCCCTTGGCCCCCTTGTGAACAAACTGTGCTGAGAGCCAGAAGAGTTGCACGTTATTGCCAATGAAAGTGCTCAGTACAGCGGTCAGTGAGGATGCAGGGGCGGCTCAGGGCTGGGAGGGCTTGGAGGGGCTGTCCCCCGCCGTGGAGCTGCTGGCGGAGGATGCCGGGGACGCGCCGCGGCTCCTTTCCCCCACGGCGCCGTAGCCGAGACTGCTGCCGGTGGCCTTGGCCAGCACCTGGCAGGAGCGATTGATACGAGGAAAGAGTCGGTGATTGATCAGCTGAGTATGTTCAAGATGAGGAAGACGGCAAGAGAGTGCTGTCGATTTCGTGAGCGGACCTCAGGGCGCGCTCACAAGTGCCTTTGAAGTTGGCACCCCCACCCATTCACTCCACCTCCAATCAACCCTACCTGTAGATCGGAGAGGTGTGACTTGCGGAAGTCGCGGATGGACTCGGCGACGTCGTCCTCGGGGATGTCGAGCTCGGTGAGCACGGCGGCGGCGAGCTGCAGGCTGGGCTCCAGGGTCTCGGGCACGACGGCCGTGGCGCCCGCGCGCTCCAGCTGCAGCGCGTTGTGGATGTCGCGCGCGCGCACAAAGGTCTTGACGTGCGGAAAGTGCTTGTGCAGCGCCCAGACGGTGCGGTAGTTGGCGCCGGGCGTGTCCAGGCAGATGACCGCGCAGGCGGCCTTTTCGGCGCGCAGCGCGTGCAGCACGGCGGGCGAGCCCGCGTCGCCAAAGTAGACGGGCAGGTCCTGGGCGCGGCCCTCGGCGACGCGCGTGGCCTCGACGTCGAGCGCGACAAAGGGGATCAGCTCCTCGCCCAGCAGCTCGCCGATGAGGCGGCCCACGCGCCCAAAGCCGGCGATGATGACGTGCCCGGACAGCCCGCCCACCTCCTTTTCCTGCGGCTGCATGGCCTTCATGTCCTTTTTTTCGAGCAGGCGCCCCAGGCGCGCGCCCCAGGCCGCGAGAAAGGGCGTCAGCGCCATGGACAGCGCGACGACCAGGTAGAGTTCCTGGACGAGCGCGGCGCCGAGGATGCCCTTGGCCACGGCCTCTCCGAAGAGCACAAAGGCAAACTCGCCGCCGGGGCTGAGCAGCAGGCCCGCGCGCAGGCTCTGCACGGGGGACAGGCCAAACAGCTGGCCCACGCCCGTCATGATGGCGACCTTGCCGCCGATGAGCAGGAGCATGAGGCCCAGCACAGTCTTGATCTTGGCGAAGAGCAGGCTGATGCTGATCTCCATGCCCACGGTCATGAAGAAGAGGCCCATGAGCAGGCCCTTGTACGGCGCGATGTCGGCCTCGATCTGCAGGTGGAAGGGCGTCTCGGCCAGCAGCAGACCGGCGAGGAACGCCCCCAGCGCCAGGCTCAGGCCGGCCAGCTGGGTAATCAAGCTCGTCCCCAGCACCACCAGCAGCGTCATGGCCGCAAAGATCTCGGCGTTGTGCGTGTCGGCCACGCGCCGGTAGAGCGGCTGCAGCACCCAGCGCCCGACGACGGTGATCGTGGCCATGCAGGCGACGGCCTTGACCCCGGCCAGGCCCACCGCGCCCGCGATGCGCAGCAGCGAGGCCAGGCCCGTGGCCGCCGCGTTCTCGGGGCTGGGCGTGAGCAGCGGGATGAGCATGAGCAGCACCACCACCGCGAGGTCTTGGAAGAGCAGCACCGAAAAGGCGGCGCGGCCGTGGCGCGAGCCCGTCTCGCCGCGGTCTGCCAGCACCTGCATGGCCACGGCCGTGGTGCTCAGGGCCAGGCCGCCGCCCAGGATGACGGCCGCCGCGCCGCCCAGCGCGCCGTTGCTCAGCGCCAGCGCGGCGCCGGCCGCGGCCGCCAGGGTCACGCAGACCTGGGCGGACCCCATGCCAAACACCATCTTGCCCATGGAGGCCAGGCGGTCAAAGCTCAGCTCCAGCCCGATGTTGAACAGGAGAAACACCACGCCCAGCTCCGCGATGTGGCGCACGCTGCTCACGTTCTGGATGATGCCCAGCGCGTAGGGCCCCACGAGGGCCCCGCTCGCGAGGAAGCCCAGCACGGCCGAGCCGCCGGGGACCTTGAGCACCAGCGGCACGGTCAGCACGCTGCTCAGCAGCAGCCAGATCACCTCCAGCAGCGCCTTTTCAGACTCGTGGATGTGCACGTGCGGCAGCGGCACGCGCGCCAGCAGCGCGCGCAGCGGGGCCGTGAGGGCGGACAGCTGTGCGCCCAGCGCCGAGGCGGCCGCGCTTATGGCTGCCGGTGCGCCCGCGCGCTCGGCGGCGACAAACACGGCCGCCACCGCCGCGGCGATGAGCGCGCGCGCGCGCGAGGCGCGCCGCCAGGCTGGGCCCGCTGGGCGCGGAGGGGGGGGATGGGGACGGCGAGCCCGGGGGTTGCGGTGCCCGACGCCCCGGCGGCCGCCGGGCGCGCCCGACGACGCGGCGGACGATTGCGCCTGGGACCCGGCGGCGCCCTGCTTCTCCGCAGCAGTCACCGCTTCCGCCGCGTCGGAGCCGCTCGACTTTGCCTTTTTCTTCTTCGAACCAGCGTCGCGCTCCGCCTCGGCGGCCTCGGCCGACTGGGCGGTGGCCGCGGCCGCGGCGCGGGACGACTGCGTCGCGCGGTCCCACTCCTCGCCCTGCCGACCCTTGGTCGTTCCCAGGTCGCGCAGGCCCTCGATGGTCTTGGCCAGCGCGCTCTCCACCTCGTTGAACACGGCGATGCACTCCATCTCGTCCCGCACCGCCTCCTCGGCCGCCTCCATCGCCGCGGCCGCGATCCTGTCGGCCTCGGCATAGGCCTTTTCTGCTGCTGTTGCGGCGGCTTCCTTTTCCGCGAGCTCCGCCTGTAGCGCCGCAATCGCCGGGTCTTCGAAGCTTAAGATTTCAGGCTCAGCGACCGCCTCGTCCCCTTCCTCGCCTTCCGGAACAGCCTTGGCCGCAGCGAGAGCAGCCTCCTCCAGCTTCTTCTCAGCATCCGCCAGCTCCAGCTTCAGCGCCTCGGCCTCGCGCCGCGCGTCGCCCAGGACGGACTCGGCGTTCACCGCCAGCTGCGCGACCTCCTGCGCCTCCGCCTCCAGCGCCTCCCGGTGCTTCTGGGCCTCGTCCCGGCGCCGGCGGGCGCGCAGCAGCGCGTCCTTGAGCGGCGCGAGCTCCGGGTTGCGCTCCACGGAGCACCCCTCCAGGTCCTCCCCGCACTCTTCCACAATCGCCTCGTGCGCCTTGCGGCTCTGGGGGCAAATGCGGCGGCGCAATGAGTTGTTGGAAGCCAATTCGCTCCCCCGCTCCTCATTCGCCCTCGGTCAATCTGGCACGCGCCATCCTCCCCTCTTCACCCCCTCAAACCCCCTACCTGGATCAGCTTGTCGGGGCCATCCTCACTCGCACGGGTCCTGCGCGTGGCGCGTGCAGGCCCCCATCAGCACCCGGGACCCGACCCATGAACATCGGCGGTGGCTGGAGCGGTACGGTCCGGTTCGACACAAGCCAGGCCACCCATCACGCACCTGAAGACGGCGCGCTGGCCACGCAGCACCTCCACGCCATGATTCCGAAATGGGCGCGCGCTGTGCGGCAGGCAGGTGCGAGCCGGGGTGCGCCTCGCGGTCAGGGGCAGGCTGCTGGCCGCACGGGCCTGGGCCACGCCAGGTCCGGACCTGATGCCCGCTCTCATGCTGTGCAGCCTTTTCAGAGCCAATGGGCCGGCATTGAGTTTGGTGTTGGGTCTATCGCGTCCATCGGGTGTCGACAAGCTTGGGGGTGGGCGACAACGTGGTGGGCATCGGGCGCCATAATGGGAGCAGGGTTTTCGGTCGTTGGGCTGCCGGGCACAGCACGCCACGTGGGACGCAGCGCAGTGAAGAGGTGCTTTGTAGGAGCCTGTGTATGCATAACCAAATGTGATAGTCAAATCTACCTCAAATCATGGAGATGAGAATATTCGTGTGAAAGGTCGTGCTGTTTGTCTACTGCTGTTTGTATTTGACTGCAAGATGAGTGACCCCCACTCACCAACCTGGAGAGAATCATCAGTACCTCACTGTCTTGCAATATTTCCAAGAGCATGGCTGCGAGTAGGCGTACCTCAAGTAGATGCATTCTTTAGGAAAAAACTATTCCAATCATATTGTCACACGGTCAACCCTTCAGCACGATGCATTTGGGTCGCTCACTGAGTGATGGTGAGCACCCGAATAATTCCCAACCCACGACAGCGTGATCCGGCGACGTGAGTCACGGCGCAACAATCAGCCAATTTGGCAACCCAGAACGCGACACATTCCACGCGTACTTCCTCTTCCGTACACTTGAGGTACATTAGTTGATCAAGAAGTGGTAAAGAGCGCTCTGAAGCACAGATTTCCATCTGACACCCTAAGCCTCGACAGCCCACCAGACCCACCGAACCCGTCTCACCTGGCACTAGGGCCTCTCGGGTGTCAGAGGGTCATGCAGTCGATCAACGTGCATGTGCAAAAGCCATGCCTGAGCTGCGAGGCGCAGCGCGTGCCATCGGCGTGCCTGGGCCGGCCCTCCCAGAGGGCCATCCGTGCCCGGGCCGCCAAGGCCTCTGGCGTGCTCGACTCGGCCATGGTCACCCAGTTCCAGGGCAACGTGTCCACCATTCTGCGCAGCATCTCACCCTCGAGGGCTGCACCGGATGCGGCGCCCACGAGCGTGCAGGACTTGCCCACGGGGTTCCGCCCCCTGTCGCGTGTGGCCTACCAGGGGGCTCCTGGGGCCTACTCTGAGATGGCGGCGATGAAGGCCCTGCCCTCCTACGAGCCCATGCCCTGCGAGCAGTTTGAGGTGGCTTTCCAGGCGCTGTCTCAGGTGCTAGGAGTGTGATTTAGTGTTGAAGGGAAAGTGGGTGGGATCAAGTTTAAAAATGGGTGTGCAGAGGGCATGACTGTTGGAATTGGGAGTATTATTTTCCCAATAAACTCGGCGCGTGGCTCGGCGCGCTGCATCATCACCTTTTCATCTCCTTATTGCATTGCAGTGGTTGGCGGAGCGGGCCGTGCTGCCCGTGGAAAACTCCCTGGGAGGCTCCATCCACATTGTGTACGACTTGCTTCTTCGGTATCGGCTGCACATCGTCGGCGAGGTGACTGTCAAGGTAATTATGGTGGTGGCGGAGAGGCCCGGCTGTGGGCGCTGGTGTTGTTTGATAACTGGGATGGGCAGTCTGGTTACCTATCTCTGGACCTTGGGACGTGAAGACAGAGTGTGTGGCCGACTGTACATTGCAATATTTCATGCCAAGGATCTGGTGTTCATTCCGTGTCCAAACCCACCCCTCCACAGGTCAATCACTGCCTGCTGGCCCTCCCCGGGACGAAAAAGGGCGACATCAAGCGCGTGCTGAGCCACCCGCAGGCGCTGGCGCAGACCGACGGCTACTCGCGCTCGCACGGCTTTGTGCGCGAGGCGGTGGACGACACGGCCGGCGCGGCCAAGATGATTGCCGAGAACCAGTGGCACGACGTGGCCGCGATCGCCTCGCGCCGCGCGGGCGAGCTGTACGGGCTGGACGTGCTGGAGGAGGGCATCCAGGACGCCAAAGACAACATCACGCGCTTCATTGTGCTCAGCCGCGACCCGCAGGTGGCCGCCGACACCCACGACCAGCGGCCCTACAAGACCAGCATCGTCTTCACGCTCAACGTGGTATGTACTAGGGCGTTGGTGTGTTTTGATTGTAAATGGGGCGATAGTATTAGTATTTCTGTGTGTTTTGGTACGTGTGGGGGTGTGGGTACTAGATCAAGATGGGGATCCAGCATGGAGGGCTCAGAATTGCTCACCGTCTCGTGCCACAAACCAGCCATTCTTTCCTGAAAATACAATTCACGAGCCACCATCCCCCCACTTACCTCTGACCAGGGCCCCGGCATGCTGTTCAAGGCGCTCTCGGTCTTTGCGCTCCGGGAGATCGATCTCACCAAGATCGAGTCGCGGCCCATGCGGGACAACCCCCTCGTGCTCAGCGGGGACGGCGAGGAGGGCGGCCAGCGCCAGTTCAACTACATGTTTTACATCGATTTTGTCGGCTCTCTGGCGGAGCCCCACGTCCAGAACGCCCTCCGCCACCTCGAGGTAAGAAAGAGAGGAGGGGGGAGAGGCTGATTGCTGTTCTTCTGTATGTGGGTTTTTGAGAAGTTCAATTTGCAATCTCACGCAACATACTTTGGCCCACTGACCTCGAGCGCCTCAAACTCCGCCTCTGCAGGAGATTGCGCCCTTTTTGCGGATTCTGGGCAGCTACCCGCGGTACACGGAGATGTAACAGACCTTTTGAACCTGTACTCCACTCGCGTATTGTGCCCCATGGTATACATTGTAAACACAAGAACTGATACACATTGTGGTTGGACACTGGCGAGTGCTGACGGAGTTGGAACAGCTTTAGAGCGTTTGTTGTATGAAAGAAACATGGGCTTTTTATCCACATTGCCGGTGCCCAACAACGTCGCTCATACGCGACCAATGTAGGTGCAGGATCTGGAATCGACCTTGATCCGATCTCCTATGTTGACAAAGAGGGGCACCTGAATGGAAGCCCCAGTCTCCAGCGTGGCAGGCTTGGTGCCCCCTGCAGAGGGGATCGGGGTGATCTCTTTGGAAAGCAGCGCACGAGGGCAGATGACAATACCGTTGTCAGAGGCAGGTAATAAGCGCTAGACCCAGTCAATACCCAATGCCATTCAAATCGAAAAGCACACAGCAGGCTTCATCGCACCAGAGACGGTGTTGCCGCGGATGCCGGGCTCCGTCGCCGCTATGGTCAGCTCCACGGTAGTCGGCGGCTCCACAGAAATGACCTGCGGTTACGCAAAAGTGATTGGCGAGGGACTTGTCGGAAAGAAGAGGTACGAAATACATGACAAATCGCATAGTATGAATTAGAGCAAAAATTCATGAGTATCTATCAGCCACCGACACACTACCAATCGCTCTTGCTTGTCACTCCAAAAAGGTCTCCTCACTGGAGCCCGACCCCACCACCAGCACCCTTAGATGAGACGCACCGAGCCGTTCCAAAGAACCAGCATGACTTTGCAGCCCTCCGTGACAAAAGCAGCCCAGGAGTTGTCTCTCGGAAGCCGGATCTCCTCGTACGTTGCCATGTCCATAAACACAAACTGGAAGGGGGAGGATATGGTGTGGGCTGTAATGACTCAAGCGCACCAGGGCTGTTGCCGGGGCGGCCAAGGGCTAGAAAGCCTAAAACACCAAAGAATTGACACAGACAACACCACGTCTCAATACAAAGGATCCTCTGAAGCTCATAGCACCTACATCTTGGCCATCGACATACGTAAACTCGGCATTCTTCTTTTCCACCTGCAATGCGAGGACACGAATAGATGTCGCGGTGTGATGCACCAAGGCCAAGTTGGGGTAGTACGCGTGCCCAAGCCGCATCAGCTTGTTGACCACCCTCAGGTTCTGACCACACACGCTGAGTCACCTGGGCCACTTGGACCGTCTCCCCGGCACGCCAGGTCTTGTCGAGCGTGTGGCCGGTGAGGCAGCTCTTCAATTTAGACCTCACAAACGCCGCGCCTTTCCCCGGTTTCACGTGCATGGACTCTAGGAAAGATGGAAGAGGGGAGAGGATTAGGGCGGAGGGTAGCAGACGATTGGGCAAATGGCGCCATTGCTGTCACACCCAAGCAGCCAGCCTCGGTGTGAAGCTCTTAGAAAAGCTAGAATTTCAATCACCACGACCCACCTATCACCCGGTAGGGAGCGCCTTCAACCTCGATCGTGAGGCCGGGCTTGAAATCGTTGGAGGTGAGGTGGGCCCTCGAGACTGTGAGCCGGCAGGAGGAGCATTTCCAAGGCATCTGTGCCCGGCCCAGCGCATTGGCGGCAGCGCCGACAAAGGGAACGGGGCCGGGTCGCCCATGGGGCCGCCCTTGGACCCTCATCGAAACAAAGGCATGCGCCAAGAATGGTTGCCGGCACCCGATGGCATCGATCGGCAGACCGACCATTTTGCGTGAGAGTGCTGGTTAATGACGATCCGGTTTCTCTTCGCCCAGCCCAGCTGCAATGGGCAACGCTGATTGGATATACTACTCCAATGATAAAATAAAATTGTATTATTGGCGACTCTCTTTGCTACCCCTCTTGCATGTGACAATCTCTCTGGGCAATTTCTGGCCGGCGACTCCGACATCTTGTTCTTGACAAAGATTTGGCGATGCGCGAAGCTCCCAAGAGGACAGCCCTCTCATCTTAGCACATCACACAAACCACACAATTCAAAGCTGTAATACATTGCATTCAATTTATTCAGCTCACTATGCGTGCGCTGTGTAGGCCATTCGTGACGCTGGTGTGCCAGACCGGCAGGGCTGGGAAGCAAGAGTGGGGCCCTGCGTCCCGGACCTTTAGCAATGCGGGATACGAGTTTGGCGCGAGTGACGCGGATGTGGCCAACATTATCGATGCGAATTTGGTAAGGTGGCATGTATGATGTTGGCGAACGCCGGTCACACGCACCGCTTTTCATTGTGCGACTGGGTCTCTTCGCTTGGACCGACGAGCATGACCCGTGCTTTCTCATATTTGGGCGCACAGGACAAGTCCAGGCGCATCCGAAAGGAGGATGCGGATCCCTTTCAAGTCATGACAACCAGGAGGGAAGCCCTTGCCCTGTACGATGTGGATGCAGTGGCTTTGGGTGCACCTGTGAGGAGAGCTTGTCAGAGCATGATCTTTGTTTTTCCTGCGTGGCAGGCATGGCCTGCCCACCAGCAAGCAATTCCACGCACAATCTGCGCAGATACCGCGACATCATTCGAGTGACACGCGCTTTTATGTTTCCCGACCCGCAAGGCCGACTATGGTGAGCTGCGTGGCATTGCAGGGGTGGCTTGGCGTACTTGGGGGGGGGGGATTGGGTAGCGGGAGGAAAGTGCACCGCGCCTCAGCACTATATGTAACAAGTACTTGAAGCATGCTCGCTCATAGAAAATCACTTCTGACCTCAACTCTGCAGGAGAGATGTCCTCCGCGAGAGCGCCCGACAAGAGTTTGAGGAGGCCCGGTTCGAGCAAGACCCAGAGATGATCAACCGTCTCATTGTGGTGGGCAGAGACGCTGTCGGCCAAGTGACAGACAAGGTGAGCAGACGGCTTGATGCAGGATTCAATTCTCTTACTTGGCAAAGGGTGGAGGTGTATGCGCACCGAGTGAGATGCAGAGGACTCGTCATGTGAGATCCTCATCGTCGCTACAAAACAGGAGAGAATCTCTCTCGATTCTCCTGCATTTTGGACTGTGATTGTTCACAAAATCGACAGTGCTCACCCGTGCAACTCGTTCCCCCTGCAGTTTATTGAGAAGCTCAAGGCCTCGAGTCCACAACCGTGAAGAGTTGTGCTGCCACTGGAAGCGCGGACGTGAACACAAAGTGCGTCAGCATCCATGCCACGTGCCTGCATGAACCCCTATTTATGCCTCGCTGATGTTGTACTTTCCAATCCGCACAAGTGGGACAGCAGATGCGACAGTTTGAAACTGAGACACAAGCTCGTGATACTGCTGCGCAGTCGTCCGTCAGCATTAGAGACTTGAGAAAAAACAGTGTCGCATGATTGTGTAGGTAAATAACTGTGCCGAGTCCTTGGAGGCCAATGCTCCGCAATTCTATCGCAACTCCGCCATTCTGCAAGGAGCACCAAGTGCCCGAAGACATGGTCATGGCAGATTGCCAGCACAGTGCACGAGTCGTCGTCTGGGTCAAGAGTCAGATGCTGGGAGGGGGGGCTCGGCCATCCCAGGACGCAGCCCATACCCGCCGAACGTCCACTGCCAGTTCTCGCAGACGCTCAAGCTCCAATGCGCTCAATTCGGCCGCCCCGCCCAGACGTGCCCGAACGGCTCGGAGGAGAATAAAGGGCGTGGTGGAGAGCATGTCGACGTCGTCTGGCATGGGCGCTTGCCCATCAAGGGGCGTGCAAGCGTCCACGACGAGCTGCTGCCGCGTCTCCCGGTCCGCCTCCATCACCAGCACATCCAAGATGCGATCCTGCCCGCGTGACATGGATTGTCAGAAGTGTATGGGTTCCAATACTTGCTGCGTTCGTCTATCGAGTCTTCCACCCATCAAGCAAGACAGTCTCGTGACTCACCGCCGCCTCGGCTGCGTTCTGGGGCGCGCGCTCGTCCCCTTGCCGCCGGCTGCTTTCGCCCATCACCTCGGCAAGAGACTGTGCCCTTGACAGGCCCAGCTGCTCGCCAAACAGCGCTGCTTGCTGCTGCAGGGCCAGCAGGCCCTTGCTGCTGAGGACAAGACCGGCGGGTGCTTGGGCCTGGGCGTCACTCTCAGATCCAGCCACACTCAGCAAGCCCTCTGAAACGGTTGCCATCTCTGGTGCATCCAAATGCATGTGAGTTGCCTTGAGAAGCATGATGATCGAGCCAAGAGGTCGGAAAATGCGACCATAGAACAGGCAGGGGCGGCCAGTGGACGCCCAGTGTCAAAAAACACCCTGACACAAAATACGCCCGATCCCGCACCTGCTTCGATCTCAAGGCACACTAGCGCAGCGCCCACCCGCTCGGCCAACGCTGCATCCTCTCCGTGATCAGTAGTTGCAACCCAATTCAGAAAATCTACGCCCACGTCATCGGGTTGCTCTCGCGCCCGCTGGCGGAGATCCTCTCGGTCAAGCTGGCCAAGCTCGAGCAACAGGGACTGGATGGCGAGATCGGGAGACTGAGGTCACGTACATGTCTCCTCATTTATATAAATTTTAAAGCATAATTTTGCAAAATAACTTAATGACGCCTATTCACCTTGTTATCGTGCGCAATGGGTTGCTTGGCCCGCTCTGGGCCGAGGCCATGCACTCGACACAGCGTCCCGCGTGGGGCCCGCCCACTGTGGCCAAATGCCTTGGGCTGAATAAACTTCCAAGAACACAAGGACATGCTTTCGCAATTCTCATGCCGCACCATCACTCAATGGCCACATCTGAGCAGCTGTTTGTGGTCGAGTTTGCACGTTCCGGCAGGGTGGCCATGGAAAGCGCGAAAGATTGCGTGTGAGCTCTTTGCTAAAGGCTCCTGCTCGGTTACTAAGTAGAACCCCGCCTGATCTGCGAGCCGCAGGAGACGACACCCCTGAAACGCTCTTGTTTCGAACTGTGCACAGACTGGTGATAGAACCCGTGAGAGGGCTGCGCGTCTAGTGTTTCGGCAACTGGTGCCGACGACTCGAGCGGCCATGCTGTCCGTGAGCCGGTCCCTGGCGCGGGGCCTTTCCCTGGCGCGGCCCGAGCTGTGCGCCATCCGCGGCATGGCCACCAGTGCGGGCGGCCCGACGCAGGAGAACGCCCCCGCCTCCCAGCAGCCCAAGCCGGTCGTGGACAAGAGCTTCCTGGTCTACCGGTGGAACCCGGACTCCAGCGAGGGGCCCAAGTACCAGGAGTACAAGGTCGACATCAATGCGTGAGTTGGTTTTGATGGCGTGATGGCGTGACGGGCTCCGTTCTTGGTGGCGTCGTGCGGCTTGGGTTTTCGGGGAGCGTGAGCCACGGGTCGCGCCCCATCGACGCCTGCGCAGGTGCGGCCCCATGATGCTGGACGTGCTGCTGAAGATCAAGGATGAGCAGGACTCGACCCTGTCCCTGCGCCGGTCGTGCCGCGAGGGCATCTGCGGCTCGTGCGCCATGAACATCAACGGGACGAACGGGCTGGCGTGCCTGACCAAGGTGGATCGCGACCCGGGCCAGGTCACGCGGGTGGCCCCCCTCCCGCACATGTACGTGGTGCGCGACCTGGTGGTGGACATGTCCAACTTTTACGCGCAGTACAAGTCCATCAAGCCCTACCTGCACAAGGCCAAGCCCGCCGACGGCAAGGAGCACCGCCAGAGCAAGGAGGACCGCTCCAAGCTGGACGGCCTGTACGAGTGCATCCTCTGCGCCTGCTGCTCCACCTCCTGCCCCTCCTACTGGTGGAACCCGGACAAGTACCTGGGCCCCGCCGTCCTGCTCCAGGCCTATCGCTGGATCATCGACAGCCGCGACGAGGCCACCGCCGAGCGCCTGGCCGACGTCAACGACCAGTTCAAGCTCTACCGCTGCAAGACCATCATGAACTGCGCCACCGTCTGCCCCAAGGGCCTCAACCCGGGGCAGGCCATCGCCAAGATCAAGCAGAGCGTGGCCAAGGGCGAGGCGATCTAAGATCGCTATTGTGATCTCGAGCTGATCCCGACACGCGCCGTCCCTCATCTCCCAGGACCAGAAGACTCCGGTTCAAATTTGAGCTGCTACGCCCGATCTTGATCCCTTGTAGAATGAAGAACCACCCTTTGCTTTTGCCAGGCCCCTTTATGTAATTGGCCAACAGTATTTTTGCGAAAGGGGAGGCGGGTCTGATGGACGTTACTTGGGTTGGGCCGAGCCGCTGATGAAATTGATAGCCTTGCATTCAATAATGGCTCACACCCTAAGGATTCCCCAGTTAATTGTCTGCCTGGTGACTCTTTATCATTCTCTGAGACATGCACCATGCCTGGGGTACAACCCACCCTGCATGGGGCCATCTAGTGATGATGACCATCTCGTAGAGGCTTTGACAGTCAAAAAGAGTGTGGCAGCAGACCAAGAGGGGATCCATTGATTTGATTAGTTGATAATATAGGAGGCAAACTTTCTGAGCGCGGCACGCTTGCAATCCGCCAAACGATTCTACTCAGGCGGTGCCATCGATACGCTTCTCCGCCTCCTTATCGGCCCAGTGCGTGAGACTGCTGTCCGGCCGCGCCGTCAGACCCAGGGTGAGCATCAGGGTCGCAGCGCCAAGGGTGAAGTACCTGGTGGGGCCATGCGTGTTGGGCGATGTTCAAGAGGCAGCCACCATCACACATCCTGCAAGCATGAATGCTCCTTTGCACAGCCCATACCATGGCCACCCGAGTCAAGCCAAATCACTCACCAGGGTCCCTCCCAGGCCTCCCAGTGACGGTGGTGCCCGGGCGCAGGGGGGGTCTCGCCGAAGAGGTAGCCCCCGGGGGTGTGGTGTCCCTGCTCGAAAAAGCTACCCTTGGCGTGCCCACCGCGGGTGCGCAGCGCCCGCATCGTCGCGGCGGAGGCACGAGCGAACAGCGTCATCCCAGCTCTTCCTTGGCACGCACCACGGGTCTCAGGCTCTCCAGCTACTTTTCCGGCTTTTAAGCAGCCTAGTACTGTCGCAGACGTGAGATGACGTCGCCAACATGGGTGCGGGTCGAGCCGGGTTGGGATCGGTGGGATCCTCACTGCCATTGCGGGGAGTCGCGAATTGTGGAGATTTTGGCGCCAGGAAAGGGGTTGCAGCGGAGTCAATGGTGCCATCATTAGTGTTTCGAAATTGGCACACCTTGATGTTTTGTGACACAAAATGGTGATATTTCGCACTTTCAAAGGGCACTGACCAAACGGTTTTGGTCCAGGGGTCGGGACCCCAGTGCTCTTGCGCAATCTGGTGGCACCCTGAGTTGACCACAACAGTGGCATATTGACGACAGTAGCGATATGTATTCCTTCCATGTCCTAGGATATTGAGATGCACAAGGGCACCAGCCATCGACATGTGGATTGGTGCCGTGTAAAATCGACGTAGTGGTGATTTAGTTGCGGCCAGATGCAAAAGCGACAGGTCGCAACGGGACAAGTTCTGGTGCATTTGACTGCAATGCGCGACCGTAATTTGCAGTGTTGCTGCTTCATTTTACCTTCAAAACCCGACAAAATCACCCTCTCGGCACGCACCGTGTGGGATCGTCGCCCAACCCCACACCGCTCGCCCAAGGCCGTCCCAACAGTCGTCGCGCCTATCAAGCGCATTTTGTCCACAAAAGCCACTGCCTGACAGCGCTAAAGAATTAACAACCACAATTATCTGACCTTCAGGCGGTTCTCAGTGCCGTTCATCCATGCGAGCCCTCAGCTCGGGGCGGAAGCTGCTGACCCGAGTTTGCAGAAAAGCGGCGCCAAGGATCACGGGATCGCCAGCTGGCAATGCTTGACCGCGACGTGCGAGGGTGTTCGCAGCGCGCCAGGCCTCCTTCTACGCCCCGACTCACCGCCGCAAACGTCTTCGATCATCATTATCTTGCATTATTGGATTGACGGGACGTTGCATTGGCGTCTGTCGGAGGACCCGCCCCCTGTGCGGGCCGCTCTCGACCGTTCCGCGGTTCACAAACATTGTGCGCAAGGGGTCCCCGCCGGGGCATTCTTGTGCGCGCATGGGTGCATGGCGTTGAATGCAGGCCTTAAGACCTCGACCCTTTGCGTCGCGAGCCCCTGGGCCCTGCGGCCCGGGTCGGTCTCGTTTGAACATGGACGCGCCGTTGAAGACGACCCCCCTCCCCCTGTCGCCCCCGCAGGTAGTAGACCACCAAGAAAAACATAAACAAGAACAAAAAATCGAGTATCCGTCCATGGGGACGCCCCACGATGAGGGGCAGTGGCCCCTCAGCGACTGCTGGCAGGTGTTGGAGAACACCGCCCGGGCGCACCCCGACACCCTGGCGGTCGTGGACTGCGGGCGCGATGCCCTGCTGTCCTACGGCTCGCTCTACTCCCGCGCCGCGGCCCTGGCCTCCTTCCTGGCGAGCCAGGGCGTCGGCCGCGGGTCGCGCGTGGCGGTCGCCTCCCGCAACAGCCTGGGCGTGATGGAGGCGCACTTTGCCGCCGCCGCCCTGCACGCTGTGGTCGTCAACCTCAACGTGCACCTGGCTCCGCCTGAGCTGGCCTTTATCCTGCAGAACTCGGAGCCCAACGCGCTGGTCGTGGACGTCTCGCTCGCCGAGACGGTGCTGCGCGGCGTGGCGCTGGCCCGGCGGGCTGACGATGCAGGCGGCGAGGCGCCGCTGCCCGCCGCGGACCTGCCGCTGCTGTGGCTCAACGTCGACGGTAAGGTCGATGTCGCAGAGACCCTGGACCTGGACCCGGAGCTGGTTTCGGGTATCAAGGTCTGTGTTGGTGGGGGTGTCCTGGGAGGTGTAGAATGGGAAACTGCCCTTGCATTTAGTGGGGCGGAAAAAGTGTACGATGGTCTTGCAGGGTTGCCTTGTCGCCCGATGGTTGCCTTATATTATCAGAATAGTGCTGAATTCAAACTATCTTTATGGAACCTCCCCCTAATTTAAAAACCACCGTCCCAACCCGGCGCAGAGCTTTGCGTACGAGGCGGCGCTGGCAAGCCACCTGTCCGCCGGCCTGGCCTTTGTGGAGGACCTGGCTCTGGACCGCGCTGGTCTGGTGGAGGACGGGTTCCACCTGTACTACACCAGCGGCACCACCGGCCGCCCCAAAGGCGTGGTGCTGAGTCAGCGCATCGTCCTGGAGCACGCCATTGGCACGGTGCAGGGTGCGTTTGGTTGGAGATGGGGGATGGGGGGGGTGTTTGTGCGTGCGAATGTATGGCAATGTCAGTGGTTGAAATGTGACTCTTTCGCGGTATCACCGCCCCGTCTCTCACTTCGTCTCAATCCCCCCCCTCTTCACCCACCCAACTAACAGAGATGAACCTGTCTGGGTACGACGTGTGGGGCCACTTTGCCCCCATGTTCCACCTGGTGGACGTGTTTGCTGTGTACGCGGTGACGCTGGTGGCCGGGCGGCACGTGATCACGCCGGCCTTTTCGCCCGCGGAGACGCTGCTGGCGATGGAGCGCGAGCGCGTGAGCGTGACCAACGTCGCGGCGACCATGATCACCATGCTGGTGAACAACCCGCTGGTGGAGCAGCTGGACCTGAGCGCGCTGCGCGTGCTGAGCTGCGGCGGCTCGCCGCAGTCGCCCGCGGTGGTGGCGCGCGCGCTGGCCGTGTTTGGGTGCGAGTTCTTCCTCTCCTACGGCATGACGGAGACGTGCGGCAAGATCTGCATGAGCATCCTGCCCCCCGAGGCGGCCGGGTTGTCGGTGGAGGAGCAGCTGGCGCTGGTCTGCTCCTCGGGCCGCCCCTTTGCGCTGGTGGACGTCAAGCTCGTGGACGAGGCCGGCGAGCTCGTGCCGCCCGGCTCGGAGCGCGCGGGCGAGGTGCTGGTGCGCGGGCCCACCGTGTTTGACGGCTACTTCAAGCGCCCCGACACGCGCGCCGAGGCCTTCACGCCCGACGGCTGGTTCCGCACCGGCGACCTGGGCGTGCTGGGCCCGCGCGGCACCATCCGCGTCGTCGACCGCATCAAGGACATGCTCCTGGTCGGCGGCGAGAACGTCTACACCACCGAGGTCGAGGCTGCGCTGCAGACGCACCCGGCCGTGCACGCGGCCGCCGTGTTTGGCATCGCCAACCGCGTCATGGGCGAGCTCGTGGGCGCCGCGGTGACGCTTGCGCCCCGGGGCCGCGCCGCCCGCGCCCGCCGAGCTCGTCGCCTGGTGCGCGGCGCGGCTGGCCGAGTACAAGGTGCCCTCCGCGGTGCACGTGCTCGACGCCATGCCCGTGACGGGCTCCGGAAAGATCCTCAAGACGGAGCTGCGCCGCCGCTTTGGCGGTGGTGCGGGGCGGGTGGTGCGGCCAAGGAGCCTGCACCGGCTGCTCCCGCCGTCCAGGCGCCCGCCGCCCAGCCCGCCGCGCTGAAACTGCGCGACGTGGCCATCAAGGTCGCGGCGGCCGCCGGGAACAACCTGGGCGTCATCCCGCTCGACCCCGCCGCGCTCAACGTCGACCCCGGCTGCGACATCTTCAGCAAGATGGCCTACATCGTGGCCGTGACCGACCCGGCGCGCCTGGCGCCCAGCGTGGACGCGGCGCTGGACGCCGGCGCGCGGCGCCTGGCGCTGGTGGCGGTCTGCACGCCCGAGCAGGCCGCCGCGGGCCTGGACGCCGTGCAGGCGCGCGTCGACGAGCTCGGCGCCGACCTCGTCGTGCTCTGCCTCGGCGCGGGCAGCTTCCTCGCGGGCGACAACGTCCGCCTGCGCACGGCCCTCAGCGCCGCGCGCGAGCTGCTGCCGCCCTATGCGGCCGTGCTGGCGGCGCCTGAAGCGGAGGATGATGAGGAGAAGGAGGGTGCCGAGAATGAGCCGGCCGAGATTGCCGACTCGGCCGCGGCGCCCGCGGCCCCTGCCGCGCAGCCGCGCAAATCGGCGTCCACGCGCCGGCAGGAGGCGGAGGCGGCCGTGCGGAGGACGCTGGCGGCGCAGCTGGGGAGCGAGGCGGCGGCGGCGATCGAGGACGACGAGCCGCTGATGGCCGCGGGGCTGACCTCCACGGCCGCGGTGCAGTTTGGCACCGGGCTGGAGGCGGCCCTGGGCGCGGCCCTGCCTGCCACCCTTGTCTTTGACTATCCCTCTGTCTCCGAAATTGCAGGTTTCCTGGCGACGCTGGAGGAGGAAGAGGAGCTGGAGGCGGAAGTTGGGAGGGGAGTAGGTCCAGGCAATCGTGCACCGGTCGCGCGCATCGCCCCCTTGGTCGCGCCGGCCGCGCCCCGCCCGAGCGCGGGCCCCTCAAAGTCCGTCCTGCCGGTCGTGCAGGGCGAGACCGCCAAGCTGCTGGGCCTGGCCAGCGCGTCCGACCTGGACCTGGACGAGCCCCTCATGTCCGCGGGGCTCTCCTCCACGGCGGCCGTGCAGCTCGTGACCGCGCTGGAAAGCGCGCTCGGCACGGAGCTGCCAGGGACGCTCGTCTTCGACTACCCCAGCGTCCGCGAGATGACCGACTTTCTGCAGCAGGAGCTCGGCGGCGCCGAACAGGCGCCGTTGGCTGCGGTCGTCGTCACGCCCCGGGACCCCCGGGCCGAAAAGGCGCTGGTTGGGCTCGTGGAGGCCGAGGTCTTGCGCGCCGTGGGCGACCTGCTCGGCCACGGCGAGGCCCTGGAGCCCGACACGCCGCTCATGGCCGCGGGCGTCTCCTCCTCGGGCGCGGTGCAGCTGGTCTCGCTGCTGGAAAGCGCGCTCGGGGCCGAGCTCCCGGGGACGCTCGTGTTTGACTACCCCACCCCCGCCGAAATGGCGGCATTCATCGTCGACAGCGGGCTCGCGCCGGCCTTCAGCCCGCGCGGCGCGCACGCCGAGCACGTCGCGCCCGTGCCCATCGCGCCCGAGCCCGCCGCGGCGCGCCGCGCCGCCCGCCGGCATCGCCGTCCACGGGCGCCGCGCACGTTGTCCCGGGGGGCAAGCTGCTCGCGGTCCCCGGCCGCATCCACAACGACCGCGTGACCCCCGTGCCCCTGGAGCGCTGGGACATTGACATCGCGCCTTCGTACAACCCCAAAGGTGAGATTTTAATTGGTGGGCGAGGAGGTTTTTATTTGTTTTGTCCGGTGTATGAACGGTTGTACGACTACCTGGTTGATGGCATGTTTGATACAAAAGACGCTCCCACACCCACCTGCCCCTCACTGCAGAGCTGAACAACTCGTTTGGGTCATTTTTGAGCGACGTCGACCTCTTTGACTCGGCCTTGTTCTCCATCTCGGGCGGGGAGGGCCTGCTCATGGACCCCCAGCAGGTAGAGACGGTTGCCTGCACGAGTCTGGGATGTTTATGGTCGAGTTCTGCCGCACAACAATCAGACTTTAGATCCCAACCCCCTTCCCGAACTCCCTTCCCCCCCCTCCTCTGGCAGCGTCTGGCGCTGGAGCTGTTTGCGGAGGCCTATGTGGCGCACCGCACGCTGGCCGAGCCGTCGCGGGAGACGGCCGTGTACGTCGGCGTGTCGCAGCTCGAGTACGCCCGCATCAGCCTGGAGACCGGCGCGGCCGCGCTGAGCACCTACTACGCCACGGGAGCCCACCTCTCCGTCGCGCCAGGTAAGAGTAGTGTTTGAGAAAAAGAGGGAAGAAGGTTCAAGAAGTGAAGTGTTGAAACAGAAAGCAGCTACCCCTCTCTCTTCTCTCTTTCCTCCTAGGCCGCATCGCGTACACGTACGGCTTCAAGGGCGCCGCCGCGAGCGTGGACACGGCCTGCTCCAGTTCGCTGGTCACCACGCACCTGGCGGCGCGGGCGCTGGACCTGGGCGAGGCCTCCGCGGCCGCGTCCCTGGGCGTCAACTTGACCCTGGTGCACTCGTGGACGCAGGCCTGCCTGCGCGCGGGCATGCTTTCCGAGGAGGGCCGCTGCAAGACCCTGGACGCCGCGGCCGACGGGTACGTGCGCGCCGAGGGCGCCGGCGCGCTGACCCTGGCGTCCCTGGCGACGCTGGCCCCCGGCTTGACGGCGCTGACGCTGCTGCGCGGCAGCGCCGTCAACCAGGACGGCCGGTCCAGCTCGCTGACCGCGCCCAACGGCCCCAGCCAGCAGGAGGTGGTGCAGCTGGCGCTGCGCTCCGGCGGGCTCGACCCCAGCCTGGTCACGCACCTGCAGATGCACGGCACGGGCACGCCGCTGGGCGACCCCATCGAGATCGGCGCCGCCGCCGCGCTGCTGCTGCGCGCGGGCGCGCGCGCCGGCGGCGCGCGCCGCGCCGCTGGCGCTCACCGCCGCCAAGGCCTTCATGGGCCACGCCGAGCCGGCGGCGGGCATGGTGGGGCTGACGGAGCTGGCGCTGCTGCTGGGCGGGGCCGTGACGCGGGAGATCCCCTACCTCATCAGCCCCAACCCCTACGTCGAGACCGCGCTCGCCGGCAGCGCCCGCGGGCGCGGCCTACCGCACCCTGGCCCCGCGCCAGGCGACCCCCGGCGCCCAGCGTGGCCGGCGCGCACGTCGCGCCGCTCGGCGGCGTCAGCTCCTTTGCCTTCCAGGGCACCAACGCGCACGCGCTGCTCAGCCCGCTGCTGGACGCGGGCGCGGGCGACGTCGCGGCCCTGGCGGCCGCGGGGGCGCCGCGGTGCCGTTTCATAAGACGCGCTCGTGGGTGGCGCCGCGCCGCACGCGCTGCTGGCCGCCGCGGTGAGCGTCGCCGCGCGCCGCGGCGCGGCTGCGCGTGCGGCTCGAGTGCTCGCTGAGCAGCCCGCGGCTGGGCATCTACAGCCACCACGCGGTGCTCAACCGCATCCTCTTCCCGGCCGCGGGCATGGCCGAGGCGGCCCTGGCCGGGGGCGCGACCCTGGCCGACCCCGGCGAGGTGCACGTGCTGGACATGGCCATCTCCGGGCCGCTCATCCTGCCAGCCGACGGGCACCGCATGCCGGTGCTCGCGCTGGAGACCAGCCCGGCGCTCGGGACCTGGGCCCTGTCCAGCCGCGCGGCGGGCGCGCCCCAGCGCGCGCAGCACGCGACCGGCGCGTACGCGCGCATCGCGGCGACGTCGACGGCCTGCGTCGCGGTCGCCGCGCGCGGCGGCCGCGCGGCAGCTGCTCGTGGGCCGGGCCGCGCTGGAGGCCGCGGCCAACGCGCTGGGCACGGTCACGGTCGACCCGGCGCTGCTCCGCGACGGCTACCGCCTGCCGCCGCCGGCCATGGACGCGGCCCTGCACCTGGGCGTCGTGACCCCGGGCACGGGCGCCAAGATCCCGGTCGCGGCCGCCGTCTTTGGCGGCCGCGTCGCGCTGGAGCGCTCGCGCCAGCCGGGCTCGCTCTGGGCGCGCACCGACGGCGCGCCCGCCGTCCCGACCGCCGACCTCGTCTCGGCCGGCTTTGCGCTGGGCGACTGGGGCCGCCTGGCCGAGCTGCAGACCAAGGTCGTGCGGCCCAAGGCGCCGGCGGCGCGCGACCGCACCCTGGCGCCCGCCGACTTTCTCTACGGTGTCTGCTGGGACCAGGTCGTGGAGCCAGAGAGTTATACGACCAAAGTTGTGGACGAGGAGGAAGAGGATATTTTGGCCGCGCATAAGCCGGCGGTGCTGCTGCAGCTGCGGCCAGACGCGTCTGGAAACACCGTCTCCGCGTCCATCGACGCGCGTGCGGCTCCAAGCCAGGCCCTGCCCGCGGCGCTGCAGCTGCTGCAGAGCCTTGGGCCCGCCGGCTCCCTCGTCGCCTCGGGCGTCGAGGCCACGGCGGAGTTTGAGGGCGCGGCCGGGGCGGGCGCCTTTGCCGGCGCCGCGGCCGTCGAGGGCCTGCTGCGCGTCGCGGCCAGCGAGCACCCGCGGGCGGCCTACGCGCTGACCACGCAGGGTCTGAGCGGCCGCGAGCGGGTCGAGGCGGGGCTTCATAAGGATGTTTCCGGAGCCGCTTCTGGCATCCTGGCGACGCGCCGCGCCCACGGCGGCGCGGTGGCCTCTCCGCAGCTCACCGCCGTCGCGGCCCCGCCCGCGCCCTCGCGCGAGCTGGTGCAGGTGCGGCCCGAGCCGCGCGGCTCCCTGGCCAACCTCACGGTCAGCGCCCTGGACGCGGCGCGGGTCGCGCTGCGCGCCGACGAGGTGCTGGTCGCGGTCAAGGCCGTGGGCATCAACTTCCGCGACGTGCTCAACGTGCTGGGCATGTACCCCGGCGACCCCGGTCCGCCCGGCTCGGACTGTGCGGGCATCGTCCTGCGCGCCGGCGCGGGCGTCACGGCCTTCAAGCCCGGCGACGCCGTCTTTGGCCTGGCGCACGGCTGCCTGGGCACGGCCGTGGTCAGCCCGGCGGCCATGCTGCACGCGGCGCCGCCGCAGCTGAGCTCGAGCAGGTCGCGACCACGCCGACCGTCTTCACCACCGTGCTGCTGGCCATGCACGACGCGGCCGCGCTGCGCCCGGCGAGCGCGTGCTCGTGCACGCGGCGGCTGGTGGCGTCGGCCTGGCCGCCATCCAGGTCGTGGCCGCGGCCGGCGGCGTGCCGGTCGCGACGGCCGGCGGCGCCGCCAAGCGCCGCCTGCTGCGCGAGCTGGGCGTGCGCGAGGTCGTCGGCTCGCGCGACACTGGCTTTGTGAGCGAGCTTGCCGAGCTCGGCGGCGTCGACGTCGTGCTGAACAGTCTGACTTCCTCCGGCATGGTCGCCGCGAGCTTGAGCGCCCTGAACCGCGCGGGCCGCTTTGTCGAGATCAGCAAGCGCGATATCTGGACCGCGGCGCGCGTCGCGCAGGAGCGCCCCGACGTCTCGTACAACCTGCTGGCCGTCGACTTCCTGCCCCCCTCGGTGATCCAGTCGTCCCTGGCGCGCATCGCCGCCTCCCTGGCGGCCGGCACGCTGCGCCCGCTGCGCGCGATCTCGCACCCGCTGGGCTCGCTGGCGTCCGCCTTTAGGCAGATGGTGCAGGCGACGCACGTGGGCAAGGTCGTGGTCAGCGCGGGCGAGGAGGGCGCGCTCCCGGGCCGCGCGCGCGGCGGCAAGCTGCTGGTCACGGGCGGCACGGGCGGCCTGGGCCTCGCCATGGCGGCCTGGGCCGTCGGCGCCCGCGGCGCCGCGCACCTGGAGCTGCTCAGCCGGGCCGGGAGGCTCGGCGGCGGCGTGGACGAGGCCGCGCGCCTGCTGGCTTCCCCCCGCCTGCGTCTCCATCTCCGCGGCCGACACCGGCTTTGCGGCCGACGGCGACGCGGCGGGCGCCCAGGCGGCGGACCTGCCGGCCGCGACGCTGCTGCACGCGGCCGGCGTGCTGCAGGACTCGCTGCTGGAGCGCCAGTCGGCCTCCTCGCTGCGCCGCGTGCTGGCGCCCAAGCTGGGCGCCGGCCTCGGCGTGCTGGCCTCCGAGCTGCGCGGCCTCGACCGCGTGCTGCTCTTCTCGTCAGTTGCCTCCCTGCTCGGCGCCGCCGGGCAGGGCAACTATGCGGCCGCCAACGCGGCGCTGGACGCGCTGGCGCACCGCGCGGCCCGGCGCGGCGAGGCCTTCTCCGCGCTGCAGTGGGGGGCCTGGGCCTCCAGCGGCATGGCCTCTGCGGCCGTGCTCAAGCGCCTCGACCGCATCGGCCAGGGCGCCATCACCGCCGAGCAGGGCCTGCTGGCCCTGGCCAGCGCCCTGCGCGCGCCGCCCGCCAGGCTCCCCGCCCAGCTGGCGGTCAACGCCTTTGACTGGTCCAAGTACCTCGACCAGTTTGCGCCGGCCGTGCCCGCCTTTTACGAGGCCTTTGCCGTGCCCAAGGCGCCGGATGTTGTCGACGTCGTCGCGGGGGCCAAGGCCAAGAGTTTGGTGAAGAAAGCGCCCACGACGACCGCCTCGTCTGCTGCAGACCCGGAGGCCATCAAGGCGCAGGTCACCGCCACCGTGGCGGCCGCGGCGGCCGAGGTGGTCGGCCCGGGCGTGGGCGAGGACGAGCCCCTCATGGCGGCCGGCCTCGACTCGCTGGGCTCGGTGGAGTTTGCCAACATGCTGGGCCAGCGCCTGGGCCTGTCCATGCCGGGGACGCTCATCTTCGACTACCCGTCATTGAACGCCATCACCGGCTACCTGTCGACGCAGCTGCTCAAGCAGCACCAGGCGGCGGGCGCTGCTGCAGGGCCCGAGCAAGAGGAGGACGAAGAGGAGCTCGACTACGCCAGCGACTACTCTGCCTTTTCGGAGCGCGCGCTCGCGCCGTCCCGCCGCGCGGCCCCCCCAAGCCGCCCCGTGGCGCTCGTGGGCATGGCCTCGCAGGCGCTGCAGGGCGACCTGCTGGGCCAGCAGGCCGCGGCCAACGGCGCCGCCGTCGGGTCCGCGCTGCACGCGCTGGGCTGCGACGCCATCCAGCGCGTCCCGCTCGCGCGGTGGGACCTCGATATTGCAGAGTCGCTGGTGGGCGACCCGTACACGCTCTCCGCGCAGTTTGGCTCCTTCATGCAGAGCATCGAGCTCTTTGACGCGGCAGCCTACGGCATGTCTGCCGGCGAGGCCGCGATCATGGACCCCCAGCACCGCATCGTGCTCACCCTCGCGACCGAGGTCTTGATTGCTGGTCGAGGGTTGCACACTGGTAAGTGTGTGTGGGTAGGGGGGGGGGGAGTGGGACAAAGGCTGTTATGAGGGTGGAAGGAAGGGTATCTCTCTTGTATTAGTGGTTCAACAATCATCAACCTTTTTTTCATTGCTACTCAACATGAACCCACCCACTCTCCCACCACCTTCTCGGCAGCTTCCTTGACCGCGACGGGCGTCTTCATGGGCATCTCGTGGACGGAGTACTCGCGCCTGGCGGCGGCCTCCGGGACGGCAGTCTCGGCCTACACCGCGCAGGGCGCCGTGCTGAGCGTGTGCCCCGGGCGCGTGGCCTTCCACCACGGGCTCAAGGGCCCCGCCGTGGCGGTGGACACCGCCTGCTCCAGCTCCCTCGTGGCGGCCAACGCCGCGATCGAGGCGCTGGGCCGCGGCGCCGGGCGCAGCGCCGACGCCGTGCTCTCCGGCGGCATCAACATGATGCTGGACCCCGTCACCACGGCCATGTTCCGCAAGGCCAACATGCTGGCCGCCGACGGCCGCTGCAAGGCCCTGGACGCGGCCGGGGACGGCTACGTCCGCTCCGAGGTCGGTTGGTGTGAAGAAAGGGTGGTGATTCTTCCAGAGTGTGCAGCTTCTGTGGTGTGCCTCATTGCATCAGCCAAGCCTCCTGTCCGATCAAACGCCTCAATTCCTTCTCCCTCCCCCTCTTCTTTCCAACAGGCAAGCCACTTGCTGCTGCTGAGCTGCCAGCCGGAGGAGGGCACGGCCCTGGCCGTCGTGGCCGGCAGCGCCGTGAACCAGGGCGGCCGCGCCTCCAGCCTGACGGCCCCCAACGGCCCCAGCCAGCAGGAAGTCGTGCGCGCCGCGCTGGCCGCCGCGGGCATGGCGCCCTCGGAGCTCAGCCTGCTGCAGCTGCACGGCACCGGCACGCAGCTGGGCGACCCCATCGAGCTCGGCGCCGTGGCCGAGCTGCTGGGCTCGGGGCGCCGCGCCGCGGGCGCCACGCTGCGCCTGCTGGCCTCCAAGACGCAGATGGGGCACTCGGAGCCGGCCTCGGGCGTCGTCGGACTCGCCGCGCTGCACGCGGCGATGGCCGGGCGCCAGGCCACGCCCGTGCTGCACTTGCGCACGGTCAACGCCCACGTGGCCAGCGTCGTGGCGCAGGAGCCCGGGGTCTACTCCATGCCCCGCACCGACGCGCCCGGGCCGCTGGCGCGCGGCGGCGCCGTCGCCGCCGGCGTCAGCGCCTTTGCCTTCCAGGGCACCAACGCGCACGTGCTGCTGCGCCTCGCGCAGGCCGAGGCGCCGGCCCTCGTCGCCGCCGCGGACGCGCGCGCCGACGCCTGGACCGCCGCCAGGCGCTTCTGGGTCGCGCCCGAGCCGCACGCGCTGCTTTCCCGCGCGCTGCGCGCCAACAAGGCGGGCGTGCTCTTCGAGACCGACCTCTCGGCGCCCAAGCTCGCCTACCTGTCCGACCACGCGGTCAGGGGCCGCGCCATCCTGCCCGGCGCCGCCTTTCTGGAGGCGGCCACCGCCGCCGGCGGTGCGCTGGCCGCGGGGGAGGACGTGCTGGTGTTGCAGACCACCATCCCCGTGTCCCTGGAGCTGGGCGCCAAGGCGCTCACGCTCACGGTGGCCATCGACGCCGTCTCTGGCAAGGTCCGCATCGGCAGCAGCGTCGGCGAGCCGCGCCCGACCAACGGCCAGCGCCGCCACCACCACCACCACCATGTGCACCGGGACCACGCCTACGCGACCATCGCGACCGGCCGGCGGACAGCTGTCCAGTCGGTGGGAAGTGAGCTCGCAACTGGGCCCAAGACGACCCTGGCGGCCCTGCTCTTCGGGTCTAGGGCGCTCGGCGCGGCACCCACCCCCGGCACCACGGCCACCGTCACGGCCACGCGCCAGGACGGCCGCGTCGACGGCGCGGGCCTCGACCCCGCGCTGCTCGACAACGCCTTCCACCTCGGCGCCCTGGGAGAGGGCCGCCAGGCCCCGCCCTGCGCGTGCCGGCCGGCATCGCCGCCTACCGCGTCCCGGCCAAGCCCTCGACGGGCGCGCACGACGCGCTGCTGGCCGGCTGCCGCCCCGTGGCGCGCGGCGCGCACAGCGTGACCAACGACTACTGGCTGGCCCCGGCCCTGGCGGGGCCGCCGGGCTCTGCGGCGGCGTGCACGGCCTCGAGGCCCGCGAGCTCGGCCGTGGGGCGCCCGCGCAGGCGGCACCCGCGCCTTCCGCCGCGCCCGCCTCGGCCGACCAGCTCGAGTACGAGACCGTCTGGCAGGCGATCGGGCTGTGTTCTTCTGTTGGAGTGCTTCCCGCCCAGCCCGTCTCCAGCTCGCTCGCCCTCGACTTTGCCACAAACGAGCCGAGCGCGCTCGCGACGACGGCCCTGGCGGCCCTCCAGCAGGGCTCGGACGCGGCCGCGCTGCGCGGCGTGTCCTCGTCCCAGGCCGCTCGCTCGGCCGGGCCGGTCACCGGCTTTGCCGACCAGGCCTCGGGCGTGCTTCGCGGCATGCTCAAGGCCCTGGCCCTGGAGGCCCCCGGGCCGGCGTACAGCGCCGTGGAGCAGGGTGGCGGTCTGGCCGCCGCCGGCACGCGGCTGGTGCTGGGCGCCGAGCCTGTTTCAACCCCAGAGGACGTGCACGGGACCTACGCCACGGCCGAGGTGCTCTACCGCCCCAGCCTCGCTGCGCGCTCGAGCTCGGGCGTTGCTCCCCGCCAGCCGCTCTCCGTTCCGTCTGCCGAGTGCCTCATCACGGGCGGCACCGGCAGCCTGGGCAAGCTCATCGCTGAGGCGCTGCTGCTGAGCAGCAGCGCGCCGGGCGGGCGCCCGCTGCACTGCGTGTCTGTCGGCCGGACTGGCCGCCTGGCCGAGACGGGCGGGGCGCTCCTCGAGGCCACCTCAGCTGGCCCAACGCCGGCGATGCTGACCGTGTACGCCGCCGACACGGCCTCGGCCGCCGACGCGCAGGCGACCGTCCAGGCGCTCTCCGGCGCCGAGGGCGCGACGCTGCTGCACGCGGCCGGCTTCCTGGCGGACTCCACGCTCCGCAACCAGCGTGCCGCCATGCTGCGCAAGGTGTACGGCGCCAAGACCGGCAGCCTGGACCGGCTGACAGCCGCGCTGGCGGCCTGGCCCGCCGCGCAGCGCGTCTTTTTCTCGTCCGTCGCGAGCCTGCTCGGCTCCCCGGGCCAGGTGACCTACTCCTCGGCCAACGCCGCCCTGGACGCCAGCGCGCAGGCGGCCCAACTCCAGGTATGATGGGTTGTTGGGATGGTTGATTGTGGGGCGGGAGTTGTGTGGGTCATGCCAAGGATGCGCGTGGCTTTTCCAAACATTGTTCAGCAACATTTGCAATCATATTTCTGGTATCCGCCTCTTTTATGATAAATTCTTGAGCATCCGACTCACCCACCGCACCCATCACCCACCATCCCCACAGGGTCTGAGCGCGTCGAGCGTGCAGTGGGGCGCCTGGGCCGGCGGCGGCATGGCCGCGCAGGATCGATCCACCGTGCTGCGCGTCGAGCGCATGGGCATGGGCCTGGTCCCGCCCACCGGCGGACTGGCACTGCTGTACCGGGTCCTGGCCACCGCCCCGCCGCTCGTGGCCGGCATCCCCTTCAAGCTGGACCGGCTGGCGCAGCAGGCCCAGCGCGGGCAGCTCGTGCACAGCGTGCTCCTGCCCCTGGTCGAGGATGTGGCTGCCCCGCCGCCCAAGGCCCGCAGCGCGCCCTCCAGCGCGCCGGCCAGGGACACGGGCGCGGCGGCGGCCGCGGCCGTCTCCGCGAGCGTGCTGGCCTCTGTCCAGTCCGCGCTCGCGGGCGTGCTGGGCGAGGAGGTGGCCCCCGACGCGCCGCTCATGGCCGCCGGGCTGGACAGCCTCGCGGCCGTCGAGTTCCGGAACACGCTCCAGTCCAGCTTCGGCATGGCGCTTCCCGGAACCTTGGTCTTTGACTACCCCACCGTCGCCTCGCTGTCGGGCTTCATCGCTGCCCAGGTCATCGAGCGCGATGGGGCTGGGAGCGAGCCTGCCGAAGAGGCGCCCGCGGTTGAGAAGCGGTCATCCGGCAGGAAGAAGCGCCGGAGCAAGAGGAAGACGAAAAAGGCTGCTGCCACCGCTGCTGCTGGCGCCGCCGCGGCCTCGGTCGTCACGGCGGCCTCCCTCCAGGCCCCCATTGGCGAGGTGGTCACCGAGATCCTCGGCTCCAGCGTTGAGCCTGACGCGCCGCTCATGGCGGCGGGGCTGGACAGCCTCGCGGCCGTCGAGCTGCGCAACAGCCTGCAGGCCCGCTTTGGCCTGGCGCTGCCGGGCACGCTCGTGTTTGACTACCCCTCCATCGCGGCCCTGTCCGGCGCGATTGCCGGCCAAATGGGCGACGCAGAGCCGGCTACTGTCCCTGCGCCCGCTGACCAGGGTTCCATCGATCGCGATGCGGTCATGGTCAGCGTGTCTGCCGTCGTCTCCGAAGTGCTCGGCGGCTCCAGCATCGAGCCCGATGCGCCGCTCATGGCCGCCGGGCTGGACAGCCTGGCGGCCGTCGAGCTGCGCAACAGCCTGCAGGCGGCCTTTGGCGTCGCCTTGCCCGGCACGCTCGTCTTTGACTACCCCACGGTCGCCGGGCTGTCCACCTACATCGCGGATGTGGTCAAGCCCGACAACATGCGCGCCGACATCGAGGCGCCGACAGAGTCCGAGGACGAGGGCACGTGGTCGGACGCCTCCGGCTCGATCTACAGCAAGCTGTCGGGCGCGAGCAGCGCCGCCGCCTCGCGCGCCCCTGTGGCCATCCGGGCGCTGGTGCACCGCCTGCCGCGCGGGGCGCTGCCGAGCGCGACCCTGGTCGACCTGGCGCCGCGCGAGGGCCAGCAGGTGACGCCGCTGGACCGCTGGGACCTGCAGGAGCAGCAGCGCGTGCTCGGCTCCGTCCCCGCCCGCTTTGCGGCCTTTTTGCTGGACGGCGTCGAGCGCTTTGACGCCGCGGCCTTCAAGCTGAATCTCAACGAGGCCGTGGCCATGGACCCGCAGCAGCGCGCGCTGCTGGAGCTCTGCGCCACGGCGCTGGCCAGCGAGCCGGCCGCGGCGCTGCCGCGCGAGTCGTTCGGCGTCTACGTCGGCGTCTCGTCGGTGGACTACCGCCTGCTGCTGCGCGACCATTCGCCCAGCGTGACGCCCTACTCGGCCACTGGCACGCTCAGCCTGTCGGTGACCGCGGGGCGGCTGTCCTACCAGTTTGGGCTGCAGGGCCCGGCCATGCCCATCGACACCGCCTGCTCCAGCTCCCTGGTCAGCCTGCACCAGGCGGCCTCCGCGCTGCGCCTGCGCGTGGCCGACGCGGCCCTCAACGCCGGGGTCAACCTGCAGATCCACCCGTCCACGACGGCCATGCTGGGCAAGGCCGGCATGCTCGCGCCCGACGGGCGCTGCAAGACCCTGAGCCCCACGGCCGATGGCTACGGCCGCTCGGACGCCGCGGGGCTCATGCTCCTGGCCAGGTTCGAGGCGGACAGCGCCGCCGACGACGTCGTCGCGCTGCTGGTCGGCACGGCCGTCAACCAGGACGGCCGCTCGTCCACGCTCACGGCGCCCAACGGCCCCGCGCAGCAGGCGGTCGTGCGCGCCGCGCTGCGCTGGGCGCAGCTGCGCCCAGAGGCGCTCTCCGCGCTGCAGATGCACGGCACGGGCACGCCGCTCGGCGACCCCATCGAGATCGGCGCCGCCGCGGCCGTGCTGGCCGCCGCGCCGCGCCCCCACCCCGCTCGTCCTGCAGGCCGCCAAGTCGTGGACGGGCCACGCCGAGCCGGCCGCGGGCGTGGTCGGCCTCGTCCACGCCCAGGCCGCGCTTTCCTCCTCCTGCACGCTGCCCATCCTGCACCTGGGGCCCCTCAACGACTACGTCGAAGGTGGGCTTTGAGGAGTTTGTGTGAAGAGGGTTGTGATGTGTGGTGGTTATTGGTGGTTCATATAATACTTTTCGCTGTCCTTGCCAGCTCGTCTTTGGCCTTGCATAATGATGGGTTGTCTGCACAAGAGCATGATACACTTCCAATCCTCATCTCAATACCAAAATCCCCTTCCAACACCAACTGAAACAGGTGCCTTCCAGAGCAGCGGGGCCGGCCCGCGGGCCTGGTTTGCGCCAAAGGAGCTGGGCCCCCTCCCCGGTCCGCGGGTGGAGGGCCTCAGCGCCTTTGCCTTCCAGGGCACCAACGCGCACGCGCTGCTTGGCGCCCCCCGGTCGCCGGCGCGGTCGCGCCGGCCGCGCTGCCGCTCACGCGGCAGACGTGCTGGGCCGTGCCGCGCGCGCACGCGCTGCTCTTCCGCTCGGTGGGCAAGCTCGGCCAGCAGGCCGTGGGCATCGAGAGCCGGCTCTCGCGCGAGGGACTCGAGTTTTTCTGGGACCACATCGTCTCGCACAAGCCACTGTTCCCGGGCACCGGCTTCTTCGAGCTGGCCTCGGCCGCGGCGCACCTGCTCGACGAGTCGGCGGAGATTGTGCTCCAGGCGACGACCGTGCCGGCGCCGCTGGTGCTCCCGGCGCCGGGGTCGCGCGAACTGGGCCGGCTGAGCCTGCTCTGCCGCCTCGACGCCGGCTCCGGGGCGCTGGAGATTGTGTCGCCCGGCTCGCGCCGCCAGACGCACCTCCGCTCGGCGGCCAGGCTCGCGTTTGACCCCGCGACGTCCCGCAAGCGGCGCGCGGTGGCCAAGGGGCCGACTGCTGTCAGTGGTGCAAGCATTGAGCGCGCCACACCCGCCTCGCTCAAGTCGAGCATTTCGCCCGCCCTGGCGCGGTCCCGCGCCCTGCACACGGCCCGCACGGGCTCGCTGTCGCGCGGCGCCGACCGCGCGCGACGTCTTTGTCTCGCCGGCCATCCTGGACGCGACGCTGCACCTGGCGGCGGTGCCCATCGACCCGGCCGCGGCCGTCGTGCTCAAGGTCCCGGCCGGCGTCGCCGGCATGGCGCTGGCGGGCGAGGCGCCGCCCCGCGGCCTGGCGCTGCACGCCGTCGCGGCCAACCGCGCCACGAGCCCGACCGGCGACATCAACGACTACGGCGTGCTCCCGCTGGGCGCGCGCGTGGGCGAGCTCCAGTCCAAGCCGATCAACCTGGCGGCGGCCGACAAGCCTGCGGGCGTCGCCGCCGGCCTCCCCTCGACCGACCAGCTCCTGTACCAGCCCGAGTGGCAGGCGACGCGCGTGGCTTCCGCGGTTGCGACCACAGGCGCCGCGCTGGCGCTCCGCAAGCGCGCGGCCTTCCAAACGGCGCTGGACGCGCTGGCGCTCGTGTCGCAGGCCAAATCGGCCACCGGCCTGCGCCTGCAGACGACGGGCGCGATCGCACCGGCGACTGCCCCCGCATCGTCCGCCGACGCGCTCGGCCCCGCCAGCCTGTGGGGCGTGCTGCGCTCGGCGGCGCTCGAGCTGACCGGAACCTCTGTGTCCGCCTTGGACGGCGACGAGCTGGCGCACACCGCCGGCAACGACGCCGCGCTGCTGAGCTTTGAAGAGGACGGACCCTCTGGCGCCTCGGCCAACGGCGCCTATGGCTCTGCCACGCAGGCCGGCACCGTGCTGGAGGCGACCCTCCTCCCGCGCACGCTCGCGCCTTCGGTCGAGAAGCAATCTCCACAAATCTCCTGTCCGGAGGGCCGCACCATCATCACGGGCGGGACGGGGTCCCTGGGCGCGCTGGTGACGACCTGGCTCACAGCCCAGGCCACTCCCTGCGCGGCGCTCGACCTCATCGGCCGCACGGGCCGGCTGACCGACGCGCGCCGCGCCGAGCTGGAAGCCGTCCTGCTGACCAGCGAGACCCCGCTGCGCATCGTCTTGGCCGACGCCGGCGCCGTGGCGGACGCGGAGGCCTTTGCCTCGACCAGCGCGCGCCTGAGCGCCGTGCTGCACGCGGGCGGCGGCGTCCTCGCGGACGCCACGCTCGCCAACCAGAGCGTGCGCAGCGTGCGCGCCAGCTTTGCGGCCAAGGTCGCGGCGCTGCAGGCGCTCGCGGGCGCTGGCTCGCTGCACCCGCTCGTGAGCACGGTCCTCTTTTCGTCCGTCGCCTCGCTCCTGGGCTCGGCCGGCCAGTCCAACTACGCGGCCGCCAACGCCGCGCTCGACGCCTGGGCGCGCGGGCGCCCAGGCCTGCGGCGCGGCCGCCGTGAGCGTGCAGTGGGGCGCCTGGGCCGGCGGCGGCATGGCCGCGCAGGATCGGTCCACCGTGCTGCGCGTCGAGCGCATGGGCATGGGCCTGGTCCCGCCGACCAAGGGCCTCGAGGCGCTCAACATGGCGCTCTCGGGGTCTGCCGGCAGCCCTGTGCTCGCGGCCGTGCCCTTTTTGTGGGACCGCTTCGTGCCCCGCCTCAAGGGCGCCGAGGTGCCCCCCATGTTTGCCCCCTACGCGTCGGCCAAGGCTGCACCGGCGCGCGCCGCTGCAAAGCCAGCGCGCCGGCCGCGCAGGGAGGCCCCATCGACCGCCGCCGGTCTGCCACGCCAGGAGGTCTTGGCCGCGGTCCTGGGCACGGCCGAGGGCATCTTGGGCCGCCCCGTGGACGCGAGCGAGCCCCTCATCGCCGCAGGACTCGACTCGCTGTCGTCGGTCGAGTTCCGCAACTCGCTCGGCCAGCGCCTGGCCGTCGAGCTGCCCGGCACGCTCGTCTTCGACTACCCGAGCGCCGAGGCCATTGCTACGTTTGTCGCCAGCGAGGCTGGCAGCGGCAGCGCGACGACGCGCGAGGCCACGGTTCACTCGGAGGCAACCGTCGATCCGGAGGCCGTGTTGGCGACCGTCGTCGCCTCGGCCGCGAGCCTGCTGGGCACCGAGATTGGCGCCGACGACCCGCTGTCTGCCGCCGGTCTGGACAGCCTGAGCTCGGTCGAGTTCCGCAACTTGCTTGAGAAGGAATTTGGCGTCGAGCTCCCCGGCACACTGGTGTTTGACTACCCGAACGCCCGGGCCATCAGCGGCTATTTGGCTACTAGCGCTGGCGGCGCTGCTTCAGCAGCTGCCCCCCAGCGCGCGGCCAAGGGGTCGCGCGCCTCGGCGGTCGACGCCGAGGCCGTCTTGGCGACCGTGGTCGCCTCTGCAGTCGGCCTGCTTGGCACTGAGATCGGCGCCGACGACCCGCTCTCCGCCGCCGGTCTCGACAGCCTCAGCTCCGTCGAGTTCCGCAACCTGCTGGAAAAGGAATTCGCCGTGGAGCTCCCCGGCACGCTGGTGTTTGACTACCCGAACGCCCGCGCTATCAGCGGCTTCCTCGCCTCCAGCGGCGCGCTCGGCGCCGACGCCACGCTCGACTTCTCTGACGAGGACGACGTCGAGGGCGGGCTTTACTATGCAGACAGCCCCCGCTCCCCTGGTCGCTCGCCGCGGCCGGACCACGCAAGCGCGCTCAGCGTCCAACAGGGCGCGGTCGTGCTGCGCGCTTTCAGCGACCACCGCCCCTTCAGCGAGGCGCACTTGCTGGACGGCGACGCGCGGCGCGACGCGGTGCGGCCCATCGGGCTGGACCGCTGGGACGTCGAGCGCATGAGCGGGCGCGTCGGGGGCAACCCTCCCGTGCGCTTCGCGAGCCTGCTGCAGGGCGTGGACCGCTTCGACCGCGTCGCCTTTGGCCTGCAGGAGACCGAGGCGCAGCTGGTGGACCCCCAGCAGCGCCTCGTGCTGGAGACGAGCGCCGAGGTGCTGTTTGCCGGCACGCGCGTCGTGCACGACGCCTGCGGCACTTGGATCGGCTGCTCCTGGGCCGACTACGCGCGTGTGGCGCAGGACAGCGCCGGAACGACCACCTTTTCGGCCACGGGCGTGGCCATGAGCGTGATCAGCGGGCGCGTGGCCTACACCTTTGGCCTGCGTGGCCCGACCATGAGCATCGACACCGCCTGCTCCAGCTCGCTGGTGGCCACGCACGTGGGCGCCACCGCGCTGCTGGCGCGCCAGGCCCGCGCGGGCGTGGCCGCCGGGGTCAACCTGATCCTGTATCCGGAGACGCACTACTCGGCCCAAAAGGCCGGCATGCTGACCATCGACGGGCGCTGCAAGTCGCTGGACGCCACGGCCGACGGCTACGCGCGCGCCGAGGCCTGCTGCGGCGCGCTGATCGCTTGGGCCGCGGACGCCGCGGTCGCGGCCGAGGAGGCCGCGGCCGGCGACGCGCTGGCCGTGCTCGCCGGCAGCGCCGTCAACCAGGACGGCCGCTCCAGCTCGCTCACCGCGCCCAACGGGCCCAGCCAGCAGATGGCCGTCTCGGCCGCGCTGGCCGCCGGCGGCTTGCGGCCGATCGACATGAGCGCCGTCTCCATGCACGGCACCGGCACCGCGCTGGGCGACCCCATCGAGGTCGGCGCCCTGGCCGCCGTGCTGCTCCCGGCCGGCGGCGCCATGCGCACGCAGGCCGCTCCTATTGCGCTGCTGTCTAGCAAGTCGTGGATAGGCCACGCCGAGCCCGGCGCGGGCGTGGTCGGCATCGCGCACGCGCACGCTGCGCTCGCGCACAGCGCGCAGCTGCCGGTCCTGCACCTGCGCAGTTTAAACCCTTATCTCGAAGGTCTGCTCGCGCGCGGCGCCGGCGACTGGAGCGTGCCCCGTGCCGAGGCGCCCTGGGTGCCCTCCTTTGGCATGTTTGCTGGCTCTGCACGCCGCACCGTGGGCGTGAGCGCCTTTGCCTTCCAGGGCACCAACGCGCACGTGCTCGTCGCCGCGGCTCCGGGTGCGGAGCTGCGCACCGCCGACTGGGGCAGGACCTGCAACCGCGACCTGGCCTGGGAGCGCAGCCGCCAGTACGTCTCGCCCCCGGCGCACAGCCTGCTCGAGTGCTTTGTCGGGCTCGAGCTGCGCCGCAGGCGCGTCGTCATGGCGACGCGTCTCACGGGCAACCCGGAGCTCGCGTACCTCTACGACCACGTGGTCAACGGCGCGCCGCTCTTCCCCGGCGCGGGCTTCTTCGAGGCCGCCTCGGCCGCGCTGGCGGCCGTCGTGGACGCGTCGGGCGTGGCCGCGGGAGCCCTCGTCAACGCGACCATCCCCAGCCCGCTGCGCCTGCCGAGCCGTGGCGACGCGGCCGAGCTGGTCGCCGTGCTGCAGCTGGCCGCGCCGCACGCGGTCTCGCTGCAGTCGAGCCAGAGCCGCCGCGCGAGCGTCTACCTCTCCGCGGGCGCGGCGCTGGCCCCGCGCCGGCCCGCGCCCGCGCGCGGGCCGGCCGCGCCCCGATCGCCGTCAAGCGCTCCTCGCGCGGCCAGCGCCTGCTGCTCGCGCTCGTGCCGCTGCGCGCGGCGTCGCGCCCTCGACGGCCGACGTCGCGGCGCCCACGCACTACGCGGCCTCCTACCGCCTCTCCCCGGCCGCGCTCGACTGCACGCTGCAGCTGGGCGCGGTGGCCGGGCTGGAGCTGGGCGCGCCGCTGCGCATCCCCGGCGGCGTGGAGGCCTTTGCCGTGCCCGTGGACGACGCGCTGGGCCGCGCCGCGCTGCCCTCCTTTGCCGCCGCGTGCCCACAGCGCGACTCGCCCCCGGCCACCGCCGCGGGCGAGGCCACCTGGACCGACTACGCGCTGCGCAGCCAGGCGGAAGCCGGCTGCATGGGCCAGGTGTGCGGCCTGGAGGGCCGGCCCATCGGCGGCGCGCGCGCCGCCGTCCGCCGCGACCGCGTCCGCCGCTCCATCAGCGAGCCGGGGACGTACAAGAAGCCCGAGCGCTGGATGTACGAGACCGTCTGGAACGCGCGCCAGGTCGTGGAGGTAGTTGACGACAAGGAGGCTGTTGACGCATCCGGTGTCAAGCCGTTTGTCGCCTCCCTGCCCGACGTGGGCATCCCGCCCGCCGCAGTGGCGGCCGGCGCGCTGCAGCTGGCGCGCCTGGCCGCCTCTGGCGCCGCCGGCGCGCAGCGCGTCGCGCTCGGCACCTCTGGCGCCGCCCTGGGCGAGCTGGGCGCCGCGCACAGCGTCACGGCCCTGCGCCGCGACGAGGGCGCGCTCGCCGCCGCCTCGGCCTGGGCGCTCGGCCGCACGCTGGCCAGCGAGGCCCCGGCGGTGTCTGTCTCCGCGCTGGACGCGATCAACTGCGGATCCAAGACCGGCGTCGTGCAGGCGCGGCTCTCGCAGGCGTCGGCCGACACCGTCCACCCCGGCTCCGTCTACGGCGTCAGCCACCTGGGGCGCACGGAGATTGCGGCGCACGTCGCGCGCAGCGCGGTCGCGCCCGCCCCGGCGCCCCTTCCACCTCTTCCCCCAGCCGCGCGGCGCGCTGCAAAACCTGGCGCCGCTGCCGGCGGAGGAGGTCATCCTGCCCGGCCAGGTGCTGGTCGCGGTCAAGGCCGTGGGCATCAACTTCAGGGACGTGCTCAACGTGCTGGGCATGTACCCCGGCGACCCCGGCCCGCCCGGCGGCGACTGCGCGGGCGTGGTCATCGGCGTCGGCCCCGGCGTGACCAACCTGCAGCTGGGCAACGCCGTCTTTGGCCTGGCCGCCGGCTGCCTGGGCTCGCACGTGCACGCCAGCGCGCTCACGCTCACGCCCATGCCGGCCAACCTCGACTTTGAGCCCGCCTCGACCATGCCCACGGTCTTCATCACCGTCGACTGCGCGCTGCGCCAGGCCAGCGACTGCCGGCCGGGCGAGCGCGTGCTCGTGCACGCGGCTGCTGGTGGCGTCGGCCTCGCGGCCATCCAGCAGGCGGCCTTGCTGGGCTGCGAGGTGGTCGCCACCGCGGGCGGCGCGCCCAAGCGGGCTCTGGTCCGCAACCTCGGCGTGCGCGAGGTCGTCGGCTCGCGCGACACCGGCTTTGCGGCCGAGATCGCCGAGCTCGGCGGCGTCGACGTCGTGCTCAACAGTCTCACTTCTTCCGGCATGGTGGCCGCGAGCTTGAGTACGCTCAACCTCGCCGGTCGCTTCGTGGAGATCAGCAAGCGCGACATCTGGAGCGGGCGCCGCGTGGCGCAGGAGCGCCCCGACGTCGCCTTCAACCTCGTCGCGGTCGATTTCCTCAGCGACGAGGCGGTGCAGGGCTGCCTGGCGCGCCTGGCCCGCAACGTCGGCCGCGGCAGCCTGGCGCCGCTGCCCAACGTCGTGCACGACCTCACCAACGTCCGCAACGCGCTGCGCCAAATGTCGCTGGCGCGGCACGTGGGCAAGATCGTGACGCGCGCCGGCACGCTTGCGCAGCGTCACCCGGGCTTGCGCGCGGGCGCCGTGGTCGTCACGGGCGGCCTGGGCATGATCGGCTCGCTGCTGGGCGCCTGGCTGGCGCGCCAGTCGGCCGGCCAGGTCGTGCTGCTCGGCCGCAGCGGCCGCGGCGGCGGCGCGACCGTCGCCGCGCTGGCGCAGTCGGACGCGCCCGTCGTCATGGCGCGCTGCGACGCCGGCGCCGCGGCCGAGGTCGACGCCGTCGCGCGCGCGCTCGCCGACGCGGGCCGCGCGCTGCAGGGCGTCGTCCACTCGGGCGGCGTCCTCGCCGACGCCACGCTCTCCAACCAGAGCGCGCGCAGCATGCGCACGAGCTTTGCGCCCAAGGCCGACGCCGCCAGGCTCTGGCAGGCGGCGGTCGGCGCCTCGCCGGCGACCATGCACGTCGCCTTTAGCTCTGTGGCCGCGCTCCTGGGCTCGCCCGGCCAGGCCAACTACGCCGCCGCCAACGCCTTTTTGGACGCCCAAGGCCAGATCTGGCAGGCTCAGGTAGAGAGGATGAGGGAGTTATGGATGTTCCTGAGTGGGGCCGCAGGTGCACCTCTGATGCATGGCTAGTGTTACATACGATTGTGTCCAACAAAAGACATCAACAATGCCCTCTCATTCTCTCTCATATTCCATACCCTCCACCTCCCACATTTTCGCAGGGTCTGGCCGGCTTCTCCAGCGTGCAGTGGGGCGCCTGGGCCGAGGGCGGCATGGCCGCCGCGCACGCCGGCACCGCCAAGGCCGTGGAGCGGCTGGGCATGGGCATGATCGAGCCGACCAAGGGCCTGGCCGCCATCTCCGGCCTGCTCCTCGCCGGCTCGGCCGCCGCGCCGACCACCACCGCGGTGCCCTTCTTCTGGGGCCGCTTCCTGCAGCGCCTGACCGGCGGCGACGCGGCCAAGCTGCCCGCGGCCTTTGAGGAGTTTGAGGAAGACTTTGCCAAGGCCGGCCCGCTCGTGGACGAGGAGGAGGCGGCGCCCAAGCGCCGCGCCGGCGTTGTCTCCGCCTGGGAGGCCGAGTACGCCGCGCCCAAGGCCGGCGATCGCGCTGCCCGCGTCAAGGACGCCTCCTCGGCGCCTCGCAGGCGGTCTAGTCGTCGGGTCGCCCGCGTCGCTTCTTCGGACGACGACGAGGACATGCCCGTCGATGAGCCCGTGCAGCAGCAAGACGTTGCCGCCGTGCAGGTGGCCGTCCAGGAATGCGTCACGGCCGTCCTCGGCCCCGGCATCGGCCCCGAAGACGCCCTCATGTCGGCCGGGCTCGACAGCCTGGGCGCCGTCGAGCTGCGCAATGCCCTGCAGCGCCGCGCTGGCGTGGAGCTGCCCGGCACGCTCGTCTTTGACTACCCGACCATCACGTCCTTGGCTGGCTTCATCGCCGGCAGCATGGCTGGCGCGCCAGCGACGGCGCAGCAGCCGGCGGCAAGGACCCAAAAGGTCGCCCGCCGGTCCAAGCGCAGCAGCGCCCGCCGCTCCAAGCGGCCATCGCGCACTCGCGTCGCTGCCGCCGCCGGTGTCGCCGCCGCAGCCACTGCCGGCGCTGCCGTCGGAGCTGCAGCCGGAGCCGCAGCCGGAGCCGCGGCCGACAACGCCGCGGCTGTCCAGGTTGCCGTCCAGGAATGCGTCACGGCCGTCCTCGGCCCCGGCATCGGCCCAGAAGACGCCCTCATGTCTGCTGGGCTGGATAGTCTGGGTGCCGTCGAGCTGCGCAACGCCCTGCAGCGCCGCGCTGGCGTGGAGCTGCCCGGCACACTTGTGTTCGACTACCCGACCATCACGTCCTTGGCGACCTTTATTGGCGGCCGCATGACTGGCCCGGCCACCGACATCTACGCAGAGGCGTCCGACGACGACTCCAGCCAGGACGGCTTCACGGACGAGGACGCCAGCGTGTCGTCCTCGCTCTGGAGCTCCCTGGCAGAGTACGAGACGTACGCCCCCCGCATCGTGGCGGTGAGCGAGCTCGTCGCGCGCTCGCCCGAAAACGCGCTGGCGTCCATCGCGCCCACAGACGCCCTCAAGCGCGTGCCGCTCTCGCGCTGGGACCTGGACCGCGTCGTCGAGCTCAACGGCGGCCTGCCGGCCCAGTTTGGCGGCTGGCTGAGCGCCGTTGACCGGTTTGACGCGGCGGCCCTGGGCGTGAGCGCCAGCGAGTCGGCGCAGCTGGATCCCCAGCAGCGCCTGCTGCTGGAGGTCTCGCTGGAGGCGACGCTGCGCCACCCGGGGCTGCTCCGGGACGAGGCCCTCCGCGCCGACTGGGGCGCCTTTGTCGGCGTGGCCTCCAGCGACTACGCGCGCATCGCGCTCGCCTCGCTGCGCGGCGTGACGGCCTACTCGGCGACCAGCACCGCGCTGAGCGTGGTCTCGGGCCGCCTGGCCTACGCCTTTAGGCTCAAGGGCCCCGCCGCGAGCGTGGACACGGCCTGCTCCAGCTCGCTCGTGGCCACGCACTTTGCCTTCAACTCGCTGCTGGACCGGCAGTCCTCGCTGGCCCTCGCGGCCGGCGTCACGCTGGCCCTGGGGCCCGAGACGCCGGCCATGTTCCAGCGCGCGGGCATGCTGTCCCCCGCGGGCCGCTGCCGCACGCTGGACGCGGACGCGGACGGCTACGTCCGCGGCGAGGCCGTGCAGAGCCTGCTGCTGCACGGGCCCACCGCGCCCGAGGTCGCGGCGCCCTACGTGCTTCTCGTCGGCTCGGCCGTCAACCAGGGCGGCCGCTCGTCCACGCTCACGGCGCCCAATGGGCCCAGCCAGCAACAGGTGCTGCGCGCCGCGCTGCTGGACGGCGACGTCGCGCCGGCCGACGTCGGGCTGCTGCAGATGCACGGCACGGGCACGCCGCTGGGCGACCCCATCGAGGTCGGCGCCGTCGCCGCCGTGTTTGTGGAGGGCGCGCCCCGCGACCGCGCCTCCATCGCCCTCACCGCCAGCAAGTCCTGGATCGGGCACTCGGAGCCCTCCGCGGGCCTCTCGGGCGTCACCCAGGCCGCGCTGTCGCTGACGCAGGCGGCGCTGCCGGCCATCCTCCACCTCCGCGAGGTGAACCAGTACGTCTGCACCTCCACCAAGCCCGTCGCGCCCGGTACATTGTTGGGGACATGATGATGGTGTTGGAATCCCGTAGTAAATCGGAAGTGGGGGATGTTGTTGTGTTTTGTTGCTGTTTGGGAGCAATCTTGCATTCGACACGGGCGATTCTTTGTCTATGATCTCAGGGCATTGAGCCTCTTGCCTCAGGTGTCTGCAGAAATGTACCCATAGTCTCCCTAGCATACCCCCCCACGCACCCACCCACCCACCCACCTCTTTCTACCCACCCCCCGCAGGCCTGCCGTCGCCCTGGCTGCTGCCGAGGGCGTCCTATGGCCGGGCGCACGAGGGCGGCTTGGCCGGCGTGTCGGCGTTTGCCTTCCAGGGCACCAACGCGCACGCGCTGCTGCAGCTGCCGGAAGAAGCTGATGCCGACGTGTCTGCGAGCAGCAAGGCCGCCGCCGCCGTCGAGCCCGTCTGGCAGCGGCAGCGGTTCTGGGTGGCCCCCGCGCCGCACGCCGCGCTCCAGCGCGCGGCCGTGGCGCCCGGCAAGGCCCTGGTGTTTGAGTGCCCGCTCGGGGCCAGCCCCGCGCTGAGCTTCCTGTGGGACCACCGCGTCATGGGCCGCGCCATCGTCCCCGGCGCGGCCTTCATGGAGCTCGCCGCCGCGACGCTGAGCATCGCGCTGCCCGACGCCGAGCGCGCGTCGACGGCGCCCGCGCTGCTGGGCCTCGCGGTGCCCAACCCGCTCATCCTGCCCGACTCCGGCTCGGCCGCGGCCCTGGTGGCGCGCACGAGTCTCAGCCTCGCCTCTGGCGCGGTGGCCGTGGCGTCGTCGGCCTCCAGCTTCAAGCAGCACCACCTCGACGCTACTGCGCGCCAGAGCGGGCGAGTGGGTGCCGAGTTGGCGGTCAACCGGAGCGCGCTGACCAGCGCTGTGTTCAGCAACACAATCAACCCTGCACCGCTGTCTCCCGCTGGTCCAGTCGCTCTGCTGGACGGGCACGCGGCGCCAGACCTGTCTGCCGCCTTCTTGGTCCACCCAGCCACGCTCGACTGCTGCTTCCAGGCGGCCGCCGGCGCCAGCGCGGCGCTCAAGGTGCCCGCGGGCGCAGATGCCCTTGCGCTGCCGCGCCAGGGCGCCTTTGGGCCCGCGGCCGAGCTCGCGTGGGCCAGCAGCCTCGAGCTGGAGGCCACCGCCGAGCTCTCGCGCCTGGACTACCGCCTGGCGCTCGCCGACGCCGCCGGCGGCGTGCAGCTGCAGGGCATGACCCTGAAGCCCCTCGCCGGCGGGGCGGCTCCGGCGCGGCCGACCGCCGCGTCCACCTCGACGGACGAGTTGCTGTACGAGGTGGAGTGGCCCGTGGCCGAGGCGCAGACCTGGACCGAGGAAGCACTGCGTCTGTCCTCCGCCGAGGCCCTGTTCGCAATTCCCGCCGCCGCCGAGCGCGCGGCGGCCCCGCTGCTGTCGGTGCTCCAAGCCATCGCCGGCAGCGACCGCACGTCGCTCGGCCTCGCGAGCGCTACGCAAAACGACAGCCGCAGCGGCGCGCTCTCCGGACTGCTCCGCGCCGCGGCCATGGAGCTGCGCGACAAGCCATCGCTGGCCTCTGCGACGCTCGACGCGCACGCTGCCGTCGACGGCAGCACCGCCTCCACGCAGCTCATCCGCCTGTCGAATACACAAGACGCGCCGCTGCCAATCTTTGACAACGGCGCCTTTGGCACGGCGGTCGTGTCCAACGCCCGGGCAGAGGCCCAGGTCACGCGCGCCCGCCTGCCCGCGGGCTCGCCGCCGTTTAGCCTCTTCCCGCAGCCGCGGGGCGCGCTCCAGAACCTCAAGCGCCTCGCGTTTGACCTGGAGGCGCCCCTGGGCGCTCAGGACGTGCTCCTCGCGGTGCGCGCGGTCGGCATCAACTTCCGCGACGTGCTCAACGTGCTGGGCATGTACCCCGGCGACCCCGGCCCGCCCGGCGCCGACTGCGCGGGCGTGGTCGTCCGCGTCGGCGCGGGCGTCACCGCGCTCAAGCCCGGCGACGCCGTCTTTGGCCTGGCCGCGGGCGCCCTGGGCTCGCACGTGGTCTGCCCGGCCGCGCGCCTGGCGCCGCTGCCGGCGGGCGTGGCGCCCGAGGCCGCGGCCACGACGCCCACCGTCTGCATGACGGTGGACCTGGCCTTTGGCCAGGCCGCCGCGCTGCGCCCGGCGAGCGCGTGCTCGTGCACGCCGCGGCCGGCGGCGTCGGCCTCGCGGCCATCCAGCTGGCGCACGCGTTGGGCGCCGAGGTCGTGGCCACGGCCGGCGGGCCCCAGAAACGCAGCTTTGTGCGCGAGCTGGGCGTGCGCGAGGTCGTCGGCTCCCGCGACACCGAGTTTGTCAGCGAGCTCGCCGAGCTCGGCGGCGTCGACGTCGTGCTCAACAGTCTGACTTCCTCCGGCATGGTTGCCGGGAGTCTGAGCACGCTAAATCTCGCCGGTCGGTTCGTGGAGATCAGCAAGCGCGACATCTGGAGCGGGCGCCGCGTGGCGCAGGAGCGCCCCGACGTCTCCTTCAACCTCCTCGCCGTCGATTTCCTCAGCGACGAGGCGGTCAACCGCGCGCTGCTTCGCCTGGCGACCCGGCTGGGCGAGGGCGTGCTGCGCCCGCTGCCCAGCGTCTCGCACACGCTGGCCAACGCGACGGCCGCGCTGCGCGCGCTGAGCGCGGCCCGCCACATCGGCAAGGTGGTCGTCATCAACCGCGCCGAGACGGCGGGCGTCGCGCACGGCCCGCAGGGAACTGTGCTGGTCACCGGCGGCCTGGGCAGCCTGGGCAGCCTGACGGCTGCCTGGCTGGCGCAGAACGCCGGCTTTGCGGTCGAGGCCGTCGGCCGGACCGGCCGCATCGCCTCTGCGAGCGCCAAACCGCTGTCGGACCTGCTCAATAAGGCCGCCGGCCTTAGTGGGCTCATCCGCCTCGTCACCGGCGACGCGTCCATGTCCACCGACGCCGAGGCGCTCATGAGCGCCCGCGGCCGCGCCGCCTCGCCGCCCGTCGTGGGCTTCATGCACGCGGCGGGCGTGCTGGCAGACGGCACGGTTGCCAACCAAACCGCGGCCACCGTCCGCCGCGTGTTTGCGCCCAAGACGGCCGCGCTGGCGGCGCTGGCCGCACGCGACGCGGCCAACCCGGCGGCCTTTGGCGTGCTGTTCTCGTCCATCGCCTCCATGCTGGGCTCGCCCGGCCAGGCCAACTACGCGGCCGCCAACGCGGCGCTCGACGCGGCCGCCGGCGCCGCCCAGCGGCGCGGCACCAACCTCGCGAGCGTGCAGTGGGGCGCGTGGGCCGGGGCCGGCATGGCCGGGCAACGACGCGCAGACCCGCGCCCGCGCCGAGCGCACGGGCGTGGGCATGCTCGAGTCCGCCGCGGGCCTGGCGACCCTGCAGAGCCTGCTGCGGTCCGCGTGCACCTCGACGGCGCTCGTCGCCGCCGTGCCCATCACCTGGTCGCGGTACCTGGCGGCTGTGGGCGACAAGAAGGCCTTTGCTGAATTCAGCTCGCCGAGCTCGGACGCTGAGCAGGCGACTGCTGCCACCGACGCTTTGCATGCTGTGCCAAAGGGCTCCAAGAAGACAAGGACTTCTTCCTCTGCAGCTGTCGCGGCCGCCGGCGCCGCCCTGTCGGCGGCGGCGGTGACGGCGCTCGTGGCCGAGACCGTGACCGCGGTCCTGGGTCCCGGCGTGGACCCAGACACGCCGCTCATGGCCGCTGGCCTCGACTCGCTCTCCTCGGTCGAGTTCCGGAACAGCCTGGAGAGCAAGGTCGGCGCCGACCTGCCGGCCACGCTGGTGTTTGACTACCCGACCGTCGCCGGCATCTCCGCCTTTTTGGTGGAGAAGCTGGGCGACGGCGGGGCTGCCGCCGGCGGCGCCGACTACGCCAGCGCCGACGAGGACGCCGAGGAGGATCTCTTTGGCGTCCACGAGCTCGGCGGCGCGGTCGCCGCGAGCGCCATGGCGACCGCCGGGCCCCTGCGGGCCCCCGCCGGCCTCGCCCGCGCGCTCCCCACCATCGTCGTCAGCGGCGGGGTCGCGGTCCCGCCGCGGGCCGCGTTTGCCGACGCGGCCCGACCCACCGACGCGATCAGCCTGCTCCCCATCTCGCGCTGGGATGTGGACGCCAATGAGGACCTCTTCGGCGGCATCCCCATCCGCTTTGGCGGCGTCCTGGACGCCGTGGAGGCCTTTGACGCGGCCGTGTTTGGCACGTCCGGGCCGGAGGCGGTGCTCATGGACCCGCAGCAGCGCCTGCTGCTGGAGTGCAGCGCCCAGCTGCTCCTGGAGGCGGGCAAGGACCTTGACCGGGCCGCCACAGGCGCCTTTGTCGGCGTGTCCTCCACCGACTATGCCAAGGTGAACAGGAGGGTGAAGTTCGGGGGCATGGTTTTTTGAGTTGGAGATGCACAGTTGGTTGGGGGTTTCCACAGGGTTTGCAGTTTACGATGGAGATATGCATCCATTGTGCTACAACTAAGCACTATTTTTACATCACATAATAAGAAACTGAATCCCTCTATCATCTCCCCCCCCTCTCTCCCTGTAGCTGGTCGCGAGGGTGATGCACGGGGTGACCGCCTACTCGGCCACCGGCAGCACGCTCAGCGTGGCCTCCGGGCGCCTGTCCTACACCTTTGGCCTGCGCGGCCCGGCGATGACGGTGGACACCGCCTGCTCCAGCTCGCTCGTGAGCCTGCACAGCGCGGTGTCGGGCCTGCGCCTGGGCCAGTGCCTGGCCGCCATCAACGCCGGCGTCAACGTCATGCTGGTGCCGGAGACGCCGGCCGCCTTTGCCAAGTCGGGAATGCTCGCGGCCGACGGCCGCTGCAAGACGCTCGACGTCGCGGCGGACGGCTACGTCCGCTCCGAGGCGCTGGGCGGCTTCTTGCTGCGCGCCGACGCCGGCGCGGGCGCCGGCGCGGGCGGCGCGCCCTACGCCGTGGTGCCCGGCACGGCCGTCAACCAGGACGGCCGCTCGTCCACGCTCACGGCGCCCAACGGCCCCGCGCAGCAGGCGGTCGTGCGCGCCGCGCTCGCGAGCGCGGCGCGCGACGCGGCCGACCTGGGGTCCGTGCAGATGCACGGCACCGGCACGGGCCTGGGCGACCCCATCGAGATCGGCGCGCTCAGCTCGCTGGGCGAGCGCCGCGCCGCGCCCCTGGTCCTGGCCGCGGGCAAGTCGCTGGTCGGGCACTCGGAGCCCGCGGCCGGGGTCATGGGCCTGGCGCACGCCGCGCTGGGCTTGGCGCAGGCCGCCGCCCTGCCCCTGCTCCACCTCCGCGCGGTCAGCGCGCACGCCGCGCCCGCCATGCCGGCCGGCCGCTTCTACGCGCCGCGCCTGCCGGGCGGCGCGCTGGGCGCCTCGACTTTGGTCGGCGTCAGCTCCTTTGCCTTCCAGGGCACCAACGCGCACGTGCTCCTGGACGCGGGGCGGCCGATGGAGGTTGACGAGGACTCCTCGGAGCTGGAGCGCGGGATTGCACCCGCACCCGTCTGGGATCGCCAGCGCCACTGGATCGTCCCAAAGGCCAGCGACTACCTGTCCTGGGTCATCTCCAGCGCGCGCCAGGCCATCGTCTTTGCCGCGCTGCCGTCGACCTCGCCGCGCCTCGCCGCGCTGGCTGATCTCTGTCTTGGCGGCAGGCCCGTCCTGTCCCTCGGCAGCCTGGCCGAGATCATGGCCGAGGCCGCCCTCGTGGCGGGCGCCGCGGCGCGCGGCCTGGCCCTCTGCCACGCCGCAGCCTCCGTGGCGCCCATCGCCAAGGGTACGCTCGTTCAAGTGACCCTTGACACGGCCGGTGCCGTCGTCGTCGATTCAGTTGGCTTGTCCGACGGGCCCCAGCGCTGCGCCACGGCGCAGACACACGTCGCTGCCGAGGTTTCCGAGCAGGGGACAGGCGCTTTCGTTCCAACCTCGACCGCATCTGCGTCTTTGTTCGGTCCAAAGGCCCTGGTCGACGCTCGTGCCACGTCCTTCGCGGTGATCGCACCAGCCTCCTCCCTGCCTACGACCCTCGGCATGCATGGTCTGACCCTGGACATTGTGGGACCCCTGCTGACCGGCACGTCGTCCCTGCCCTCCTCGGTCAGCGCGCTCGTGTCGAGCGACCCATCCCTGAGCCCGGCCTTTGCGAGCGTCTCCGTCGACGGCTTTGTCGCCGGCGGCCTTTCCGTCGCTGGCATCGGCATGCTCAGCCCGGCAGAGGCGGCGCAGCAGGCCGCGGCGCTCGCGGCCGCAGCCCCGGCGCTGCCGGAACCTGCCGCCGCGCCGGGCATGCTCTACGCAACGCAGTGGGTTGCCAGCCGCACGGGCGACATCGGCGGAGCGGCCTCGGCTGCCCCGATGCGCCTGCGCGCCTCGGCGCCCACCGCGGCCCTCGAGGCCCTCCAGCAGCTGGCCAAGGAGCCCGTCCGGGCGGTCGCCAACGGCCTGCCCGCGCCCCTGGCCGGCTCCCTGCTGGGCGTCACTGGCGCCGCGAGCCCTCAGCTCGCCAATTCCGCCGCCCTGCAGGGCATGCTCAAGGCCCTGGCCGCCGAGGGCGCCTCGCCGGGTCTGCGCTGGCTGGGCGCCGCGGCGTCCGATGCCGCGGCGTTTGAAGTCCGCAGCGACCCGGCCGCGCTCACTGGCAGCGAGGACGTGCACGGCACCGCCTCTGCGGCGGGGACTGCCTGGGAGCCCCGGCTGCTGCCGGCCTCCGAGGTCGACTCGGCCGCCCGCTCGCTTGCGACGGCTGTGCAAGGCACTGTTGTTATCACCGGCGGGTCGGGCATGCTGGGCGGCCTTTTGGCCGCCTGGCTCCTGCAGCAGAGCACGACCGATTCTGCCATTGACCGTGTATTGCTGCTGAGTCGGTCGGGCGGTGTTCCGGCGGTCGCGCTCCGAGCCGCCGACCAGTCGGTTCCGCTCGGCGCCGCCGCCTGCGACGCCGGCGTCGCCGCCGACGTGGCCGGGCTGCGCGAGCTCTCGAGCTCGACAATCACGCTGATGCACGCCGGCGGCGTCCTCGCCGACGGCCTGCTCGCCGACTTGACCCCGGGAGCGCTGCGACGCGTCCTGGGCCCCAAGACGGCGGCGCTGGACGCCCTGCAGGGCCGGCTCACCTCGCTGGCTCCGCTGGCGTCCTCGACCCTCTTTTCCTCGGTGGCGGCACTGCTTGGGTCTCCCGGCCAGGCAAACTATGCCGCTGCCAACGCCATGCTGGACAGCGTGTCCCTCCAAGCCGCCGCACAGGTATGTTTGGGGGGTTTGTGGTAGAATTGTTTTGAGGTTGACCAGGGAGGGGGCTGGGGGGTGGTGGTGATTAGATTGTGGAATGATCTGACAAATGATAGTCTTAATTCTGTGCGCCGCATGCCTCTGATGCATCGATACACTGCGGAGCGAGCCCTTGAATATGCCCTCACATACCCTAACTTCTCCACCGCAGGGCCTTCCGTACCTGAGCGTGCAGTGGGGCGGCTGGGCGGGCGCCGGCATGGCCTCGGGCGACAAGCACACGGCCACGCGCCTGGCGCGCAGCGGTCTGAGCCTGATTGAGCCCCCTGCCGGGCTGCGGGCCCTGCAGACGCTGCTCCAGACCTCGCTGCCCCTGGCGGCCGCCATTCCCGTGGACTGGACGCGCTTCCCGGCCAAGGAGACCCCTTTCTTCGCCGAGCTGGCCGGCCCGGCTGCCGCTCCTGCTGCTCTGCCTGCCGCAGTACACGCGGTTGTGGACGCCGCGGCCGTGGAGGCCATGGTCCAGGAGGCCGCGATCAGCGTGCTGGGCGAGCGTGTCGACCCCAACGCGCCGCTCATGGCCGCCGGGCTGGACAGCCTGGGCGCCGTCGAGCTGCGCACGGCGCTCGAGTCGTCCGCGGGCATGCGCCTGCCGGCGACGGTGGTGTTTGACTACCCCACGGTCGCCACGCTGGCCGAGTTTTTGGCCGGCAAGATGGCCGCCGCGGACGGACGCGGCGGTGCGGTTACCGCCGCGAGCGCCGGGCAATCGAGCGTCCTCGCCAGCACCTTCACGGCGCTGGCTGGGCCAGCGCTGGCCTCCGCTCATTCCAGCACCATCCTTGTCGCGAGCAGCGTGCATCGCAGCCCGTACGACGTGCTGGCCGTCGCCGAGCCCCTCGACGCCGTGGGCGTCATCCCCTACGAGCGCTGGGACGTCGAGTGGACCAACGACGCGCGCTTCATGGCCGCGCTCCAGGCGCCCATGGCCTTTGACGCGAGCGCCTTTGGCCTGCCGAGCGCCGAGGCCGTGCTGCTGGACCCCCAGCAGCGCCTGCTGCTCGAGGTGGTCGGCGAGGCAGACCTTGGGTTCCCCGAAGCAGTGGCCCCCCGCGCCGCGCGCGGCGTCTACGTCGGTATCGCCGGCTCGGACTACGGCGCCACGGTCGCCGCGGCGGCCGAGCGCGGCGCCTTCCACGCCTCGGCCAACGCTCTATCGGTTGCCTGCGGCCGCCTCTCCTTCACGTTTGGCTTCCGCGGCCCGGCGCTGAGCGTCGACACCGCCTGCTCCGCCTCGCTGGTGGCCACGCACCTGGCGGCCAGGGGCCTGGCCGAGGGCGACGCCCTGCTTTCCTACGCGGCTGGCGCGCACATCCAGGCCTCGGCCACCTCCACCGGCTACGTCTGGAGCGCCAGCATGCTCGGCGCCCAGGGCCGCTGCGCCGCGCTCGACGCCTCGGCTGACGGCTACGTCCGCGGCGAGGCGGTCATCGCGGCCGCGCTCATCGCGGCCGACCGCGTGGCCCCCGGACCCACAACAACTACCCTGGCCGTCTTGCTGGGCAGCGCCGTCAACCAGGATGGCCGGTCCAGCTCGCTGACCGCGCCCAACGGCCCCGCGCAGCAGGAGGTCATCCGCGCCGCGCTGGCGCGCGCGGCGGTCGCGCCGGCCGACGTCGCCGCGCTGCAGATGCACGGCACGGGCACGCCCCTGGGCGACCCCATCGAGGTCGGCGCGGCCGCGGCCGTCCTGGCGACCGGCCAGGCGCGCCGCGGCCCCGTCGCCCTCGGCGCCAGCAAGTCCTGGCTGGGCCACGCCGAGCCGGCCGCGGGCGTCGCCGGGCTGCTCTTCGCCTGTGCCACCACGCAGCGCGCGCTCGCGCCGGCCATCATGCACCTGCGCTCGATCAACCCGTACGTCGCGGGCGCGCTGGACGAGCTGCCGCGCGGCAGCGTCGCGCTGCCGCGGCTCAACGCGCCCATTGCTGCGAGCGGCCGGGTCACCGGCCTCTCGGCCTTTGCCTTCCAGGGCACCAACGCGCACGCGGTCCTCCAGGCGCCGGGCGAGGTGGTGATGGGTGATGACTCCATCGCCCACACAACCAGGCTCATCGCCCCTATCTTCCACGACCAGTACTGCTGCGTGCTGCCGAGCGCCCACGCCCTGCTGCTGCGCGTGGCCCCGCCCAAGGCCAAGGGCCACGCGCTGTTCGAGACGCCTCTGGCCGCCGCGCGCCTGGGCTTCCTCTGGGACCACCGCGTGGCCGGCAAGGCGCTCTTCCCCGGCGCGGGCTACTTTGAGATGGCCGCGGCCGCGCTGCGCACGCTGGGCGCGCCGGGGCAGACCGCGCTGGTGCGCGGGGCCGCCATCCCGGCGCCCTGCGCCATGGACGGCCCCGCGGACGGGCCCGCGCCGCTGCTGCAGCTCTCGCTGGACGCGCGCACCGGGACGCTGGCCATCGCCAGCTCCGCCCCCCTCGCACCCCGCGCCCCTCGTGCACGTCACCGCGCACGCGGAGCGGGGCACTGGCGGCGCAGTGGGTGTAAACATCCCGCCCTCGCGCCCCTCCCCCTCGCTCGCGTCGCTCGTGCGCTCGCACGAGCCGCGCGCCCGCCCCGCGGCCACCAGCGCCCTGCGCTCCGACACCGGGCGCTCCGGCTTCTGGCTCGACCCCGCGGCCCTCGACTGCGCCCTGCAGCTGGGCCAGGTGTTTGCGCCGGACGCGCGCGACCTCTTCGTCCCGGCGGGCCTGGACGCGCTGCTGGTCGGACGCCGGCGCCGAGAGCCTGCCCCTGCAGCCGGCAGGCAGCCACACGGTCTGCCTCTCCCTGCCCGCCCCGGCGGGCGAGGCCCGCAGCGCCTACGGCCTGCAGGCCGAGCACTCGCCGGCGCTGCTGGCGGCGGTCGGGAACCTGCACGCCAAGCGCATGGCCGGCGCGCAGGCGCCGGCCAAGCCCGGCGTGCGCCGCGTCGACTGCCTGTACGCCGCCAGCTGGCAGGCGGAGACGCCGGCGGTGGGCCTCGCGACCGGCGCCGTGCTGTGGCGCGAGGACGACGGCCTCGGCCGCGAGGCGCCCGCTGCGTCTGCTGCCTCCGCCGTCGCGGCCCTGCAGCGCCTCGTGCGCGCGGACCCCGGCGAGGGCACTCTGGTGCAACTGGCGCTGCCCGCCTCCGAGGCCGCGTCCGCTCCCGCGCCGGCCTCGCGCGCCGCCTCCGCGGCCGCGCTCGGCCTCTCGGGCCTGATCAAGACCCTGGCGCAGGAGTTCTCCAGCCTCAGCTTCAGCGCCGACGTCGTCGACCCGGTCGACCACGCCGCGCCGCGGGCCGCGGTGCTCTCCACCGCGGCCACCGGCCAGCCCGTCGACGGCCTCACCGCCGCCTTTGGGACCAAGTCCAGCGGCGCGGTGCGCTCGGCGCCGCGCTTCCTCCGCGCCCCGAGCCTGCGCGAGGACTTGGCGCCGAACCACCTGTTCCCGCAGCCGCGCGGCAGCCTCTCGTCCCTCGTGCCCCTGCCCTTTGACCTCGAGCGCCGCCTGGCGCCGCGCGAGGTGATTGTGGCGGTCAAGGCCGTGGGCATCAACTTCAGGGACGTGCTCAACGTGCTGGGCATGTACCCCGGCGACCCGGGCCCGCCCGGCGGCGACTGCGCGGGCGTGGTCGTCCGCGCCGGCGCGGGCGTCACCGCGCTCAAGCCCGGCGACGCCGTCTTTGGCCTGGCCGGCGGCTGCCTGGGCTCGCACGTCCTCGCCTCCGACATGACCGTCGTCCCGGCGCCCGCCGGCTTCTCGCCCGAGGCCCTGGCAACCGTGCCCACCGTGTTTGTCACGGTCGACGCCGCGCTGGACCGCCTCGCCCGCATCGGGCCGGGCACGCGCGTGCTGGTGCACGCCGCGGCCGGCGGCGTGGGCCTGGCGGCCATGCAGGTCATCCGCCGGGCCGGGGCCGTCGCCCTCGCCACGGCGGGCGGGCCCGCCAAGCGCGCCCTCCTGCGCTCCCTGGGCGTCCGCGACGTCGTCGGCTCCCGCGACACCGTGTTTGTCGACGAGATTGCCATGCTGGTGCGTGTGGGGTGTTTTGGTGTGCGATGGGGGAATGAATGCTTTGCATTGCATGAACAGGTAATTTAGTTGATACTAATTCCTTAAGTCCAAAGCTACAATCGCTACCAGTACCACTCACCTTGTGTCTCCTCAATCCCTCACCCAGGCTCCGGCGGACGTGCTGCTCAACACGCTCACGTCGCCCGGCATGGTGGCGGCCAGCCTGAGCACGCTCGCGCTGGGCGCCAGCCTGATCGAGATCAGCAAGCGCGACATCTGGAGCGCCGCGCGCGTCGCGCAGGAGCGCCCCGACGTCTCGTACAACCTGCTGGCCGTCGACTTCATGTCGCAGCCGGCCATGCACGCGTCGCTCGAGCGCGTGCGCCGCGGGCTGGCTGAGGGCTCGCTCGCGCCGCTGCCCACAGTGACCCACGACCTGGGCGCCGTGGCCACGGCGCTGCGCCAGATGTCGCTGGCGCGCCACGTCGGCAAGGTGGTCGTGCGCGCGCGAGCCGCTGCCCGGCGACGGCGCCAGCGGCGCCTGGCTGCTCACGGGCGGTCTGGGCGCGCTGGGCACGACCCTGGCGCGCTGGATGCTCACCCAGGGCGCCGAGCGCCTCGTGCTCGCCAGCCGCTCCGGACGCGGCGCCGCGGCGCCCATCGACAGGCGCGGGCTGGTCCGCATCGTGGCGGCCGACGCCGCTTCTGCCGCCGACCAGGCGGCCGTGGCGGCGGCCCTGGCCGGCGCGCCGCTCGCCGGGGTCATGCACGCCGGCGGCGTGCTCGCCGACGCGACCCTGGCCAACCAGACCGCGGCCGCCATCCGCCGCGTCTTTGCGCCCAAGTCCGACGCGCTCGCCGCCATGCGGGCGCTGCTGGACGTCTCGCCCGTGGCGGCCCTGACCCTCTTCTCGTCCATGGCCGCCGGCCTGGGCTCCCCCGGCCAGGCCAACTACGCGGCCGCCAACGCGGCGCTCGACGCCGCAGCCGCGGCCGCGCAGCGCGGCGGCCAGCCCGCGCGGTCCGTCCAGTTTGGCGCCTGGGCCGGTGCGGGCATGGCGGCCGACACGGCCGCCAAGCTCGAGGCCAGCGGCATGGGCGCGCTGACCCCGGCGACGGGCCTCGCGGCCCTCGCCGGCGTCCTCGCGGCCTCGGCTGCCGCCGCCCCGCCCACGCTGGCCATGTCTCCCATCGACTGGCCCGTGCTGCTGAGCGCGGCGCCGGCCGTGCCGACGCTCTTTGCCGAGTACGAGGCGCTCAAGCCCAAGCCGGTCGAGAGCGTCAAGGCCGCTGCCGGAGGCGGCAAGGCCGGGGCCAAGTCCTCGATCCCGATCGAGGACCGGGCGACGGTCGTCGCCTCGGCCGTCGAGTCGGCCGCGCGCTCCATCCTGGGCGGCGAGGTCGACCCGGCCGCGCCGCTCATGGCCGCCGGGCTGGACAGCCTGGGCGCCGTCGAGCTGCGCAACGCGCTCCAGGGCAGCCTGGGCGTCGACCTGCCCTCCACGCTCGTCTTTGACTACCCGACCGTCGAGGCCATCACGGGCTTTGTGCTCGAGGGCTTTGCGGACGAGGTCGACGAGGAGGAGGCGGGAGTCGACGCGTTTGCCGACCCCGCGGCCATGTTTGCGAGCTCGCTCCCGGGCGCAGTGGCGATGGCCGCGACCACAACTGGCGCCACGGCGCTCGTCGTGTCCAGCGAGGCCAGCCGCACGCCCGGCGACTCGCTGGCCCGCGCGTCGCTGACCGACGCCATCGGCATCGTGCCCATCTCCCGCTGGGACCGCGAGCTGCAGCTGACGCAGGACCTGCCGGCGCGCTTTGGCGCCTGGCTGGCCGGACCCTACGACTGCGACCTGGCCGCCTTTGGCGTGACGGCCACTGAGGCCGTGCTGCTGGACCCCCAGCAGCGCCTGCTCATGGAGCTGACCCTGGAGACCATGGGCGCCGGCGCCGGCGGCGCCGCCGTCGGCGTGTTTGTCGGCGTGTCCACGCCCGACTACGCCGACCTCGCCAAGGCGCACTCGGAGATCAGCGCCTACTCGGCCACGGGCTCGGCCACCAGCGTGGCCGCCGGCAGGCTGAGCTACCTCTGGGGCTTCACCGGCCCCGCGCTCGCCATCGACACGGCCTGCTCCTCCAGCCTGGTCGGCGCGCACGCCGCGCGCCTGAGCATCGCGGCCGGCAACTGCGTGGAGGCCCTGGTGGCGGGCGTGAAGCTCATCCTCACGCCGCCCACCAGCGCCATGTTCAATCGCGCCGGCATGCTCACCGCCGACGGGCGCTGCAAGACCCTCGACGCGGCGGCAGGTAGGGTTTGAAAGAGAGGGGGGGAGATTTGTGTAGTTGCAAGTGATTTGAGATGACATGGTATCTGACAATACTCTACTCACCTTCTTATTCCTTCCTTCTCGCAGACGGCTACGTGCGCGGCGAGGCGGTGGTCGCGCTGCGCCTGCAGCAGGCCGCGCACCTCGACGCCGCATCATCGTTTACCGATCAAATCGCCTTCCTCTCCAGCGCCGTCAACCAGGACGGCAAGAGCAGCACCCTGACGGCGCCCAACGGCCCCGCCCAGCAGGGCGCCGTGCGGGCCGCGCTCCAGGCCGGCGGCGTCGCCCCGCGGTCTGTGACGTCAGTGCAGATGCACGGCACGGGCACGCCGCTGGGCGACCCCATCGAGACGGGCGCGCTGGCCGCGGTGCTGCGCGGCGCGACGGTCGGCCTGGCCGCCGGCAAGAGCGCCGTCGGGCACACCGAGCCGGCCGCCGGCACGCTGGGCCTGGCGCACGCCGCGCTGGCGCTGCGTCAGCGCCTGGCCCCGCCGGTGCTGCACCTCACCCGCATCAACCCCTACATCGAGGGCTCCCTCGGCGCCGGGGTCACCTTTGCCATGCCCCGCGAGGCCGGCCCCGACGGCCGCGGCGGCCGCGTCTCCGGCGTCAGCTCCTTTGCCTTCCAGGGCACCAACGCGCACGCGCTGCTGGGCGTGCTGGAGGGCGGAGAGGGGCTGGGCAAGAGCGCCGCGGCCACCCTGCCCGCCAACTGGCGCCGGCAGTACGTCTCGGTGCTGCCGCCCGCGCACGCGCTCGTCCGCGACGCGCTCGTCTCCTCGGCGGGCCGCCGCGCGACCCCGGTGCTCGCGGCCTTTGCCGTCGACCTGGGCGCGCACCCGGCCCTCGGCCTCTTCCTGGATCACCGGGTCAACGGCCGGGCAATCTTCCCCGGCGCCGGCTACCTCGAGACGGCCGCCGCCGCGGCAGACTGCCTGCTGGGCGGGGCCGCGCGCGGGGCCGCCGCCCTCGTAGGCACGGCCATCGCCGCACCCCTGATCCTGAGCGATCCTAGTCAGCGCGCAGGCGACCTCTCTTCAGAGACCACCATCCTGCAGAGCAGCGTCACGCTCGCCGACGGCGCGCTCGAGATCCGATCAGGCCCGGGCATCGTGCATGTTCGCACCTCGGTCGCCCGCCTGTCCGGCGCGACAGACCTCGCCGCCAGCGCCGCGACCAGCTTTGCACGCGCCCCGCGCCGCCGCGCCCGAGCCGCTCGACACGGCCGTGGCCTACCGCCGGCTCGCGGCCGCGGGGCTCGAGTACGGCCCGCGCTTCCGCCTGCTGCGCTCGGTCTCGCGCGGCGCCGCCGGCGCCGCCTCCGAGCTGGCGCTCGACCCCGAGTCCGAGACGCTCGGCTTCCTGGTGGGCCCCGCCTCCCTGGACAACGGCCTCCAGCTGGGGGCCATGCTCGAGAACGAGGACGCGGCGGCCAAGCTCGGCGGCGCCTCGACCGTGTTTCTGCCCTCGACCCTGGCCGCGCTGGTGCTCGGCGCCGGCGCCGCGCCGGCGCTGGCCCTCGCGCGCCGCTCGCCCGCGCACCCGGACGGGCCGACCTCTTTGTCCCGGGACGTCGTCCTCGCCTCGGACGCCGCCGCGCCCTGTTGCACCCTGGACTCGCTCGTGTCCAAGGCCGTGGGCGGCGCCTCGCCAGTGGCGGACGACATCTCCCACCGCGTCCTCAAGCCCAGCGACGACATGCTCTACAGCATTGGCTGGGTGGCGACCGCCGCTGGCCAGGAGCTGGCGGCAGAGGGCGAAGTGGACGGACTTTCCATTTCCCTGCCGGCCCTGGGCCAGTCGGAGCCCGCCGCGCCCCTCATGGCGGCGCTCCAGAGCGCCCTGGGCGCCAAGGCGCTGCGCCTGGCCACCGCCGCGGCGCACCCGGTCGCGCAGGGCCCCTCAGCCGCGTCCACCCACGCCGGCGCCGGCGCCCTCTTGGGGCATGCTGCGCGCCCTGGCGCAGGAGATGCCCTCGCTGGCCGTCTCCGGCGCCGACCTCGACCCCGCGAGCACCGCCCAGGTGTCTCTGCACGTCTCCGCCTCGGCCGCGACCGGCGCCGGGCCGTTTGACGGCTACGGCACCGCGCTGCGCCAGGGCGCCGTGCACGAGCCGCGCCTGGGCCACGACGCCGCGGCCCAGAGCGCGCCGCCCGCCTTCCAGCTGCTCCCGCACCCGCGCGGCAGCTTTGCCTCGCTGGCGCCCGTGCGCGTGGAGGGCCTGGACGCGCTCAAGCCCGGCCGCGTGGCCGTGGAAGTCAAGGCCATCGGCCTGAACTTTAGGTGAGTGTGATTGAGGGTTTTGTATGTGGGGTGGACGAGGGTGCCATTCTTGGTGTTGTCAAGTGTTTAAATTCTGTTGTTCGACTTATAATTATTTTCACGCTCATGCATGAACTATTCTCCACCTCACCCTCCTCCCCCCCTTTCTTTACCACACCTCCCAGGGATGTGCTCAACGTGCTGGGCATGTACCCCGGCGACCCCGGTCCGCCGGGCGGCGACTGCGCCGGCGTCATCTCCGCCGCCGGTCCGGCCCTGCCGGGCTACCCGACCCTCGCGGTCGGCACGCCCGTGTTTGGCCTCGCCGCCGGCTGCCTGGGCAGCGCCGTGGTCGCCTCGGCCAAGACGCTCGTCCCGCTGCCCGCGGAGCAGCTGTCCTTTGAGGCCGCCGCGAGCATGCCCACGGTCTTTGTGACCGTGGACGCGGCGCTCAACCAGGCCGCGGCCCTCGTCCCCGGCGAGCGCGTGCTCGTGCACGCGGCGGCCGGCGGCGTCGGGCTCGCGGCGCTCCAGGCCGCGGCGGCCGCGGGCGCCACCGTGGTCGGCACGGCCGGCGGGCCCGTCAAGCGCGCCCTGCTGCGCTCGCTGGGCGTGCGCGAGGTGCTCGGCTCGCGCGACATCGACTTCGTGACCGAGATCGCCGAGCTGGGCGGCGTCGACGCCGTGCTCAACACGCTCACCTCGCCCGGCATGGTCGCCGGCAGCCTGAGCGTGCTCAACCGCGGCGGCCGCTTTGTCGAGATCAGCAAGCGCGACATCTGGACCGCCGCGCGCTCGTCGCAGGAGCGCCCCGACGTCGCCTACTCGCTCGTCGCGGTCGACTTTATGAGCGAGGACGCGCTGCACGCGGCGCTGACCCGCGTCGCGCGCGGCGCGGCCTCGGGCCGCCTGACCCCGCTGCCCAGCATCGTGCACGGCATGGGACAGGTGTCCGCGGCGCTGCGCCAGATGTCGCTCGCCCGCCACGTCGGCAAGATCGTCGTGCGCCTGCCGCCCGCTCGCCCGGCCGAGGCCGGCGCCGGCGCCGCGGTGCTCGTCACCGGCGGCCTCGGCACGCTCGGCCAGCTCATCACCGGCTGGCTGCAGCGCGCGGGCGCGCGCAGCGTCGTGCTCGTCAGCCGCGCCGGCCGCGGCAGCGGCTCGTCTACGGCCGACGTGCGCGGCGCCGCGTCCGCGTCCCTCGTCACGCTGTGCATGGCCGACACGGCCCAGCGCGAGGACGCCGACGCGCTGCAGCAGCGCTCGGCGACGCCCTACACCGCCGAGCTGCACGTCGCGGGCGTGCTGGCGGACGCCACGGTCGCGCGCCAGAGCCTGGCCGGCCTGCGCGCCGTCTGGGCGCCCAAGGCCGCCAGCGTGGCGCAGTCCTCAAACTCTGGCGGCGCGCTGCAGGTCTTCTTCTCGTCGGTGGCCTCCCTGCTGGGCGCCCCGGCCAGACCAACTACGCCTCGGCCAACGCGGCGCTTGACGCGCTCGCGGCCGCCGCGACGGCCTCTGGCCGCGCGGCCGTGAGCGTGCAGTGGGGCGCCTGGGCCGGCGGCGGCATGGCCTCGGCCGAGACCGCCGCGCGCGTCGAGCGCATGGGCATGGGCATGGTCGAGCCGACCCCGGGCCTGGCGGCCCTGGAGGGCGCCCTCCGCGGCGCCCTGGCGACCGCCGGCCCCGCGGTCGTGGCCGCCACGCCCTTTTTTGTGGCAGGCGTTTGTGGGCCGCCTCGGCGGCCCCGCCGCGGCCGCTCAGCTGCCCCTCTTCCGCGGACGCCGCGGCCGAGGTCAAGGCGCCCGTCGCCGACGCGCGCGCCGCGGGCGGCGCCTCTGGCAAGTCCGCCGGCGGCATCACGCGCGACAGCGTCGCCGACGCGGTGCTCGAGTCGGTCTCGTCCGTGCTCGGCACCTCGGTCGCGCTGTCCGCCTCGCTCATGGAGAGCGGGCTGGACAGCCTGGGGGCTGTGGAGCTCCGCAACGGGCTCTCCAAGCGCTTTGGCCTCGACCTCCCGGCCACGCTCACCTTTGATTACCCCTCCGTCGCCGCCATCTCCGACTTTGTGCTCGAAGAGCTGGGCGGCGAGCAGGAGGAGGAGGAGGAAGAGGTGTACGAGGTTGTGGCGCCGTCCGCCGCGCGCGGCGTGGCCGCGCCGCTGTCTTCCACCGCTCTCTCCACCGCCGACCACCCCATCACGCTGCTGGGCCTGGCCATGCGCCTCGGGGGCGGCATCACCTCCCTCCAGGCCCTGCGCCAGACTCTGGACGCCAACCTGGAGATGGCGACGGTGGACCCGGCGCCCCGCTGGGACGCCGACGCGCTCTACTCGTCCTCTGGCGGCGTGGGCCGCGTCTCCACGCGCTTTGCGGCCTACGTCCACGACGTCTTCACGTTCGACCCCGAGGCCTTTGGCCTGTCGGTGGCCGAGGCGGCGCTCATGGACCCGCAGCAGCGCGTGCTGCTGGAGACGACGGTCGACGCCTTTGCGCACGCCGGGGTCGCGACTCCGGCCCTCGTCGGCTCGCCGACGGGCGTCTACGTCGGCTGCATCTGGCTCGAGTACGGCGACGTGGCCACGGCCGCGGGCAACCCGCCGGGCGCCTACATGGTGACTGGCAACGGCCTGGCCTTCATGACCGGGCGCGTGTCCTACGCGCTCGGCCTGGTCGGCCCCTGCGTGCCCACCAACACCGCCTGCTCCAGCTCCCTCGTGGCGCTGCACCTGGCCATGGAGGGTCTGCGCGGCGCCGACTGCGCCCTGGCCACCGCCGCCGGCGTCAACGCCATCCTCCTGCCGGCCGCCGCCAGCGCCCAGATGACCCAGGTCCACGCCCTCTCCCCCGACGGCCGCTGCAAGTCCTTTGGCGCCGAGGCCGACGGCTACGGCCGCGGCGAGGGCTTTGTCAGCGCGATTTTAAGTCTGGAGGGCGCAGACACAAATAGCCCGGCCCCGCTGGCCTACGTCGCGGGGTCGGCCGTCAACCAGGACGGCCGCTCCAGCGGGCTCACCGCGCCGCACGGCCCCAGCCAGCAGGCGCTGGTCAGCCAGGCCATGCGCCGCGCGGGGCTGGACGTGCTCGACTACGTCTCCACGCACGGCACCGGCACGCCCCTGGGCGACCCCATCGAGTCCGGCGGCCTGCGCAAGGCTGTGGTCGCCGGGCGCAGGACGGCCGTCGAGGGCCACGCGCTCACCATCGGCGCGATCAAGGCGGTCACGGGCCACCTGGAGGGCTCCGCCGGCCTGGCAGGGCTCCTGCTCTGCCAGACCACGCTCCAAGACAACTTTGCCCACGGACTCCGCTACAGGTGAGGGGCAAAAGAGAGAAGGGGGGGAGGGTATCTGTTTCTATCGGTTTTGTGATAGTCATTGGTGGGCTTCACTTTCATATGCTGTGCTTTTTGAATGCTATTATCAGTATTAACCCTAACCCGCCACCAAACCCCTACTCATCCACCTTCTTCTCATTCTACCAACCACCCCCCTCTGCAGGAGCATCAACCCGTACGTGGCCAACTCGCTGGCCGGCCTCGGCATGCCGGTCCGCCTGCCCATGCAGAGCGGGCCCGCGCACGACGTCCCCGCCGCGGGCACCAGCTCCTTTGGCATGAGCGGCGTCAACGCGCACGCCATCATTGTTCGGGGTCGCGCCCGCGACCCGATCACCGAGCCGGCCGAGTCCTCGACGCGCTGGGTCAACGGCACGCGCTGCTGGACCGAGGCCCTGCTGCCGCAGCACCCGCTGATCGCGGCCGCGCGCGGCCCCGCCGGCAAGCGCGTCACGGCCGCGCGCTTCCAGACGCTGCTGGCCACGCCGCGCCTCGCTTTCTTCTGGGACCACGTGGTCAGCGGCAAGGCCATCCTGCCGGGCGCGGCCTACCTGGAGGCGGGCGTCGCCGCGGCCTGCGCCCTGGCGCGCGCCCGCTCCGCCGAGGGCCTGGCCGTCACCGACGGCGCCATCGCCGCGCCGCTGGTGCTGCCGGCCGTCGACGGCGGCGCCGTGTCGCTCTTTGTGGACGTCACGGGCGCCACCGGCGCCCTGGCCATCACCTCTGGCGCCGACCCGGCCAAGGCGGTGCCACACCTGTCGGCCTCGATTGTGGCGGTGAAGGGAGTTGTTACTGACGCATCAGATGCGTCCTCTGCAACAACCACAACTGCCGTCTCGGCCGACGCCACGCGGGCCGCGTGCCCGATCCCCGTGGACGTCGCCGCGACGTACGCCAAGCTGGACGCGGCCGGGCTGCAGTACGGCCCGGCCTTCCCGGCGCCTGCGCGGCGCGCGCCGCGGCGACGCGCGCCGCGGCCGCCGCGCTGGACCTGCCCGACGCGCTCGCGACGGAGCAGGCCGGCTACCACCTCCACCCGGCCGCGCTGGACTGCACCCTGCAGCTCGGCGCGCTCGTGCGCGAGGAGAGCGTGGCAGAGGGCACCGCCTACGTGCCCGCCGCGCTGGAGGCGTACGCGGTGCTGCGCCCGGCCGCCGTCGGCGCCGGGCGCCTGCTCGCCAGCGCCCGCGCCGGCCGCGGCGTCGCGCCCCCGGGCAGCACGCTGCGCGACCACGGCGTCAGCGCCCCCGACGCGTCGGGGACCTCTGCCTGCCTGGACGGGCTCCAGGCACGCGCCATGCACGGCGGCAAGCCCGCCGAGCCCGCCAAGCCGATCGCGCCGCCGGCCGAGCTCCTGTACGAGGTCGGCTGGCGCGCGGCGACCGCTGTTGTTGGAGAGCCCAGCGTGCACGCCGGCGAGGCGGCCGCGCTTGAGCTCGCGGCGTCCGCCGGCGCGCTGCCGGCGACGGCGGCTATATTGGCCGCGCTGCAGACCAGCGACGCGAGCCTCGCGGCCGTCGGCCTGCGCGGCGCGCTGGCCGGCCCGACCGCGCAAAGCGCGCTGCCGCTGGACGCGCGGGCCGTGGCCCCGGCCGCGGCCGCCTGGGCCGCCATGCGCGCGCACGCGCAGGAGAGCCCTCTGGTCGGCCACGGCGGCGAGCAACATGCCGGAGCGTCTTCCCTCTCGCTGCTGCTCGACGTGCAGCGCGACCAGGGAGGCGCCCCAACCCAGCCGTCGTCGGACGGCTACGGCACGCGCGTGGCTTCCTCAACGGCCTTTGAGCCAGCCTTGCTGCCCGCACGCGCGCCGCCGCCGCCGACGCGGTCGTTCCACCTGATGCCGCGGCCGCGCGGCGCCTTTTCCGGGCTGGTGGCCGAGGCGGTGGAGGACCGCGCCCCGGCCGACTGGCCGCTGGTCGCGGTCAAGGCCGTGGGCATCAACTTCAGGGACGTGCTCAACGTGCTGGGCATGTACCCCGGCGACCCCGGCCCGCCCGGCGGCGACTTTGCGGGCGTGGTCGCGACGGGCACGGCGCGCCTGCCGGCCGGCACGCGCGTCTTTGGCCTCGCGGCCGGCAGCCTCGGCACGGCCGTGCGCGCCTCGCCCAAGACGATCGTGCGCCTGCCGGACACGCTCGCCTTTGAGGCCGCCGCCAGCATGCCCACCGTCTTTGTGACGGTGGACACGGCGCTCATCCAGCTCGCCGCCATCCGGCCCGCGGACACCGTGCTCGTGCACGCCGCGGCCGGCGGCGTCGGGCTGTCGGCCATCCAGACCGTGCTGGGCGCCGGCGCCACCCTGGTCGCCACGGCCGGCGGGCCCGCCAAGCGCGCGCACGTCCGCGGGCTGGGCGTGCGCCACGCGCTCGGCTCGCGCGACACCGACTTTGTGACCGAGCTCGCCGAGCTCGGCGGCGTCGACGTCGTGCTCAACAGCCTGACCTCCTCCGGCATGGTCGCCGGCAGCCTGAGCGCGCTCAACCTCGGCGGCCGGTTCGTGGAGATCAGCAAGCGCGACATCTGGAGCGCGGCCCGCGTCGCGCAGGAGCGCCCCGACGTCGCCTACTCGCTCGTCGCGGTCGACTTTATGAGCGAGGACGCGCTGCACGCGGCGCTGACCCGCGTCGCGCGCGGCGTGTCCACGGGCCGCCTCGCGCCGCTGCCGACGGTGACCCACGGCATGAGCGCCGTGGCCGCCGCGCTGCGGCAGATGTCGCAGGCGCGCCAGATCGGCAAGGTCGTCGTGCGCGTGCCCGCGCTGGAGACGGCCGCGCGCAGCGCGCGCCCGGGCGGCCCCGTTGCCGTCACGGGCGGCCTGGGCACGCTCGGCGCCTCGGTCGCGGCTTGGCTCGCGGGCGAGGGCGCCGCGCGCAAGCTCGTCCTCGCCGGCCGCACGGGCCGCAGTCGGCAGGCCGACGCGGCCTTCCTGGACGCGCTCTGGTCGTCCCAGGTCACCATGCGCGCGGTCGACGCCGCCGCCGCAACGGACGCCGGCGCGCTCGTCGACGCCGGCGCCGCCCTCGGCGCCCGCTGGCGCTCGTGCTGCACGCCGGCGGCGTGCTGGCGGACGCCACGCTGGCGGGCCAGAGCACGCGCACGCTGCGCCTCGCGTTTGCGCCCAAGACCGCGGCGCTCGCGGGCGCCGCTGGCCGCGGGCGCCGGCGCGGCGCCCGCGCACGTGCTCTTCTCCTCGGTCGCCGCGCTGCTGGGCTCCCCCGGGCAGCTCAACTACGCGGCGGCCAACGCGGCGCTGGACGCCACCGCGACGGCCCTGCAGGCGGCCGGCTCGCCCTCTGTCAGCGTGCAGTGGGGCGCCTGGGCCGGCGCCGGCATGGCCGCCGGGGACGCGTCCACCGCCGCCCGCGTCGAGCGCACGGGCATGGCCCTCCTGCCGCCCGAGCAGGGCCTGGGCGTGCTGGAAAGCGCGCTCACGCACGCCGCGCCCGGCGTGCTGGCCAGCGTCGCCTTTAGCTGGCCGCGCTTCGTCTCGCGCTTTGCCGGCGCTGTGCCCGCGCTCTTTGCCGAGTTTGCCGACGCGGCCGCCGCGCCGCGGCGGCGGCAAGCGCAAGAAGGGGGGCGCGGCACCACGGCCGCAGCTGCGGGCGGCGACGCCCGCGCCGCGGTCGCGGCGACCGTCCAGGAGACGGTCAAGGCCATCGTTGGCGCCGAGGTGGGCGCGGACGAGCCGCTCATGGCCGCCGGGCTGGACAGCCTCGGCGCCGTCGAGCTCAAAAACGGCCTCGAGTCGCGGTTCGGCCTCGCGCTGCCTGGTACATTGGTCTTTGACTACCCGACCGTCGACGCGCTGTCGGGCTACATCAAGGAAGCCATGCCCGCGGACGAAGATGAGGAGGAGGAGGAGGAGTATGACGAGGACGACGTCGCCTACAGCACCGCCTCGGGCGACGCCATTGTCGCCTCTGTCGGCCCGACAGTTTCGTCCATGGCCCCATCAGTAACCGCCGGCCAGCTGGTCGTCACAGCCGTCACCAGCCGCACGCGCGGGAACGCGCTGCAGTCGCTGACGCCGCGCGACGTCATCTCGCGCGTCCCGCTGTCCCGCTGGGACGTGGACGCGCAGCCCGGCCTGGCGGCGCGCTTTGGCGGCTTCCTGGACGTGCTCTCGCTGTTTGACCCCGCGCTCTTCGGCCTGCAGCTGACCGAGGCGGAGCTCATGGACCCGCAGCAGCGCATGCTGCTGGAGGCCGCCTACGAGGTCTCCGCGGCCGCGCCGCTGCAGACGCCGCGCGTGGCCGTGGCCGTGGGCATCGCCTCGGCCGAGTACAACAACGCGCTGGTGCCGGCCTACACGGCGGGCGTGAGCGCCTACTCGGCCACGGGCGGCGCGCCCAGCGTCGCCTCGGGCCGGCTGTCCTTCGCCTTTGGCTTCCGCGGCCCCGCGCTGAGCGTGGACACCGCCTGCTCCAGCTCGCTGGTGGCCACGCACCTGGCCGCCAACGCGGTCTGGGCCGGCTCGGCCCTGGCCGCGCTGGCCGCGGGCGTGGGCGTGCTGCTCTCGCCCACGCCCACGGCCATGTTCCAGAAGGCCGGCATGCTCGCGCCCGACGGCCGCTGCAAGTCCCTGGACCACGCCGCCGACGGCTACACGCGCGGCGAGGCGATGGCCATGCTCAACCTGCAGTGGCGCGAGGGCGCCGGCGGCGCCGCGGCCGGGCTCGCGACGGTGCGCGGCAGCGCCGTCAACCAGGACGGCCGCTCCAGCTCGCTGACCGCGCCCAACGGCCCCGCGCAGCAGGAGGTCATCCGCGCCGCGCTGCGCTTCTCGAGCCTCACGCCCGCCGACGTGGCGGGCGTGCAGCTGCACGGCACGGGCACGCCCCTGGGCGACCCCATCGAGCTCGGCGCCGTCAGCGCCGTGGGCCTGGGCGCCGCGCGCCTGCCCCTGGCCCTCGCCACCGCCAAGGCCTGGGTCGGGCACACCGAGGCCGCCGCCGGCGCGGTGGGCACGACCCACGCGACCCTGGGCGCCAGCCACGCGCTGGCGCAGGGCATCCTGCACCTGGCCGCGGTCAACCCCCACATCGCGGCCGTCATGGACGCGGCGCGGCTCAAGACCCCGGACGCCGCCTGGCTCCTGCCGCGCGGCCGGCCCGGGCGCGGGCCTGCGCGTCGGCGCCACCGGCGTCAGCGCCTTTGCCTTCCAGGGCACCAACGCGCACGTGCTGGTGCACCCGACCGGCGCCGACGCGGCCGCGCCGGCCGACGCCCTTGTCGATGACAAGACCAACAATTTGCCCTGGGCGCGGCAGCGCATCTGGGTGGGCCCGCCCACCAGCGCCATGCTGCGTCGCGCCTTTGTCTCGCGCGCGCACCGCGGGCCGCTCATGGAGTGCGATCTGGGCACCGCGCGCCTCGCTTTCCTGCGCGACAACGTCGTGCTGGGCCGCGGCGTGCTGCCCACGGCCGCCTTCATCGAGCTGAGTCTCGCGGCCGCCAAGGCGCTGACCACCGTGTCGGGTCGCGGCGGCGGCGAGCTGCCGCCCCTGGCCCTGCGCGATGCCGTGTTTGCCGTGCACGTCGGCTTCCGCGCCAGCAACGGCCGACCCACCAAGGTAGGATTTATTATAAGAGGGGTGTGGTGAACATGGTGGTATGTTGGACGGGCTGAGCTTTTCAGTGCTTGCTTTGGTATTGCTCGTTTGCACAGATTTCTAGGGGACAAAAACAATTGCTTAGAAGATCAATGAAAAGAAAAACTCATCACCCCTCCTCACCCCCACACTATTGCAGGTTCTGTGCGGCATGGGACCGCAGGGCTCGGGCTCGCTGGAGATTGTGACCGTGGAGGGCAGCCGCCTCCGGACACACTTCCACGCCGTGGTCTCCCAGCTCGTGCCGGTGGCGCAAGCCGCGCCCGCGCGCGCTCGCGTCAGTTTGGCCAGCGTGTTGCTGCCCGCGAGCGCCCTCGACACCACCACACCGATTCAACACCAGACCTCCACGCTCCGCGCCGGCCAGTCCCGGCTGGCGCGGACGACGTCGGCGCAGCCGCCGGCGCCGCCCGCGGCCCAGGTCGTGGCGACGCCGGCGCTGCCCGCCGACTTTGAGCGCGCCGACGCGGCCGCCTTTGTGGGCGGCCACCCGAGCCGCGTCGAGGCGTCGCTGGTCTCGCCCGCGGCGCTCGGGCGCGGCGCAGCGCTCGCTGCACGCGGCCGCGCGCATCGACGCCTGCGTCGTCGGCGCCGGCGCGCCTCACGCGGCCCCGTCCGACTACTGGCTGGGCACCGCGCTCGCGCGGCTGGACCGCTTCACGTCCGAGCACGCGCTGGGCGCGCGCGGCGCGCTGTGCGGCGTGGAGCACCGCCGGCTGCTGGCCAAGCGGCCGGCGATGATGACGCCGCGCGCCGCTGTCGCCCGGCGGGCCCCTGCTTCCGGGCGGCTTCTTCGCGCCCCTCACGCCGCGCACGCCCATGTACATGGCCGTGTCCTCCCCCGGCGCGGGCGGCGTGTGGTCGCCCGGCTACGGCCGCGTCGGCCTGGAGGCCAGCGGCGACGGCGCCAGCGCCTTTGACTCGGCGCTGCTCGAGTCCGGCGCTGAGCCGATCGTCGTCGACGCGACCGAGGTGCTGCTGCAGGTCCGCGCGGCCGTGCACGGCGCGGTGGACTCGTCCATCGGCGACAACGACCCGCTCATGGCCGCCGGGCTGGACAGCCTGGGCGCCACGGAGCTGCAGCAGGGCCTGGCCGACGCGCTGGGCCTGGAGCTGCCCAGCACGCTCGTGTTTGACTACCCGACAATTGCTGCGCTCACCGAGTACCTGGTCGGCCGGCTGAGCGGCGCCGGCGCGGGCGCCGGCGCGGGCACGCTCGTGCTCGCCGACGGCAGCCCCGCGCTGTTCAGCCCCTCGGCCGCGCCGGGCCTGCCCCTGCCGGGCGGGCCGGGCAGCGCCGTGGCCATCGCGGGCGCCGCCGGCCAGGACCACCTACTCCAGCGCTGGCGCCTGGGCGACAGCGACGAGACGACGCGCGTGCCGCTCGCGCGCTGGAACGTCGACGTCGAGCCCTCGGCCGCCTCGTCCCGCGCGCGACGACGAGGCCGGCCGCCCGCGCTTTGGCGTGTTTGCGCGCGGCGCCGAGCTGTTCGACGCCGAGGCGTTTGGCATCACGCGCTCCGAGGCCTCGGGCATGGACCCGCAGCAGCGCCTGCTGCTCCTGGCCGCGCACGCGGCCCTAGAGCAGGCCGGCGGCGTCGCCGCCGCCGGGCGCAACATCGGCGCCTACGTGGGCATCTCCACCAACGACTACCAGCCGCTGTGCTCGCACAGCGGCATCCCCATCTCGGCCTACAGCTTCACGGCCTCCTCGGCCAGCGTCGCCTCGGGCCGGCTGGCCTACGTGTTTGGCCTGTCCGGCCCGACCGCCAGCGTCGACACGGCCTGCTCCGCCTCGCTGGTCGCCACGCACCTGGCCGCCGCCGCCTTTGCCGAGTCGCCGCTCCAGGGCGCCATCGCGGCCGGCGTGCTGCTGTGCCTGGTGCCGGAGTCGACGCTCATGCTCGCGCGCGCGAGCATGCTCTCGCCCGAGGGCCGCAGCAAGACCCTGGACGCCACCGCCGACGGCTACGTCCGCGGCGAGGCCTGCCGCGCCGTTTACCTGGCGCGCGCCGACCCGGCCGACCCGGGGCTGGCCATCGGCCTCCTGCGCGCCACGGCCGTCAACACCAACGGCCGCGCCAGCAGTCTGACCGCGCCGCACGGGCCCAGCCAGCAGGCGCTGCTGCGCTGGGCGCTGACCGCCGCGCGGCTCGCGCCGCAGCAGGTCGCGGGCCTGCAGCTGCACAGCAACGGCACCGCGCTGGGAGACCCCATCGAGCTGGGCGCCATCGCCGCCGTCATGCTGGTGAGTTGATGATGATGGGGGGGATTGGTGTGAGAGGGAGGGGTGTTGTGTGTCTTGGGGTGATGATTTGTGGAGGATGGTATTGAGTATACAAACTATATTATAGGAAGTGCAGTGACCTGGGCAATGCGCGGTGACAGATTCTGCCCTCTAAGATCAACACCCTGACAAACACACCCTCCCCCCCCCCCCCTTCCTTCCTCACCCCCGCAGGAGGCCCCCGGACGCCCCGCGCCGTTTGCGCTGAGCACGGTCAAGGGCTACACGGGGCACCAGGAGAGCGCGGCGGGCGTGGCGGGCCTGCTGGAGGCGACCTGCGTGCTGACGCACGCGGCGCTGCCCCCGGCGCTCCACCTGCGCACGCTCAACCCGCACGTCCGCGGCGCGCTGGGCGGCGGCAGCAGCGTGGCCATCGCGCGCGGCGGGCCCTACGGCCTGCCCAGCCCCGGCCTGGCGCCGTCCACGCTGGGCGTCAGCTCCTTTGGCGCGCAGGGCACCAACGCGCACGCGCTCGTCGCGGGCCCGGCGGCGGCGGTCACGCCGCCGCTGCCGCCCGCGCCCGGCGCCGGCGCGCGCTGGAGCCACGCCGTCTGCTGGGCCGCCGTGCGGCCGCAGGCGCTGCTGGCGCGCGCCGTCCCGCCGCGCCGCCCGCGGTCCAGCAAGGCCGCGGTGCTGCTCGAGTGCCAGCTGGCGGGCTCCGCCTCGCTCAGCTGGCTCTGGGACTTCCGCGTCGGCGGCGCGGCCTTTTTGGCCCCCGCGGCCGTGCTCGCCGGCCTGGCCTCGGTGCCGGCCGCGCTCACGACGCTGGACCAGTACCAGGCCGTGCTGCGCGACGCGGCGCTCACGGCCGCGCCGGTCCTGCCGCCGGCGACCATGCCGCGCGGCTCGCGCGCGGCCGCCGCCGCCGCGCCCTCGACGCTCGTCTTCCGCGCCGCGCTGGCCAGCCCGGTGCTGGAGGCCGAGATGGGCGAGACGCGGCTGGCCACGGCCCGCCTCAAGCTGCTGCGCTCGAGCGCCAAGGCGCTGGTGCAGCAGCGCGGCGCGGCCGAGGTCGCCGAGCCCGCGGCCACGCCCGCGCCGCGCTGCGAGGCAATGGCGGCGCTGGCCGACGCGACGCGCGGCGATGCCGTGCGCGCGGCCGGGGCCTCGGCTCCGGCCGGTCGGCCGCTCTTCGCCTGGGCGCTGACGCCCGAGGACGTGAGCGGCTACCCGGCCGGCGCGCACCCGGCGGCGCTCGAGGCGCCGCTCAGCGCCTCGGCAACCGTCCTCTCCGACCGTCGCGCGCCCTTCACCTGGACGCGCCGCGCCGAGGCGCTGCTCTGCCGCGCCGAGCCCGCCTCGCTCCTGCGCCCGGCCGCGCGCTCGGCCGTGCTCTCGCGCTTTGTGCTCGCGGACGAGCACGTGGCCGGCACGGCCGAGCTGCGCGCGCCGCTGGCGGGCGTGGCGCTCTCGGGCGTCGCGCTCGCGGAGCACGACCTTCCGCCGCGCTCGCCCGGCCCCGCGGCCTCGTCGGCCGCGGCCGAGGAGGCCGAGGACGACAGCGGGCGCGTGGCCGAGGGCGCGCTGGCCGCGGGCAACCCGCTGCTGGCCATGAGCGAGGAGGAGCGCATGATGTACCTGCAGGCGCAGGTCATGGGCGAGGTCAAGGCCATGCTGGGCCACGCTGTGCACCCAGACGAGCCGCTCATGGTGGCCGGGCTGGACAGCCGCGGCGGCATGGAGCTGCGCCGGAATTTGGCAGATGTGCTCGGCATGCAGCTGCCGGTGACGCTGCTGTACGACTACCAGTCCATCAACGCCATCGTGGACTACATCAACACGGCCGCGCTGTCCGGCGCGGGCGAGGGCGGCGCCAGCAGCGCCGACTCGGAGGAGGAGGAGGCCGCCTCGCCCTCGGGCGGCAGCCCGCGCGGGCCGCCGCGCGCGCGCCCCGGCGCGCGCGCCGCGCCCGAGGACCGCCCCTCCGAGCTGCTCAAGCTCCTGCGCGGCCCGCCCAGCCAACGGCCGCTCTTCCTGGCCGCGCCCGGCGTGGCCAACGCGCAGGCGGCCTACTTTAGCTTCTCGCAGTACCTGCAGTGGAGCTCGCAGCCGATTTATGTCCTGGACAAGGACAACGACCTCAACGTCGCCGAGCTGGCGCGCAAGAACGCCGCCGACATTGTACGTGTGCAGCCCGAGGGGCCTTACCTGTTGGGCGGCCACTCGTACGGCGGCTGCGTCGCGACCGAGATCGCCATGGTGCTGGAGAGCTGGGGCCTGGAGGTCGGCCTCGTCCTGGTCATGGACACGCCGCTGCGGCCGCAGATCCGGCGCGCCGACCCGGCCGCGCCGCGCGCGACCGAGGAGGACACGCTGGAGCTGGTGGAGATGATCCTGGGCGCGCTGGGCCAGGACGCGGTCGGCCTGGGCGCCAGCATGGCGCACCCGCGCGAATCCGAAGAGTGGCGCCGCATGAACTTTGACGAGAAGATCGAGTTCTTCGCGCCCATTTGGAGGGTCATGCGCGACGCGCCGCTCTCCGTGGCCGAGGTCAAGGAGCAGATCGAGCACGTGGCCCTGGTCACCAAGCAGGCCAGCAACGTGAGCGACCTGCGCCACCACACGCACCTGGCGGCCACGGTCCAGGCGCCGGTCGTCTACTTCCGCGCCGCCAACGAGGGCATGTGCACCTACATGGATGACGGCCGCAACGGCGCGCACCCGCATGGCCTCTGCTGGTACAGCCTCTGCCACGACCTGGAGGTCATCGACCTCCCGGGCGACCACTTTTCCATCCTGCGCCAGGTATGATGAGGGGGGTTGGAGTTGTGGAGAGGGGGGGGATATTTTCACTTTGCGCACGTGGATTGAACTTTTTTCAACATACTCAATCTCATGAACTCCCCCTCAACCGCCTCCCAACCACCCCCTATCTACGCAGGACGATCGCGACATGAACCTGATCATCACGGCGCTCAAGGTCAAGCTGGAGCCCTTTGGCTGGACCGAGATCCTCCAGCGGGGAGGAAAGAAGGGCAACGCACCCAACGTATGTGGGATGTTTGGAGAGGGGGGGAGAGGGGCATGTGCTTGTCTGTTGGGTGACAAAGTATATCATCTGGCAAGGCTATTGTCGTGGTTCCAGTAGCCAAAATCACAAAAAAATAATAGCCACCCATTACTCAACCATGATCATGCGCCCCCACTCACCCTCAATTACCAACCCTCCTCTTTCCCCCCCCCTTCCACCTGCACAGCTGGACATCCCCGACATCGACGCCTACCTGCAGAAGATGGGCGTCACGGACCCGGAGCTGCGCAAGCGCGTGGAGGCCCAGCTGCCCGGCATGGACGAGGACGCGGTCGCGGCGGCCATGGAGGTGGTCGCGGCCGAGAAGGAGGTCGCGCCGCTCAACGCGGCGGCGCGGTCCATCGACGACGGCGGCTGGGGGCGCGGCGCCCGCGCTCATCGTCTGCGCGGACGCCAACGGCTCCGCGGGCGGGCTCGAGCCGGCGCTGGCCGCGCTGGACATGCCCGTCCTGCTGGTCAAGCTGCCCAAGGACGAGGCGCTGCTGGAGGTGCCCAGCCTGCCGGACCTGGCCAGGCTGGCGCTCAAGGCGCTGCGCGCGCACGTGCCGGCCAGCCGCCGGCTCATCGTCGCCGGCGTCGGCTTTGGCGCGGTCGTGGCGCACGAGCTGGCGCTGCAGGTCAGCGCCGCCTCGGACCGCGTGCTGGGCCTGGTCCTGCTCGAGGGCCGGCACAGCGTGCGGCCGCAGGCGCTCAAGCGCCTGCCGCCCGCGCGCGGCCGAGGTCGGGCAGGTGGCCACGCTGCTCTACCCGACCGTGCTCGCGGCCGCCGAGGCCGACGGCGCGCGCGCGGGCGTCCCCGCGCCCGCCACCTTTGCCGCGCGTCTGGGCGCCATCGCCGGCTTCGACTCGCAGCTCGACTTCATCGCCGGCTTCCGCCCGCACAACGAGCGCCCCAAGGACTGGGACGCGCGCGTCAACGCGCTGCTCAGCCGCCTGGCCTACTTTGCCTCGGTCGCGCACGAGTACGCGCCGCGCGACGTCTTCCTCGGCCAGACGCTGGCCGTCGTCGGCGCGGCCGGGCCGCAGCTGGGCGCCGTGCACGCGGCCTGGGAGCGCATCTCCTTCCTGGTCCAGCCGATCGAGACGATCGTGCTCCCGGGCCTGGCCGAGACCGGGCCCACGCCGCGCGGCGCGCCGGGCGAGCCCGAGACGCCGGCCGCGCCGCCGCTGCGCCAGGAGCTGCCCGCGCTGCTCTGGGAGCTGGTGCGCCGCGCCGAGGAGCGCAGCGCGCAGGCCGAGGCCGCCGTGCAGACGCCCAGCAGCGCCGCGGGGCGGCTGTCGCGCCGCATCTCCATCGGCGGCGCGACCGCCTCGGCCGCGGACGCCTTTGGCCCGGCCGGCACGGCCTCCGACCCCAGCAGCTTTGACACGACCACGCTGGTCCTGCCGCTCAACCGGCTCTGCCCCGAGCGGCGCTACATCCTGCGCCGCGCCACGGCCGTGCCGCACGCGGCGCCGACCAGCGGCGGCACGCCCGCCGCGCTGGTGGCCCCGCCGCTGACGCGCATCCCGCTCTGGGTCGTGCACGGCGAGCGCGGCGACATCAGCGCCGCGCAGAAGGAGCTGGCCGGCGCGCTGCCGCTGCCGGCCTACGGCCTGGCCATGGGCCCAGACGCCGACGACTGCGGCAGCCTGGAGGAGCTGGCCCAGCGCTACGCGGCCGGGCTGCGCGCGCTGCAGCCGCAGGGGCCCTACCTGCTGCTGGGCTCCAGCATCGGCGGCGCGCTGCTCGCGCACGCGCTCGCCTGCGCGCTGGAGGCGCAGGGCGCGGCCGTGGGCCTCGTGCTCGTGGACGGCTGCGTGGGCACGCCCGCGCTGCCGCTGCACGACGTGAGCTGGTACGCGCTCTTCTACCTCCTGCGCGAGATCGGCGGCCTGCGCGGCTCCATGGGCGAGTTTGTCGACGTCGTGCGCTCCGCCGGGTCGCCCTCGGCGCAGCTCAAGCTGCTCAACAGCTTCCGCCCGCCCGAGCTGGCCGACGCGGAGGAGGCCTGGGACGCGGCCGTGTACACCACGCTCGACCGCGCCGGGCTGCTCAAGCGCCTGGTCAAGGGGCCGCGCGCCCGCAGCCCGGGCGTCTTCCGCGGACCCTCGGCCACCGTGCTGCCGCACGACCGCATCGGCTCGCTCTTCCTGGCCGCCACGCTGCCGCACCTGCAGCGCGACGCCCTGCTGGAGCTGCAGATTCCGTCCAGGCACACCGAGTGCCTGCTCACCGACGCCGCACGCCGCGACACCACGGCCGCCATCGTCGAAGCCATCAAGTTCCTCCTGCCGCGACTCTGAGCGGGGCGTAAGGAAGGAGGTGGTTTTTTCAACGTAATTTTGTCGTCGTCGTCGTAGTGATTTGTGGATGTCAACATCCTCACTATCTTTCTTGCTCTTGCTTGTCAATGTTTCCAGCCCTGTGCTGCATCTCAACCCATGCCACTGTGGTGTTCTTCATAATATGAGCTCTTGGCATGCACGTATGTAAGCACCAGGACCAACTGAAAGAGTTTGATATTCAGGCATCAGGCATGTTCGAGTAATTCAGAAAGGCCCATGACAAAGTCTGTAAGAAAGATACCTTGCTCGTCAGCTCGCCGCCACGCACCGCCTTAATGGAGCAAATCTCTAGCCTTATCGCCTTCGAGAGCGTCGGGCAAATGCCTATCATCAATCCCGCACACTACCACGCGCGACATGGCAATCTGCACATACATTTGCCATTCAGATGAGCCCACGCACGTGAGCTCTCATCGCGCAGGAGGCCCCGGACTCATGCCGGCCCGACGAGCGCCATGTTCATCCTGAGCACGCTCGAGGACAAAGTCCGCTTGGAGCCCAAGGCACGTCGGCCAGGGCGCACGCGATACATTTTTCAATATATTGCAGTATGTTTCAGCGATCGGCATGCCCAGCCACCCGGTTGCCCCCATGTTGTTAACTTGGTACGCCTCGTCCTGGGCACCTCTCGCGCAGGACCTGGGTCTCCCCACGGCCGAGGCGATCAGCAAGCAGCTGGAGACGAGCTACTTGGACAGGGTCATTCCCGACCTGGGACTGGTCATCACCCTGTACGACATCTTGGAGATTGGAGAGGGGTTTGTGTACCACTCTGACGGCGGCGCCCACTACACCACCAGGTTCAGGGTCGTCGTCTTCCGACCCTGCCTGGGAGAGGTGCTGATTGGGGAGGTGCTCTCCCAAGATGAAACGTGAGCAGGGGTGGGAGGGAGTGGGATGTGGATGGAGTGAAGAGTCAACCGAGTCCCTGTACTCACTGCGCCACCTGTGCATCTCACCCCTCAGCTCCGGGATCAAGGTGGGCCTGGGCTTTTTCGAGGACATTGTCGTCCCGCCGTACGGGCTCTGCGAGCCGCGGTCCTGGGTAGCCTCTGAAGAGGTGTGTGTGGATGTGTGGTAGGGGCGATGAGGAAAATTGAGTTCTCTGAGAAATGCGCTCCTGGCCAGATGCGGACTGCACACCAGTGCTCGCGGAACAAGTGCCCAACCACCACACACCTGCCACCCACCACCCACCCCCTCGCCAGGCCTGGTGCTGGGACATGGACAGCGAGGAGGGGTCGGCGCAGCTCTTTTTCGAGACGGGGCAGCGCATCCGGATCCAGGTCACGTCGCTGGGCTTCGCCCCGCCGCCCACGCCGCTGGACCAGGCGGCCGCCGAGGCCGAGGGCCGGCCCGTCCCGGGGTCGGCGGACCAGCCGCACGCGCCCATGCGCGTGGGCGCCAAGGCCGACGGCGACGGGCTGGGCATGGTGCACTGGTACGAAGAGGTCGCGGAGGCGTGACGTCGTGGAAGAGGATGACGACAACTGCGGGGCACCACTTATGTGCTCGGCGCTGTGCACAGAGACGCTGCCGCTCTGCCATGCTCCATACCCTGGGCCCAACTCACTCAACTATTTCATTTGTTGACACGTTTGTTTGTGACATATTGAACGGTGATTTCTGTTTGCATCAGTAATATACCGCAGCATTCGCGCCTACCAACACAAGACCCAAGCGAGAGCCCCTATCCTCCAAAAGAAATATGCTCAGCCCAGGAGCTTCTTGCTCTTGAGCAGCTCCAGGCTTCGCTGCTCCGTGCCGTCCAGCCGCGAGCGGTACTCGGCCACGAGCATGGCCTGCTTCTCGGTCTCGTAGGCCTTGGCGGGGTCAAAGGTGGGCGCGCCCCCCGCCCCAAAGGGCCCCATCTGCATGGCCGCCATCTGCGCGGCGTCGTTGATGGCGTCCTCGGCAAAGACCAGACGAAACACGCCCCCCAGGCCGAACAGCGCCATGATGTAGAATGACAAAGAGGTGAAGTAGGTGGGGTCCAGCGCCGCCAGGTCGATGCCGCGCTGGAGCATCGGCCTGAACTTTGGCGACAGCGGGAAGGGCACCTTGCCCAGGATGAACCCGGAGAAGAAGAAATTGACAAAGGCGCCCATGCCCATCTGTGCAGAGGGGGGCGTCGGAGATATTGGTTTAAAATTGTAGGATCGACAGAGATGGATTCGCTTGCAATGGCGCTCTGTCCAGGGTCTGTGTCCGTGCTGAGCTCCCTTTCCTACGATGCACCAGGGAGCGCCCCAGCCAGCTCAGCGCGTTCACAATCTCCCCTCATCCCACCCACCTGCGGAACCAGGCCGCCCATTTGCTGCTTGAGCATGCCCTGCATCATGTCCGGGTTGCCCATCATATCGTTGAGGTTCTTGGGCTCCAGCTTCTGCTCCAGCACACCATCCTGTTGGTCGAAGAGAAGGAGGCATGTAGACATTGTTGGAGTGAGGGCTGCTGAATTGGCCAGTTTTTTATAATGATCGCTCTCAGGACAATAGACGCGGCTCGTCACGATTTTCAAACTCCTGTCAAAGCCGCGGACAACCCCATCCCTCCCCCCCCCACCCACACAAAAAAAACCCTGCCACCGCTCACCTTGCCCACGAGATAGGCCTTTCTTTGCGCAAAACCGGCTTCGGTGATGAATGCATGCCCATTCCTGACGAGCGCTGCCCGGCCCAACACGCTCTTTTGCTGCGTCTCCTCGGGCTTGGGGGCCTCCTTGGGCTTGGGCGCCGCCATGATCTGCGCGCATCAGAGGGAGGTCATTGGTGAAAAGAATTCTGCGGATGCGTACTATATACATTGGCGCATGCCGACACAGCCCAGCCTCACTCGGGAGCCCGTCCCACCACCCCCCAAGTCGCGTGCCTTGACGGCATACTGCTGCAGGAGCTTCATGAGAATGATGCCGAACAAGAGGGGCACGAGGACCCAATCTCGGACATCCTTGTCAATAATGATCTCGTGAGACCCCATCGACCACCCGACGCTCCCGGGAGCCCGCCGATGCTCAAGACGAGAGGGCCCTCGACCTGGAGGGGCTGGCCCAGGCGGGCACTGAGGTCAAGGGTGCGCCCGTCGTTCGCCTGCAGTCCGATGCGACAAAACAAGTATTCTGACGGGGTGCGTTTGCTCCCGTGCGGGCAGGCAACGGAGGTATTCACGCTGGCCATGGCGAGATCGGCGATCGAGCTGGGATAAGAGATACGGTCCCGCGCAAGGATCGCTCATCCTGGTCTGAGCCGGACAGTCATTCTGGCAAGCAATGACAACTTGCCAGGACCGGACCGTGCCATATATTTCTCACCTAGCGCGGCAAAACCTAATAATTTAAAAGTCACTGTGTCACTGAGCTCGACTGGTAGCTGAATGGAGTCGCTGCTCCACTAAACGAATTGTCAGCACCGCCAGCCGGACGAGGACCCGAGCCATCGTCAGGGGATTAGCGCGTCATGGCACCCACCAGCCTGCTTGCCAGTACTGGCGTCTCTTCCGCTTCTTTGTGGCCCTCTCAGCGCTCCAGCGCGTGCGCTTTTCCTTTGGATCATGCGGTCCGTGGCTCACCGCAGCGGCCGCTGCCCATGCAGCGCCGCTGCTTCCGAGCAGTGGCGGTGAGGGCCGCACCCGCGGTCGCCGTGCGTCCGGAACCCGCCCAAGAGTTTTGGGAGCAGCTTGAGCCCTGCAAGATGGCGGAGGACAAGCGCATCTTCCTGGAGGAGCACCGGTGCGTGGAGGTCCGGGGCTGACCGGCCGTCGCATTCAACGTAATCAATCGCATGATGATCAGAAAACACTAGTGTCAGGGGCGGTGGCCAGGGATACTGCCTATTGTGAGGCATAAAGATTCAACTCGTTCACCTCTCGTTTCTCATTTCTCATTTCTGAGTCCCTCCCTCTTCTTGACCTCTTCTTCTCCTCCTTCTCTTTGCTTCTCGCAGCATTCGTGGCAACGAGGTGGGCCCCTCGCAGCGGCTGACGATCACGGCGGTGGCCAACATTTTGCAGGAGGCGGCGGGCAACCACGCGGTGGCCATGTGGGGTCGGAGCTCGGAGGGGTTCGCGACGGACCCGGAGCTGCAGGAGGCGGGTCTCATCTTTGTGATGACGCGGATGCAGATCCAGATGTACCGCTACCCGCGCTGGGGCGACCTGATGCAGGTGGAGACCTGGTTCCAGACGGCGGGCAAGCTGGGCGCGCAGCGCGACTGGGTCCTGCGCGACAAGCTCACCGGCGAGGCGCTGGGCGCGGCCACCTCCAGCTGGGTCATGATCAACATCCGCACGCGCCGGCCGTGCCGCATGCCGGAGCTCGTCCGCGTCAAGTCGGCCTTTTTCGCGCGCGAGCCGCCGCGCCAGGCGCTGCCGCCCGCGGTCACGCGCGCCAAGCTGCCCAACATCGCGACCCCGGCGCCGCTGCGCGGGCACCGCCAGGTGGCGCGTCGGACTGACATGGACATGAACGGCCACGTGAACAACGTGGCCTACCTCGCCTGGTGCCTGGAGGCCGTGCCGGAGCACGTCTTCCGCGACTACCACCTCTACCAGATGGAGATCGACTTCAAGGCCGAGTGCCACGCAGGCGACGTCATCTCCTCCCAGGCCGAGCAGATCGCGCCGCAGGAGGCGCTCACGCACAACGGCGCCGGCCGCAACCCCTCCTGCTTCGTCCACTCCATCCTCCGCGCCGAGACCGAGCTCGTCCGCGCGCGCACCACCTGGTCGGCGCCGATCGATGCGCCCGCCGCCAAGCCGCCCAAGGCGAGCCACTAAGGACAGGGTGGTTAACTGGTGGTTGGGGAAACGCTGGCCGCCCATCCATCACCTGGCTGCTGCTATTACCTCCTCTTGCACACGCACACCCACGACTCTGCTGAAGAAGAAGAAAACGCGCACACACAACGCACAACCCAACCGGCCAAATATTTGCTTCCTTACCCCGGGTCCAAGAGAGACTACGATGCCCCTCTCCATCAGCATCCCCTCCCCTGCCGCTTCAATCGCTGCTTGCACGCGTCCGCGGAAGACTTGTCTGCGCCCCCAGTCACACCTGCACAGGCCCCTTGTGCTCAGTGCTCCTGTACCCTTTACCACTCCTTTCATTCTGCAAGGCCCCCTATTGAATGTATTCGCGGCCTGTGTGGCCAGGCAGGCTGCTGGGTGCGCCGCTGTTGGGGCACCGCCTGCGGAAGCCGATGGTTCTTCTGTAAGTCACGAGCTTGCCGCTTTGAGAAGAGAAGAGAGGGGAAGTTACTGAATGGAGAAGGGGGATGAGGAGGAGGACACTACTGGTATTATCTGAGTTGTTGGGGAGACAGGGGGAGATGGAAGTGGCACGATGGGCTAGGAGAATGGTGAGCATGGTGATGTCGTCGGTCAAGAACGATTGTTAATGCCTGTATCTAATCTAGAATACGGCAATCTCCCTGGTCTACATCTATATCACCTCACCATATGACACCCTTTCCAAAGGCCCTCCCCTTTTTTGCATCCTGCATCCTTTGATCCACATGATCGACGACCCTGGCACTATTTCAAGGACATTTCAAGAAGGTTTGCGTATCTGAAGAAGGATTGGTTTGGAGGAGTGACCGGAGAAGAGTGGGACCAAGCTGCGTGGATCCCTCTGAGGCGCAGATTCCTAAAGTAGCAATCTGCGTCCACGTCACTAGTACCCATACGCCTCTTCGCCGTGCTCCTCAGGCGCCGCTTCGCCGCCGCCCAGCAGCCCGAGACGCACGCGCTCCCAGACGGCGCGCGCGACGGGGACAATCATGAGCAGCGCGATCTGGGGCGTGTCGTGCGAGCTGAGCCGCACGACGACGTTGCCCTGGCCGCGCGTGGTGTACTGGCAGTTGGCGGAGACCATGGTGTCGGACTTGAAGTAGGAGCCGTCAAAGCGCGGGAGGCGCGTCTCGGCCGAGACGTTGCCGCCGATGACCAGGCTCTGGCGCTTCTGGCGCGGGTCGCGGCCCTGCCACTGCGCGGAGCCGCCCAGGAGCAGGCGCGACTCGTCGCGGCCGCGCAGCTTGACGTCGGCCGCCAGCGCCGTGCCCGGCTCGTAGGCCGAGCCCATCTTGACAAAGAGGCGGCCGATCGCGGCGCGGACCTTGACCGCGTCGGACAGGCGCAGGCGCTCGTCGAGCTTGAATCCGACCGCGGCGTTGCCGGGCTTGAAGGGCAGCGAAAACTCCTCGCCCAGCTTGGAGCCGAGCAGGCCCAGCGCGAGCTTCTGCCGCTTGCCGCGCGCGCGCAGGCGCGAGTCGACGCGCAGCGTGTAGAGCACGTCGCGCTGCAGGCTCTGCGCGTTGAGCGAGGCGGCCGTGAGCCAGGCGGCGGTGTGGTGCGCGGTCGCGTCGGCCTCGCCCTGGAAGGTCAGCCCGTTTTTGTCCTTGGCCAGCTGCGTCCAGGCCAGCAGCGGCAGGCCGCCCAGGTGCTGCCGCCGCGGGCGCAGCACGGTCGACTTCTCCACCTGCACGCTGTCGATGCCGTCCTCGTGGTCGACGCCCGTCTCGCCCACCACCGGGCGCGCCAGCACGGCGCGCGGGTTCTCCAGCACGCGGTAGCGGTGCCCGGTGACCTCGGGGTCAAAGCTCGGGCCCAGCGCCGGCTCGGGCGCCAGGATGGGCACCGCGTCCGCGTCGCCGCGCGCCTCGTCCGCCTTTTGCTTCAGAAACGCGCGCCGCCGGCGCAGCTCGCGCGCGCGCTCGCCGGGCGCCAGCGCCTTGATCTCGTCGTCGCGCAGGATCTCGCGCTCGTCGTCGGGGTACTTGCGCGGCGAGCGGAATTCGACCAGCTTGGCCAGCAGCCAGCCCATGGGCGGCACCTTCATCGACCGCGCGCCGCCACCATACAGCTGAGCACCGGCGCCGCTCCGAGCAGCGCCCCGCGCCGCGGCCGAGCGCTCGGGCTTCAGGAGCCGGCTGGCCGCGTTGAGCACGCGCGTGGTCGCGACCAGCATGAGCAGCTGGCGGCGCCAGGCCGCGCCGCCGGGCGGCAGGATGGGCTCCCCGTCCGGCGTCCGCGGGCAGGCGGGCCCGTTGTCGGCCATCACTACCGGGTTCATCATGCGCGAGTCGCCGGCCACGGCGCGCACGAGCTGCAGCAGCTGCTGCTGCCGGCTCTGCGCGTAGGTCTCGGCCGACAGCGGCGCGCCCGCCGCGCCGTCCGGGCGGCCGCGCCAGCGCGTGCGTCACGCACAGCATGGTCGAGTACCAGGCCTCGGCGCCCAGCGCGTCGCCCAGCGCGCGCAGCGCGTGCACCTCGCCCAGGTCGCGCCGGCTGGCGTCCAGCCGGTCCACGTACAGGATCACGTCGGGGCGCTGCCGGTCCCAGACGCGCTTGATCGCGCGCACCGTGGCCGCGTTGGCGCCGCCGGCCGCCGCGCTGGGCTCCAGGCCGGGCGTGTCGATGAAGCTCAGCCGCAGGCCCTTGACGCAGCCGCGCTCGACCCTCACGGACGACGTCGGCGCGTAGGGCGACGGCTGAGGGTTGGTCTCCTGTGTTCCTTCTCCTCCTCCTTCTCCAAGCAGCGTGCGGATCGTGGCAGACTTGCCGACGCCGCGCAGGCCGATGACGAGGACCGAGGCCTCAAAGTCAAAGGGCGCGCCGTCCGCCTCCAGCTTCGCGGCCTCCGCCTCGGCCGCGTCCTCCAGCGCCGCGCTGTCGCCCACGGCCGAGCGCGGGAGCTGCAGCCGCTCGGCCATGCTCAGGCGGTAGAGCGCCTGCTGCAACACCGCCGCCCGCGGCGCGACGCCCAGGCGCGCCGCCACGCGGTGCATGGTCACCCGGAACCCGTGCACCGAGGCCCGCAGCTTCTGCAGCTTGGGGTCGGCCGCCGCCGCGGCCGCCGCCGCCAGCTCCGCCTCGCGCACCGCCGCCATCCGCGCCGCGACGTCTGGGTCGACGATCGGCCGCGCCGGCGTGGGCGCCTTGGCACTCTCGCCCTCCTGCGCGCTCCGCAGAGCCTCGCTGATCACGTCGGTCGGGCTCACCTGCGCGGTAACCTTGCCGTTGGGCGGCCACTGCGGGCTCGCGGCGGCCACGGGCGACTCGCTGTCCGCGCGGCTGGCTCGGGCGCGGACCCTGCGCGCCGCTCTTGCCGGGCAGCGCGAGGCCTAGGCCCTTGGGGGCGCCCGCGTGGCCGTTCTCCTGGCGAGCGGGGGCCGGGTGCGAGGGCGCGCTCTCTGCGGGCTCCTTGACGATCGCGGGTTCGCGCGGCCGAGGCTCCGGCGCGCTCCTGCTGGGCAGGGGCTTGAGCCCTCCAGACAGGCCCAGGCCCAGACCCACCGGGCGCTTTGCGGCGGCAGACGCGCGCGGCGCTGCCTCCTCCACCACCTTGCGGAGGATTGCCCCGACGTCGATCGGGCAGGGGGTACTGTCCGGGACGCCCTCGAGATTCTCCGCTACCTCTTCTTCCTCCTCTGCTTCTTCTACAGCTGCTGCTTCTTCCGCTCGCGAGTGCGATGCGCTGTCCGCTTCTGTCTGAGCAAACTGTGCCTCGTCCGCTGGCTTAGAGGTGGCTGCATTTGGAAAAGAGGGGTGGGCATCATACCGTCGCCATGTACCAGCCATGCCTCCTGCTCTCATAAGCAGCCACTTGACACGCGCCTTCCAGAACAGCAAGAACAGTCCCCTAAACTCAACATTCCTCATTCGCCATATGCAACGACCCTTTACCAGCGCACCTTCGTTGGCGACCTCGATGGAGACGCCCACGGAGCTGTCGCCGGCAAACCGGAGTTTGACGTTGATGGGCGAAGCGGAGCTCACCACCGACCCCGACTGGGCTGGGTGGTACTCATAGTCCTATGCAGTTGATCATGAACAAGGTGAGGACGAGAGCCATCTAATGCCAACGCACTCGATGCACAAGTAATCAGCAATCAAACTCCATAAACAAACTGGCGGCCACATCCGAACACCACTTCGGGTCCCGGCATCCATGCACGCATCCCGGAAGGCAGCCACCAACCCCAGGCCCTGCCAACATCCACGCACATCGTCGCTCCGGGTGGCAGTGTCCAGGTCAGAGGGCGGATCGGACAGAAAGGCCTCTTCGTCACTGCGATGCGGCAATGGTCGGAGCACGAGCGTTGGCGCCCGGGCTTCCCATGTGTCGACCCATTGCGCCTCGTCCCGGGCTATCAATCAGGCAATTCGCAAACCCAGTCGGCCTTACGTCGTGTATGGTGTCGTGCTCATAGCGCAGAGCAAGCCGGCCTGTCCAACAGGACGCGAGCTCCTTCAGCGGCAGCCAGACACCGCTGCGGCGAGGCACCCCTGGCTGGCGCAGGGACTCCCCTTTATCGAGCTGGATAGAGCTGCGAGCTACCGATTTTGGTCCATCGACGCAATGCGGCACAGGCATCTACTGCCGGGGGATCGGGAGTGTCTGCACGATGAGCCTTGCGCTCGGGTGGCGGGACGATATGGGAGATTCTTCGTCTTTCCGGTGCTGGCCTGCCCATCCTCGAAGCTGCGTGGGTCGTCTGTCATGGGCGGGCGCGATAATACGGTGTGTGCGCCTATGATGTGATTTATTTCAATGGTCACAATCAGAAGAGCAGAATGCATGGCGAGTTTGAGGAGCGAAGGTTGATCATCGGGCCAGAAGTGGATCATCAGAATTGGGCCTGGGCAGAGGTCTGGCGACAGGAGTGAGCAGATCGTTGTTTTCAAGCGATTGATGCGCATTGATAGCCACATGATAACGGCATAGTATGCATTTTAGTGCTTGCATGCGCGTGCTGGGTACATCCTCGGTCTATGACTACGAGTGTTTCCCTGCCGACGCCCTTGATCAAGAGGGACCCCATGGAAAACAAAGTGTGTCGATCTGGCATTGCGCAGTGAAATTTCTAAACCACGGCAAACGCCATGCTCTAGCCATGCCCAAATAGTACAATTGCGATGATTTTGTCCCTTGAACTCGACTGTATGCGCGCGACGCGCTTGGAATGGCCCAGCCCACGGGCATAGACCTGGCGGCCCAGTATGACCGGAGGAAGCTGTCAGGCACCTCGCAGATGCCATAGGGGAGAATCCAGCCCCAAGAGCCACCTGCGCCGCCCCCTCACGCATGTATCTTGCTCCCCGCCGACTTCCCGATTGTTTTTACCAAATTGCATGGCCAGAGGGAGCCGTTCGCTTCGTCCCATATCGTACAGCGGGAACCAGTCGCCCACGGCGCTGCAGGGCACCATGGAGCGTGGCCAGGGGCGGAGCGTAGGGTTCCGCGACCTCCCTCCCGAGGACGCGGAGCAGGGCACGGAGCCCCTGCTGCCCGAATCGGCGTTTGCCCAGGATGGCGACTCGCCGCAGCCCAAGATCAGGGGCGGGGTGTTGCGCGATAAGCACGGTGGGTGGGTGGCGAGAGCTGGGGGGTCGCTGCAGCACCGTCTAGTTGTTGGGACTTTTCATAGAGGTTGAGCTATGCGGAGCGTACGATTGTATTGTTGATTGAATGGAATGGTTGTGGTGATTGAAGGTCCGAAAATGTTGTCTGTCCGGCCAGCGTGTGCCAACATGCTCTCTGGAGGGTGTATGGGCGCATTGGTCAATGCGGTCAACTTCCAGTTGGGTCCCCATGATCCATTCACATCACACGGACACACTTTTCAACATTTATTCTCACCCCATGTGACCCACGCCGTCTCTTCCAAACCTCTCCCCAATCAATCCCCCCCTCCATCACCCCCCAGGCAACCTGAGGTCGCTGACGGACCAGCGCGCTCGCACGACGGTGGTCGTCAACCTTGCCAGCATCCTGGAGCGCTGCAACGAGCAGACGCTGCCCGCGCTGTACCGCTACGTGGGCAAGACCTTTCACGCCTCGCCGCAGCAGCTGGGCTACATGACCCTCGCCTGCGCGCTGGTGCAGGCGGTGTGCGCGCCCGTGGGCGGCCTGCTGGGCCACTTTTACAACCGCGTGCACGTGATGAGCGTGGGCGCCTTTATCTGGGGCACCATGTGCATCGTGTTTGCGTTTACACACACCGTCCGCGCGGGCATCGCGGTGTGGGCCTGGAACGGGCTGGGCCTGGGCCTGCTCATCCCCAACGCCCAGTCGCTCATCGCCGACTACTTCAGCGAGTACAGCCGCGGCCGCGCCTTTGGCGCGCTCTACCTCACCGGCGCCATGGGCGGCACGCTGGGCGCGCTGTACGCGACCAACATCGCGCACACGCGCCCGCTGGGCCTCGAGGGCTGGCAGTTTGCCGTCATCTCGGTCGGCGTGGTCTCGCTCCTGATTGGTGTTTTGAACTTTTTCGCGAGCGTGGACCCCCGCTTCAAGGCCGAGGACCCTGAATACCAACAAGAGCCGGACGTGCTCAAGCACGAGGGCGGCAGCCTGCACCGCGCGGCGCAGGACATCCTCTCCGTCATCACGGTGCCGTCCTTTGCCATCGTGGTCGCGCAGGGCATCGTCGGCTCGGCGCCCTGGAACGCGCTGGTCTTCACCACGCTCTACATGCAGCTCATGGGCATGACCGACTTCCAGGCCTCGCTCATCGCGGCGCTCTTCCTGACCGGCACCGCCATCGGCGGCCAGCTCGGCGGCTGGCTGGGCGACGTCGCCGCGCGGCGCTCGCCGCGCCACGGCCGCATCCTGGTGGCCCAGTTCTCCGTCTTCATCGGCGTGCCCTTTTCCTTCTTCATCTTCAAGGTCCTGCCCATGCGCACGGGGCAGACGTACGTGGTGATCTACAGCGTGGCAGTGTTCATCTGGGGCCTGCTCATCTCCTGGGTCGCGCCCGCCTGCAACAGTCCCATCTTCGCCGAGGTCGTGCCGCCGCAGCTGCGCGCGATCGTCTACTCCTTCGACCGCGCCTTCGAGGGCGCCATCGCCGCCACGGGCGCGCCCATCGTCGGCTGGCTGGCCGAGCACCTGGGCTTCAGCACCGACCCGGACACGCCCAGCACCGACCACGACCGCGCCGTCGCGCTCGGCAGCGCCATCGTCATCTGCACCGTCGTGCCATGGACGCTCTGCGGCCTGCTCTTCACAGGCCTCCACGTGACCTACCCGAAGGACAAGGCGCGCGCCAACGTGCTCGGCCGCGCGCGGTCGGGGCGGCTCTCCATGGGCGCCGCGCAGCTCGAGTCCGCGCTGCTGGACGAGGAGGAGGTCCGCGAGGCCGTCGCCGAGATCTCCCGCGAGCGCAGCAGGAGTCTGACGACCAGGCGCTGATGTCTTGGAGGGGGTTGAAGGAGTGCTGGAAGGACACTGCTGGCCGATTGTCCTGCGCTGACAAAATCCCTCTCCTGCACGCCGAGCGCACTGAATGCTGATAGTAAACTTGCTTGTCTGATAATGATGGCGCCTGCTTGAAATGGAGCAGCATGCGCTCGCTTGGGTCTTGGGGTACTTGGCAGATCCTGATCTCACAAGCTGCCGGCAAAGGCAGCTCTTGCTTATTTTTTCCACCTTTGTGCAGCACCCCAGGCGCTCGAATGCCGTCTCAACACACGCACACAATCACGCCGAGATTGGAAATCGAATTCACAACACTCGAACAATAATTATATAGATGATAAGAAAGTCAACTCTATCAAATTCCATTCCTTTCATCCTGCTTCAACCCAACCCAGCCCACTCAATCAATCAATAATTAAATCTTTCAACGCACACATTCTGTTATAACCCAGATTTTATTGCAATCTGGATAGCTTTCCCCATCACCCTGGGTTGCACCAGGCGTGCCCCTGTAGCGCAGTGGATAGCGCGTGAATTTCCTACTAGCTACCCGTCCACGGTTAAAGTGGAACCAGTTCAAGGTCCCAGGTTCGAATCCTGGCTGGGGTGGAAACTTTCCTTTTTAATATTTTGACGAAATAATTGCCATTTTTTTGCTTTCGAGGCATACACACTTCCAAATATGATTGATAAAGTAGCAATGATAAATAATCTTAGGAAAATGTAATCGCACGGGAGTATATGACGCACCTATGTGGCGCGTCATGCCTTGGGCGGGTCGCCCAGCCTTTGGCAGTGGCCCAACACGCCCGGCTACCAGGCGCATCGCATACACCCGCCCCAAGCAGGACCCTTATACACAGCCCCTCGCACGCCCATGTAACCCAACATACACTTTACATCCATAAACGTCGCATAGCAGTCCAGGATGTTGGCCGCGACGGGCCCGGTGGGTCCGTCCTCCCCTCCCCACCAGGCCCCCCGGGCCGTGGTCATGTGTGGTGTGTCGGGCTGTGGTAAAAGGTGAGCTCTGTGAGCCCGCAATATTAACAAACATATTTTGTATATACTATCATGAATGATTCTGGACATGCGATCTCGATATCACAGCTCGGCGGGCGCCATGCTGGCGAGCCGCCTGCACTGCCGGTTCTTAGAGGGTGATGAGTACCATCCCGCCGTGAATAAAGGTAGGGAGTCCTTGCGAGGATGCATAAACAATTAGTAGGGTGACAGTCACTCAATGTATTAGGTCCTGAGATGGTATTCGTGGTCAAGAGAGGCTTCTTGGCGATGAGCAACGATGACCACAACACGTCCGGTAAAACGCCCACACACTACCAGCACGCCCTCCTGCCCTCCATCACCCGCAGCCAAGATGAGGTCGGGGACACCATTGTCCGATGAGGACAGGTGGCCCTGGCTGCAGCGGCTCAGCGACGCCATGGCAGAGGAGCTCAGCGTGCACAGCATGGTGGTCACGGCGTGCTCCGCGCTCCAGCCTCGGTACCGGCAGTTTCTGAGCGGGCAGCTGGAGCGCACGGGCACCCGACCAGTGTTTGTGCTCCTGGAGCCCAGCGCGGCGGTGCTCAAGGAAAGGGTGGCCAGGCGCCAGAAGGCGGCCAACCACTTTATGCCGCCGTCCCTTCTTCAGTCCCAGCTTGATCTGCTCGAGTATGACGAGGGCGAATGGTACTTTCACGCGCAGGGAACGCCCTTTCCTCCTCTCGAGCAGATCGTGGATGCGCTCGTGGAGCAGTTGCGACGCGACGGCGCACAGTTTTCTTGATATGGACGCTGCCATGGGGGCCAAGTTGACCGTTGTTAAAGCGGTCAATGATGAGTTGTTTGAATTAGCACTCGTGTACCGCACATTTGTGTCACAAAGGAACGACCCTACATCATTTTATAACAACTTTAGGTTTTTAGTAACTATACTCCATCAATGCAAAGAGACACATTCGGAATAGCGCTATGACGGACGCGTTGCCCTTGGCCATTGACCGCTCTCGTAATGATGAGGACCCGGTCGCGGCACGTGCGGTGCAGCGAGTCTGCTACCCACTCTCCTCCTGCACTCTTCGTACGTGATCATCCCGAGCAATGACCATTTTTTAATTCCTCGAGGAATGTACCAGGTCGTCTTCGAATTGTCGCTCGCCTAGCGGGGTGAGTCGATCAAGGTTGGCCGGCCAAATCGGAGCCGGCAGGGTCTCCTGACGTCGCGCAGCGACTTCAGTGCCACCGTACAGGAGCCTTGCGCATACGCCTTCTAGACCGAGCACCCAGGAGTGTCTGCTGGCGCATTGCATGCGATGGCATCAAAGGGAGCCGGGCGCAGGGCCTCGCGAGGGCCACGGCTCCTCGGGGTCCCCGGTCTCCTGTGCGTCTGTCTCACGGTGCGACAGATGGAGGGGGGTGCGCCTTGGATTGCTGCCTTGGCTTCCGGAGTTGCTTTGTGTATGCGTCCAGAATGTAAAGTATGGCGTCATATCTTTGTTGCTCGATGAGCGGCTCTGTCCTTTTAGCAAGTTCCTTTCCTGGGCTTTGTTGAACCACCCCCCCTCATAAACACTCACCCGACTCCCTTTTCCCCCGCACTCTACCAACTCTGCAGTCGCTGCTGACCTGGCACTGCTTCCAGCGCGTGCCGGCGCCTCTGCCCGCGTCCGCGCCCGAGGCCGCCTTCTCGGAGGCGCGCGCCATGCGGCACGTGCTGGCGCTGGCCGGCAAGATCGGGGACCGGCAGGTGGGCTCTCGCGGCCTGGAGCTGGGTGGCGCCTACGTGCGCGCCCAGTGCGAGGCGCTGGCCGCCGCGGCGGCGCACGCGCGCCCGGACCTGTCTGTTGGCGTGTTTGTGGAGCGCGTGAGCGGGAGCATGACGCTGGAGGCGTTTGGGCACAGCTTTGGCAACGCGTACGCCAACGTGACCAATATTATCTTGAAGATTGCGCCGGTCGCCGCTGCAGCGACTACCAAGGGCGTGCTGATCAACAGCCACTTTGACAGCAGCCTGGGCAGCCCCGGCGCCTCGGACGCGGCCTCGTGTGTGGGCGCCATGCTTGAGCTGGCTCGCGCGGTGGTGGCCGACGGCGCGCGCGCGCCGGCCGCGCCGCTCGTCTTCCTCTTCAACGGCGCGGAGGAGACGCTGATGCAGGCCGCGCACGGCTTCATGCACCACAGCGCGCACAGCGCGGGCCTGGGCGCGTTCATCAACCTGGAGAGCACGGGGCCCTGGGGCCCGGACGTGCTCTTCCAGAGCACGCGCGACTGGACGCTGCGCGCCTGGGCGGCCGCGACGCCGCACCCACGCGGCAACAGCGTCTTCCAGGACTTTTTCGACCTGGGCCTCATCCCGGCCGACACCGACTACCGGCTGTTCGCCTACCGCCGCGCCGGCACGCTGCCGGGCGTGGACGTGGCCCAGGTTTTCGACGGCCTCGCCTACCACACCAGCCAGGACAGGCCGGAGCGGCTGCGCGCCGGCACGGTCCAGTCCATGGGCGAGAACGCGCTCGCCGCCGCGCACGCCTTTGCCGCCGTCCTGGCCGCGCCCGAGGCGCCCGCGCCCCCGGCCGGCGGCGGCCTGGTCGCCTTTGACCTGCTCGGCATGGTCATGGTCGTCTACTCATACAGCCTGCGCGCGTGCTGCACCAGGCCCCGCTCGCGATCGGCGTCGCGCTCGCGATCGCGGCGGCGCTGCTGCCGGCACGCGGCGCCAGCGCGCGCGCGGCGAGGGACTTGCCAGGGCTAGCCCCTTCCCCCGGCCCGCTGGCGCTGCTGGAGGGTGCCGTCCGCGCCGCGCTCTCCGTCATGCTGGCGCACGTCCTGCCGGCCGCGCTGGGCGCGCTGCGCGCCTGGGCCACGGGCGCGCCCATGGTCTGGTACGGTCGGTACTGGGCCGTGTACGCCATCTTCCTCCCCGCCAGCTTCATCGGGCTCTGCCTGCCCTACGTCCTCTGGCAGCGCGCGCCGGGCGAGGCCTGGGCCCAGTCCCTCGGCTCGGGCCTGGCCTTTTCGGCCGTCGCCGCGGTGCTCGCGCGCCACGGCGTCTTTGGCGGCTACGGCTTTGCCCTCTGGGGCCTGGCCACATTGTGTTCCTGGGCCATCGACCAGCTGCTCTTGCCGCGCAGCGGACCACGATCCCTGTCGGCATCCCTGGCCGTGCTGCCCTTAGCCGCGCCCGTGGCGGTCACGCTGCCCGTCTGCGCCACGGCGCTGCTCTACGTGGTCGACAAGATCGGGCTGGCCGGCGCGGCGCCCGGCCGCCTGGGCCTCCTGGTCGGCGACCTGGCCGTCGGCGTGGCCGCGGCGGCCCCCGTCTACGGCTGCCTGGGCACGCTGACCCCGCACGTCGTGGCCGCCCTCGGCCGGCGCTTTGCGCGCGTTACTCTGCTGACCCTGCTCTGCGTCTCCGTCGCCGCCTCGGGCATCGCCACCGCAGCTTACCAGGCCAACCCCTACTCCGCCTGGGCGCCAAAGCGCGTCATGGCCCAGCACATGCACGTGTACGGCGACGGCGGCTGGGCTTACGAGCGCTCCCTCTGGGCCGTGGCCGCGCTCGACGGCTTCCCCGCGCGCCCGCTGACCGCGCACGGGCCCCTGGCGGCCGTCCAGCCGCGGCCCAACGAGCGGCAGCTCTGGAGCTGGGCCTACCCGCTCGACCAGCTCATGAACGGCTACTGGGCGCCGGCCGAGGGCCCGCCCGAGGGCAGCGCCGCGCCCAGCCTGCGCGCCGAGCCCGGCGCGCACGCCGACCCCGCCGCGGTGCGCTGGCACGTGCGGCTCGACACGCTGCGTGCCGCGCTGGGCTCGCTCAACGTGACGGGCAACGTCATTGCCTGGTCGTTTGACCAGGGCGTTGCACCTATCGCCACCGCGGCCGGCTCGGCCTCGCTCCTCACGCGTTTTGCGGCGACCGAGGGCACGCACGTCTGGGAGTTTTGGGCAGACGCGCCGCGGGGCGAGGCCCTGGACATCTCCGCCAGCTTCAAGCACGTGGACAGCAGCGACGATGCCGGGGTGGTCGCGCTCCAAGCCGCCATGCCCGAGCACGTCTCTCTAGTGGCCAGCACCTCGTACCAGCTGCACCTGAGGGTACCTGCCTAGAAGTGAGGAATTATATGTAGCTGTGTATCTCTCTAGTGTCTCTTCCCGTTTTGCTTGTGTGCTGAGTATTCTACCGTCGACACAGGCGCCCTTCTAGTCAACTTGACAACGTGTGTCTTTTTCTCCAGCTTGCTCCTTGACCCACGCTGCTTGATGACGGTTCCCTTGCTCCTTGGCTAGTCTTATAATGTGGTGCTTATTTGGGTTGACAGATGAACGAGGCGCTGTCATACACAAATGCATGTGCTAGCCCAGGTGCAAGGCCGTGGCACTGTCTGGGTAGCAAAAGAATTGAAAGAAGAATAGCTCTCCACGAGCTTGTCTGCCAAGATGGTTACTTGCTGGGGAGAGCGCATTTCGCGGGCGATTGCCCGACACACACGTGATCCTCCAGTGAGCGAGCACACCGAGACTCGACAAGTTTTTGATTCTAGAAACGGCCTCCCAACAAACAATGGCTGCGGGAGATGCACACTTGTGCTGTAAATGCGCAATATTTATTTGCGTGTGGACGCTTGGTAGGCTTCTTTCCAAAGCTTCAAGCCCGCGCGGGCTCCCCGACGTGGAGTGGGTCGGGCTCATCAAAGTTGGTCTTGTAGTCCTCCATCTCTGCAGCAAAAGAGTTGTGAAAATTTGATTGTTGAAGTTGTAGTTTAGGATGTCGAACCTTGGGGCAAATTCCAGCACACACTGGCGTGTGCCAGATCTCTTGGAGCAGGCGAAACACGTGGACAAGAGGAGCCCCTCAGCGATACCACCACTTCCCCCTCGCCGCTCACCCTCATCGGTCAGGAGCGCGCTGTCGAGCTGCGCGGAGATGGCCTTCTCATCCATGCCCGCGCCGATGAAGACAATCTCCTGGCGCCGGTCGCCAAAGCCGGCGCTGGCGTCAAAATCGGCGAGGATGATGGCTCGCTGCGCGGCGACCTCGGGCCACATGTCGTCCGGCACCGCGGCCCACCACTCGCCCTCGTCCCGGATCTCAAAGTACTGCCCCGCGTGGCTCCAGTAAAAGGCCGTCGTGTGCGAGTTGGCGACCCACATGAAGCCCTTGGAGCGCAGGACCGCCTTGATGGGCGAGGCGCCGTCCTCGGCGCGCTCCGCGCCCTCCAGCGTCTTGTTGTGCGAGACGGGCATCCACTTGAGCACCAGGTCCTTCAGGCGCTGCGGGTGGAAAGGGCGGCGCCGCGAGTAGACAAAGGAGGTGATGCCAAAGCGCTTGGCGGCCGTCGTCTCCTTGCGATCGTGGCTGTGCTTGTGGTGCTTGTGCGGGTGGGAAGAGTGGTCGTGGGAATCGTGGGAGTCATGATCGTGGTGCTCGTGAGAGTCGTGGTCATGGTGCTCATGATCGTGATGCGCATGATCGTGATCGTGACCGTGGTGCTTGTGGCCGTTCTGGGCCTCGTGCTTGTGCTCGCCGTGGTCGTGGTGCTTGTGCTCGTCGTGCGCGTGACCGTTCTGCTTGTGGGAGTCGTGGGAGTCGTGCTTGTGGCCGTGAGCATCGTGGTCGTGGCCCGCGTGGTCGTGCCCCGCGTGGTCGTGGGCGTGGCCGTGCCCGTTGGACTCCTTCCCGTGCTTGTGGGCCTCCTTCTCCTCACGCTCCTTGCGCTCCTTCTCCTCGCGCTCCTCGCGCAGCGCGGCCTCGTGCGCGGTGCGCGCGGCGGCGACGGCGCCGCGGTGCTGTCCCTCGGTGTTGAGCAGGGCCACGAGCGCCTGCGCCTCGCTGCCAAACAGCTTCTCGCAGGGCACCGCGCCGTGCTGGCAGGTCACCACCTGCGCCAGCGGGTTGAGCGAGCTCACGATGGCCGACAGGCTGCCGGTCGTCGCCTCGTCCAGAAGGTCCGTCTTGTTGAGAACAACGTAGTCGGCGCACTCGATCTGCTCGACCAGGAGGTCCACCACGGGGCGCAGGCCGCCGCCCTCGCCCAGGTCCGGGCGCGAGACCAGCGGCGCGCGGCTGGAGTACTCCTTGATGAAGGTGCCGGAGTCCACCAGCGTCACCAGGCTGTCCAGGTGGATGCGAGACATCAGCGGGTGACCCTCCATGATGGCGTCGCTGAATTGATCCCGGATGTTCTGCGGCTCGGCCACGCCGCTGTTCTCCAGGATGATCCTGTTAGGTTTTGATTTTAAATATGTGTGTGGGTTGCATGTGAGTGAGTGGGAACGGTGGTCAGAGGAACAATAAGGAGCTCCAGCACTACTCCCCCCCTAGTCATCAATGCCACCCCATTATACCTGTCGTAGGGGGTCTCCCGGCGGTCAGAGAGCTCGATCAGGTTGGCAAAGGAAAGCATGAGCTCGTCCGCAATGGAGCAGCCTGCAGCAAGGGCGATGTCACACACGCTGAGGTACACGAATCGCAAGACAAACACTCGCACTCTGTACACACCTCCCACTCTGTAATCTAAGCAACCCACCCTATCCACCCCTCCACTCCACGTACAGGCGCAGCCATTGGCCAGCTCGATGGTGTCCGCCAGGTCTGTGGTGCTAGAGGGATCGGCGCGATTCTGGTCGGCACGAATGAGCTTGGCGTCGATGTTCACGGCGGCCACGTCGTTGACAATGCATCCGATCTTGAGCCCGCTGTGCTGCAGCACATGCCGCAGCAGCGACGTCTTGCCTGAGGCACGGGGAGGGTAAAGGCATGATGAAGACCAACAGGCATGGTGGGATGGTTGGTGCCGCCAAAACACAAAAGGAGCTCGGTAAAAGTGCCAGCACAGGAGCGCGAGGAGCACCGTTCCGACAAACCGCCCAGCACCCATCAGGCGCTCACGCTTGCGCACAGTTGGTTGCATGCCCCCCATATCCAACCATAACAAAATACACACACGAGTATACCTGCGCCCAGGAAGCCGGACAGCATGGTCACGGGCACGGACCGGGGTGCGTCGACCATGGTGATGGCTGTGCTAATTTGCTCACTACCTGGGATTACCAGAGCGCGATCCAAGGATCTCAGGCAAAGTGCTATATGCAATCGATACCAAATAAACTGGCGTTGGGCGGACTCGATGGGCCTTGTTGTACGCTGGCCGGCCCCTCCCGCCGATCTCTTCCTTTCTTGAATCCCCAATGGAACCTTCGAATCCCGGTTTCCAATCCCCGGCATCCCGAAAAGGAGGCGCCCAGGGATTGACAGACGGGCCCAGAGGCGAGCTGCGCTCCCAAGCATGCGGGCCTTGGTCGGAGCTGCGCCGGATAGGCCCTTTCATGCGGCATCAGTTGAGTCGAAATTGTGGCAAACGATATTGTGTATATATAACCTTGGTAGCACAGGCCGCCCGCCCGTTTAGTGCAGAGAACTTGCCAACTTTTCCTCCTCCTCCGCTCATCCATTGTTCACGACACCTCTTGCTGCAAGAGTGTGTCCTCCTTGCAGTACACATCAGATCGCTACATGGCGAGTTGGGCCTTGAAAAATTCATTGCAGCGCCTGGGAGGACTGGTGTCCGGTCTGCAGGCTGGCCGTGCGATGATGCTGCCTAGGCAGCCAGCACTGAGCGGGGCCCCCGCCGGCCGCTTGCCCCCTGCCGTTCGGGCTTTTGCCAGCGACGATGGCAGGCACTTTCGGGAAGGTGGCAACCATTATTTTGGTGACCGCAATCGATTTGCGTCTCGTGGCGACCGTGGTAGACTCTGGGACCGAAAACGCACCAACGAATCGGACCGACATGATGCTGGCCGTGGCGGCGCCGCTGTAGGTAAGTTGCGACGTGAAGTTGCTTGGTATTTCTTAACAGGCCCCTATCAGGCAGTTGCATGTTTATTTTGAAGTAATTCTTTCTGTTTCCTTACACCGAGCATCCCACCCACCCTGCTGCACCTGTATTCACTCGTCTGCAGACTGGAAGGCCAAGAAGGAACGCTTGCGCCGTGAGCGGGGCCCGTCGCCTGGGTACCTGCTCAAGGAGACCTGGAACGATTCGTTCGTGTATGGCGTGCGCCCCGTGCTGGCTGCGCTGGCGGCCCGGAGGCGCAAAGTGTACGCGCTGTACATCCAGGAGGATGTCGACGGCCTGGCGCGGGAGGTAAGATTCTCAAACGTGCGCAAGGGAGGGCGGGCAACCTTTCAGAGCCTACAAAATCTTCTGGCAATACTTGCACGCTGCAGAAGGAACACCACATCTATTGAGCTAGCCGCCCCCCCCCACATCCCAACACACTGCCGCAGGACTCGGTGTTGCTCAACCACGCCCGCCGGCTTGCCGAGGAGGCGGGGATCCCTGTGCGCAGCAGCAGCAAGCAGGATATGAACATTATCACCAGGGACCGGCCACACCAGGTGGGGTGATGGGTGGGGTTTGTGCATGACTGGGAGGGGAAACGGGCCGCTTGTGCGGCTGTAGCGCTGATTTTCATTGGCAGATAAAAGTACATCCTCTCAAACCAACCACACCAACCCCTTTCCTCTCGCCTGCCCAGGGCTTGCTGCTCGACTGCGGGGACCTGGAGTTCGAGGAGCTCACAGAGCTGCCAGGGCTGGACACGGACAGCGCAGGTACTGAAGTGATCTTTCGATATGGGAACTCGCGTGTATACTTGTATCAACATGTAATCAAAATTCAGTGACACAAATCCCAATCCTTTTCCGCGCAGCAGACAGGAGCATAATTACCCCTACCGCCCGCCCAGTCATCTGGCTGTGCCTGGATCAGGTGACGGACCCGCAAAACTTTGGCTCTGCGATCCGGTCCGCGCACTTTCTGGGCGCGGCCGGCGTGCTCACCTGCGCCCGCAACTCCAGCCCGCTCACGGCCGCGGTCAGCAAGGCCTCGGCCGGCGCCTCGGAGCTGATGCCGGTGCACAGCTGTCGCAACCTGCCGGCCACGTTGCAGGCCGCGGCGGCGCGGGGCTGGCGCGTGCTGGGCGCCGACGGCGGCCGCGAGGCGGAACCGCTCGCGAGCATCGCGCCGGGGCCGCCCACCGTGCTGGTGATGGGCAGCGAAGGCGCGGGCCTGCGCACCAACGTGCGGCGGGCGTGCCAGGGCCTCGTGCGCATCGAGGCGGCACCGCGGGGCTCGGTCGTGCCCGCATTTGCCGGCGTCGACAGCCTCAACGTCGGCGTTGCCACGGGCATTTTCTTGCACCATTTCCTGACCGCTCGAGGTTGACATGCTGCTTGATCGCTCAGAGTATCGCTACTCTGGCCAGACTATGTAGATAAAGTTTATCAAGAAAGCACCAGTAGCATCGCTTGATGCGTGGAGGACAACAGAAAAGAGGGCACGCTGCCGCCCTTTGTGCGCCTGAAACGAAATCTCAGCCTCTCTTGCCTCCACCCACCCCGATCACCACCTTCCCCTAACATTGTCAGTCACTCAAACCGCTGGTCTTCGGTCAGGATATCCAGGGCCGTCAGGAACACGGGGTGACAGCTGTCCGCCAACTCCTCCGTGGCCCAGTCGTGGCCGATGACCGCGCGCAGCTCCGCCTCCGACAGGCGAACGCCGCTGTCCTCGAAGAGAAAGGCGGACAGCCCGGCGTCCAGCCGCGCACGCGTCACGATGCGCAGCTCGGGCGTGGGCACCCGCCTCGCCGCCAGCTCGTCGGCCTCCCGGCGCAGCAGGCTTCCCCTGGGAGGAGGAAAGGGCGGGGAGGCGTCCGCGTCTTCGCCCCCCGTCAGGGCCAGCACCACCGTTTTGAATGCGTCCAGAAGCAGGTATGGTCCCTCGACGAGACGCAGCGAACTCTGTGTTAATTTTTGTAATGGGCACATTTTGATGAGTTATGGATCTCAAAAGGAACACTTCATTTATCGATACGCGCGATTAAATAAAACACCCCCCTCCCTCGGCAACCTTTTGAAAGCCACCAAAGAACTTGCTACTCCCCCCACCACCCCACCACCCACCAACCTCACCTTGGACAGCGTGTGAGACGCAAACGCTCGCCGATCGGGCGTCTGCCAGCTGCTCAGCGCAGGGTAGAGTGCGGCGGCCAGATCTCGCGGCGCCAGGCCGCCCAGCAGCCGCAGCCGCGCCGCCAGCGCGTCGTCCCGGCCCTCGTCACGGTGCACAGCCACCAGCAGGCGCAGCAGCGCGTGCGCGCCGCGCAGCAGGGCGCGCAGGCCCGGCGGGAGCGCGGCCGAGGCGGCGCGAAGGTCCAGGGCGCGGAGGCGCTTGAGCACGCCGAGCAGCCGGTCGGCCAGGCCGGCCGCGACGGAGAGGGGGCGCGTCGGCCGCGAGCGCCGCGAGGGACCGCTGCGTGAGCAGGGCCAGGCACGGCGCGGGCGCAAAGGCCGCCTCAAACTCCGAGGGCGGGTCGGCCGACAGCGCCAGCTCGCTCCCGGGCCAGGCGCGCGTGCTGACGCGCAGCCGGCGCTGCAGCGCCCAGCGCCCGGGGCCCCTCCTGACCAGGCGCAGGCACTGCAGGGCGATCTGCAGCGCCGCCGGCGCCGTCCCGGCGCCGCGCCCGGCGTCCTGCCAGTCGCCTGCCGTGCCCAGCATCGCCGTGAAGGTGGCGTCCGTGTGCACGGCCGTCGCCCGCCACATCCCAGGTGGGGCCCTGGTTAATCAGAGTAGACGCTTGCACTGGATTTAGTGTGACCAGAGCACGTTGCGTTTGTCATTGAAAGCCAGTCAACCACAAAACGCATCAACAACCGCTTCCTCTCTCCATACCCGGGGACGGCCACGAGGGCAGGGTGGATGGCACCTTCAATGGTCAGCGGCCAGCTCGCTCGCAGTCGAAGCAAGCAGTCCATCGCCGGGCAGGCCAACACACGCTTGCAGACATCCTAGTTATCAAGCGTGGGGGAGAACTAGGGGGTTTGTGATACGCGATAGAATACCGCTGTGCTCAGGCATGTTCTTCAAGTCGTGCTTGCCAAACATCAAGCTCCTGAGGCACTCCCTCTGACACACAAGATGCCCTTCTCACACAATCAAGTCCCCCTCATAACCAAAAACTTGCACACCCGCGCAAGGAGGGAGGCCGCGCCGGGCTCGTCGGCGGCGTAGTGGAAGAGCCTGCCGCCGCTGCCGTCGGCCAGACGGCCCACGGCGTGGAGCCCGAGATACCGCTCGCCGAAAGAAAACACATCGATGACCATGCCGGCCTCGGCCGCCGCGGCCGCTACACCAGCGTAGGCCAGCTCAGCCTCTGCCGCAAACCCGATGCGCCGGCCGCGGCTCGACGCCTGCTCCCACAGGCGCGGGGAAAGGTCGACGGACGCCGGCACCGGGCACGTCGCGCCCTCGCCCGCCGCCGGCGACTCGGACTCGCCTGTGAAGTAGTCGGCGCCGATGCCGGGCCCCGAGGAGCCCTCTGCCTGCGTCGGCAGCAGCGCCACCGCTGCGCCCTGCCCGGCCGTCGGGAGTCGCAGCTGGAAAAGTAAGAAGCGCGCGCAGGCCAGGGGGGAGGCGCGGGCGCTCTGAAAGCCGTCCAGCCCTTCGGGCGAGCGCGCCGCTGCCACGTACTCGGCATTTGCCTCGAGCAGTTCCAGCAAAGAGGCGGCCGCGAAGTGCACGTCACAGGCGAGCTCGCTTTCCGATTCTGTAATGCGTTTATTTGAGTGGTTGCGGGATCAAAATTGAAGTGGGTGGAGGCCGCCGCTGCGTTTTTTGAACGCGATCCTAAGTGATTCCCAGAGAAACCTGGACGCAAGGCGGAAGCTTTGCAAGTGCAATCACATTACCCAGCCCCTCGTAATCTCACCTCCAACACCCCGGTGTGCATCGGCCAGAGCCTCCAGACTGGCCAGGATGTCGGCCTTGACCGTGGCAGACAGGACCCAGCTGGCCTGCGTCCGGCCGCCGCCCTCGGCCAGGTGCTGGAGTGGCTTGGGGGTCGTGGCCGAGCCGCTGCTCCCTCCCGCGACATAGATGCTCACCTGCACAAGCAAAATTATATCATAAAGTACACGAGAGTTCCATGGTCCACCAACACCACTCTACAATCTCTCCACCGCACCTGGTCAGCTTTAGCAAGCGTCGCGAGCACAAAGAGCGCCTCCTCCGGCAGCGCCTCCAGGCTGCGGGCGATGGCGTCGCAGGCGGCGGCCACCGCCGGGCCGGGCCCGCCAATGTCCACGAGGTAGACCGCCAGGGGCCGGCAGTCCAGGTCCACGGCGTCCGGCCCCGACAGGATTGCGGCCTCGATGGTGCTGTGACTCACCTCGGGCGGGCTCGCCTCCGCGTCCCTGTCGGGGATGTAGCGCCAGTTGCCGCCGTGGCTATAGGGGTTCAGGGCGTCGCACAGCGCGCAGACCCAGCCCTCTGCCTCCAGCGATGCCTGCGGACAGATGTAGGCCCCGCAGCGCGCACAGCGCGCCACGCCGCGGGCGTCGGGGAGCAGCGCCCCATCGTCGCCCGCGGGGCACAGGGGGCTGATGCACGCGCCTAGAGGGAGACCACACCAGGCCAGTGCCGAGCCTGCAGAGTACGGTCGGCCCAGGGCATCAGGTACACCTCAAGCTGGGGCTGGTCCGAGACAGCCTCCCCCAAACACTCCACCGTCGTCGGCCCTTGCCTGGCTTGGGGACGCCCTCGAAACTGAGATCCAGGGGATGCATGGCGTTCGCATGCCTTACATCAGCATCTCTCCCGGGCTTGCGTGCGGGCTGGATTGCGCGAGCAGTGCCGGTGCGACAGCCGCCCACCTGTCGACCGCTGTCGCGTAGCCCGCCCCGGCCGCAGCTGTGGACGCGCGCGGTTGACTGACCCGGAGGCAAACGAACAGTCGAGGTTACACACGCACGTCAGCAAGATCATGAGCGATCATGCCCGCACCCGATCGCGGTCGTCGCCCATGGGCCGGCCGGATCCGTCCCTTGTTGTTTGAAACCACGGCCAGGGGGAACACTGTGTCCACATGTCCGACCGCATTGCTTGCAGACGTACCCAATGGTACAAGTGTTCTGTCATTTTCGCATGATTATAACACGTTCAGGATGATCCTCTGTCGGCACATGGTCCATCATCACCCTGGCGGTCACCAGCCCGGGAGCACTAAGCAGGGCTGCTCTCACCATCGGCCCCAATCCCCTCGGATACAAACACCATCCCCCACCCTTGGTCACCCGCCAATCTAGAGAGTTTACAGTGTTCAAATATTCTACATGCTGTCAAGCTGTAGAGTGCGCTAGCAGGCCAGTCTGTGCCCCACAGAGGAATCGTCCTCAGCAGCACGGTTGAGAGTCTCTCTCATCGGCAACAGGGTCTAGTGCTTGCGCTCGAAGAGACCGTCGGGGCCCCAGGGGAACTCCTTGTTGCGGACTGCGCAGGAACAAGGGGGAGGCACATGGCTAACAGTTAGAGGGCAAGCAATTCAAACAACAACTGGCAGGCCGGATTAGAACAACTATATCGACGCCAGAAATCAGCCTCATTCAACACGTACTGTGCAGGTAGGGGTAGTCGGGGGCCTCCTCGGCGTGGTGCTCGCCGTGGGACAGGTCCACAAAGGCCTTGACTGCAGTCACGGAGGCAGGAGAGAGAGGGCGTGATTGATGATGGGAGGGGAGCCAGCCGACAAAGACACCAGCAGTGGCCAAGGGGTGACTAAAACCATCGGCCAACGAGCGACCCCCGACCTATACGGCCCCGCAAGACATTGAAGACGTCGTACCGGCGCAGACGGGGATGGCCAGGTAGGTGATGATCCTCCACTTGTTCATCTCCTGCGCGAGGCAATGGCGACGGGGCCTTGAGCACGGAGGCCCCCCTACCATCGCCCCGCTTCGCACGTTCGCAATACAGCTCGCCTTTATGCCAAAATTATTTCTTCACGCACCTTGACCTCCTCCTCGACATTGACCGCGCCGGAGAACCGGCGGGTTTGCTGACCCGCACGGGCCACGCGGGCACTGGCGCTGCGCAGGGCTCCCAGCATCCTTGCAAGTTTGTAGAGTGATCAAATAAACAGCAACAGGGCGATGGGATGGTCTGTGGATGATCCTGGCCACCGGTGCCCGCCCCTATGCAGCGCCAGACCCACCCGTGGAGTGCAACCATGCGACATGACATGTAACCAGCCAGGGTCGAGCGTTTGCGCGCCCGCTCCATGGTTTAACCCGTCCAGGATATGGCTGAAGCTGCCCTGAACGGCCATCCACGAGAATGCCCGACCGGAAGCCGAGCGCGGCGCCTTGTAATTTTGTTTCCGACACAGATTTCTGATTTCAGCCGCAATTAAAAGTGCACAAGCGCGTCAATTCCAAGATGGTCCAAGGATTTACAATCCCGATGCTGCTGGCGACGGGCCTGGAGGCGGTGTGGGGCACCAGCCTGCTCCTGCCCTACCCGCTCCACCGTCCCGCCGTGGCCCTGGCGCGCAGCACCTACACACCATATGTGCGTCGATTGTTGGAACATTTGGGTTTTCGTCGGACGGAGGAGGGGAGTGCAGGAGTATTTTCTTGGCAGATGCATGTGGGAGGGTGGGCGTCATGGAAAGGCAGGGAAAGACCATACCCTTGCTGCTCTGTCACGTTGCATACTGATCAAACACCACTCGCGCCCTGGTTTTTACAGGGAAAAACGTTTGTGCACACGGTGACTGGCTTCCTGCTCCTGGCCATGGCAGGACCCATGTGGGATGCCTACCGCCTGGCCAAGCACGCCGAGGGCCCTCTGGGCGTGTCTGAGACGACGTCGACCGCCGTCCGCGCCAGGTGACGACAAGGGTTGAAAACTTTATTATCACAAACTGTTGTCTTTGTGACTCCAGGTCTGAGACTTGAATACGTGTGCTGAAAGTGCCCTGGCGCTCGTCACAAGCAAGTTGCGACGCCTCCCACGGTCAAACCTTGCCAATCGACAATCTTCATCTCGCTATCGCAGCGACCAAGAGGCCAAGATGCAGCTGAGCTCGGCGCTGATGCTGTTGCTGCTGGGCGGTCTGTTTGTGCTCAGGAAACTGGGCCGTGTGATGGGAGACCTGTACGAGTCCGACAGAGTAGGTTGATGTGCTGAGGAGTGGGGCAAGCGTGTGCTGAATAAGGGACCATGGGAGCTGGTGTGATGCAATCGCAGACGTTGGACTCGGACCCAGCTTTACCGGTGGTTGATTCCCCCTTTGCACTCCAGAATCTGGAGGCTGTGACGGATGAGATGGGCCAGGCCGTCTCGGAGCCCAGCACCCCGCCCAAGGAGGGCAAAGTCGCCGACCCCGTGGCGGTGCAAGACGAGCCCCTGAGCGGCGAGGTGCGGAGGCTGTGAGGCTGGTTGGTTCGTTTCTGAAGTGAAATTCGGTGCTTGGTGAACACGATTGCGCGGGCACTCCTAAAACAGAGCTCATCTGCGTTGAGATCCGTGCCCTACAGGAGTCTGGCCAGGGGCCCGCGGCGCGGCAAATGGAGGCCACAGACCACGTCCTCGCCCAGATTGCGGGGGCGGAGGAGGCGGGCGCCACCGTGCAGATGTGAAGAGCAAGCCAGGGCGGATATTTTTGACTCGGCCTACCTCTTATTAGTGTGTGTTGGCATACGTGATGCCCGGACGGCTGCTGTATTAAAGTTTAAGACCAGTTTGATTCAAGAGAGATTGGGTCGAGTGTTGAGTCAGCAGGCCTTTTTGCCTACCCCAGGTGCCAGTCCAGTAACTTAGCAACCTCACAAGCCTCAGTTGCAGTCGACCATTTTTGAGTTATCACCCTGCTCGTTCCCTCGTAAACTCTCAGGATCTCGTGCTTGATAATTCTTTCACACTTTGAATCAGGCACAAGACCAAACCCCACTCGCTTGCCATACTATCACGAGACCAGGACACGCACGAGCTTGTGTTTGAGGTGCAATGCTGCAAGAAAGCAAGCACAATGGGCCAAGGCAAGGAGAGCGCACACGTACGCTCGCCACCGCTTGTCCGACAACGTTTTCAAGCCCAAAATGGTTGGGCGCTTGTGATACCTAATTCTTCACTGCATCGGGCGGCATCAGACCGAATTGGGCCGCCCAGCCTCCGGGTCAAGCTCCTTGTCCTTGCGCCGGCCAAGCCTCCGGAACAGCGGCACCTTTTTGGCCGTACTGCGAGGACGGAGGGGTGATTGGACAAGGGTGAGAATTTAGGTGTGGATGTGTGGTGACTCTAGACTGATGCCTTGGGAAATCGCTGATCACCCTGACCTCAGGGCCTCCACACACATCACCCCCCCCCTCCTCTCCCTCTCTCTCTCACCTGGAGACGTGACCGGCGATGCGCTGGGGCACGCGGGGCAGCGCGCCGCCCTCCTCGATGGTCGTGGCGTCGGCCCAGTCGTCGGTGGCGCTCTGGCCCAGGAAGTCGCTGGAAAGCGCGGCGGCCATGGCCGCCTGCGCGCCGGCGCCGTAGAGGTCGTAGTGCTGCGCGGCGACGGGGCGCTCGCCCTCGGCCGTCAGCGCGGCGACGATGAGCGCGCCCTGCGGCCCGCCCTGCCAGCGCTGCGCGAGGAGCTGGGCCGGGTCCACGTCGCGGTTGCAGCGCAGCCGGCGGTCGGCCAGCCACGGCAGCGGCCGCGGCGCCGCCACCTCGGCCCAGCGGTCGCCCGTGTTGGACTCGCACCGCGACGCGTCCTCGTCATTATGGTGCCCTTTCCGCCCGCCGTAGCGCGGTGCGCGCGCGTGCACGAGCCCGCCGCCGATGAGCACCATGTGGCTGGTCTGCGTCAGCTCGCGCCCGGCCGGGAGGAAGAGCACCACTGCGGTGGCCATGGCCCGGCGCATGGCGTCCAGGATGTCCGAGGTGCAGGGCCCCGCGCGCGCCAGGACCTGGCGCACGCGCTGGCGCAGCTCCGCCTCGCGCGAGCGGTGGCCTGAAGAATAATGGTGGTGCCCGGACGCGCTCGCGTCCTCGGGCGAGCCGTGGCGCGGCCTGCGGCGCCGGCTGGGGCCGTCCGCCTCGGCGGTGCCCGGTTCAAAGCTGACCGCGGGCGGCTGGTAGCCCGCCGCGTCGTCGTCCTCGGCCGAGGCCGCCAGGCTCGCGCCGCTGGCGCGCGCCCAGCAGCGGGCGCTGCGACGAGCCCTCGGACGCGTCGACCGTATAGGGTGACGCGGTGCGCGCCCCGGCCGCGGCCCGGTCCTCCTCGGCCTCGGCGAGGCGCGCGTTGCGGTGCGCGAGCGTCGCCAGCTTGGCCCCGATGGCCCCGGCAATGTGCGCTGGACGTAAGTGGGACGCGACACTGCCGTTGTTGTTGTGTGGAGGCTTGGACGCAACCTCATCTTCCTCCTCCTCTAAGTCCACTTCCTGATCGCGCTCGAGGGCCTCCAGCTCCGCGGCCGCGAGGCTCTGCATGACGGCGGCCAGCCCGCGGTCGACGGGCTGGGAAGAAGTAGAGATGGGCAGCGCGTGCGCGACGCTCGGGCGCGAGAGCCGCGCGCCCGCGGCCGCGGCCGCGGGCGGGGACACGGAGCGCCGCGCGACGTCGTTGGGGTGCCGGCCCGCGCCGCGGTGGTGGCGCGCGTGGCCCAGCGAGCGCGACAGCCGCGCGGCGGCGAGGCGCAGGAGGTGCTGCGACACATCGGCCTTGACCTCCAGCTCCATGCCCTGGATGGCGTAGACGCCGGCCAGGCGGCAGAGGGAGGACTCGAGCGCGACGGCGTCGGCGTCGCCGGCGGCGGCCTGCGAGCGCAGCGTGCGCGCCGTGTGCTGGGGCAGGTGGAAGAGCACGGGCCCCTTGCCGAGCGCGTTGCCCTCGGCGACGGCCACCTGGCGGCCGGGCAGGTGCGAGCCCGTGAGCATGAGCACCAGGCCCACCACGCCGCCGATGCCCTGGTAGTACTCGGCGCGCTTTCCTCCCGGCGCGTAGTGCACCTGCTTGACGACGCCGGAGAGCACGACAAAGGCGCCGGGGCCCTCCAGGCGCCGGCTGGCGGCCACGCGGTCGGTGCTCTCCCAAAAGGTCTGCCCCGTGCGGTACTCGCGGATGGCGCCCGCGCGGAACATCTTGGAGAAGTAGGCGTCGCTCAGGTCGGCCATGAAGGGCAGCGAGCGCATGAGCGCGCGGTGCCGCGGCGGCTTCCACACGGGGCCCGTGATCTCCAGGTGCCGCGCTTTCTTGTCCACGGCCTCGGCCATCACGCGCCGCTCGGAGGCGTCCACCATGCCGGAGTCGAACAGCTCCTCCACAAAGTCGGCCTGCTGGCGCAGCACCGCCATGGCCGCGCGGTAGGACTGGATCGCGCCAAAGCGGTCGGGCGCCTCGATCTCGCGGTCGATAATAAACTGATAAGCAGCGTCCACCTCGGCCTCGACCTCCTCCAGCAGGCGCTCGCCGCCTCGAACCTCCTTGAGCCAGGCCACCTGCGGGCTCCAGAGCAGCGACAGGTAGAACTCGACCGCGACCTCGCAGGCGACCAGCATGCGCCGGCCCAGCGTCGAGCGCAGCACGCCCGTGGCCTGGCGCACGGGCCAGCGGAAGACGGGCTGCAGCCAGCGCGGCAGCGCGCGGAAGCCGCGCGCGACCCACATCACTATGAGCGCCAGCAGTCTGCTGATGCGGTCGCCGCGGATCTCGCGCTGCAGGCTGTGCCAGACGCGGAAGGGCTCGTCCGTGTGCTCGCCCGCGTGGTCGCAGGCGTAGTCCAGAATGCGCAGGCCCTTGATGCTCAGCAGGCCCTGCAGGCGCTTACCGTGGAAGTAGCGCTTGAGGCCCGACACGAGCCGGCCGCGCATCTCCGCGCGCGCCTCGGGCGTGAGCACGTCCTCGGGCCCGGCCTCGAGCGCGCCCGAGGACCCGCCCGCCGCCGCGACCTCGGCCAGCTCCTCAAACGCGATGCTGCTGGGCGCGCCGGCCTCGGTGCTCAGCGACGCCGCCGAGGCCACGGGGCGCAGGCCGCCGGACGCGCCGCGCCGCGCCGAGCCGGGAAGCTCGCCCGAGGCCGAGCCCAGCATGGCCGCCAGCGGCAGCGTCTGCGCGCGCAGCGGCAGCTTGTGCAGGCTCGCCTTGTCAACCTTGGCCTGCCAGGACCGCGCGACCACGCTCTCCACCACGTTGGAGGCGTGCGCGGCCGGCATGGGCGACGCCGCGCGCGCCGGCGCGCCCCGGGCGGACGCCTGCCGCGACAGCGACCCGGAGCGCGACCCCGGGCGCGACCCCGGCTGCGCAATGTCCTGCGGGTGCAGCACCTCCGTCTCGGGCACCGTGTCAAACGCGGTGCGCGAGCTGGACAGCCGGTGCCGGGCCAGCACGCTCGAAAAGGGCGTCTTGCCGCGCACGCTCGTCGAGGCGCGCGACCTGGTGGGTAGGAGAGGGGTGTGATGGGTGGGTGGGTCAGAACAGATTTTGAATGTATTTGAGAAGAGAGTGCGTTGGATATACATTACTCAGACACAAAGACGCACAGTGGGTGGTGGTGCGAGGCCGCAAAGGGGATGATGTCGTGGTGGGCTCGGTCCTTGGTGTCGTCCTGTGCCTGCGTGTGGGGCAAATGATCGATGAGCTCGGTGCCAAGTTGGCAGCGTTGAGCGAGCTGGTGATTGCCACCACCATATAATAAGACCGCTGTAATTAATGGTGGAGAACCTTGCCCCACCCAAAAGTGCCCCGGGGTGATGGTGAGAGCCCCCAAATTGTGCGCTGTCAGCACAGCTTTTCTCCCAACATTCACAGACGCCCACCCCATTGTCTGCATCCACAGATCCTCTGCGCACCCCCAACCCCACCTGGGTGAGGAGGGAGCGCCGAGAGGCGCTGCTTCCTGAAGAAAAACTGTCCGTCTGGCGGGAGCGGAGCAGCTCCTGGCGCAGGTTGCGGCCTGGGAAGAGACGGGTGGAAACACAGGGATTTAGAATAGGTTTCAGGTGTCAGGGTAAGCAGTCTTTGCACATAGTAGTATCCGAGAATTCTGCTCAACGGAATTGCGTCAACAAAAACACACACAAAAGGGCAGATTATCCCCTGAGCCACACCACCCGCCCTCCTGCCCACCGGTGGCTCCAGAGACGGTGGCGTAGTTGTCCCAGTCGGTCGAACCGCCGGTGCCTGCAGAAGACATAGGTTTTAGATCAATTCTCACACAAATATCTCACAAAATAATAAACCACAAGCACTCCAGGTCCCTCCCGGTTAGGGATCCACTCACTTGGCGCGCTCGGCAGGGGCGGCTTGCGCGTCTTTTCGGCCTGGACCGCGCGGCTCCGGCGCTGCCGCGCCAGCTCGGCCGAGAGCTCGGCGCGGAGGGACCTCCCGGCCGCAGCAGGGACGCTGGTCGCGTGCTGCGGATGCAGGTCTGGCGGACTGGAGCCCATGGACGCCGACCGCCCGTGCCGCGGGGGGAGGGCAAGGCCGGGCCTGTTCGGCGGTGGCACTGGGACCGTTGGCCTGAGAAGCGTAGAGGACGGCGGCGAGGACGCGACCTCGGACACAGGCGCTTCGTCCGCGTCCAGAGAAGACGAAGAGCTCTTTTGCGGCGGCTCCCCGACTTCCGACTCCTGGTCCGGAGAGGGGCCCCGAGAGCTCGAAGAAGATCCTCCAACGGCTCCTTCCGGCGCGCTGTCCCCGGCCTGCGCCGCCTCTTCGGCGGGGCTCTGAGAGGCCTGCCGCTGGGCGGCGAGCAGCCTCGCCAGCTCCGCCTGCATTTTCTTCCCGGCCATGGCCGTCATCCGCAGCGCGGCGGCCTCCTCCTCGCTGTCGCCCTCGGGCGCGGCGGACGCCGGCCGCGCGGGGCTCGCCCGGGTTGCCGGCTGCGCCTCCGCGGTTGCCGCCGCCGGCTGGGCGTCCTTTGACACCCCCTCGTGCGGCTCGGCGTGGCTCTGAAGCACGGCCTCGACGGCGCGATGCACCGTCGCGTGGGCCACCTCCTCGGGGCTGCCCCGCTCGTGGCCCGGGCCGCTCGGCGCGCGAAGCGAGCTCGGCGCGCAGCTCGCGGCCCAGCGCGGCCCCGAGCTGCGCTGGCATGCTGCTGTAATAGTCTGGCAGCGGCGACGCGTCCTCGGGCTCGGCGTCGGGCGACCTGTTGGCCGCCAGCGCGGCCCGGAGCGAGCGCTGCACCACGCCGCTCGCGACGGACTCGGGCTCCTCGGCGGCCGGGGCCTGCTTGGCCAGCTCGGCCCGCAGCTCGCGGCCCAGCGCCGCGCCCAGCTGCGCGGGCATGCTGCTGTAGTAGTCCATTGGCGCACCAGTTTGCTCCTCGTTGTTGCTGTCGAACGATGGCCGCTCGCCCGGCTCGTCGTTGGACCCCGACGTGCCCGGCCGCGCCTTGGGAGGCGACCGCCCGCGGGGCGCCTGCTCTCCGCTGCCGACGCGGGTGATCGACTGCCGCGCCAGTTCGGCGCGCAGCTCGCGGCCCAGCGCGGCCCCCAGCTGCGCTGGCATGCTGCTGTAATAGGCCTCGTGCTCCTGCTGCGACGCGGAGGGCGCAGGTGGCGAGCCGACGGATGGCGAGGCCACGAACGCGTCTCCCCTCTCCTCGTGTTTGTCCTTCCCGCCGCCGTCGGCCCGCTGCTCCTTCTTCAGCTCCTCCTCAAAGGCGCGCCGCAGCTGCGCGGCGCCCAGCGCGGGCAGCGTGCTGTAGTAGAGCGCCTCGCCCTCGTCGCCGAGCTCCACCGCGGCGGCGGCAAAGGGCGAGCTGATGGTGCCCGGGGCTGCGTCGGCGACTGGGCTACTATGAGGTTTTTGTGCGGCCGCGCGCGGCGAGGGCGCTGACACGTGCTTTTCTTTCGACACGCGCCCGAGCCCCATCTCCACGTCGTCGAGCGCCGCGTCGTCGTCATCGATACCGTCGCGCAGGCGCGGCGACGTGCGCGCGTAAGCAGCCTCTCCCTCCGCCACACCGCCCTCTTCGCGGCCGGCGCTGCTGCGGTGCAGAAAGGGGATCTCGCCGTCGACCTCGGCCGCAAAGGAGCTCATGGACGACTCGGGGCTGGTGAGCGACCCGCCCTCGGAGTCGGACGCGTAGCCGGTCGGCTCGTCGCGCTCGGCGCCCGGCTTGTCCGGCACGACGACGGTGCGGAACTCGCGCGGCGCGCCCGTGACGCGCGCGGACGAGGTGCGCAGCTCGGCCGGCTCGCCGAGCACCTCCTGCCTGTGCTCGGTGAAGCGCCCAAACACCGCGCTCTTGACCGCGTGCAGCATGCGCTTCAGCCCGTACGGCTCCAAATTGCGCTCGGTCTTGTCGCTGGGCAGCTCAAACTGCTTCAGGTCCGACTCCATGTCCACATAGGCGTGCACCGCCTCCCAGTTGGCGCCCTGCAGGAACTCGTCCGTGTCGCCGCGCAGCGCCTCGACCGCGTTGCGGGAGAACCTGATGAGCGCGCCGCGGGCCTTGTACCGCATCTTGCGCTTCTCCCAGGGGATGCGGTTCAGGCGCAGCACGTTCATGACCTGGCCGATAAAGGGCGCGTTGAAGACGAGCGTGAGCAGCACAAAGGCTGAGGTCCACAGGCTCATCTCCGCGTTGACCATGTTGAGCTGGGTGTAGGGGTCCTCCGGGTTGTTGCGGTCGCCCAGGTGGAACTGGCTGTTGGAGATGAAGCCGGCGACCATGATCAGCGACACCGCGCCGCGCAGGCCGCACCAGGTGGTGAAGGCGATGTCGGCCCAGGTCAGCGGCTCGCCCAGCCACTTGAACAGCGGGTTGAAGCACACCAGGCAGCCGCCGCGGATGAGCATCATGAACACCCAGATCAGCGGGATGGCCGCGTAGCTCCACGCCGTGTTGTTCAAAATCTGCACCGAACTGCGGAAGAAAGAGAGGAATAGGGGAGAGTGGGAGGAGAGTGGGCATTATGAGGAAGATTGTCGTCTGATCAAATTTCGGGGTAATAAACATCCCATTCCCCGGCGGCACTTACTTGACGGTGTAGTTGATGGCGGCGATGCCCGACCAGAAAAACACGAGGCCGTTGGCCGAAAAGGTGATGGTGTCCCACACCGAGTCAAAGGCCCCGCTCTCCTCCGAGGACGACAGCATGCCCCACTTGGAGGTCCAGTTTCCGTAGAGCCCAAACACGACCACGGAGATGACGCCCGAACCCTGCACGCGGAGCAGGGGAGTTGGTAAGTGCAGTATTATAAGAAATGGAAAGAACTGGAATCCATATGATTCGATGCCATCCGCAATTCGTTAACCTTATCCACAAACGCTATTACATCACCCAAATAAATACTCCTACCCCTGCCGGCTTGTTGGCCACGAAAAAGGAAAGGTAGGCGACCGCGATCATGACGCTCATCTCCACGTAGGGCTTGGCCCCGCGCCAGCGCAGCCAGTGCAAAAAGTGAAAGGTGAGCCACGACATGGCCAGCCCAATCCCAAAGCCGATGCCCGCAAGCCTGCGCGGGCGCGGAGGGAGCAGAGGGTGTGGGTGCGTCTGTGAACGCATGCCTCGGGCATCGGCTCACGGAGGCGCGACCAGAGAAACTCAAACTCTCACCCCCCACCCCTCTCCTTCAACCACCCACTTGAGCGTTTGGGTGATGATGGTGGGCAGGATGGACCAGACGGATGGGTAGGGGTCAAAGGGGTTGATGTGCTCCTCGATGATGTGCATAAACACCTCAAACAGCGTGATGGCCGAGGCGTCGTTCAGCAGCGCCTCGCCCTCCATCAGCACCACCAGGCGCTCCGGCCCGCCGCCTGCGCGGGCGATTTGTGGAGGTGGATTATGTGATTGAGCGCGCACAATTGTGCCCTACAAGGACTCAAGCGCGCGCATACACAACGCACGCAGCTGCAACACCCACCCACTCCACCCCCACCACATAAGCCGATACTCGCCTGTCTTGAGAATGGCGGCGGCGGCGAGGGCGTCGGTGGGCGCGATCATGCTCGCAAAGAGCGCCCCGTGCACCCAGGACCAGCCGCGCCCGGCAAAGCCCAGCAGGAAGAGGATGAGCGGGGTCAGGATCAGCGCCGAGACCACCACCATCACAAACGCCATCATCACGGCGTGCACGCTCAGCTGATAAGGGGAGAGGAGGGAGGAGGGACTTGAATTGGAGCGATGAAAATATGAATCCATAGCCCTACACTTGTGATGCGGAAATGTTGTAAACAGCCAGCAACTCAACACCATGCATCCACACCCTGCGTTCACACCTTGCGAAACATGAAAAAGTCGATTCGAATCGCGGAATCGACGAGCAACGGCGGCAAAAAGGCGTAGAAGAAAAGGTCTGGCGGTTGAATATTCAGCCTGTTAAAACAGGGCGTCAGAGGTCCACAGTGAAGCCCAGAACATTAGAAGGTCCCCATCAATTGCAAAAAACCAAAAGCAACCTGCAGCAAAACGTGTCCGCCAAAACTTGCCAGATGCCAATGGCATTGGAGATTTCTCCAAGATTGACCTGCCAGTTGATGATGCCCACCACGCCACCTGTCCGGGCACATAGTTTCAGAGGTTTGCGATTGATATTGATGCACATGCAAAGAACAGCGCATCCCACCGACAGATTGCCTTGATGTCGTTCGCATTTTCAAGAATGGATGCCAAGACTCGGAAGCCGACAATGTCGCTCCTCAATAACACACAGGCACGCCTGCGTCCGCCTCCCACCAGCGTCCCATCACCAACACAAAGCCTCTTCAGCCTGCGGACCCAGCACGCAAAGCGCTCACCAGCGATGAGCACCCAGACGGCCGACAGCTTCCCGAACAATGTGGACATGACCAGAAGGGCAATGCCCACAAACAAAAAGGCGTCCTCGCCAGACAGAGGCACAGTGCACCAGACAAAGTCATCTGCGCGGGAAGAGCAAAGGCTGGTCAAGCTCCATGGCCTGCGGCCTGTGCACTGTTTGAATCGTCGAACCCCTTGTCCTTCTAGGGCAGCCACCACGACCCTCTCACATGCAGGCGAGCCCACTCACTGTGCACCGTCACCCGGTGGCCCGTGGTCACGTTCCAAAGCAGGCAGGCCGTGGACAGCCAGAGCTGCTCATAGTGCTCGTAGCCGTAGATGGAGGGCGGATCGGTGATGTTGAGGTGCTGCGCGGAGCAGGCCACCTGCGTCTCCTCGCTCTCGAACGCAAAGCATTGCGCCGCGGTGTAATTCGAAAAATCGCCGTCCAGCGACATGAGGGCGTCGCCACCGAGCTGAAGCGATCAAATCGGGCTTGGCGACCTGGTCGTCCCTAAATAGCAGGACCCTCGCCGGGGCAACTCAGCACATGGTCAGGGCGGCATCCCGCTCCCACGCCAAAGGCATCGTGCGCATCTACAGGAATCTAGAGAGAAACGCGCGTCATGCGTGTGGCATTGTGGGTCCCTGCATGATACTGTCCCCGCCCTCTCACGCAGGTTGCGACAGGGGGTCCCGCACCCCGGGGCTGGCGCCTCCCGACCGTGATCACCTGGAGTCGGCGCCGACGGACAATGCTGCTCGCGCGGAAGGGAGCTCGAAGCACTATGCGTGAGTTTATCGCAAACTGACACACATTACACACTCAGTCGTCAGCCCTATGCTGGCAGTATGACCGCTGTAGGGTTTCGGAAAACGCCCAAGGAAGAAATGTTTCCGTGCAAGCCGGGGGGCAATCAAGAGGATTGATTTGGGGATGTACAGGCGAACAGCCGGTTTCGCGCTTCCTTACTGTGACTCAGGCCGCCCCTTGCTTCACCCTCCCAATGCCCAGCCGCGGTCGGCCCTTTTCCAGCCCCTCCAGCAAGAGGCACGCCTTGCAAATTTTCTGCGGCGGTAGAGTGGGTGTGCGGGGTAGGTGGACTCCCGGTAAATGGAAGCACGGGAGCATCAGACACGCGGTGCTCCGTGATGAAGCAAATAGGATGGCCGATATAATCAAACAATAACCAAGATTTGGAAAAACAAGTTTGTAACTTGTCCAGACCCGAACCAACAGCTGTACCTGGCTGGACAGGTATCCGCAGCGGGAGCAGGTGCCCGGCTGGGAGGGCGGCCTCCCGACGTCGCCCTGTATCCTAAACTGTTCCGCCGCCTGGATCAGGTCGATGATGGCGCGCGGCCGGGCCAGCTCCAGGTCCTTGATGAACTCGCGGGCCAGTCCCCGGGCCGCAAACGGGGAGTAGGTGCACTCTGGCAGCAGGGACGAGGGGCTTCTATCGCGTCGGAACGAGGCGGCCACACAGGCTTCTCACACAAGCAGTACTCAACACCACCCTGCCACAAGCCCCCCCCCCGCTGCCGCACCCGTGCTGAAATAGTCGAGATTTTTGAAGTAGGCATACATGACAATCTCCTTCTCGTAGACGTATTTGAGCGGCTTGACCCGGGGCAGGGACCCCTCCTGGCCGGTGATGATGCTGTGGCACCGGCCCAGGCGCGCCGTGTCGGCGCGGAGAAAGTTGAGCAGCACCGTCTCGGCCATGTCGTCCGCGTTGTGCCCGGTCGCGATCTTGTCGGCGCCGATGAGCGCCGCGCCGCGGTCCAGCGCCTGCCGCCGGAACACGCCGCAAAAGGTGCAGTTGTTCTTGGTCCCGATCTGCGCCACGATCTCGTCCATGGTCCAGCCGTACAGGTCCTTGTACGAGCACACGGTCAGCGGGATGCCGTACTGCCGCTCGTTGCGCTTGACCGTCTCTAGCGAGTCGTCCCGGTACCCCCGGATGCCCTCGTCAATGGACAAGAGCTGCAGGTCCAGCCCGTAGCTGCGGTTGGAAGACGGGCAGGTGATCCAAGGAACACTAATAGAAATCCATGAATCACCACGAGTGACAGCGTTGTTGAAGATGGCAGGGTGATTGCTGGACGCTAGGCCAATGCATGCATGCGGCTTAAGACTGTCCGGTCAGGGACCCACATGTAATTTAGGCATCGAAAATCTCTCTCCATCGCCATACACTTGACAATCAAAACTATGATATATCATGCACCCCAAGCATAACATCTGCGTACTCGTGACGGGCGTTGAGGGTGGTCAGGATGTGGGCGAGGACGGTGGAGTCCTTGCCGCCGCTCGCTCCCAGGGCCACGCGCTCCCCGCGCCTGAACAGCTGGGTTCGGACGATGGTCTCATGCACCTCGGTCTCCAGTGCGAGGTAGAAACACTCTTTGCACAGCTCCGAGCCGTTCCTCGGGCGCCGCAGGGCGGCACGGCGCTCGCGGCACTCCGCGCACAACTTCATTGTTTATTATTAGGAAAGTCTATTCATGTCTGAATGTGCGCCGATGAACGTATCGCATTCATTACAAGTGTTAAATTGTCACTGTGATTCCTCAGGCCGGTGAAGTCCAACTAGAGCGTGCCAAAAGCCTCGCACTCCTCCGACACCATATATGCGATGGGGATAAGGCCGGAGATCCTTGCCTGATGCTCCAGAGGGCTGGTCGGCCTTTCAGTCAGATGCCTCTGACGATGGGGCTCCCCCTGACTCGGCAGTTTCGTCATCATCCATCTCCAGATCGGATGGTGCGTCAGAGGAAGTGGTGTCGTCTATGAGAGACAGTTTGAATGAGAGAGTGAGTGTGGTGGAGTCGTCGACACCGGCAAGTTCAGTTCTACATGTCAACACCTAATCCATAGCTACTGCGTTCCAAGAAGAAAGCACATCACAGCGCACCCGAGGCTCTGCGCCGTTTCCTGCTGTTGCGTGCTGGCTGCGTTCTTCGGACCGACCCTTGGCTGGGCTGCACAGAGGGCGAAGGGCTGCCCTCTGGCGTGACCCCCATGGACAGCCGCCGGCGACTCGTCCGCCGTTGGGAGACGGGCGGCGAGGCAATCGCGTCCTCGCCTGGCGCCTGGGACCCCAGGGCCTCGGGGAGCACTGCCGTGTCCAGCGCAGCGGAGACAGCTTCCGGAAGCAGCTCGTCCTCCGTCAGCCACCGGTACTTGTCAAACACGATCTGGAATGTCGATGATAAGGAAAGGGAGAGATCAGGCTCCAGGATATGCATTCCGACGCGCTGCAATGAACGTCGCTGTACCCATTGCACAACCATTATGTAAACCCACCACCGGGGCCACGCACCAGACAGTCAAAGATGTCCTCGCAGAGAACATTCCTTGGGCCGCACTTGAGCACGGCATATCGCGTCTTTGGGAACACGAATCGCCCTGTGCACATAGGAAGAGGCTGCTTGGCTTGTTGAAGAAAGGGGGCCATCCATTTAACGCAACAACAGACCACAGACATTCTCAAGCCTCATCACACGCTCCCTCATCACCAGGCCAGCCGACCTGTCAGGCGGAGATGCCCATCCGGCAACCGCATGTGGATGACAGGATTCGGCGAGTCAAGGTCGCTCAAAACGCCCTGCGGGGTGTTGTTGATGACGGGAACCGCTCATTTCCGGCTGGGCACGGCTCTGCAAATGCACCCAAAGGGCCCGGCACCGCATCCGTGTCCTCCCCTCACCATCATGCCGCCGGTGAGTGCCTGCACCTTCATGCAGAAGGAGACAAGGTACCGCTTCCTCCTCACAAAGCCCTTTTTGACAATGTCATGCCCGTTTTGATCGCGCAGCCCTGCAAGCACGTGCAAAGGGGATGCGTTCAGTACTATTAAGAATATTTTCCAAACTGATGCTGACCAACCCATGCTTCCGCTCTATCAAACTCAGAACTCCAATACACCAAAGTACCCACGTTCGGGCAAGGGCAGCGGGGAGGATGGCTGGATCAGGCTGTCGGAAAACATGGCCTGGGAATTGGGGGGAAGCAACTCGCTGAGCGGAGCTTGCATTTGTCACTTCTTTTCGAACCCAGGCTAGGAGCATCCATACACCGCCTACCTGCGCCATGCAGTTTTCTGCGACCGTATCAGCGGACATTGTATTCGATTAGCCCAGTAAAAAGGAATCTGAGCGTGTCAAGCGGCCATGTCTGGCGCAAATTCCGATATTATAAAGGGCTTGAACCGCAGCGAGGCGTACTGATCGTCCTGCCGATACTTTCTGATCGCCTCAAACTTGCGTACACAGCCTAGTCCATTTCTGGAATTGGATTACTTGACAGCGTTTTACCCTTCCAAGGCAAAGTCTGGTGAGTTCATTTCACCAGATCGCTGGTCGATAAGTTCACACTTTGCCGTGATCACGTCGGATATCCGATCTGCGGGATTGCCGGATTGATGGTTCCGATCTATCCTCCCCGGGGAGCCCTCTCCCTGCTATGAGCGACCGACCACTCCCCGTTAATACGACTCTAGGACCCATATTTGCACCATGTCTGCGCTGAAAGTGGCTGAGACGGGGCGGCCCGGCCCGGGCCAGCTTTTGTTGCAGCCCGTCTCGGGCCCGGTGCCATTTCGGTCCACCGCGCCGCGCCATGCTCGCGGCTGGAGGCGGGGCACGCGCGCCCGTGCCGGCATGGGGTTTCATCCAACGTTTGCTTCAGATCCGGAACCCAAGCGTCCGCCCGCTCGTCCCGAGTTCGGGCTGACCCCCGCCCAGATGCTGGTGCTGGGGCTGGACGACTCCCCGGACGAGGCCACCGTTGATCCGGTGAGAGACTGGCTATATATATTTTTTGTTTTTACGTCTGGGTGGGGCATGTTTGTAGGTCTTGCATTGTGTTTTCGAATGTGTGGATCGAGAGTGATTATATCATGAGGAGCAGAGTTTTCATTCTGCATTTGCAACCGGTGGGCGCGGATGGACTCTCTGTCCCCCTAAAACATCCCCACTCTAATAAAATAAAATAAGCTTCCTCGTTCTTCTAACACCTCACTCTTTTGTTGATAACCTTTTCAGTTCTTCCTCACGGCGCGAGCGCACTATGGCGGGGAGTATGCGGAGGTGCAGGCCCTTCGGTCGGGCTCGGCCCGCGCCTACGGCGGCGGCCTGCGCGGCCGCGGCCGCATGTCGGCCCCGCCCGACCTGCCCAGTATTCTCCTGGACGGGCGCATCGTGTACCTGGGCATGCCCATCGTGCCCAGCGTGGCGGAGCTGATCGTGTCGGAGCTGCTCTGGCTCAACTACCACAAGGCCGACCAGCCGATCGCGCTCTACATCCACTCCACGGGCTCGCAGAACGAGCGGCGCCAGCCGATCGCGCTGGAGACGGACGCGACGGCCATCCTGGACACCATGGCCTACGTCACGCCCGAGGTATGGACGCTGGCGATCGGGCAGGCCTGCGGCACGGCCGCGGTGGTGCTGGCCTCCGGGCGCAAGGGCCGCCGCTTCGCGCTGCCGCACGCGCGGGTCAAGACCTCGCCGCCGCGCATGGGCCGCGCCTACGGGCAGACGGTGGAGGTCATGGGCCTGGCCAACGACCTGGAGGCCAGCAACAACGTGTACTTGGAGTTTATGGCCCGCGCGACCGGCAAGGACGAGCGGACGCTGCGCCGCGACCTCGCGCGCGACCGCTACTTTACCCCGGCGCAGGCCATCGAGTACGGCATCATCGACCAGATCGTGCGCCCGCGCGGCCGCGCCGCCAGGCGCATGCAGGCGCGCGCGGCGGCGCCGCTGCGCGACCCCGTGGACCTGGAGGCGCTGGAGGAGGCGGACGAGGAGGAGTGGCGACGCCGCCGCGCGGCCGAGGTAGATGGGGAAGCTGACAAGGGGCATGTAGAAGAGGAATAATGGATCTACTGTCCCTATTTCATTTTTAATTTGTTGGAGAAGATGGAAAGTGTGCGGGTGAGAGCATGTGACTACTCTGCGCATGTGTGTATTCTGGTGCGCTGCGTCGCTGTGATGCATCATGTGTGTCTTTTCTTAAAGAAAGCATGAGCGAACGAGCGCAAAATACGACGACGATGCACGCAATAGGAGTTGAAGGGTGACTCGTGGTGCTCAAATGAGCCGCCTGATAGAGCACCTAGAGGAGCAGCACTGCTCTTTCACAAAAAGCAGTGTCCAAGGCCAGGAGCAAGTCAACGCTCCCTTGCAATGACCACAGCAGTCTCTCCACACTTGCACACCTCCATCTCTTCTCCCTCCTCTCGACTACTCTTCGCCGTCTTCGGGCTCGGGCGCGAGGCGGATGAGGTCGTCGATGCGCAGGATGGTGATGGCTGCCTCGGTGGCAAACTGGATGATCTTGACCTTGCTGAGCGCGGGCTCGAGCACGCCCGCCTCGACGTTGTCGCGCACGGCGCCCTGGAGCAGGTCGAGCCCCGAGCGCGCGAGGGCGCGCTTGTCGGCCTTGGTCTGCGCGGCGGTGTGGTAGGCGCGCAGGCGCGCGACGAGCTCGGTGGCGTCCTGCGCCGCGTTGACGGCGAGGGTCTTGGGGATGACCAGCAGCGCGTCGGCAAACTCGGCGATGGCCAGCTGCTCGCGGCTGGCGAGCGTGGTGGCAAAGTTCTCCAGGTAGACGTTGAGCGCGGCCTCGACGGCGCCGCCGCCGGGGACGACGCGCCCCGACTCGAGCACGCGCTTGACGATGCAAAAGGCGTCGTGCAGGGAGCGGTCGACCTCGTCCAGCAGGTAGTCGTTGGCGCCGCGCAGGAGCACGGTCACGGCCCGCGTGTTTTTCGGCCGGCGGACCATGACCACGTCGCTGCCGCTGACGGCCTCCTCCACGACCTCGTCGGCCGAGCCGAGGTTGGCCGGGTCAAAGGTCTCGGCGCCCTCCATGTCGGCCAGCGTGGACACGATGGTCGCGCCCGTCGCGCGCGCCACGCGGCGCAGGTCCTCCTTGGGCACGCGGCGGCAGGCCAGCGCGCCCGCCTCCACAAAGCACTTGAGCGACTCGTCGTCGATGCCCTTGGCCGTGAGCACCACGTTGGCGCCCGCGTCCAGGATCTTGCGGATGCGCTCGCGCGTGATCTCCGACTCGCGCGCGCGGATGCGCTCCAGCTCGGCCGGGTCGGTGACCAGCACCTGCACACCCATGTGCATGCGCGCCTTTTGCAGGTTCATGTCCAGACACGCGATCCGGGCGTTGGTGATGCGCCGAGGCATGCCCTGCGCTGCGCGACCCAAGTTCAGAGCATACCCGTCCAGCAGCGCGCTCTCGCGCAGGCCCTTGCCGTGTGCCTTGAGCACGTTGATGGCGCTCACTGGGTAGCGCACGCGCCCCTCGTCGGCCGTGCGCACCGAGGTCACCGCGTCCACCACGATGCGCCCGAAGAAGTCGGCGTCCGCGCCCACAATCTTGCTGCTCATCGCCGTCCGGGCCGCGTTCAGCAGCGTGCCCTCCCCGAGCGTGCTCGTCTCGATCGCCAAGTTCTCCTCGATGTACTTGCACGCCTGTGACGAAGAGGTTGGAGAAGAAGGGGGAGGGGTGGTGAAGTTGCTGTCGTGGGCATAAAGTTTATATATGAGCCGGAACTTGGCCGAAGACAGCAGCAACGCCCCAGCAACGCTCCCTCCCTCCCCCCCCCACTCTCTCACCTCGCGCATGGCCATGCGGAAGCCGGACAGGATCGAGGTGGGGTGGATCTTCTGGCGGACCAGGTCGTTGCCGCGCTTGAGCAGCTCCGAGGCAAAGATGACCACCGAGGTCGTCCCGTCGCCCACCTCCTGATCCTGAAGATCGGCCAGATCCACCAAGATCTAAGGATAAGGGGGCGCGGGTGTTAGAATGTGCGTGAGTTCCGCTGCGTACTCTGACCCATGATTGTGCCATGATTGTGAGAAACTTTCGCAAAAGGTGACAATCGCCCACGTGTGCAGGATATTTTCTAGCATCCTCTCGCACACTCTATTGCCCACCCCCCAATCAATGTACCCCACGACGCTCTAAATTGACAAGCAACAACACCCCATCATCAAAGCATCCACACTCAAAAATCCGCCAAAGCACACCTTGGCAGCTGGGTGCTCGACCTCGAGCAGCTTGAGGATGGTGGCGCCGTCGTTGGAAATGGTCACATCACCAATGTCGTCCACCAGCATCTGCCAAGAGAGGTGTTCGTCGTTCGTGACGTTCGGGAGCTTGGGCAGGGGTCGACGCGATCAGAGCCGCGACGCACGGACACGAGGTACCCAGAACAGCTCATCACCTCAAGTGGCATCCAGTCACACGCACGCGCGACTGCACCGCCCTCGCCCGCCAGTCACCCACCTTGTCGAGCCCCACCGGGCCCAAGCTGGATTTGAGAATGTTCGCCACAGCCATGACGGCAGTCGTGTTCTGGGTCCGAACATCTTGTCCGCTGGTTCGCTCGCCGTGGATGGCGAGCTGTGGCCCCGACGCCCCGGACATCCTGCGCCGAGCTCCTGGTGGCGCACGGGCTGATCACGCCGACGACCTCCCAACTCAAGAGATGCTGGGCCCGCTATTGGAAGCGAAACTTAATCAGGGTACGCTCTTAAAATGGTCGCTGTAATGCCATCGAGGTCATCGGGCTGCCCGTTTCCGCTTGCAGCACTCCTCTGCACCAATTTGGCTCCGCGCCCAGGTCAATGCGGATTGAATGGCGCTTTGAGCGGCGATCCATCAATTTCGGCTTTGTGGGTGGGTCTCCGCGCCAGCCTCAAAGCAGGAGTGGCCGATCCAGGGGCATTATGCGGGCCCCTTGGACTTGAGTTCGCTATACATCGCCATCTGAGCGCCTGCAAATCGTTTCCAAGACGCCCCGAGTTCCCCACCGTCGGCTCGAAAAGCACTTAAGCCCGGGCACCCGCTGCTGACGTGGGTGGCCCACCACGGGCTGTGATCTCCCGGTCCTTTGCTGCGCAAGGAGGAGTTTATGCGCCTAGAATGCGCCATGCCCCCCCCTGCGTGATCCCCAGTGCGCCGGCCGAGAGACTTGTTCCGCGAGGGGCGGGCGACAGGATGCGGGTCGGCCTCGTTCGAGCCGTGGCTGGGCCGTCGGGGCGCAGAGCCTGGGCGCCTCTGCGCTGGCCAGGTGAGACGGGGCCTTAAGGCGTATTGGGCGGTGTGTATCGGGGCGGTGTGCTGCAAGGCGGGGTCCGTGCGAACTGGCATGACACCAATCCCTATTTGGGTGCTTGGGTCTGTACTGCTGCTGAACAGCAAGCGTGCATGGGTGAAGCCATATGGCTCGACTGGCCGCCCAATTGTTTTGCAATTGTTTCTTGCACATGCAATGGATTTATTTGTCTATGACCTGGTGCGGATACGTATCAAAACTTGATTCTACTGAGTCTGCGAACCTGCGTCTCCCTCACACAGACCATGGCGCTCGGCCGAGCGGCGCCTCCGAGTCCATCTCGCGGGCGGCCAGCACAAGCCAGGCCTGGAGTTCCAACGGCCTGCCGGCCACGGCCTCGCCGCCCGCGGCGTCTGAAGAAGATTATGAGCTGCAGCGCCAGCTGCGCAGCAGCCTGGAGCCGCTGCGGGCGCTGGCCCGCAGGCACCGCCTGCTGGAGGCCTCGGAGGAGGCGCTGGAGCGCGCCGGGCTGACCCGCCCGGTCCTGGAGGGGATCGTGCGGGCGCGCGGCCCCGGCCCGGCGGCGCTGGCGGAGGTGCGGCTGGCGGCGCTGCGCGCGCTGGGCGCCGAGCACCGGGCCGAGGTCCTGGCGGGGATCTCCTCCCAGGCCGTGGCGGAGGCGGAGGGAGGCCGGACGCGAGGCGGGCGCCGAGCAGGGCGCTTTGCCTGCGGCGCACGCGGACGCGTACGGCGCAGCGCATGCGGACGCGTACGGCGGAACGCGGCACGCAGCGCTGCCCACGCAATCACCCTCCTCGTCGTTTGCGCGGCCCTCGCTGGCCGAGGCGCTGACGCGCGAGGGGTTGCCGGCCTACGCGGCCGAGCCGGGCCAGCACCGGTCGGTGTGCCCGCAGTGCGGCGGGGGCAGCACCGGGGAGCAGAGCCTGGCCGTGAAGAGCGACGGGTATTCCGCGGTGTGGGTCTGCCACCGCGCCTCGTGCGGCTGGGCGGGGCGCGCCAGCGCCTCGGGGCGCGCGGGCGACGGCGCGTCGGCGCCCGACGACGCGCTGGCACGGCCGTCGTCGCGGCGGCGCAAGGAGGTCCCGCTGGTGCGCCCCGACCCGGCCTTCCGGCCGCTGTCGCCGCGGATGTGGGAGTTTTTCGAGCGGCGTGCGATCCCTCGCGAAGTGGTGGAGGCCAACGGCGTCGCCTGCGAGCTGGCGGTCGTCCCCGGCAAGGGCGGCGCGGCCGAGGAGGTGCTGGCCTTCCCCTACACCCGCGGCGGCCGCCTGCTCAACGTCAAGTACCGCACGCTGGACAAGCGCTTCTGGCAGGTGCGCGGCGCGGAAAAGGTGCTCTTCGGGCTGGACCAGCTGGACCTGCGGGCCTGGCCGGACCTGGTCATCGTGGAGGGCGAGATGGACAAGCTCGCACTCGAGGCCGCGGGCGTGCGCAACGTGCTGTCCGTGCCCGACGGCGCGCCGGCGCGCGTGCGCGAGGACCTGCCGCCCGCGGAGCGCGACGCCAAGTTCAGCTACCTCTGGCGCTGCAAGGAGCAGCTGGACGCTGCGGCGCGCGTGCTGGTCGCCACCGACAACGACGGGCCGGGCGAGGCGCTGGCCGAGGAGCTGGCCAGGCGCCTGGGCCGCGAGCGCTGCTGGCGCGTGCGCTGGCCGTTGACTCGGCTGGACCACGAGCTCGCCGCCGAGCCCGCCGGGCTGCGCATTGGGGGGCAGCAGAGGAGGCGACAAGGGGGGTCGGAGGACGATGGGGGGCGCAGTCGGACAAGGCGCGGCAGGCGACAGCAGCGCGCAAGCTCCCGACGCCGGGTCCGGCGCGTCTTCCTCGTCCCCTTCTCCCGCCAAGGAAGCACAGCCGCCCGAGAACGCCTGGTACCGCAAGGACGCCAACGAGGTGCTGATCAAGGACGGGCCCGACATGCTGCGCGCGCTGGTGGAGGCCGCGCAGCCGCTGCCCATCCGCGGGCTGCTGCGCTTCCACGAGTACTACGACGAGATCATGCGGCACTACCACCTGGACCCCAGCATGAGCCAGGCGGTGTCCACCGGCTGGCCCAGCCTGGACCCCTACTACAAGGTGTGTGTGTGTGTGTGGGGGGGGGGGGGGGGGGGGTGTAAATTTGCGGGTGGGGGAAGTAGGGTCTCATGCTACTCCCTGGTTGCGTGCACTTTCGAAATGAGAAATTATATTTTTTGACAAGCGGGAGATTGACAAGTTCATAGCTTCTCATCCATGCATTCATGCCTTCTACTCTTCCCTCCCACCTTCTTTCATCTCCCTTTTCACCTCCTTTCAACACCCCCTCCTACACAATCAGGTGGTCCCTGGCGAGCTGACGATCGTGACGGGCGTGCCAAACTCGGGCAAGTCCGAGTGGATCGACGCGCTGCTGTGCAACCTGGCCTACTCCCAGGGCTGGACCTTTGCCATGTGCTCCATGGAGAAAAAGGCCATGGACCACGCGCGGCAGCTGGTGGAAAAGTACACCGGCCGCCCTTTCTTCGACCTGCCCTACGCCGGCCGCGCGCAGCGCATGAGCCTGGACCAGCTCAACGCCGGGCTGGACTGGGTGGACGACCGCTTCCACCTCATCCGGTACGAGGACGACACGCTGCCCAGCGTCGACTGGGTGCTCGAGGTCGCCAGGGCCGCCGTGTATAGGTGAGGAGTTATTGAGAGGGGGGGGAGGGAGGGGGAGGGAGAGGGGACATGTTGCTTTTGGTGGTGGGAGGGTAGCTGTCTGATGTCTCTGATGATCTTCATCATCTTCGTCACGACCGTTCCTAGTTCATTCATGAATCTCTCCCTAACCCTGGCCCAAATCCCCACAATCCAGGTACGGCATCCGTGGCCTGGTGATCGACCCGTACAACGAGCTGGACCACCAGCGCGCGGGCAACGTAAGCGAGACCGAGTACGTGAGCCACATGCTGACCAAGATCAAGCGCTTTGCGCAGGTCGCGGGCGTGCACGTCTGGTTTGTGGCGCACCCGCGCCAGCTGCAGCAGTGGCGCGGCGACGCGCCGGGCCTCTACGACATCTCCGGCTCGGCGCACTTTGTGAACAAGGCCGACAACGGCCTGGTCGTGCACCGCAACCGCGACCCGGCCGCCGAGAACCCGGCCGAGGTCCAGATCCTCGTCAGGAAAGTGCGGAACAAGATCGCGGGCACCCTGGGCGACGCCACGCTCGTCTACGACCGTGTCAACGGCCGCTATATCGACCCGGGCGAGGCCGCTGGCAGCCCGCCCCTCACCTCGGCCCGCGTGGACCACAGCAGGGTTGAGGGGTGAGGGGTTTGGGTTGGTGGGCGCGGAATAGAGTTCGGGTCGGTGTTCTTACTGATGCTCCCTCTCCTCGAGCATCCCCAATGCCTACTGATCCCATTGGCCTTCCCATCACCGCGTCGGTGCCTGTGTGTGCCCGCAACGTTGTCTGTATGCACACACACACATTCAAACAGTACGCAGAGGTCGGCAGCGTCGCGTGCTGCCTGGCACGCAGGGCATCACAAAAAGAATGCGCTCCCCTTCAACTGCCGATGTAGAAGATGAGGGAGCCGGCCAGCGCCACATTCTTGAAAAACTGCACATAGAAAGAATGAATGAATACGTTTCCACGTGCACGTGCGGGTACTCTGTTCAAGACCTTCTCCGTAGACACCCACCCTACGCACATTGATCATGTCGTTCAGGTGCTCGGGGCTCTCCGGGGTCAACTCCCAGAAGGCGTGCATGATGGGGGTCACAATGATGAGGAAGAGCAGCTGCCGGGTGTGGGTGTGGGTGTGCCAAGGGTATGAGCCATATGTGTGTGTATATATGTGCATTTATTGTTTTCAAAAAACCTACAAAGCGCGCACAGGCCACCAGGCAACACGCCTCACGCTCCCCGCACCAGGAACTGAGCGCCGATCTTGCTGCCAAAGATGAACAGGATGCCGCCCACGAGCTCCAAGAGGATGGCGATCAGCAAAAAGTAGGGGTAGGCCACCTGCGTTTGTGTTAAAGGAAGACGTACAATGTCAACATCCAACTTCTTCGCTAATGCATCCTGCCCACAGTTGCAATGTCAACATGTCCGGTCGCCCGCCCAGCCAATGCAGCCACACCCATTCGCAAATGCCATGCGTCCATCATTCACCTTGCTGATCGGCAATTTGCTGCCGGCCCACTCCTCGAGCTGCTGGATGCTCGCGTCCAGACGGGGCTCGACGTGCGCCATGTCCGGGCCTCCCTGCAAGATAAATGCCGGGTTGCACAGCCATCTGTCGCCGCCGTCCCATCGAGTCGCAAAGTACGTATTTCAACTCGCATTTCAATTCAACTCAAGGCACCAGGCTCACCGACACAATGTCAAAGTGCTGGATCTTCTGAAGACCGCTCGTCAGGAAGAGGAAGGCGAACAGGGTCCGCCCCACAAAGGACATGAGGCGCGCCATGGTGGCTTTGTTTGAGTCGATGAGGGTTTGTAAGGGTAGAAACGATGCAGCGAAGGCTCCCGGGCCTCCGCAAGGGCGTCATGCCGGTCCGACAGGCGGGCCGATCATTGTTCCGAGGCTGCCCGGGCGCCGGGCTGCCACCGAGAACCTGAGATCGACAGCTCATCGCGTTCAAAGGGATCGGCCAGCTAGGCACACACCGGGTGGCACCGGCCACCGCCCGTCCCGACCTGCATCGCAAGCGAAAACGACAGTGGGCGTACTCCAAAAATATCATTATTCTACGACTGCCAAAATATAAAGGCAATCGCTCTGATGGGGGCCCCACAGGACCTGGAGACCCAGCTAGCCACGCTCGCGGCCAGCCTGGGCTCCACATCGTCGGACTGGGAGATGCGAGTAGCAGGTCTTCGCAAGCTCGGCAGCTTGAGTGGCGCAATTTGCCAAGCCCCGGGAGCCGACGCGATGCTGTATGGCCTGCACTCGCCCTTGGCGTGCCAGGTGCGCGGGTCTGGGTCCCTGCCTGGGGTGCTTCCGGCGCTCATGTCAACTGAGACGCGGACTTTAAGCGTATTGAGGAGTATAATGTTGCGATAGAAAGGCCCTGTTGTGAATTTGGTACTTTACCGCTCAGATATGCGACCGACGCTCGGCTGTGGCGCGCGAGGCCTTGGAGTGCCTGGCCTGCCTGGCGCGGGCGTGCGGGCCTCAAGCTGAGCGCCTGGCGACACGCCTCCACCCAGCCCTGATGGCCGCCATGGCTACCAGCATGGGGGTGGGTTGGGCAGGGTGGTGTCCATGGATGCGAGATGGAGATGTGGGACGGGGTCACACTGCATCCAGGGACCTGGTCTGAGGCAGTTTTTCTCGCATTTGTGCTCCGAGGGACAGCTGCTCTGTCGCGCATCGTTTCTCCTCGACTTGGCAATACACGTGTACCTGACTTGCAGAGGGAGCTTCTTCTTGCGCATCAATACTTTGCCATTATCTCAGCGCCCTTAAACGAGTGGCCCTGCACCCAAACTCGCAGGTGGTCATCGAGGGGGCAGAGCTGGCCGTGCAGGCGATCCTCGAAAACTGTTGCTCCCTGGCCTTTTTGAGCGCCGTCGCTGGCGTCGTGACGAGCGACAAGAACCCCAGGCTCCGGCGAGCCGCGACCGCGCACTTGCTGGCCGCCGCGAGGCAGATGGAGGGCGGGAGTGTCCCCGAGGGCGCCGCCGGCATTCTGCAGCCGGCGGCGCTGGCTGCCGTCGCGGACGCCGGGGAGGACACCCGGCGCCTGGGCCGCGACCTGTTTGCCTGGTGCGCGGCCGCCTGGCCTGCGTGGGCGACGAGGACGATCTCGAGCGCGCAAGACCCCATCGCGGCCCGCCGGTTGCGCGCTTGCCTCCCTATTACTGCTGAGGGTTCCTGTGTTGAAGCCGAACACGCAGCCCACGCACCCATTTCGGCCTACAAACCGCCCCGTGACCTGAGGGCGACGGCCTACACCAGCTCATCGGAGCCAGAGCCGCCTGTTGTTCGGGACCGCGTCCGGGCGCCGCTGGCTGGCCTCGTCAGCGGGCCGCAGCGTGTGGCCCCCAGGCACCAGCCGGACTTGGCCGCGCCGGGCGGCTCCATTTCCGGCGCGTGCAGCAGAGAGAATGTGGACGTCAATGTGCTGCGCTCCTCTCCCCAAAAGGTGCCGAGCGGCTTTGCCGGTGGCAGCAGGGAAGCCCAGGGAGCCGAGCATCAGGCGCCGGGCGCGACGGCAGAGGAGCACCGCGCCACTCTGCCGGGCACGGCATTCAAGAGTCGCGGGCGGCGCTCCATCGGCGGCAATGCGCTGCGTGTCGCGCTCGCTAGGGTAGGTGGGACAGTAATTAATGGGTATCTGATGACTCTCCTTTTATTTCGAGGATGAGGGCGTGTAGGCGAGCACAATGCACTTCTCGTGCCAATTGAATGCGCCTCACGCGGCCCCGCTCCTTGAACCATACATTAGCAGAGCGCTTCCTTGGACAGCCACTTGGAGGCGCCGACCCCGCTGCCTCGCCCGCCCGATGCGCCGCTCTCCGCCAGGACGGCTCCGGTCGAGCGCGGCGGCGTGGACGAGTCGGGCCAGGCACGCGCGCTCACCTCATCGCCTGCAGAGCTTGGCGCCTCGCTCGTCCCCGCGTCCATCGTGGAGCCCCTCTTGCGGCCGGGCCTGGGCTGGGAGGCGCGCTCGGCGCACCTTATTTGCCTGGCAGAGGCCCTGACTGAGCGTGCACGGGCAACAGACTCGCGCGGCCGCGCCCTCGATAAGCGCCTGCTGGACGTCCTGTGCGCCAGCGCGGCGGACGTGCACGCCCGCGTGGCCTGCGCGGGGCTCGGCGCCCTGGCCGCGGCGCTGGACGCCGCCTTTGCCCTGCCGGATGCCTGCCTGGACGGGGCCGTCGCCGTGACGTTTCACCGGTAGGCGTGCGCAAGGGTGTGTTGCCTGTTGGCTAGTGCATTTGATAGGACGGATGTGGAGTCTGTCCCCGGAAAAAAACCCTTCTGGCACCTGCCTTTCCAAAAACTTTCTTAAATTCCCGCATATCGCAGTCTCGTGGATGTCAAGGACGCCGTCAGGCAGGCGGCCGGCCAGTGCCTGGCGAGGCTGATGGACCTTCCGGACACAGACCTGCTCTGCCTCGCCATGGCCAAGCTGCTCGGGCCGCAGCGGCCGCCCAGGGTCCGGGCGCGCGTGCTGGCGCATTTGCTGGACGCGCACGCGCGGCTGGCGGGGTCGAGCGCCCTGGGCCCGGGGGCGCAGAGCCTGCTAGGCCGCGTGGCAAGCCAGCTGGCCGAGCGCCACGCGGAGCTGCGCCACCCGGCGGCAAAGCTGCTCGCCCGCTGGGCCGCCCGCCCAGATGCCAGGCACCTCTTGATGGACCTCGCCAGAGGCACTGGCGACGCCGCTGCTAAGCGGGCGCTCCTGGAGGCCCTGGGGACCGATGCGGACCTGGCCGAGGAAGTGCAGAACGCGCACTCCAGGTCGCTGGCTGACCACAATAGGGGCGCGAGCGGGGCCGTTCGCGTCGATGCGGCGAGCGCTGGCCGGGCGGCGTGCGCCTCCAAGCCCTGCCAGGAGGCGCGTACAAGTCCGCACGTCTGCGTGCAGGGCGCAGATGATTTCCCTCAGGAGCGAGCACCAGCCGAGGCGCCGAGGGTATCCGAAGGCACTGAAGCATCTGCTGCCCATGTGCCGGCAACTAGTGCCGACGCGAGCGACAGGGACGCTGTCAAGCAGACCGCTTCACCAATCGGAGACCACAACCTGTCAATCGTACAACGCGACGGCTCGCCAGACCAGGCGCTGAGCGGATCGGAACCTGATCAGGCAATGCCAGGCCCATCCCCCAGCATTCCATTTGCCAATGAACCCCCCCTCCTGACACGCCTGCTCAATGGCCTCGACTGCGCCGCGACCGATACGTCGCAGCGTCGCCACGCGGTCGTGGAGGCAGAACACCTGCTGCCATCGCTGCATGGTAGGTGACATGCGAGCACTCTGGGGGCTGGTATCGGAGAAGCCGTGCTGGCATGCGTACCTAAACAGGCTGCATTTCAGATCTGTTAACTGTCTTCAACACCTTTGCTTCTCGCACAATGGCGCCTGGCTTTCTTCTCCCACACAGAGCTTCCCTCTGAGGCGCGGTCCGCCTCCCTGGCCTGCTTGGCGGTGCGGCTGGAAGAGGCGTGCGCCAGCCGGCCCTCCACCGCCGGCCCTGTGCTGGTCGCGATGCATGAACTGCTGTCGGGCGGCAAGGATTGCGCTGGCTCTGCAGACGCCCTCGATCACCAGGACACCTTGAAAACGGACGAGCTGTGCCGCCTTCGGTCCAGCCTTGAGACCTGCCTGCGGTCCTGCGACGACTGTCTGGTCCGCTTGACGGCGCGGCTATGCCTTGGCCGATGCGGACCGTGTGACTACTAAAACAGTTATGCATTCCCTGGCGTCGTTTGTGTCTCCTTTCATTCTACCTGAAACGCCTGAAACTGTTACACTGCCAGCGACTTCAACATCCGCCAGCCGGCGCCAGTGCCTGCCCCACTCGCGTTCAGGCAAACCAAGCCATGTGCTGGCTGCGCAGCCAGCGCAGCAGGCGCTCGCAGCGCGTGGTCGCCTCGTCCGCGTCGGTGAGCCCGTCAAAGGCCGCGAGGAGCTCCCCCTCGCGCTGCAGGACGCCCGCCAGGGTCAGCCTGCGCCGCTGCTCGACGCGCAGACTGGTCATCGGCCCGTCGACCTCGGAGCCCCGGTCGTACATGGAGGCGCGCAGCTGACTCAGCACGAGGATGATGTCCTGCGGTCGTGATGTGGAGGGGAAGAGATTACGGAATGATTGCATAACATACACAGAGCAATGTGCATGACCATGTCACGCGCCCGAGCCCCGCCCCGCGCCCCCACCTGCTGGAGGCCGGCGTCCTGGACGGGCGGGCTGGCAACGAATTGGGGCCCGCCGGCCATGCGGTAGATGAAGAAGAGGAGCGGGGTCGCGCCGGGCCTTCCGCCGCCGACGCTGGAGGGCAGCTCCGGGACGGCTAGCTCCGGCGAGCTGGCGACGACCGCGACCGTGCGCGCCAGGGCCTCGGCCGTGGAGGACAGCCGCTGGCGGTCCGGCGCGCCCGGGATGAGGAGCACGACGTCGAGCGGGAGCGCGGGCGCGCCGGGCGCGGCGGGGCCGGCCCCGCGCGCCGGGCCCCGGCCCAGCCGTCGGACGTAGACGTGCAGCAGCGCGTTGGGGTCGCCCTGGGGCAGGCAAAAGGGCGTGATGGCCTCCTCGTCGCGCAGCGTGGACACCAGGTTGAGCAGGAGCAGGATCTCCCACTGCGTCAGCGTCGGCCGCCCGGGCGCGGTCAGCGCGCACAGCACGGCGCCCTGCGTGCACAGCATGCCGTGCATGGCGCGCGAATCCTGCGGCGAGGCGATGCGCGGCTGGACGTGTGACGAACCAGGAACCCAAAAGGCACTTCACTTGGCAAGCAGCGCGCACTCCGCACGTCAAGGGCCGCCCTTTCCACACCCCATTCAAACCTTCATCGCCTGGCCCAGGTGCACAGCCAGCCGCTGGCGGCGGGTGATGGGCAGGGGCACCGAGGGGTAGGCGCCCAGCAGGCTGCCGGAGTCGGTGAGGAAGCTGTCGAGAAGCCGTCCCATGAGCTTTTCAGTGCCGCCTGTCGATCGAAACAGGAGGCCCCATCAGGTTGCATCTCGAAGAGCCAAAGCCCTGCTCCCTGAGCGCCAAGTCCCCCCTCCCCCCTCTAGCGCACCCAGGAGCCGGCGGAGGTCGTAGCCCGGGGCCTTGTTGAACACGGCCACCAGCGCCGAGCGCGTCAGCACGCTCTCGATCTGGTAGTACACGAGCGACAGCTGCATGCGCAGCACGGGGATGGGCTCAAACCGCCGGGAGACGGCCAGCAGGACGAGGGGGTCCCGGTCCACGGCCACGATGGTGGTGCTGCCCGACCTGCAGTGGAAGATGAGCCAAGCCTTGACTGGCACGCTCAGCGGTCTTGCCACATATCTGTAACCCAGGCTTGCCCACCCGATCCGCGGAGCACCAGCCTGCGGTCACCCAGCCTCCCACCCCAACGACTGCCGCGTGCCTGATCGACCGCAGGTCGCCCCCGTTGCTGGCCCCAAACGCCAGCAGCCCCGAGGCAGTGGCCACAATGGAAGCAAAGCCCTCTGGTTCCTCCGGCCAGGCATAGATGGGCTTGCCAGCCTTGCTGAGGATGAGGATGAGCTTGGCTGGGCCCCGGGGGAGGGGCTCTGTTGCGAGCGACGGCGCCAGCTGTGGCGACGCCTCAGCTGGCACATCCGCCCCTGAGGCGCCTGGGTGAGCCTCTTCCTTGTTGGAGATTTGCAGCAAACGCCGTGTCTGCAGTGCAAGGGTGCGCGGTGTGCTTGGAATGCATCCTCACCGGGCACAGGCATCAAGCAAGCGAACGATTGGCTCGGCCGTCCACATTGACACCCGTACCATTTCATCCAAGCCAGGACTGGGCATGCTTTCTGCGGCACGTGATGGCAGGAACGCCCCACTCGAGGACGTCGACTCTGGCGAGCCGGCCTGGTGATCGTCAGCCTGCACACCCATGGCGCCCGAGCTGCGCGACACCAGCGTAAGACGGCACTAGGCCACTGGCGCCCGGTATCCCGATCTCGATGCACAGATCAAAGACCCCGATGACGCTCTCAACGCATCGTGTCAGGAGCTGCGACACAGTTTCAGCGGGAGGCGCAGTGGCTCGTGGCCATCACTGACGAGCCCCCGCCTTGCAGGACATAGGCCTAAACGAGACGCCGAGATCATCCAAGTGCATGTTGGCAGAGCGGGAAGAACAGAAGAGCCGAGTTGGGCTGGGCATTCGGGACAAAGGAGGCTTCGCATGTCCACGTCCGTCCGATAGGGTTTGGATACGCGGTCGAGCCAAGTTGAGCCTGCATCTGGGGTGCCTAGCAGAGGGCACCCAGATGCGGGCTCCCATGTCCCCATCGGCACCCGTGGCCTGCACTCTCACCAAGCACACTCGATGCGCACCCAGGCGAGATAGATAAACTGACGAGGGGCGTCTTACACCTATGGCCTGGCACTGGGCCCACACCTGCTTCTGTCCAAACCGTGCTTCTCAGCAAGCGGGCACACGGGCAGGCACGTCCGTCACCAGCGGTCTGCTCATTCGCGCTCATTGAAGTCTCATCTTCAAGAGCTGCACTCGTTGCCATTTGTTTTTTACTCTCTTTTAATCCTTGAGCTGAGGGGCCCCAACATCCGTCACCTCCCCCGCTCCGTGATTCGCTTCACAAAACGCGGTGCCATGCCGGAAAGACTGGAAATTTCAAGCCATTTCAGTGTCGTGATCCAACTCAAAAGCGATATTTTGAGCTAGCCAGATTCCGGTCGGCCGCTGCCCTTCCATATCGTCATCCCAACAGCCAACTGGACGCCGCAGCTCCTTGGCCGCGAACAACCTACCTCCCAGGGTATACACGATACCCTCCAGTCTCACTGTGTCATATATTACTTAAATGCGAAGTAGAACGAGCGTCCCAGCAAAATGGCGTTGCCTTTTTGTGGGTCGCGGCGCCACGGGCCCAGGTCGCGCAAAATCCTTGCGACCAACTTTGTGCGCGTCGACAAGGTCAGCCAGCGTGCCTGAAACTGCGGAGGCTTGACTCTGTGGCTGGCGCGGCATGCACTTGCTCTAAAGGGCGTGCTCGTGTCATCAGCTGCGAGGGTGGGTGACGCAGCAACCGCGCGTGTCGATGGAATAATATCCCCTCGTTCCCCTCCCACATCCCGTCCGGACGCTGCGGGCTCAGAACCCGCGAACGCTCTGTTTCAGGCCCTGAAGCGAGTAGAATTCCAAGCGCATGGGACATATACTTTGCCCTAACCTTGGATCTCACTGGACGGGTAACTTTAGGGGCTGGGGGGCCCAAGCTATCGGCCTCTTAAGAGGACGCGGGTTGTAACCCCAGCCACCATCGTCAGCGACGAAATTGACATAGTCGGAAATAGCAGCGACCAATGTTGACCTTAAAAAAAATAAATACTGCAAAACTAGTCGTCTCAGTAATGTGGCTCCTGGATGGCAAGTCGTGAGTATCGCTTGCTTCCGGCGTCCTGATATACAACTACGTACAACGCGTATAGCCTGCTCGGCATAGCTGTCAGACTACGACCGGGAAATGTCGGGTCCACGGTCCGGGCTGGTTTGGGGGTCGTGCGCAAGCAGGCGCTCGCTGAGACGCAACCGCCCCAAACTATATTGTATTCATTGTTGTAATCGCTTGACCATTCAGCCCTACGCTCACATTCGGGTACCTTGTAGTGCGACCAATCACAAGCTGTTGATTTTCGACCCTGGATCCGGGGATTCCCTTGCACGCAGCCCTCGCTCGCGTTCGTTCAGGGGCAAGCAACTGCGACAAGCGCATGCGACACACAAACCAATTTTGTTCTTTTGGAAATGCTTGTTGTGTTGGCGTGAGCTTGTAGCGCGGTGCCGTGGGCTTTTTGAGCGAATTGATGCCCGCTCGGCAATGAGCTCCTGGACATCACGGTGTCTCGGAGGTCTGGCCCTCCTGCTTCTAGCGATAATAGATGGCACCCAAGTAAGCGCACTGGCATTTGTGTGCGTGAAGCTTGGCTTTGATTGAGCACAACCCTGAACCCTTGGCGTGCCGTCCGCGCAGGCTGCCTGCACCAGCGACTTCGTCTCCCTGCCGGTTGTCAAGGACGCCACGTAAGGGCCCTGACTCTCGCATGCAAGCTACCACGTCCCATAAAAAGGTGCAAAAAGCTTGCGAAAAGGCCCTTCAGCTGCCCCTCTCTTCCTCTTCGCAGATCCCGGTCGTTCGTGGTCGCAGATAGCTCGCGCAATGCTTTCTGCCAGTACGCATGGTTGATGTGCCCAGTGATTCTGCGGCATGCACAGCTAGACGTTGCGATGCTCTGAACCATGCGCAGCTTTCAAACTGGTCCCTCCTCCCTGCCTTGTGACAGGACCCTGGGCTACGCCAAGGCTGGCGCCTACAGGCGGGCGACTCTGGACGTGCTCAACGGCGCAGCCACGGTCGTTGACCTGAGCACAAACACGTCTTGCTGTCGGTCGTCTTGCAGGTGGCTCATCAGCGTAGAGTGCGTCCCCACTGGCGCCCGCAAATGCGCCCCTGACAGCAAGGGCAACGTGGGCCGCAACAATGTTGGGTACCGCAACTTTGGGGTGAACAACCACGGAATCAGCAATTTTGGAAACGGCAACAAAGGCAACCACAACTGGGGTGCTGGCAACAATGGCAACATGAACCTCGGTGTCTCGCTCTCCGGCACCTTCAAGAAGCCAACGTCGGCCATGCTGTCCAAGCGGGCGCAGCTCAAGGTGAAGACCACCGTCGGCACGTGTTTGTTGTCACCACCGCCGCCGCGGCGCTCCCCGCCTCCACCCTCGGCGCCGGAGGCCCCCGCCCCCACGCTCCCCCCTCACCCTCACCCTCACCCACGCCCTCACCATCTCCACCCCCAACGCGCCCAGTCTCACCCACATCTCCCCCCTCCCTCTACCACTCACCCGCCGCCTTCCCCTGGCTCACCACTGTCACCTCCTTCTTCCACACCCCCCGCCGCCCTCTCCCGCCTCACCACCCCCGCCATCTCCGGACTCGCCGCCGCCTCCGTCTCCAGACTCGCCGCCACCGCCATCCCCAGATTCGCCGCCGCCGCCCTCTCCAGACTCGCCGCCGCCGACGTCCCCCGACTCGCCGCCGCCTCCGTCTCCAGTCTCGCCGCCACCGCCATCTCCAGATTCGCCGCCGCCGCCCTCTCCAGACTCGCCGCCGCCGCCGTCCCCCGACTTCGCCGCCGCCTCCGTCTCCAGTCTCGCCGCCACCGCCATCTCCAGATTCGCCGCCGCCGCCCTCTCCAGACTCGCCGCCGCCGCCGTCCCCCGACTCGCCACCGCCTCCGTCTCCAGTCTCGCCGCCGCCTCCATCTCCCGACTCGCCGCCGCCTCCGTCCCCCGACTCACCGCCGCCTCCGTCTCCAGTCTCGCCGCCGCCTCCATCTCCCGACTCGCCGCCGCCTCCGTCTCCAGTCTCGCCGCCGCCTCCATCCCCCGAATCACCGCCGCCGCCGTCTCCGGATTCCCCGCCACCCCCTTCTCCCGTCTCGCCGCTGCCGCCGTCTCCGGATTCGCCGCCGCCGCCCTCCCCAGTCTCACCGCCCCCGCCGTCTCCGGACTCGCCGCCGCCCCCCTCCCCCCGTCTCACCTCCCCCCGCCGTCTCCGGATTCCCCGCCGCCGCCCTCCCCCCGTCTCACCGCCCCCGCCGTCTCCGGATTCGCCGCCGCCGCCCTCCCCCCGTCTCACCTCCCCCCGCCGTCTCCGGATTCCCCGCCGCCCCCCCTCCCCCGTCTCACCGCCCCCGCCGTCTCCGGATTCCGCCGCCGCCGCCCTCCCCCCGTCTCGCCGCCCCCCGCCGTCTCCGGATTCCCCGCCGCCGCCCTCCCCCGTCTCGCCGCCGCCGCCGTCTCCGGATTCCCCGCCACCCCCCTCCCCCGTCTCGCCGCCGCCGCCCTCGCCAATCTCCCCGCCGCCCCCCCCTCCCCCCGACTCACCACCGCCCCCCTCTCCCATCTCACCGCCGCCCCCCTCCCCCCGACTCACCGCCGCCCCCCCCCCCCGTCTCACCGCCGCCGCCATCCCCCATCTCACCACCGCCACCCGCTCGCGTTACCCTTTCTGGCCTGTGGAGTCTGCCATACCCAAGCTACCTGGGTGCCACAGCGTTGCACACGGCCCTTCTCACCTACCCGCCCGAAGGCGCATCGGTGCAGTACACAATCTATATCGATGGCGCGCAGTTCACCACGGAGCTTGCCAACATTCCAGCGGGCACCGCCCCCTACGTCAAAAACATGAGTTGCCCTGACTGCTACACCACATCAGGCACCGTGACTGTCTTTGTTCAGTACACGGACGAGCCCAGCACTTCGGTGGCTCTGCCGCAGGACACCGGGTTTGCCATCACTTCGTTTACCGTAACATCCTCGGTGCTCTCAGCTACAGTCTCGGCCGCATTCAGTGGGCTCACCGTGGGCACAACGTACACGCTGCGGACGCTGTGCAACAGCCCTGTGGCAAAAATTACGACGTCGTATGTGGCGAACAGCGCCAGCACGACGAGCTACAATACCCTGCCCGGAACCTGTTCCACCCGCCGATACTTGACCATCACCAGCCCCGACGGTGCTCACATCGCCGTGCGCGGCACGGCATAGACCCCGGCGCGGACGGCCCGTCGGTGAGGTCTTGCAAGGTCACGGCTCGCACAAGCTTCAATGATTGGGTCCCTGGACCTCCGCCTGCTGCGACCGGTGACCTCCCGTGCCAGTGCCGGGGCCACTGAAATCTTCCTTTGGGGAACCCAACCAGCACCTGCGGCACCAAAACGACCAGGCTGGAGATGCAGGTGACCTCCATGCAGTGCTTCGCAGACCAGCAGGTCTGCGAATTGGATGCTCCCTTCAGACCCTTTACCATACAGAATCATACTGCAAATGATCTGCGCCGTCTTTCCCGACCACCTGGGAGGATGCTCCCCCGCTCCTGTGCCCTCCTGTAACTTGATAACCGTTCATTGAAGCCACAATGTAGCCTCTCTACGCAAAAACGGCCACTTCTACAGGCACGTAGCGCAGCGGGTAGCCCAGTGCGAGAACAAAGGGTCGATCAACACAGTCAGGCCGGATCCGCGAGTATGAGTGCCAAGACCAGCTGTATCGTCCAGTTAATTGATACAAAGGGCTTCATGACCAACCCCGGATTGGTTGTGCCGGCCTGTCCGCATCGGAGATGATCATCCGGTCATCTCGTCCGCGATTCCGGCGCACGCAGATGACACGACGAAACCACACGCCTGCTTCATAATCTACATTCCTTGAAAAGACAGGACTCGACTTGCAGTGTAGAATTGTTTAGAGAAAGCTTCAGCGGCACGCCTCGTCTCAGTTGCCTGGAAAAAGGAGCTTGCATACAGGTGTGGCACTCTGTAGCACACACTTGTGGCGTCCTTTCGCAGAGAGGGTCATTTCAAGAAAGGCACTGTGCATCAACGTGGTCCACAGGGACACACGCAGAGAAAAAGGCTCGACCATCACGGCGTGCAAGCCTGGACGGCGGCTTAGGCTTTCGCTTGCAGCCCCGCTCGCCAGGGTGGGCAGTACTGCAATGCCAGTGATTGGAAATCATACCAATCGGCTGTCGATATCAGCCACGACTCAGCGACATATAAGAGTTTCTCAATCGCAGGTGTTGCAATGGGTGCATTTAGAATGCGCTGTGTAGCCAGAGGCGAGATCCTGCGTGGTGGCAGGGCTGTCGCTGGGCCCAATGGTGGTCCGCGTCTGGCGATCCATTTTTCTCCACGTTTTTGCCATCAACACCTCTCAGACGAGACAGCCAGCCTCCTCTATGGCTCTGTGTGATTTCTGCCGGATTTTTTGGGGGGTGCTCGTGATGCGTGCTACCCCTCTTTGGAAAAAGCGTGGGCCAGGCCTCCGGGTTCATGATGATCAGATTGGTGACACGCGCTATGCTCGGTCCCGACCAGCGCCTTGTCCTGAAAGGGTAGTGTCTGACGACCCGCTAGATCACCACAAGCGTTTGTTAGATTCAAGAGTCTGCAGCATTCAAGATGCCGACAGGGCCCGATGTTGAAGCGGCTCTAAAGGCTAATTTGCCAGACGCCGACGTCGAGGTCGAAGACATTTCCAGCGGGTAGGGCCATCGCAGGACAGTCGCTCTACGACATGATCCGTTTATGCCGTGTGGAGGAATTGTGTCCCAAGATTGCCTGTGAGGCTGGTGTGCGCCTTCATCGTGCCGTCAACGGGGGGTCCTGCCCACCACCGCCGGCCTGGCCGTTCCTCACCCGTACATTCCTCCCACGCGCAGCTGCGGCACCAGCTTTCGGGTGGCCGTGGTGTCCTCGCAGTTTGAGGGCAAGCGTCTGATCGAGCGTCACAGGATGATCAACGCGGCCCTGGCGGAAGTCATGCCTGGCATCCACGCACTGACCATCGCCAAGGCTGTGCCCCCGACTCGGGCCTGATCATATGGCACGTCGCTCGGCCCACTGGCAGCGGCGCTGCTTCCTCCCCTGACCCTGACTGTCTGGCCCGGAAATTGTTGGCTATTTGCGTATACCAGGCACGCAGCAATGAAATAGCAGGAGACTTGGGGCGATCCAGGCCTGCGCCATTGATCAAGACGATCTTTTGGAGGAAAACGAGGACCTGCCGCCTCGGCCGCCGCGCCCGCCGCGCCCGCCTCTGCCGCCTCTACCGCCTCTGCCGCCGCGCCCACCACGCCCGCTCTGCCGCAGCATCCCTGGCTCTGGCTCCTCACCGACTTCCTCCCTGTAGTAGGCGGCATCGTCGTCGTCGGCAGCCTCGCTCGACGGGTCGTTCCTCTCTGTGGCGGCGCGCGTCGGCCCGCCTCTCGCTTTCTTCCTTGCCTTGGCAGCCTCCTGGTCCAGTTCCCGTTTCCTGTTGGCCTCCTTTTCCTTGCGGCGCACGTTTTCCTCCTGCGCACGGTGGCAGATGCGCAGAGTGAGGGCGCGGCAGAGGGAGCAGGGTGTTTATTTTGTGACCATGCGCCGTCTGTTGAAAAAACGTGGGGTTAACCCGGGCGCACTGATACGCTCGGTGCCCGCGCTCGACAGAGGGACCCACGCAATGCCAGCGCCAAAACACGCCCAACAGCACGACCCCGTTCCACCTCCCCACCTGCTCGGCGCGACGCTGGCGCCTGAGCCGCTCGCGCTCCTCCGTCTTGTTCTGCAGCGCGGCCGCCTCCTCCGGCGTCTTTTCGACGTGTGCGTGGTAGAGAACCTTGCCGTCGCACAGGCCCTCCTCGATCTTGACAATCTCCAGATCCAGCCGCGGGCCCACCTGCGCACCGAAGGGGGAAATGGTGCGTGAGCGTGTGGTGATTATAACGAGGGCGCGGCCACAGGAGAATCCCCTGCCGTGAGAACCCATGCAGTACCAAACACAGCGTCGCTGCTTCCTGGCACAGAAAGACACAGCAAAACCAACCCTGTCACCACTTCCGAACCGCGGCACACCTCGTAGAGTTTGACCCTGGACTGGCGCGTGGTGCGGCTGGTGGCGTCGGGCCCCAGCTGGACGCGCGTGGTCTCGGGGTCCTCGCCCTCGCTCTCGCTGCCGTAGGCGCTCCTGGAGAGGAACTCGGAGACGTCGGCGCAGGCACCGAGGTCCGGGACCTGGCGCTGGTGCAGCAGGGCCTTGAGGTTCTTCGTCACGCCCGAGGCCTGGACGCCGATGGAGTACTGCCGCATCTGGATGCGGTCCGTCTCCGCGTTGTACTCGAGCAGCAGCACGCGCTGGCAGGTCGACAGCCGCGTCGTCGCCACGTTGATCGCCGGGAAGAGGTTCTGGAACGTGGTCGCCGCCAGGCGCAGGTGCTCCGCGCCCGAAAAGTTGTTCAGCACCACCAGCGGCGGCTGCTGCCACATGGTCTGGGGGGCGGAGGGAGGGAGAAGTAGGGTTGATAACGGTGGCAACTCAGCGCAAGCCACTCAAGTGACCAGCTGGGTAGATAGGCTTTGAAGAAAGGAACTCTGCACCCCACGCAACCACCACCACCCCCACACGCATAAAACCCCGCCTCACCTTGGGCGCCCGGGGCCGCTGCTGCGAGGTGAGGACGTCGCGCTGGAGGGCGTACTGGTGGATGCGCATGGTCAGCGTGGGGCCACGCGGGACCTTGGCCACACGCAGGTAGCTGGCGTTCTGCGTCGCGCTCAGCAGGAGAAAGTGCGTGATGCCCAGCGGGCCCGCCACCTGCACAAAGTCCTTGAGCACATTCCGCCGGCTCTCCTGTTGATATGTGGGGGAAGAAGGTGTGTCCCAGTCGATCGGTGAGGCAGAGAGGGTTTTAAATATGCGCTTTTGGTGCAACGAGCGCCTCTGGAGAATCTCCTGACTCCACCTCGGCAGGGACAACCCCGCCGCTGAAGACAGGCAATATTGGCTTGGCAGCCTTCGCATAGTACCCACCACAGCAACCGCGTACCTTGAGGGACTTCGCCGTATTGGGGAGCATGGTCTGCCGCAAATCCTTTTCCAGCTCCTTGAGCATCGAGCCGTACCGACCGCGCCTCAGCACAAAGGACTTGGGCTGCCCGGCAAAGGCCGACTCCGCGGCATCCCGCACGTGCGTGCGCTTCTTTCTCTGCAACAAGAATTAAGTATGCGCATACAGTTTTATTGAATACGCGACTCAAGGCACGCACGGAGTGCAGGTGCGCCTCAAAGCGATGCGTTGCACAGGAGCGACCAGGGTGCCACCACCAAATTCATAGCTCTCTCACCCTTTTCTGAGGCATTGTGCCGATTTTATGTCAAATACCCGTAATACAGTATACCTGCACAGATTTCCACTGCTGCCTCCCTTGGTCCAAGCCATAATCCTGTTGCGAGCGTCACGGCAGGGGAGGCAATGCATGGCCAGAGCGCGAAGGCTGGCCCTCCCGATCGCGAATCCCGGCCAGGGCGCGGGAAGCAGCCTTTTCGGCGGGACCGCGAGGTGTCCCCGTTGCAGGCTCCAAGCCTGTGGCGCACCACGGGCTCTTCCTTTTTGTTCTCCGCTTGCAGCAGGCATGTGCGTAGGCGAGGGGCGGAGGGGGTGAGGCACCTGCCTGTGGCGGTCGGCTGTCCCGTGCGTGCGTCTGAGTCGTGGGCTCTCCATCCTCCTTGTGCAGACCGGGGAATCGAGTTGGCTTCGTGCCGACGCGTAAGTACATTCAACAATCATGTTGATCTCCAAGAAGACCCGCAAGGCTGTCTACAAGAAGCTGTTCAACGGTAGGTGGTGTGTGCTCGTGCGAACAGGGTAGGCGCTTTGGCCGCCCGCGATGCGCGGCGGTGCAATCCAGCGACTCACCCGCCACTCCGCACTTCACCATCAGATGGCGTCCTGTACGCCGAGAAGGACTTCAACCTGAAGCAGCACCCCGAGAAGAAGGACCTTCCCGGCGTCTCCAACCTGGAGGTGATCAAGCTGCTGCAGTCCCTGCACTCCAAGGAGCTGGTGACTGAGCGCTACGCCTGGCGCCACTTCTACTGGTTCCTGACCGACGCCGGCATCGAGTACCTGCGCGAGTTCCTGAACCTGCCCGCCGAGGTCGTCCCCGCGACCCTGATGAAGTCGTCCCGCCCCCTGGAGCGCGGCTTTGGCGGCGACCGCCCGCCCCGCGGCGACCGCTTCGGCGGAGACCGCCCCAGCCGCTTTGGCGGCGAGCGCGGCGGCTACCGGTCCGAGAAGACCGGCGCCCCCGGCGAGTACCGCCCCGAGTTCCGCGGCGGGTTTGGCCGCGGCGCTGCCCCTCCCCAGCAGTGATTGCCCTGCCTCGCGCTGTCTTGCTTCTTGTAAGGCAGCCTATCGGGTAGTTGAAGAATAGTAGGGCATTAATCTAATGCAGTTTGTACAAAGAGGTGCTGGTGTGGGCGATCGCAAAACACACTTGTTTGGGCGCTTCCTAGTGCATGGTGAGGCAGCATGGAGTGGGGAGTGGAAAGGTAACAATTCAGGGCACAGAGCCGGCACCCCCTCACGCACGCGCTCCGCGAGTACTTCACTGTGCGTCCACCCCAAGGCATCACTTGATGATGCGATCGCGGTATAGGTGGATGTTGTTCTTGGTGAGGACCTTGCACTGCTCCCAGGTCAGCGGCTGCTTGGTGAACGGGCAGCAGCTCCGCTCCGCCAGCACGGCCTGTGCGGAGTTTGGTAATGAGGTTTGGCCGGGGTTTGTGCCGATGACCACGCAGGAGATGCACGGGAGTATAGAGTTGTCATGTGGTCAAGCAGACATACACATTGTGGTACTATAGTCGGACTTGAGTAAAACAGCACCGTCCATCAATTTTCCATGCACCAGACCGTCTCCCTGCGTACTCCCGATTTAAAGAAAGTGCCCCCCCACCCCGCCCCTATCCCTTTTCACCTTCCAGGTGGCCATGCCCATGACGTGGCCGTAGGGCGAGATGGCCGGCCGCGCCACGGGCTCGAGGGTGATGGGGTCCAGCAGGTCCGGCAGCGGGTTGTCCTCGTCCAAGCGCGTGACGTCGTCGCCCGCCTCCTCGCGCCGCTTGCGGTAGCGCTCGCCGCGGTTGATGGTGGACCAGCGGCTGGCGTACGCGGCGGCCTCCTCGTCGTCCTCCGACGCCGAGCGGTCGTCCGCGGCGCTGCGCCGGCCGCGCCCCGCGGCGCGCGCGCGGCCCGCGGCGGCGCGGCCGGCGCGGCCGGCAGGCCCGCCGCCGCGCGCAGGCGCTGCTCCTTGCCCGCCCAGTACTCGACGCAGAGGCGCGCCGGGTCCAGCGCCTCCACCGCCGCCTGAATGTCGGTCTGGTTGAACCCAAAGTACTCCGGTCCAGCAATCGCCGTCTTGGGCGGCGGCGGCAGCGCCTCCCCCGCCGCGCGCCGCGCCTCGATCTCGCCGTTGATGCGACGCAGCACCGCCGTCCAGCAGCCCGTGCACGACTTGGCCGTCAGCGGCGCCTCGGGGCGGTCGCGCGCCACCACGCTAAACGTCGGCGCCGGCCAGAACTCGCCGCTCTCGCCCAGCACGTAGCAGTCGTGCACGCAGAGCTGGTCCAGCGCCACCGAGGAGCGGAACAGCGTGCGCGACGCAAAGCCCAGCGGGAAGATGTAGCCCGAATTGTACCAGCCGCGCACGGCACGCAGCTCGCCCACACGCACGAGCTCCGCGGACTTGTGGCTCTTCTGCTTGACCCGCCCGCGGTTGGTGTGCCCGCTGGCAGACACCGCCTGCACGCCCGCGTACGCGCGCGGCGGCGGCAGCGCCCCCGCCGCGGCCAGCAGCGACGGCGACGGCGCGCCGCGCGCGTGGGGCCCCGGCCCACGCCGGCGCCCGGACCGCCGCGGGCCGTCCACGCCACCGGGCGAGCGCGCCTCCCGCTCCCGCTCGCCGTCTGTCAGCGTGACCTCGCTGTCGGTGCCGCTCGTCGTCGCGTCGGACGACCGCGCCGCGCGCGGGGCCTGCGCCGCCGGCGCCTCGCGCCGCGCGCGCTTGGGCCGCGCGCGTGGCCCCGTCAGACCGCCCGGGCCCGTCGCTGTCGTCGTCCTCGTCCTCGACCAGGAAGCACGCCAGCGCGGCCGCCTTGGCGGCCCGGGGCCGCCGCCTCGAGCTCAGCGGCGACGGCGCGGGGTCGTCCAAAGGTGCGTTGGCGCCGCTTTGGTCGTCCTGGACGCGTTTGCTCGTAGAGGGTACCGGCTCGGTTTCTGAGGCCCGCCGCTCGGCTTCGTACGCATTTGCCGACTCTGAGCCGCCATCGTCAATTGCCTCGCCGCGCGCCACCTCGTTGTTGCTCTCAGCTTGGGCACTAGCCGCCTCGTGCGAGTCGTCGCCGCCGACCCGCCCGCTCGCCGGCTCGCACACAACATCGCCGGCTTCGTTCGGCCCCGCTTCCTCGATCAAGGCTGGGAGCAGCCGGGAGCCCGCTTCCGGGCGCGACGCAGCGGCCGCTGCGGCCTTGATCTCGGACTCTCGCGCGGGGCGCACCCTGCCCTGCGACTCCACCGCCAGCGCATAGGGGACGGCAGGCGAGCCGTCCAGAGAGGCGCCGCCAGGCATGCCCGGGCGTCGGAGCGCGGTGCTCGAGGGGGATGCAGAGGGGATTGGTTCGGGCGTCCTTGTCCCCGCAGACTCCTCCAGCGGCGCAGTACCCGCCAGGATACCGTCGCTCTCGCCCGTCTCCGGCCCCTGCTCGTCAGGCAGCGCGATGTACTCTTCACTCTCATCCGACGCAGCCTGGCTTCCGGCATCGGATTCCCGGGCCTCCACTGGCAAGTCCAGACCGATGTTTTGCTTGCGGAGCAGCGAGAGGCTGACCTTGGGCCCGCCACCTGTCGGGTAGCCCTTGCCGCGGAAGGCTCCGACAAACACCTCCCCGGGGAGCAAAACGGTTTCTGGAGCCAACGCCTTGATCCGCGGCGGGTCATTGCCTTCCACGCCAGATAGGTCATGATCTGGCCGACCAGCGGGTGCCGCGACCGGCTCGCTGATGAACAGCACCTTGGTGAGAAAGGCAGAGTTGCTCACCAGCTGCTCCGCTGCTTCGTCTTCCCTGCGGAGCCATGCGCCGACCAGACTGGATTTTGCATGTCCTGGTGTCGCTCTGACGGTGTGCCGCCCTCAAGACGCCCCTTAGTGCCCACCACCACACAGCATACCTTCCTCCACACAGTTCCAAGGCCTTGAGCGCCGCAGCGTCGCTCAGCTGGGGACAGACCTCCCGCAGTTCGGCGACTTTGCGCGCTTGCTCGCGCTTTTCATACTCTTCAAACAGCTTGCGTTGGAGCGCAACCTGCATAGCGATCAAGGCATTCTTAGTGTGAGTGCAATCTGGAATAGACTTTCAGGACCAGTTGTCTGTGCGATATGTTCTGTCAAAACATTCCTCGCCACCCCAGGCCTTACCCGCTGGTTGATGATATCCTGCTCCTTAGTTGTCAGGGCCCTCGTCTCCAAATCTTGGAAAATGTTGTCATTCCTGGAAGTAGTGTGTAAAAATGTGATAGTGTTAGTTAAGGAGCCGTGCCAGATTACCTGGAGCCATGAGCAAGCGAGGTACCTCCATCACCCTTGCACTGTCGCCGACCCCCCCCCTGCCCCACCTCTGCGTCCCGATGTTCTCGAGCCCCTGTCGAAACAGAGAGCTCAGGTGGCCTCCTTGCGTCCCAGAATCCATGACTTCAGCCAATATTCTTTCAAAATTGCAACTGATTCATGGACATGTTGAAGGGATCAAGGACGGTGAGGCGTCCGTGGCTCCGCCAGCCGGCTAACAACGCCGTGCCAGAGGCGATTCGGCTGTGGCCAAGCGGGACGCAAAGGTGGACACCCTCTCGAGGACTCGAATGAGTGTTCTGTAGTTTCCTGTATCAGGTCAGCAAGAGGATGCGCCCCAAAATTCGCTGCCTGGTCCTGCACGGCTCGACCCGATTTGTTTCAGGTCGCAGCTCTTTTCAAAACGGATCCGGCAGCGCATGGGCGAGCGCGGGCCGGGGCGAGGGGAAGCGTCGAATCCGGTTAGGAAATGTAACGAGCTCCGCACCCACCCGACGACGCTGACTGAAGCAAATATAGCCATGGTGTGTAGCTATGAAGTAATGTGAAGAGTCCACTCGCTGTGGAGCGGCCTGGAGCCCATGCGCGGTGCATGGGGACGGGCTGGCTCCGTCCGACACCGGCGAGCTCCATCCCAGGTACGTGGTGGACAAGGAGTTTTATGCATGTATTGAGCTAGGAATGGCAATGTATTTGGCTTCGTATAATTTTTCTCTTATGCGAGCATCACTGCAGATGCAGGCGGCGCAGGGCCCATGGCGAAAGGCCGGTTTGGTGTGCCTCGCGCTGGTGTTGCTGGTGCGTTTTTCGGGTAGCCAGCCTGCGTCCTCTTAAGTGGTCCCTGCACGTGCGCTGCATACTTTGTAAGTTTTCATGTGCTTGCTCACCGCGCTTGTGAGGGTCCCTTTCTGCAGGGCGTGGCCGTCCTGTGCCTCCAGCAGCCGTGGTCCCCCGGCAGCCGCTACCTGCTCGTGGTGGACGCGGGGAGCTCCGGCACGCGGCTGAACGCCTACAGGTGGCGCTGGTCCGGGGGCACGCCCGTGATGACGGTCATCCCGCCCTCGGCCGCCGCCGCGCCGTCCCGCGCCGGGCCACCAAGCGCGCCTACGACCGCGTGGAGACGGAGCCCGCGCTGGAGGCGCTGCTGCCGGACGCGGCGCGCCTGGAGCGCGAGGGCCTGCGCCCGCTGCTGCGCTGGGCCCGGGCCGTCGTGCCCGCGACCCAGCGCGCCTCGACGCCCGTGCTCCTGGCCGGCACGGCCGGCCTGCGCCGGCTGGACGACGCCACGCAGGCGGCGCTGCTGCGCGCCGTGCGCGCCGTGCTCGCGCGCTCCGGCTTCCTGTTCCGGCCAGACTGGGCGTCGGTCATCTCCGGCACGGACGAGGGGCTCTACGGCTGGGTCGCGCTGAATTACGAGGAGCAGCGCCTGCGCCGCGGCTCGCCGCGGCGCGGCGCCGGCCCCGCCACGCTGGGCGCGCTGGACCTGGGCGGCTCCTCCCTGGAGATCTGCTTCGAGAGCCCGGCCCCGGCGGCCCCGCTGGCCGGGCCCCACGGCTACCTCTCCCTCGCGCTCCTGGGCCGCCCGCGCGACCTCTTCTGCCGCGTGCACCACGGCTACGGCCTGAACGACGCCTTTGACCGCTCCGTCCGGGCGCTGCTCGAGGCGGCGGGGCCCGGGCGGCCGGGCACCGGGCGGCGCGCGCTGGAGTCCCCGGCGGACGGCGCCAACGCTTCAGCCATTGTGGAGCACCCCTGCCTGCTGCGGGGCTTCCGCGGCGAGCACACGCCGCGCCGGAAAATTTGCGAATCCGCCTGCACGGGGCCCCCGACGCCGAGGCCTGCGCGGCGCTGGCGACGCACGTGGCCAGCGGCGGCGCCGCCGCCGCGTGCGAGCTGCCGCCGTGCGCGCTGGGCGTGCACCAGCCCGTGCCGCCCGCGGAGGCGCGGTTCGCGGCGCTGTCGGGCTTTTACGTCGTGCACCGCTTCTTCGGCCTGCCGACGGGCGTGGGCCGCGGCGCGCGCCTGGACGAGCTCGCGCGCCGCGGCCGCGACTTTTGCGCGCTCAACTGGACCGAGGCGGCGGCGCTGCACTCGGGCGAGCCCAAGCTGGAGGAGTACTGCTTCCGCGCGCCCTACGTGTCCGCGCTGCTGCGCGAGGGCCTGGGCCTGCGCCCCGAGGCGGTCAGCGTGGGCGGCCAGGGCGCCGGCTGGCCCCTGGGCCTGGCCCTCGTCCGCGGCACGGCGGCCTTTGGCGCCACGCCCCTGCTCCTGCGCCCGGGCCTGCCCGCGCTCGCGCTGGCCGCCGTGGCCGTCGCCGCGGCCCTGGTCGCCCTGTGCCGCCTGCGCGCCGGGCGCGCCGCGGGCGCCGAGCCGCGGACCCTGGGCCGCGAGGCGCGGACGGCCTCGCTGGCCGCGCTCCTGCAGGCCGAGAGCGGGGCGGGCTCCGGGCCCAAGCCGCCGAGCGACGACTCAAACGGCGGTCCGGCCCTGGGCCGCAAGCTGGACGCCAGCCCGCAGCGCCTGCGCTCCGGCAACATCATGCGCCGCCAGGGCAGCATCTCGGCCTGAGGCGTATGCTTCAGCAAGGGTCTTTGACGCTCACTTGCTTCCACGGCTCTGTGCCTGCTTGACTCTTGTTTCTTTGCTGGCGATCTCACGGTACTGGCTCCTGACCAAACATGCTTGGCACTCTGACCAAACAAAAAACGTGCTCTCCTCTCGCCTTTGCGACTGTATTTATGGTCAACTCACACACTCAAGCGTCCGCCGGCCCACGGGCGGCCCAGGCCGCGCTCAGCTCCTGGAACAGCGACTGAACCCTCGCGAGCGCCCTTTCCAGCTCGGCAGGGCTCTCGAAGCGGGCCTGGTGCCGCTGCGCAAACTTGTCGGGGTGCCACCACAGGCAGGCCGTGGCGTACGCGCGCCGCAGCGGCCGCGCAGAGCCGTCGGGCAGCTCGTCGGCCAGGCCTTGCAGGTACTCGCTGGCGCCGCAGGGCGGCCAGGGGATGGATTCGTACGTGAGCGGCGCGCTGGTTGCCTCCTCGGCCGTCAGGCGCTCCCACCTGCGCAGAGCAGGTGCGCGCCTAGGTGATGCCATGCGCGGAAGAAAAGGCTGTACATCATGAATACACATACCCTAATCGCTGCCAAGCGCACCTGGCAATGTGCTCACGAAGCTCACCCCCTGGCTGCGGCACGGGACCCGCGCACGCGCCGGCCCCTTGCGCCTCGCGCGCCCAGCCCTGCGCGGAGCTCCAGGAGGGCACCCCGGCGCCCGGGAGCTCCGTGCGCCGCTGGTGCTCGCGGTACGCCCGCAAGAGGTCCTGCTCGGCAGCCGCATGGTCCCTGAGGCGCCGAGCCCGGGCCGCCTGCGTCAGGCGGGCCCTGCGAGCCTCCTCCTCACTGTCGTACGAGCCCTCACTGCTCATGGAGGGGGAGGCATTGCCGCGCTATTCGACTCTGGTGACCTACCAATTGCTCACGATGCGATTTCAAACATGGCCACCATTGTTGGCACCAAACACACCTGTCCGACCCGCTGCTCGCTCGGTCTGCATCCATCGCTACCATAGCTTCTTGGGCCCAACAAATATCTTTGATGATGCAAGGCCCGTATATGTGCGATTTATGACGGGAAAGACATGAAACGTGCGAACGCGCGCTGCCTAGTGCGCAGCCATGGCGGACATGGGTTGACTCGCAAGTTGCGACGATCGATTCAGAAAGCGCAGCATAATATCATTTTATCTAATATATCTGGCCTGCTTGTTTATTTTCCCACGGCGAGTATTCATACGAGCTTCCAAGACGGTCTGTTGCGCCACCCGAGCCTGATCGACCAGGTTTGGACAAGCGTAGCGGGTGCCTGCCCACACTCGGCGTCCACCACCCGATGCGCTTGCACCCTCGCCTTGTCAACAACATGCCGTACCGTCGCCGTCCCTCCCTCAAGCCTTGACAAGGTATCACGCCACTACAGTTTCATTACATTTGCTTCAATGTTTTGCCTGAACACGCGTGGTTTCAAATCGGGGAGAGAGCTGCGCCAGAGGGTCACGAGCTCATTGTACAGGGCGTGCTTTTTAGTTTGGGGGTACAGAGCCTCATGCCAGGAAGGAAGCTGGGCAGTAGCCGAGTTCGGTACAGATGGCGTCCGGCTGCAGGTAGGTGATGAGCATGTTGATGAAGAGGGGGCCGTACAGAGTCACGTACTGCTCGCACTGCACCTGCCAGTCCTGCAGGAAAGAAGGAATGTAATCGGTGAGTCGATCAAACCGGATGCCATGGACTGGGCTAGACACGAGACCAACACCAACCCACGCCGTGGCTCCCTTGATCACCGCCACGCACCCCAAAGACATTGCACGACTCCTTGGCATATTCGATGACCTCCATCTGGGTCTTGGGGTTCTGCAGAGCAGGGGTCGAGTGCGGCTATTTGTGGGAGATTCTCTGAGGCACCGACAAGCAGCACGCTGACAACAAGACGCCTCGTCAACTCTGCAACGCCCACCAGCATAAAATAGCTCACCTGGAGGATGGCGACGGCTTGGAGGACGATGACCTTGCAGTTTTGGCACGAGGCGTCGTCGCCCACGGCGACGCTGGGGTGGCTGGCCAGGAGGCCGGTCCAGAGCGGGCGCATCGCGGCAAAGGCGGCGGGGCGGGCCAGCGCGACCCCGGGCTTGGGGCAGAACTGGGTCACCTCGCAGGCCATGTCGGGGTCCAGATCGTCCAGGATCGCCTCCAGCGAGGCGAAGAGGGCGTTGACGTCCAAGATGCACTTGGGCTGGGGATGGTGGTGCGGAGAGGGGACGTTTGGTATTGTCATTTGTGAGGACCAAAAGCAGACAACAAGAACAGCACCATTGACCTCCAGGTTACCCAACACCCATCAAACCCCCCGCCGTACCTTCTTGATGGGCTCCAGGTCGTCGCAGGCCTCCAAAAAGGCCTTGTGCATGTCCTCGCGGGCCTTGGGGTCCTTGAAGCGCTGCAGCAGCGTGAGCGCGACCATGCGGCACATGGGGCAGTCAAACGGTCCGTTGCTCGCGGCGGCCAGGGCGCCGGGGCACACGCCCAGGGCGCCGCACACGTCCGCGGGGTCCATGGCCGAGACGATGGTCGCCACCACCTGGGTGTAGATCACGCCCAGCTCCTGCGGAGATGTCGGAGGGGGGCGTGTGAGGGGGCACATCCCTAATGACCATCTGCCCAGGCTCCCTGCCACAAGCGTGCAATCCTTCATCCTGCACCCACGCAGCCGCGATCGAAACAAACCTGGACGCAGGTGTCGTAAAACTCCGCGGGCAGGCTCTTGCACAGGACGTTCTCCAGCACCTGCTCGACATCATGCTCCGTCTTGGGATCGGCCAGGAACTTGGACATGGAGGTGACAAAACCCTCGCACAGGTCGCACGCGGGCGGCTCGGCGCGCTTGATTGTCAACGAAGTCGACTCGACCGACTTCATGGCGTGGCTACCGACTGTCGGGAGAAGAATACGTGAGGAAGCGCGTTTTATGCGCGCCTTCGCGAGCGTCGACAGACGACCCAACACCCCCCACAAGGACGCCACAAGAACGCACCTGCCAGCAACAGCACGGCCAGAATGGCACTCCGCATCGCCATTGCTACAGTAATACCCGCTGGACGCGAGTCGTCGCGGCCGGGCGAGCAGGGGATTTATGGGTTTCCTTGGTTCCCGGCAAGGCGATGGTCGTGAGGTTGACCCGTTCGAACTCGCAGAGATTTTGTATCGAGCGCACAAATTGAGGATAAGAACCAATAGTAAACGGCTGCCCCAGCTGCGCAAGGGGAAATTCGCCCAGTTTCGAAGCCGACTTCTGGGCCTCAAGCCCTGATTTGCCATTCGAGTTTTTTGTGATCAGATGCTGCTGACGCGATGGTGGCAGGGTCATGGAGCCCTTTGGATGGAGCGCGGCTGGCCATGCATGCACTTCATGGAGAAGTTTGATTGCAACTCAGGATATTAACATGAAGGAATATTGTGCACACGGTGGCGTGCATGAACCTGGGAGAGACTATGCTCGACGCTCGTGTCCAAACCAGGAACAGCCCCGATCGATGGCTCGCAAGGCTACACATTGAGAAGCACTGCCATACATGCGACACGCTTAATCAAAGGAGCGCATCATGCGCTTGTACTGCGATCGTTGTGCGTGGCCGCTCATGTCGCGCCAGAGCATCCGGCTGAAGCGCCCAGCCGCGGCGCTATCTAAAAACCTGATCGCACATCCGGCCAGCCACCTCGCAGCAACAAAGAAGATGCAGGCAGTGTACAGTCTCTGGGCATATGCAGATTCATTCATGAGATTCTTGCGTCACGGCTTGTCGAGATGGTGACGGGGGTGCGCGCCATGGCGGTCTGGGTGGTGGCGCTGCTCGTGCTGGGATGTGTTGTGGTAGGGGCCCATCCCGGCCGAGTGGGTCGCCCAGATCGGAGCGAAAAGGTGGTGCGAGGCTGTGCTGTTTGGGGGCGCAAAGGCCACATCGAGTTTGCCAACCACGGCTGCACAGGTGGGTGTCGGAGGGCCGACTGCGCTCACGTTTTTTTGAAGGTTTTAACTCGACCGCGGCCCATCTGCAGCGTCCCTGCCGGCCCACGTTTACCCCGCCCACTTCCCTCCCAGATGCGCTGGCGGAAGCGGCTTTCCAGCCGGGGAACGGGACCAGGAGCGGGTGGGCGCAGCTCAGCGTGTCCACGGCCAGCGGCGTGTCGGACCGGGACCAGCTGGAGGCGGCCGGGGTGCTTGAAGGCTACCTGACGGCCTTTGAGATATATGCGGTGAGAGGTGATGATTTGCGGGCGTTCATGTGCGATATTTGGGCTGCTATAAGGCTGGATGTGACAGAATATCTGTGGATTACAGCCCATCATGAGCCTTTCCTTATTATATACACCATCTTGACTTCTCCCGCAGCACTGGCACAATGTGCTGGGCACGTTCAAGATCAGCGAGGCGCAGGAGGAGTGGCTGCTGGAGCAGCAGCAGTGGTCAGAGGAGAACGTCCGCGTGCACGGCAAGCGGTCGGAGGCCTGGCGTGCGGTCGGTTTGACCCTGGCGCAGCTTGAGGGCCTGGTGCGCGGCTATCAGCAGAGGAGGGCTCACGAGATCGGCCTGCACGGCCAGACCCCGCTGCCGCCGCTCGGCCTCCTGGAGTTTCTGAAGATCAGCGCTGTCGGTGAGGGCGTTGTCTGGGGGTATAAAGGTTTGTGCTTCGTTAAAGGCACGGGGCATAACGAGCGTCTCTTTCACTCAGACCACCATGCAAACCTCCAAACACACACCCCTTCCTTCCCCAAGGCGACCTCGGCGACATTGCCAAGGCCATTGCGGAGCGCAGCCAAGGCGCTGTCCAGGGCTACGAGAACTCGTCCCCGGACGAGCACCTGCTGCGGGAGTTTGAGGGCATGACCCCCGAGCAGGTGGTGGCGGAGGTGGCTCGCTCGGGCCACTGCAGCGCCATTGTGCGCGTCACGCCCGACCTCTCCGACATTTTCCTGGGGCACTCGGCCTGGTGAGGTTGGGACAGGGAGGTGGCTGTTGAGTGAGTGTGCAGAGCGTCCATGAGTGATACTACGCGATTGATTTCGAGCCACTATATCTAACAACAACAACAACAACCCCTCCCCCTTTTCTTCTCCACGCTCCAGGTTTACGTTTGGCGGCATGGTGCGGATCTTCAAGCACTATACGTTTGGCCTGGCGGACGTGTCGCTGCCGCTGCGGGGCATGAGCTTCTCGTCGTACCCGGGCGAGCTGAGCAGCGACGACGACTTTTACCTGCTGGACACGGGCCTGGCGGTGCTGCAGACCACCAACCGCGTGTTCAACCGCTCGCTGTTTGCGGCCACCACGCCGCAGACGCTGCCCAGCTGGCAGCGCGAGCGCGCGGCGTGCTGGCGCGCGCGCGCGGGCGCGGACTGGGCGGCGGCGCTGGCCGAGCACAACTCGGGGACGGGGGAACAACCAGTGGATGGTGGTGGACCTGGGGCGCTTTGTCCCCGGCCAGGACCTGCCGGCCGGGCTGCTGACGGTCGTGGAGCAGATCCCGGGGCACGTGGCCGTGCGCGACGGCACCGCGCAGCTCGTGCGCGGCTACTGGCCCTCCTACAACATTCCCTCCGACCCGCGCGTGTACGAGGCGAGCGGCTACCGAGGCGCCCAGGCGGCGCTGCGCCGGCGCGGCCTGGCCTGGGCGGCGGCCGCGGACGCGCTGTCGTACCAGCGCGCGCCGCGCGCGGCGATCTTCCGCCGCGACGCGGCCTCCGCGCTGGACCTGGCCGGCATGCAGGCGCTCATGCGCTCCAACAACTGGCCGCACGAGCCGCTGGGCGGCGGCGGCGCCTACAGCGCGCTCTGCGCGCGCGGCGACGTCGACGCGCGCGACCCCACGCCCTACGGCTGCTACGACAGCAAGGTCACCACCTGGCGCGGCGCGCTGCGGCGCCAGGCCCTGGCCGTCAACGGGCCGACCTCCACCACCGACATCCCGCCCTTTGACTGGCGCGCGGTCAACGCGACTATTAGCGCGCAGAATCCACACATCCTGCAGCCCGACCGCTTTGACTACCGCTTTGGGCTGGTCACGCCCGACCCGGCCGCCTGGGAGGACGCCGACCCGGGGCCCGACCCCTGGCAGGCCATGGGGGAGGCCTTTTGAGAAATTGGCGGGTGTGTTGTGAGGCAGGCGATGGACCTTGCCATTCCTCATCCCTAGCTGAAGCAGTAGAGTCTGTGCACCCAACCAGCGTCTGCGCCATGCGTTCCTTGCCATTATTGTGTGCGATTGTTGTCTTTCTGGGCCGCATGAATGCCAGCATCCCACGATGTTTGTGATGTGGGGGTCAAAAGTCAAGTGGCGCTTGACAGCGCTTTGGTGGGACCCTCCCTGACCCACGAGCATTCATCCAACAGCCTCCAAAAACTCCCCTTGTCCTCAAACCCACGATGCTTGCTTGCTTGCTTGATTTCGCTTGCTGCATTTCGCTTGCGTCGCTCGTGCTGTGATACAAACAAGGCACTCAAGTGAGCTGGGGTCGCTTGCCGGGACGGGGTCCCAATGGATGAAAAAGGTACAGGCATGCCCGTGGGGAAGAGTTTCTGTGGCAATTCTAGGCAGAGAGCGACTAGTATGGGCGTTTGGGAACAAGGCGGCGACGGCCGCCCTGCCCTTCAACCCCGTGCGTGGAAGAGGCATATTATTACGGGTCTAGCGACAAAGAGACGGTCAGGTGGCGTAGCAAGGGAGCGCTCGCCGACTAGAGTTGCGAGGCGAGCCAGGACAGCTGGTCGGCCGGCATGGGTGACATCTCGGCGCGGCTGCTGCAGGGCCCCGTGGGCGGGAGGGCCACGCTGCCCGAGCTCAGCATCGGCTCCTGCACGGGCTGGTAGGGCGCCGGCGGCGGCGCGTAGGCCTCCGGGCGCGCCAGGCCGACGGCGCGGCGGCCTCGGCGTACGGCGCGGGCGCCTGGGCCCACTCCACGGGCGGCGGGGCCATCTCCGCGGCGTACTGCCCCGGCTGCGGCGGGCCCTGCGCCGGCACGGGGACGAGGTGCGGCGCGGCGGGCGCCCAGCGCGGCGCGTGGCCGACGGCGGGCAGGTCTCCCTGGAAGCCGGGGAGGTAGAGCGTGTCCGGCACGGGGGCCATGCCCAGCGAGTGCAGCATGTCGGTGGGCAGGCTCCAGGGCTGCGCGGCCGCGTAGATGCTGCTGGGCCGGCTGCTGACCTCCCACTCGGCGCCCAGCTCGGCCGCCTGCGAGCTGGAGGCGGTGGCGGCCGCGGAGGGCCCGCTGGCCGAGGCGCCCGCCTGCTTCTCGCGCCGGCGCTGGTTGTGCCGCTCCAGCGCCTTTTTGCACGAGCGCTTGCCGCCCGAGAACTCCTCGATCGCGTGGCCCACGCCGCAGCGCTGGCAGAAGCGCATGGCCACGCCGCGGACCGAGTACTCGGCGCACTTGAGGTGCGTGGGGCAGATGTGGTTGCGCTGGTAGTAGAAGGAGAAGGTGCTCAGGTCCTCGGAGCAGTTGTCCGCCTGGCACGAGTTCTTCTTGAACAGCCGCGGCCGCGGGCCGCGCTTCTGCTTGGACCGGTCCGACCCGGAGCTCAGCATGGAGCGCCCGTGCCCGCCGTAGCCCGGCCGCGCGCCGGCCTCGCCCTCGGGCGCGCTCCCCTCCCGCGTCAGCTCGTCCAGCGCCAGGTGGAGGTCCAGCTCGTCCCACTGGGAAATCACCTCGCGCGGCAAGACTCCAGACTCTGGCGGTGACATAAGAAGGGGGATAGGCGCGTGTGGGTGAGAAACGATTCGAGTCTCTCTTTAACAAAAGGAGGAGGTCCTGGAGCTCCTGTTGCCACCGGGTACGCCTTGCCCCAAGCGAGACCCTAGCTGTGTGTGTCTGGAGGCATTCCTCCTCGTCCACCACGACCACCCACAAAATAACCACCACGGCAGCTCCTTTCACCAACTATGGCTCCCGCTTCCACCACCAACCACCCCCTCAACACGCGACGACTCACCATACGCGACCTCGCCAGGCTTGCCCTGCAAGGGCTGCGGTCGGGCCGCATTGTCCAAGTATACGGGCGACATGCCAGTCGCCGAGCCGCGCTCGCCGCAGAGGGCCTCTTTCTGCACGCAAAGGCCCTGTGGCGGCTGTCAGAGCTCCCGTGGCACTCCCGTGGGGTGAGCGCCTCTAGTCTGACAGTCCCGCAAAAGCCAGGGCACGTCGGTCGGACGAAAAAGGCGAGGCGGAAGCCCAAACGCGACTCTAATCGCTCGAAACCTCACCAACGACTCGCGGACAGGTACGCCATCTGATGACCATCGCCGTCGTGGCGTGATTCATGAATCGTTCTGGCAAAAGCGCTCACGTGATGGTTTAGCCGACCAGGCTCGGGGCCCACGCAGATGTCGCTGGATTCGCTGGAGGTCCCATGGGTCGCATTCCGAGCATGACCAGCATGTTCATGACTTGCCCGCCCGAACTCTATTCTCATGCGCCCCCATGCATGTCACTACTACTAGTGGAGATTGTGCTTGTTGGGGTGCAACTGCCTTTTGCGTGGTCATCGGACTGCGCACTGCATGCCCGACACAAAGGGTTGCTACCTCAGCAGATTCGAGAACAAAAACCCATTCTCGAATGTACTCAGTAACACAAACCTATACACATACAAGAATATATAGCGGTCACCGTACACCAATGGTTGGCCCACGTCTGGCAAACCGACATAGAGAGTGCGAAAAGCCCTTGCGAGACACTTGAATGTTCCTAGACCCGACCCTGTCACGCAAAGATCGAATGTAAGAGTTTCTGGAGACCCGATGCACTGAAAAGGAATGACTATGTGTGTGTTGGAGTGCCGACGAGTCGTCGATCGTTCCGTACCCTCAGCAATGTTGCGGGTGTGTTATTATAGGGCTAGTCTAATCCACTGTGCGCTAGCGCGAAGCTCGTCGCCAGGTTTGTGCCTCTGTTACCAACTACATGCCGCAAGTAACACATATGTTTGTCTGGATAAGCTTGCTGCGCTCGCCACTGGGCTTCTAGAGCCCAAGGTCACCTGTGCCAAAGCGCATGCTCCAGTTCGCCGCACTTTCTACCTAGCGAGCCGCGCGCTACCCCGAACCAACCCCAGGTCACCGGGATCGCGGTCCGCACCGTGCAGGGCATGAACAATTACATAGGGACTCGAAAGCCCACAGTATGGTTATTTACCTGTGAACTTGCATTGCACGGCACCGTGACTGGTCCACGTTGCATTGTTACCGGCTTGTACCTCGAGGTTCCGGCTTGCAACCATGCTCGGAGCAGCTGGGAGGCCGCTCACGGCGCTGGGATCCCGGCTGCTGCACACCAGCCGCGGCGTCCTGTCGTCTGTGGAGCTTTCCAAGTGGTCCCAGGTCGATGCGACGCGCCTGTCGGCCTCGGAGCCTGCCCAGCTTAAGAACCTGGGTAAGAAGAAGAAACCTCTGCGTTGTCGGGGTCGTGTTTTTTGGTTTTGCAATGGTTACACCCCAAAGGCTGGTTTCTTTGGACTGTTGGAGTCGTCATGGTAGCCTGATCGACTGCATGTGTTGCTGAATTGCATGAAAGGAAATCGTGGTTGCGTTGCTGGTCTGGCGCAAGGGTTCTTGGAAGCTGCTATTGCCGTGTGCGTGTCTCTGGGCTCGTCACACACACATTTGATACATGATCCATATTCAATTTCTATCAATCTCACTAAATCAACATGCTCACCTTCAAACTCCTGCCCGCTGCAGTCCAGGGCGAGTGGGTGTCGACGGAGAAGACGATGCCGATCGTGGACCCCATGAACGGCGAGGTCTTCATCCACGTCCCCGACACGCAAGTGAGCGAGATTGAGCCGTTTGTGTCGAGCCTGCGGTCGGTGGCCAAATCCGGGCTGCACAACCCACTGAAGAACCCGGAGCGCTACCTGCTGTACGGCCGCGTCTCGCGCGACGCGGCGGCGGCGCTGGCGCGCCCCGAGATCGCGGAGCACTTTGCGCGCCTGATCCAGCGCGTGGCGCCCAAGTCGTACGCGCAGGCCATGGGCGAGGTGAACGTGACGCGCATCTTCCTGGAGAACTTTTCCGGGGACCAGGTCCGCTTCCTGGCGCGGTCGTTCGCCAACCCGGGCGACCACCCCGGGCAGCAGAGCGCGGGCTACCGCTGGCCCTACGGCCCGGTCGGGCTGATCGCGCCCTTCAACTTCCCGCTGGAGATCCCGGCCCTGCAGATGATGGGCGCGCTCTACATGGGAAACAAGCCCGTGGTGCACGCGGACCACAAGGTCGCCATCGTGCTGGACGAGTTTGTGCGCCTGCTGCACGCCTGCGGCATGCCCGCGGCCGACGTGGACGTGCTGCACGGGCGCGGGCCGACCATGAACGAGGTGCTGCTGCGCGGCGCGCCGCGCTCCACGCTCTTCACCGGCTCCAAGCGCGTGGCCGAGAAGCTGTCCGTCGACCTGCACGGCAAGGTCTTCCTGGAGGACGCCGGCTTCGACTGGAAGATCCTGGGCCCGGACGTGCAGGCCCTGGACTACGTCGCCTGGCAGTGCGACCAGGACGCCTACGCCTGCAGCGGCCAAAAGTGCAGCGCGCAGAGCATCCTGTTCATGCACGAGAACTGGGCCAAGGCCGGGCTGGAGGACGCGCTGCGCCAGCGCGCCGCGCGGCGCAGCCTGGAGGACCTGACCATCGGCCCGGTGCTCTCCTGGACGACCGAGGCCATCCAGGCGCACGTCCGCGACCTGCTGCGCATCCCCGGCGCGCGCGTCGCCTTTGGCGGCGAGGCGCTGACCGGGCACACCATCCCCGAGCGCTACGCGGCCATCCAGCCCACGGCCGTGTTTGTGCCGCTGGAGGCCGCGCTGGAGCCGGAGCACTTTGACACCGTCACGCGCGAGGTGTTTGGGCCCTTCCAGGTGCTCACCGAGTACAGCGACGCCACGCTGCCGCGCGTGCTGGAGGCCTGCGAGCGCATGGACGCGCACCTCACCGCCGCCGTCGTGTCCAACGACCTCCCTTTTCTCCAGCACGTCCTGGCCAACACGGTCAACGGCACGACCTACGCGGGAATCCGCGGGCGCACCACGGGCGCGCCGCAGAACCACTGGTTCGGCCCGGCCAACGACCCGCGCGGCGCGGGCATCGGCACGCCCGAGGCCATCCGCCTCGTCTGGTCCACGCACCGCGAGATCATCCACGACGTCGGGCCCGTCCCGGCACCGGGCGTGCAGAGCTGAGCGGCTGAGTGGGATGTAGGATGCGTCTTTCAGATCGTCCAGTCGTCTTCCCATGTATCGATCATGACTGGCGCCGATTGTAGAGAGGCAGACCCTGAGACCTTCTCTGTCTGAGCATGCCAGACGATCGCTGGCGCCGCGCTCTCTCTACGCCTGGCCGTCACTCCTTGCAGCTTTTTCTGCTGCCCTGCTGCAATTACATGCGTCGGCCAGTCGCCTCTTGCTGTGTGCTTGCCCACCTCCCTGAGAGACAAGGCCCTCCCTCGCGTTGCCCCTTCGAGAGTGTGTTAAAGATAAGAGGGATACAGCTGTCTTTTCTAGTCATCCAATGGTGCTGTAATAATACATGAAATGCATGCACTGAAAGGGGCACTATCTTTTGCACACCAGATTAAGTTGGGGAGCCACCCCACTCTAGGTGGGGGGGGCCTGTGGAGCGCCCCCCCCCTCCGGGCCGGGCGCGTTTCAAATGGCACGGCTTCGGAAAAGCTGCCCGACACGAAGACGCCGGATCCGGTGCGCAGACAGCAAACGCTAGCAGCGCCCCTCGTCGCGCAAAAAATAAAATTAAATCGTCATTACAAGACCATACTGCTTGCGCAAAGCCGCATCGACCCCGACATGGAGGCGACCACCACGCAACCTGGCCCCCATGGCCAGCAAAGCCTGTATGGCACCTTGGTCGGACTGTTTGGCGGATTCGTCCAGCTCGTCTACTTTCTCGCGGGTCTTTTCGCCGGCGGATCTCTGGTACGACTGATTTCGAAGAGATGTGGTGCCCTGGGGACGCTGAAATGACCGCGAGGTTTCATGTGAGCTCACGCCGGGGGCCTGCTCGCTGCCCACCCATGCAGGGCCTGCTGGAGGCGGTAAAGGATTTGTACGCCAAGCACGTCCTCCCAGCCGTGGAGAAGCGGGCGGAAAAGCTGCACATCCCCTCGCCACGCGCTCTCCTGGACAAGGTCCGGACCGGCTCCTCTGCTGCTGCTGACTGGGTTGGGGCGGGCTCGTCGCCTGTGGCGCAGCCGAGCGTCGCCTCGCCGCCGCGCCCCGCCACCATCAAGGCGGTCGCGGCCGACAGCCCGGCCAGCGCGCTGGCCCCCAAGGTGGAACGGTCTTCCCTGGACCTCGCGCCGCCGCGCGAGGAGCCCTCCTTCCTGGCAAGCGAGCCCACCGCCCTTTCCGTCGGGCCCGCGACGCCCACGCAGCAGACGGCCGCGCCAGAGACCGGGTTTGCTGATACCGCCACCTCGGTGAGAGTGGTGGCAAGGAGGCGGCATGCCTGTCGTGGGACTTTCTTTTGTTTTGGAACAAATTAGAATCGCCGCTGAGTCATCATCAAATCCCTATCCCACCTCCCGCACACAGGTGGAGACACCCTTTTTGGACAAGGCGGGCCCTTCGCCCCCCGCCTCGCCGGCGGTTTCCAACATCGCCCTCAGCCCTCACATCGCCACCGCTAAGGCAGAGATCCTGGGTCTCACCCCCGGCCGCCTGGGCTCCGAGGCGCCGGGCGACGACGTCGGCCGCAGCGCCAAGCCGGCGCCCGTGACCGTCCCCGACTCCGACCCGATCTCCACCTCCGAGATTACGCCCCAGGCCGACCCCCACGCCAGCCCCGCCACCTCCCGCGGCCAGGCCACCTCTGCCAGCGACGCCGACTCGGCCACCAGCGGCGGGCCCCGGCGCCAGAAGAAGAAGCGGCACGGCACGCCACTGAGCAGCGTCGGGCGCGGCATCAAGAAGATCTTTGTGTGCGGCGCCGACATCTGAGGCGGCGCGATGACCGCACGCTGTGTTGCATGACGAGACGACGTGTTTCTTTTCCGCTGCTGAGCATTGCATAGAGACCATAGATTCCCGCGATTGCCGGCTGGTCCAGTCCAATTGCGTCCCCTTGCACAAACCCACCACCCCCGTGTTGTCAATCTAGCGCTGCATCCCCTGTTCTGGCCACGAGTCTTGCAGTCAATAGGGCACAATCAGGGCGCGGTTTGGTAGACGGGCTCGGGCCGGATGAGCACCACCTGCTGGCGCTGCGGCTCGTGGACGTCCAGGTACAAAAAGTTGTGCTTCCACTCGCCGTCCTCCATGTACATGTCGGCGTTGACGGTGGCGCGTCCCCGGGGGCCCGTCAGGTGGAATTGGAGCTGCGGAGAGGGTGGTGTATGGGGGGGGAGGGGCGATGAGCGAGCAACGCAGTCTGCGCCATGCAGGCAATCAATGCCTCGAAATGGACCAGAGCTCGCAACAATACACCCACCAGGAAAAACAATGCTTTTTATCGTCCAAAGTCGCAAACAGTGCACACCCGACCAAACACACGCACCTGCATGTGTTGCCGGCCCTCCGAGTCGTCGTAGAAGCGGTGGGGCACGTGCTGCCGCGCGGCCCGGTTGCGGCTCTCGGTGCCATAGGCGTGCACGGGCTCGCCCAGCCGCACAGTCACGCGCGGGTCGTCCTTGATGCGATCAAGGCACTTGTTGAAACACAGGTACTCTGCCGGTTGGAGGAGGAGCTCCGACACGGCCGCGTACAGCACGGCTGCCGCAAACTGCGACATCCAGAATAGGGCATGAACAAGGTCTTGATGAGTTGGTATCCGCCGCAGTCATTGTGCTGCCACGTCTGCAGCATGATCACTGCAGAACCCACCACACGCCGTTTCCCCCTCTAAAACAAACACGCTCTCAGCGTACCCCGAGCGCGGCAAGGATGATCAGCGAGTAGCTGGTGCCCTCCACAATGCCCACGGGTCGCTGGGGAATCTTGTCGGTGATGGCATCAAACTCCTCCTCTGACGTCACGAGGTCCTGCGGGGAGGCGGTGCAGGAGCAGCTTTACATGCCACCGCCCGTCGCCAGCACATGGCTCTCACGGACATCCAAACCTCCACATGCCTGGGAAGCGGTGCTGGAAGCCTTGTCCTTGGGCTGATCAGCCTTGCCGGACGACCCGGCGGTGGCAAGGGTGCGGGCGCACGAGAGACCAGGCAGCAGGCCCGGGCTCCACAGGGAGGAGCTTGCGGTGCAGACCAGCGGGAGCCCGCGACCGACCAACAGACCCACTTGCTGGGATGCCAGATGTCCTGCAAACAGAAATAAATGGGTCATCGTCTGCAAAATGAGCGCTGCGACAATCTCGGGTTCCGCCAATGCCTGCGACGTGCCTGGGGTGGAGTGGCTGCCGAGCGTGGCGAGCTGCCGCAAGGCAGGAATCGCCGATCGTAGCCTCGACATGTCCAGGATGATCTATGTCACAAAGCACTGCATGCGGTCGCCCGGGCTTGGAGGCCGTCTTGACCGGCCTGGCCCGATGACGCATTGGAGGCGATGGCCCACGGAAGCGGGCCTCCCGCATGCAGCATCCCGGGCGCCCGATCTCTTCCGGCCAGGTGACAGGTCCAAGCCCTAGCGACCAGGGGGAGCGACCCCGCGCCCTAGGGTCGTAGACGTCTAAAAATTAGTCGTGACCGTATGCATGCGACGCATTGCTGATGTGCGCCCTGTAGCGGCATCCGACCTGCGGTCTCGCAAGCTGGCCTCGGGAAGTGCTGGGAGGGGGCCGCCGGAGGTGCAGATCGAACTGAGCCCTGCCTCCACTGCTCAGTCCGCTCTTGATGCGCCCGTGGTCCTAGACGAAATGGCCGAGGAGACCCGCAGTCTGCTGCCGGGGGCGCCCCCTGCGAAGGTGCACTGGACACAGACGGGTGTCGTTGTGTTTTGGGTTTGGGGGTTGTTTGTAGGGATTGTGTGAGAAGGTCATCACCCTGCCCTTTTTGTCTGGAATCTGCTGTGTGCAAGAGTCGACCAAGAGAGATGCTTGTACTTACAAGGGCTCACACCGCTGCCCCCCATCGGCAGGCTCCCAAGCCGCTCTCCCTGCTTCCTCTGATTGCGCTTATTTTTTACGATGTTTCTGGTGGTCCCTTTGGCATCGAGGTAGGGACATGTGGGGGCAGAGCTTGAGGACTAGGCAAGGGTGTTGATGCAGTTGAAACGTCTTTGGCTGCTTGAGTATGTTGTTCAAAGCGAGATCAACGCCAAACTACTGCGTCTTTCTCACCGACCAGGATGCCGTCCGGTCCGGCGGTCCGCTGCTGTCGGTGCTCGGGTTCATCGTGCTGCCCATCATCTGGTCCGTCCCCGAGGCCCTCATCACTGCCGAAATGGCCACCACCTTTCCCGAAAACTCGGGCTACGTGGCCTGGGTGACTGCGGCCTTTGGGCCTTACTGGGGTTTCCAGGTAAGGAAAGGGGGCTCATAGTGTGATGGTCGGATGTGGAGGACTGGAGAGACAAGAAGTCTTCCTTGTATGTACCTCACTGTCTTTCTCTGCGCGCACACCCGTCCAGGAGGGCTTCTGGTCGTGGATCAGCGGCGTGACAGACAATGCCGTCTACCCTGTGATGCTGCTGACGTACCTCCAGGAGGTGGTGCCGGTCTTCAAGGGCGGCTGGGAGCGCATGTGAGACTGTGATGGTGTATTGGTTGGGTGTGTGGTGGTTGATTGGGTGCCAATGGTGTAAATGAGATGAATCTGGACAGCTCTGGCTCGCGTCGTTTCAGGACCGCACATGCTTTCTCACGGGCCTGCTCCCCCCCCTTACTCTTCTCTCAACACCCCACCATTAGGGCCTTTCTCGTGGGCCTCAATCTGCTGCTGACCTACCTGAATTACCGAGGCCTGCACGTGGTGGGCAACGCGGCCATCGCGATGACGGTCATCACGCTGGCGCCCTTTCTCATCATGACCCTGCTGGGCCTGCCCCACATCAAGATCGCCAACCTCATCCAAGTCGATCTCAAGACCGTCAAGTGGTTTCCCTTTTTCAACGTCATGTTTTGGTGCGCTGGGCGGGTTGTGGTAGGGGTGGGGAGGGGTGTGGCTTGATGTAGGTTTGTATGGGGAATCTGCTTTGGCGGCGACTGCTTGCGGGTACACGAAGATGGCCTGGACACGAACGCGTGTGTGTGTTGTTCGGATTGACCTTCCTCTTCGGCACCATTGTGGCCGAAGCGCTGGGTATCTCGACGGCTCGCACATGGTTTAATCATGATTCTCCACTTGCCATAACTCATGCATCCTCCACCTCCCCACCCACACCCGGCAGGAACTTGAATTACTGGGACAGCGTGTCCACGCTGGCGGGGGAGGTGGAAAACCCCGGCAAGACCTTCCCGCGCGCGCTGGCCGGCGCCGTGGCCGTGGTCGTGGCCGGCTACCTCTTCCCCCTCGTCGTCGGCCTGAGCTACTCTGCCAAGGCCAAGGACTGGGACCTCGGCTATTTTGCCGTTGTCGGCGACCAGGTACTGGGGTGGTTGAGTCAGGGGGTCGGTTGGGTAGAGTATCAGGTTGAGGAATACTGGCAAGAATGTTCTTGTTGAGAAGCAGATCCCAAGGATTTTAATTGTGTCCCTTTGACTGCACGTGTGCCCTGGTCGTCTTCCAAACCCGCACCCACCATCCTCCTGGCGCCCTGCCCACAGGTCGGCGGGCGCTGGCTGGGCTGGATGGTGGTCATCGCGGCCATCGTGAGCCAGGTGGGGCAGTTTGAGGCCGAGATGTCGACCGATTCCTACCTGCTGCACGGCATGGCGGAGCGCGGCTTCCTGCCCTCCGTCTTTGCGCACAAGTCGCGGCACGGCACGCCCTCGCTGGGCATCGCCTGCAGCGCCCTGGGCATCATCGGCATGGCCGGGTGCGCCGAGGATTGAGGAGGATGGGGCGTGGATAGCGCTGCTTGACTAGATCTCGTTAGATGAGGAGTTGTCTCCCGGGCCCGCACATGGATCCGGCGTTGGTGCCTTGTTCATGGCCAGGCGCACGGTGCACCCAACCATCCCCCCTCCCCCGCCCCCCTGCTCCAGGTTCAACTTTTTGGAGATCGTGGAGCTGCTCAACATCGTGTACTGCATGTCCATGCTCCTGGAGTTTGCCGCCTTTATTTGGCTGCGAGTCAAGTGCGCCGGTTGCTCAGGAAGGGGGGAGTGCGCCTTGGACCGTCTCGTGAACTCAGCAGGAGCATTTCCCGGAGCACCACGACGTCCTGCGCTTGATTTAAGACTCCTAAGTTCCGGCCTGCCCACCTCCTCGCAGGTACCCCAACCTCGCGCGGCCGTACAAGGTCCCGCTGCCGCTGTGGGGCTGCTGCCTGATGCTGCTGCCCGCGTCGCTGCTGCTCATCTGCCTCCTGGCCGCGCCCTTCATCGAGGGCAACACCAAGGTCATCGCCTTCACGGCCGGCGCGTGCGTGCTGAGCGGGGGGCTGTACCCGCTCTTCCAGACCGCGCGCGCCAAGGGCTGGGTCGCCTTCCGCGGGACCTCCCCGCGCCAGTTCAGAGAGATCCTCTACACCATGTACACGCCCCAGGAGGGCAACACTGCCATGCTCGTCCAGCACGAAAACGATACTTGATCCTATTTATGCCCCAAGCACTTGCTGTTTGCCTCGTCCAGGCCTGGATGATCGACAGGCTGTAATCGGTCGCAGAGCGCGGGCACGCTTCCAGAAGCTCTTTTGCTTTGAAACCTTAATGTATACCTTTTTTACACAGGGTGTCAGCAACGGACACATTCGCGCTGCTGATGTCACACCGAGAGCTCCCCTCGGTCTGCCGACAAGGAAACCCTCCCCGACACGAGAAATATCAGAACAGGCTCCGATTGCCGATCACGCGCCTCCAGACAGGGTCCGACAAACGCAAAAGTATGTGTTAAGGACATAAATCTGTTGGTACTGTCTCGAACCCCTTCGATCACCCCGGGCACGGTTGGTCACCCCGGCCACATGCTTCCCGTGGGCCTGTCGGAAGTTTGCCTGTCTCGGAGATCCGCGTCATCAGGCTCTGCCCCCGCGCCAGTACTGCCTCTCCGCCCCGCCCGCCCCGCGTCGCCGCGCACGCGCATATGCATCTGCTTCTCGATGGCATGAATTGTGGCCTTTGAGCGGGCATGGTGGCACCTAGGGTGGCCGATGGGGTGGCGAAAGGGCCACGTCAGCCGGCGTTGGAAATCCCGCCGGCTCAATGATGAGCAGGATTAACCCCGATGGGACAATCAGCAGGTTAGGCATCCTCCATTTTTACGAAGGGCGCCCGGTCGCGTATAAAACGCGTCGCGGATCCCGGTCGATCATCATCACACTCTTTCGTATCGGACATTGATCTGCCCGTATCGTACATTGGTATTATTTCGCCTCGCCGCCGGGCTTTTTCTCCCCCCTTGATCGATCATGCCTCAGGAGGTGACTTCCGCCCCTGCCGCCGGCGCCCCGGCGGTGCTTCAGCCCGCTGGCCTGGGCCCCGGCTCCTCCCCCAGCGACACCGTGCGCTCCTGGCTGGGCTCCCTGGAGTCCGCGCTCGCGGCGCGCGACCTGGACGCCGCGACGGCCCTGTTTGAGGAGGGCGGCTTCTGGCGCGACCTGGTGGCCTTCACCTGGAACCTGAAGACGAGCGAGGGCCGCGGCGAGATCCGCGACATGCTGGCCGCGTGCCTGGAGCAGGCGGCGCCGTCCGACTTTGCGCTGGAGGGCGAGGCCTCGGCGCAGTCCTCACCCGCGCTGGGCGACACCATCGAGGGCTGGATCACCTTCCGCACGGCCGCGCTGGAGGGCAAGGGCTACGTGCGCCTGCGCAACGGCCTGGCCTGGACGCTGCTGACCACCGCGCAGTCGCTGCGCGACTTCCCCGAGCCGCGCGGCACGCGCCGGCCCCTGGGCGCGCAGCACGGCGCGCACCGCGACCGCCGCACCTGGCTGGACGAGCGCGAGGCCGAGGCGCGCGAGCTCGGCTACACGCGCCAGCCCTACACGGTAATCGTGGGTGGCGGGCAGGGCGCGCTGGCGCTGGCCGCGCGCCTGCGCGTGGCGGGCGTGCCGACCATCGTCGTGGAGCGCAACAAGCGCCCGGGCGACAGCTGGCGCAACCGCTACAAGCCGCTCTGCCTGCACGACCCCGTCTGGTACGACAACCTGCCCTACCTCCCCTTCCCGGACACCTGGCCCGTCTTCTCGCCCAAGGACAAGATCGGCGACTGGCTGGAGATGTACGCCAAGGTGATGGAGATCAACTACTGGGCCAGCACCTCCTGCCTCTCCGCCAGCTTTGACGAGGACGCCCAAGAGTGGACCGTCAACGTCCGCCGCGCCAAGGACGACGGCACCACCGGTGAGTAGAGGGAGGAGTAGTGTTGGTGTTTTTTGTTTTGTTTTCTTGGGTGTGATTTGTTATTGCTGGTTCCTCTCTCTCTCTCTATATATATATATCTTTTGCTAACCCTCCCCCTTACTCCCTCCATCTCATCCGCAACAGAGGACGTGACGCTGCGCCCCAAGCAGCTTGTGCTGGCGACGGGCATGAGCGGCCGGCCCAGCATGCCGCGCATCCCCGGCGCCGAGACGTTTGAGGGCGACTACCACCACTCGTCCAAGCACCCCGGCGCCGAGCCCTACCGCGGGAAGCACTGCGTCATCCTGGGCTCCAACAACTCGGCGCACGACATCGCGGCCGACCTGTGGGAGAACGGCGCGGCCAGCGTGACCATGGTCCAGCGCTCCTCCACGCACATCATCCGCTCCGACACCTTTGTCGACCTCGTCACCGGCCCGCTCTTCAGCGAGGAGGCCCTGGCCAAGGGCATCACCAACGACATGGCCGACATGATCTTCGCCTCCTTCCCCTACAAGGTGTGTGTTGTTGTTTTTTTTGTGGTGGGAGGGTTGATTTGTGGGGTTGGGTAAGGGATTTTATTTTTGACGGGCCTGCTTGTCGTTGCTCCTTCCAGACCACTCCTCCAGACCCACTCGCTCACTCCCCCTCCCCCTCTTCATTCATACAGGTGCTGCCAGCTGTGCAGCGCGCGGTGACCGACGTGGTCAAGGAGCGCGACGCCGAGTTTTACGACGCGCTGCGCGCCAAGGGCTTTTTGCTCGACTTTGGCGACGACGACTCGGGCCTGTTCCTCAAGTACCTGCGCCGCGGCTCGGGCTACTACATCGACGTCGGCGCCTCGGGGCTGGTGCTGTCGGGCGAGATCAAGGTCCGCTCCAAGGTCACCATCGAGCGCGTCAACCCCAAGTCGGTGACGCTGACCGACGGCAGCGAGCTGCCGGCCGACCTGGTGGTGCTGGCCACGGGCTTTGGCTCCATGAACGGCTGGGCCGAGGAGCTCATCTCCAAGGACGTCGCCGACAAGGTCGGCCGCTGCTGGGGCCTGGGCTCCGACACCACCAAGGACCCGGGCCCGTGGGAGGGCGAGCTCCGCAACATGTGGAAGCCCACCGCGCAGGACAACCTCTGGTTCCACGGCGGCAACCTGCACCAGTCCCGCCACTACTCCAAGTACCTCGCCATCCAGCTCAAGGCCCGCTACGAGGGCCTGCCCACGCCCGTCTACGGCCGCGGCAAGGTTTACCACATCGCCTAGAGAGTGCGGCGCCCCGAGCTCGCGCGCGCGTCGCATTGTTGCACCCCTTTTTCTCCCCACGCGCAATTTTGAACGACCCTCGCATTTTGCCCTGCCGCGCCTCGCATTCCGATGGCCCGCGCCGCGAAGTTTTGCCGCTCCACCGGGGGCCCGATTTTCCTCTTCCCAACCAAACTCCGCGAGGTCCATGCTCGCTGTACCCATCTAAACCTTGCCAATCGCTTTGCCGATTATTGTGTAAGAACATGATACTTTATTTTTAAGAAGCTTTTGAAGTGTCTAATGGATTGATATCGGCGGAAGGACACAGTCGTTGTCTGATGGGCCAGCATCCCATCATCAATCCTCGACAACCAAGTCTATGGTGGCACTGAGACTAATCTCTCTGCTGAACGCTCAGCCCATGCATCAGCACGCGTAGCACGTGTCAGACAAAGGAAAATAGACGCAGTGGACAGTGGCTTTGTTACGCCAGCTGGCGAGCCTGGCATGGCCAGCCGCCGCGGGACGCCACACTCACGTAGTCGCCCACCAGCGCATGCCTATTCCCTTTCGAATCAATCACTACAATCGATTGTCGAGTCGCTCTATTGAAATCGAGAATCCCAATGAAGTTCGGTCGCTCGCTGTGACCCCACCCAGCAGCGAACGCGCCCCGGGCACGCATCTCGGCTTGGACCCGCCTGCCGCTGAGGCACACGGGGCGATAGGACCCAAGTAACCCCCCATGCGTGTTAAATCAACCAAATCATGACACCTAGCAGTGCCATACGTTTCACGCGCCGCGGTCCCAGCCGGGCCGGACGCTGAGGGCGCGCCCTTCGAGGACAGGTCACCGGAGCCGCTCCACGCACCTTGGTACCTGGGCAGGCGTACCAAGATTGACCAGACGGACAAGCGTCATGCAGGTCGAGTCCATCATCATTTTGCATTCTCCACGGGCATGTTGGCCATGCCTGTCGCTGGATTCACGGGAACAGGGCCACCGGGTCCTCAAACCAGTGCTCGGCGTTCCAGATATTTGACATGACGCCGGCAAACGACAGCACCCTGCCTCGCGACACATCATTTTAGGCTTGTACAAACCTTGACATGACGCATCGGCACCAGTACCTGTGTCGTAAGCTGGTTGCCATACCCAGTTCCGATCCGAGCGTCACCTTCCGGACTGGACCCCACATGAATCCAGGAAATACACGGGCGTACGCCCTGCGTGTAAACCCTCAGAAGCTAGCACACCACGTTACAGCAGCCAGCCAATGACGGCCACTCTAGTTTTCTCATTATTTGGAGGCACAGTGCAAAGTATTAGGCGTGGCCTGGCTGCGTGTGCGTCACAGCCACGAGCTCTCGTGCGACATCCTTGCCCGGCTGGCCGAAGACTCGCCAGCTGCTCAGCGCGGACAGCACGCCCCCTAGGTTCCAGGTCGGCTCTCCCGTGGGCCACACCACCTCTTTCTAGACTCTTGTCGTGGTCACAGACCTGCATCGCGTTCGTGACCGCTGCGCCGTACGCCGCTGTACCAGCCCACGGGCCGCGCGGCTCTTTCTTCTTACCGGGACGCTTGCGCCGACTGCGCAGGTCAATCCGGGCGATCGTCGCGGCCAATGGGCGCTGCGCAGCAGGCTGTGGAGCCCTTCACGTCATGCTGGGGGGCGACGTGCAGCCTGGGGCGGCGGGAGGCGGTGGAGGAGGCGGCCGTGACGCAGCGCATGGGGGACCAGGCGGCGCGGGCCGCCTCGCTCGCGCCCAAGGACAGCGTGGACCTGGACCTGAAGAGCTCCAAGGACGAGAGCACCATCGTGAGCGTGGAGCCCTCCGAGATGTCGTCCCTGCTGGAGGGCACCACCTACACCGCGGCGCCAAAGGACACGTTTGCGGGCAGGGCCCTTGACGAGGTCGTGCAGCTGGCGGGCTCGCGCGTGGCTTTCGGCGGCATCCTCGCCATCATCACCGGCTGGGCCATCGCCGGCGGCGTCCTGGGCGGGCCCGACCTCTGGCAGATCATCCTGCAGGACACCAGCTCCATTCAGGTGGGTGGGTGTACAGGGGGGGGCGGAGGAGGTGGGTGCTGCATGGAATGGCTGGTTGAGACTCGATCCCTCAACCGTGCCTGGTCAGCCTCTGCACTGGTGTTGTTGACGGCGGCGATGCTCTAGCCCTGCTCACCACTCTCACCGCCCTCACACAATGCCTCCTCTCACTCCCCTCCCTCTTCTCCTCTCTCCCTAAAGTGCTACATCTCGGACATGATTCTCATGCGGCAGCAGATGAACGACTTCCGGGAACACCTGCGCATGGTGGCCATCCTGCGCTCGCGGGCGCAGGCCGTGGCGGCCTGCTTCGACCAGCTGCTGGCGCAGGGCCGGCTGCAGGCCGCGGCCGGCGAGCTGGCGCGCACCTCGACCGTCGACCTCGCGCGGCTGTCGACGCGCCTGAGCAGCGCGCGGTCCTCGCGCGGCAACGGCCGCATCGCGCTGGGCCTGGAGCGCGTCAACCCCGCCATCTTCCACGGCATCGAGGCCGAGGCGCAGGCGCTGGACCTTGTGGGCGACGGCACGGCGCTGCAGTCGCAGGGCCTCATCGACCGCGCCATCGTCTACATCGCCGACGTCATGGGCAGCATCTGGATGCTGCTGGCCTACTGCATCGGCATGATCTCCTGGATCGCCCTCGGACCCAAGTGCGCTCGCGTTGGTGTTGTGGCTGCGTGGGGGGGGCATTGTGTTTGGGTGATATGGCTACGATTGAGTCTGGGTGGTGCCAGCGCCAGCTCAGATGAGCAGGGCGGGCAGCGGAAATGGGTGCCCCTTGGTGCATTTGCTTAGCTTGGTGCTCACGCGACGCCTGGCACGGATTACTAAGACATCATCAACCTGGCGAGTTGACTAACCCTCTCAATTCCTTCTTCCTCCCTTTTTCTCGTATACCCAGGTACGATTTTTCAAACAACTGGCAGCTGTGGCTCAACACCTGCCTGGCGCTGCAGCAGACCCTGTCCACCTGCCTGCTCACGCTCGCGCGCAACCGGCACACGGCCTTTGTGGAGCGGTGCATGTGCGCCATCCTGCGCGAGGACTGCGAGGTCGAGTACCGCGCCCGCGCGCTGTCGGGGCACCGCGCGATGAACCCGCCCGTCAGGATCGAGTGGGCCGCCGACAGCCGCTTTTCTCGGGCCATGGACTGGTGGGTAAAAGGTTGAGAGGGGGGGGGGGGGGGGTTAAGTGGGGGGGTGTACTGTTATCCATTATGAGCGATTCAATTGAGCGCGCGCGGCACCTGTCCCCGGAAAGCTGTTGTGCGCTGGGGGTGTCTGTGGTGAGTGCGTTTTAGTTTGACGGAGCACTGGCATACGCATGATGCGCGCCCACCCTCTCTCTCCCCCTCCTCCCCTCCTCTCCTCTCTCAATAGGTACGCGTCGCTGATCGGCTCCGGCTACGGCGCGGCCGTGTCGGCGCTGCTCTTCATCGGCTGGATTGCGGTGGGCAACGTCATGTCCTGGGGCGACAACTGGTGGCTGATCGTGGGCACCTGGACGGGCGTGGTGGGCACCTTTAATGCGGCGGTGCTGCGCTACAGCCTGTTCCGGGAGGAGACCAAGTCCAAGCTCGAGTACGGCCGGCTGATCGCGGAGGACAAGGCCATCTTTTCGCGCATGGGCCTGCGCGCCACGGAGCAGACCGACTTTTTCGTGTCCACCGTCATGACGCGCATCAGCCTCTTCACCAGCCGCGTGTGCGCCTCGCCCTGGGCCGTGGGCGGCACGCTCGCGCTCATCGTCGGCCTGCTGGTCGGCGCCACGGTCGTGCTCTGGAACGAGACCGCCCAGCTCCTGGTCAACAGCGTGACCATGATCGTCGAGTCCTTCTTCCTCATCGTGCTCATCGACGCGCACAACGTCCAGGCCGTGGAGCACCGCGTCCGCCTGCACGACATGCTGCTGCGCCGCCTGCAGCTGCTGGTCATCCTCCGCCGCGTCGGCGCCGAGGAAGGCGACCAAAAGCCCGACGACACCGCGCCGCTCGCGGCAGAGGCGCCCGTTGAGCGTGCGCCTCCCGCGGCAGACGCGCCCGACGACGACCGCGAGCCGTCTCGCGTCGCCGTCGCGCCGAGCCCTTTTTCGATTGACGCGCCCTGAGCGTCTGCCACTCCAATAACTCCCCCTCCCTCATCCCGTCGCGTACTCTCGCCGCCAGCTCTTTTTCCCGTCCTTTGCCGAGACCGACGCCGTTCTCTGTGGGCCCCATTGCACGCCCCGCCGCCTTTTGCGTCCCTTGCGTTGCCACCCAGTCATTTTTGAACAAAGAGTGTGCCCGAACTCCCCTTGATTTGCATCCCCTTCCTTCCCTCGAACACTGCCCACATTGAGAGAGCCGGCGAGCCCGCCTGCGCCCCAGCACGGGGAAACACTCGAGGGGTCCCTGCGTTCTTGCGCGTGGACACTGCCCGAATATTGTCCTTGCACATACACTGTCAGCCGAGTACGGCAAGGACTCTGAGCGCACGCGGTCGCGGCGAGTGCCGGAGAATTTTGCACCGTGATCGCCACAGCACAGGGCCATACCCAGACCCGCGACAGGTCGACGGGTGTGCCTGCCCACTAAATAGCCCCTGTCTCTGGCTTCAAGCAAGACGGGTGGCCGGGGTGAGGACAGATGCTTTGGAAGGCAGCGTCACCTAAAAGGCTGCCTGTTCACTTTTACCCGACTGTTCTGCTCCTTGATACTCGCGCGTACAGTCCGGGAACACATACACCGGCATGCCAAACTCCCCCGAGTCAAAGTAGGTCGTGCTTGATCGGAGCAACTGTAATGCTGACACCTGGCCGCACGCGCAACGAAGCCCGTGGCTAGAGTGCGGGTATTACCATTTAGCGGCTACAACCGCCGCGCAGCCCACGTAATCGCTCGCCGCGCGCCGACATCATACGAGTGGTGCATTACGCTTGAGGATGAGTCACGAAGGAAACCCGGACTCACTGGGTATTGACTCGCCACACGTTACACGTGTGCGGTCGTAAGATGCAGTTCGCGGACCGGACGCACAGTACCGCCAGCCAGGTGTCCGGATGCCGCCGGCTCACGCGCCCCCCGTGCACGGCTATAAATAGCGGCGCAGCCAGATGCAGTCCCATCTCAAAATCCATTCTCCAAAAACCTTGCTTCTTTCAAGTTCTAGTAACCACATCCGAGTCATGGCGCGTGCACGATCTACCTGGGCGCTGCTCATCGCGGCGGCACTGCTCGCTATGTCCGCCATGCCCCAGACGGCAGCGAAGCCGGTAAGGGCCACGCCTGCGTCACGACTTGATTGCTCGCTGTGCAAGCACCCGCCTGCAGCATCTAACGTTTCCCATTCTTCTTCTGCGCGCAGCGTACGAAAGTCGTTCCCCGCCCACGCAAAGCCCTCCCCTCGCCGTCCGTGCCGGTCGTGAAGGTTCTGCCCTCCCCCCCCCGTCGTCCTGAGCCCCGCCAGCCCCAGGCCCTCGGTGGTGGCCGTCAGCCCCCCGCCTCCCTCCCCGTCTCCCTCGCCCTCGCCCTCGCCCTCGCCCTCGCCCTCTCCCTCCCCCCGTCCCCAAGCCCGTCCGCCCCGATCCCAACGCGGGCTGCCCCTTCCGCCCCATCAAGGCGTACTGCCTCCCCTTTGTTGCCGAGGACGGCACCGGCTGCCTCCTCAAGGTTGAGAGCGCCGAGCCCTCCACCGTGCTGGTGTTCCACCTCACCTCCGACGCGGGCGAGGAGGCGACGGTGCCGCTGCGCATCGGGGCCTCCAGGTCGACGGGGTACAAGCGCTTCCTCCTGCCCAACTCCAGCAAGCCGCAGGCGGTGCTCAACGGGACCGTGCAGTACGAGGCGCTCCCCAAGTACAGCTGGCCGCTGCGGACGGAGGACCCCACCGCCTGGCTGCTGTACGAGAAGCCGCTGGACGGAAAGTGCAAGGACGGAAAGCCGTGGGTCCAGAGCGAGCGCAAGGTGCAGGTCACTGACCGCATGATCAGCCTGATCTCCATCCGGCCGGTGGATGCTTAGACCGCGTGCGCCCCCCCGCTCGGGACCCCATTTCATTTTTGATCGCCGCTGGCCCCGCCCCGCGCGGCTGGGAGGCATGTCATTCCCTTCACCCCCGACCTTTGTGTCATGTTATTACTTCCAGTACTTGCCGATATCTTGTCTATGTGGCTCTTTGAGCCTCTAAAGGTCGAATCTTTGCTGAATATGTAACAAAACTGACCAAATTTTGCAAAATGTCAATGCTCGCGGCATGGGTCAGGTCAGCGCTGCTTCAGGAGCCCGGGATGGGGTCTCGTCACCGGTGATCACGGGGCTGGGCGATGCCGTTGATCACGAGGGCCGGGCGATTTGTTGGTACAGTGCCCTGTACGAGCACCCGATGGCTCAATCCACCATTATCGAAAACGATGTCTTGTTGCAAGCGCACCCGGACCGGCCACATGCTGCATTCACGCTGGGGACGCCGGGCTGGACGTTACCTTCCCGGCGTCTCGTAACACCTCCGGACACTCGAGATATGTTTGACGATGGCCGCGTCCGAGTGGAGAGTGTACAAGTTGGCCGAGCTGCAGTGACCAGGTACTCTTGCTTTCATTCTGACCGCTTCCTGAGCTCATCATGGCGCTCGATTGCTCCCCCGTGGCCCCGGCCGAGTGCTGTGTCGAGGCCGCCGTTCCCAAAACCACCCTCTCACAGGAGCCTGGCGTCGTTCTGCGCTGGGAGGATGTGTCCTACAACGTGTCCGACCGCGTCACCAAGGCCCGCAAGACCATCGTCGACCGCTCCAGCGGGGTGGTGGAGGGCGGCCAGCTCATGGCCCTCATGGGACCCTCCGGCTCGGGCAAGACCTCCCTGCTGGACATCTTGGCGCACCGGACGCGCGGCAAGGCTGCCGTGAGCGGCCGCATCGCGGTGGACGGCCGTGAGGTGTCGCTGTCCGAGTTCCGGCGCGTGGCGGCCTATGTGGAGCAGGAGGACGCGCTGCTGGGCTCGCTGACGGTGCGGGAGACGGTGGTGTACGCGGCGGCGCTCGCCGCGCCCTGCTCGCCCGCCGCCCTGCGCGCCGAGTCGGCCGACCGCGTCCTGCAGGGCCTGGGCCTCTGGGCCGCGCGCGACACCATCATCGGCACGCCGCTGAAGAAGGGCGTCTCCGGCGGGCAGAAGCGGCGCGTCAGCGTGGCCACGCAGCTGGTGACCAACCCGCGCATCCTCTTCCTGGACGAGCCCACCTCGGGCCTGGACTCCACCGCCTCGTACGAGGTCATCTCCAGCCTGCGCGAGGTGGCCCGCGTGTCGCGCACCGCCATCCTGGCCTCCATCCACCAGCCGTCGTCGTCCACCTTTGCGCTGTTTGACCTCTGCCTGCTGCTGGCGCGCGGCCGCACCGTCTTCCAGGGCCCCCTGCCGGCCATGCTCGACTTTTCGAGTACGCGGGCCGGCCCTGCCCCGCGCACGTCAACCCCAGCGAGCACGCGCTGGACGTGACCAACACCGACTTTGCCGCGGGCAAGGACCCGGAGCTGGGCCTGCGCGACCTGGTGACCAGCTGGGAGGGGAGCCCCTTTCGCCACGCGCTGGACGAGCGCGCCGCGGCGGCAGAGGCTGCGCTCAAGGGCCGCGGCGCGGCCGAGCCCGGCGTGCCGGCGACAGGCGGCGTCGCGCTGCGCCGCGAGACGGAGGAGAGCGCCCCCGCCTCACGCTGCGCGCGCGCAGCGGTCTCGCGCCTGGGCTCGCAGCTCAGCCGCAACGTGGTCAAAGCGGTGCGCGACCCGCTCGCCTACGGCGCGCGGCTGGCCATGTACGTCGCGCTGGCGGCGCTCATGGCGCTGACCTTCTTCACGACGCCGTCTGGCCAGGCCGGCATCCAGACCGTGCTCAACTCGCTCTTCTTCAGCGCCGCTTTCCTCTCCTTCATGTGCGTCGCCTACGTGCCCTCCTTCATCGAGGACCTGGCCGTCTACCGCCGCGAGCGCGAAAACGGCGTGGGCTCGCCCTTGACCTTTTTGGCGGCCAACGCGCTGGTGGGCGCGCCCTTTTTGTTCGGCATCGCGCTCGCCTACGCGCTGATCGTCTACTGGGCCGTGCCCTACCGCTCGGGCGGCTTTGGGCTCTTCCTCCTCTACCTCTTCCTCGACCTCCTGGCCGCAGAGAGCATGGTCATCGCCGTGGCCGCGCTCGCGCCCATTTTCGTGGTGGCCCTCGCCGCCGCCGCCTTTCTCAACGGCCTCTGGATGGTCATCGGCGGCTTCCTCATCCCGCCCAACGTCCTCAACACCTTCTGGACGCACTCGTTCTGGTACATCAACTACCAGCGCTACGTCTTCTTCGGCCTGGTCCGGAACGAGGTCGCCGCGCAAGACTATGCCTGCGCGGCGACCGCTTCCGGCGGCTGCAACTGCATGTACGCAACCTCCCTCGCGCCCCAGTGCGAGATCAGCGGCGAGGAGCTCACCGTCGACCAGATGGGCTTCACGGGCTCGCCGGGCCTGTACATTGGGGTGCTCATCGCGCTCACGTTTGGCATGCGCGCCATCGCCTGGATCATCCTCCGCCTGCGTTCTTGAGTGTGTGCCTTCTGA